>OW028678.1:20900584-22123377 GCA_932294315.1 Epinotia nisella | reverse complement strand
CACTGGGTCGAAGTGTATCCGAAAGGGCCCTCACCATCATATGCCTCCCCCAAAGAGTGCCAAACTGATCCCACAAGGTGGACTGATGACCTGGTAAATGGCCCTCATCTAGATAATATAAGATAGGGTACGATTCCAGCGATTCTGCGAGGCGAAATTTAATTGAATATGCATCCATTCGTCGTTGTAACAAATGACTATTCAATCGCCGGTAAAAAACCACTAAAGTGGTGCGTACGTACAACACCTGCGTGTATCATATACTATACTAATTTGTGGCGTAGTAAAAGTACTTTACTAAACTTTCGAGAAACCTCCCGTTCCCAATCTGCAAATGAACTAACATGTACTGAAGCTAGTAGTCACCAGCGTTAATATCTTCCAAAACAAAGCGGCCATAATAGCCCTTCAAATAGACTCGTGTCAGATATTTATGCGCACTTTGTTGTGGCCGATATTAATGCTGGTGACTGTACTTATTAGCCGGGGCCGCGTGCCGATACGTTATCTAGATAATGCGATAATTATACTATCCAGCACCGCCAGTCGGAGCCAGAAGCCAAATAAACGCCAGTCTGAATTCAAAGTCGGTAAACTTTGATTCTACGGCCCAACATAACAGCTTTAAACATGTTAGTAGAAAAGCGGGATTTCCTCCAACGTCGGTGACGTTTAATAACATTTAATCAGCCATCACAAATAATATGTGTTTGTTTATCTTTCGATAAGCAGTGATTTGTAAGCGAACCTCAAGTGGACGGTGTCTAATGGGTATGTGTGATTGTTATTTTAACTAGTACGATATATTTAGGTAATGATCGCATATCGTGTTGTAAAAATAGGAGAGTCTAACTAAGGTATGCTAGTAGCAATAATTTAAGTAGATGTAGATGATAGCAGGGATCGGAACTGGTTTTTTCAAAAATCCCCGAAGTAGTCTAATATTTTGAATTATTTTAGGCTCTTAATAGGACTTAGTAGGATTCTATCATGTATTTAGGTAACATATTCGTATTATTAGACTGCCCGATCAAAAATGATATTATAACCAAAGAACGAAATAATACCGGTTAAATTTGTATGTAGAAGATACCGGTATCTGATCCCTGGATGATAGTGGTGTATTTTATTAAGGGTAAACCTTTTTCGGTCAAAATTGCTTCACTAGAAACATTATCACGTAATTATTTTCTTATTTAGCCAATCACACAAAAATTAGTGCGTCTTTTTTGCAATAACTACCTCATTTTCGTATTTCGTTGTGTGTGAATTTCAAAATGTTAATATTAAGTAAATTATTAGTCTTATTTCTTACATGACTTTTGATACTTTCGCGAGAGTTAGGTGATGCGTTTGACTTGATTGCTTAACCTTTTCAACGCTCTGTCACAAGACATTTAGTGCGGAGTTAAACCTTATGTCAATGCAAGAAGATTGCTATCGCGCTGGGCTCCTTGACGCATATATCAGTCGTTGGCGTTGAACCTGCGCTGCGGATATATGCGTCGTTGGCGTTGAAAAGATTAATAAGGAATGAAGTCCGAAAAAAGTTTTTGTGGAAAGCGACACCATAACTTTCCCTCCTGTGGGGCTAGCACAACTGACGCCGCGCCGAGACGCGAGTCGAGAAAGATCTACCCTCCTCTTTCTAATTTGCACGATGCGAGTCAGACAGTGGACGCTCAGTCGCGCGCGAAGTGACTGAGCAGTAAGTTGTGCTAGACGTACTGTAAAGTAAGTAGTAAAGATTGAAATGGTATATTTTCCTTAAGCCACGCGCCCGGGCAGAGCGAAGCCACATAAGTGGCAACTGTGGTTCATGTTTCCAGCAGAACTGATAGCATTTTATAAAATAAATAAAATTGTGTTTCAGTCCGTTGTGGTCGCCTGCATTGAAGACAAGTAATATCCGCTCCATAGTTACTCGTAAAGTTGATATTTTAGTTATCGTTTTCACTAAGATCGCAGTGAGTTATAGGTATCTGTACGAAATACCTAAAATAAGTAAGTTTTAGATTAATGTATTTTGTTTGTCACGTAATTCAATTGATAGTTCTTACTTATATTTATTTTATTACCTTGGTGTTTAGTACAGTAAGGGAAATGTATTCACGTACCACCGTAGAACCCTGTCGCAATTGACAGGCCGCCGTCACTCAAACTCGAGTGATATGTCACCTTATTGCGATAGGGTTCTACGGTGGTACGTGAATACATTTCCCTTACTGTATCTGCTTCGATAATTTTTTATTAGTTTTTCGGTATTGTGGGGACCCGATTCTCAAAGAGATTCTCGATATTCGTATTTTTATGGTATCGGCCGATTAAACAGTGAAATTCCGGACTGACTCACAGATAAATCACGAGGATTCCGAGAATCGGCTCTCAGGGAAAGGTCACGCAAAATGCTATAGCTAGACTATGTTTACGTATTTTATTTAATGCGAGCTATATTTAATTAACCTAAAGAGCTTATTTAATTACACCTTCCAAATTTACTTGGACTGATAGGCATCAAAGGGGCTTGTCCTCGAAAAAAAGTAGCCACTGTAGTATAATTCAGGTTTTCAATATGAAATGACATTTTTTTAAGAAAATAAGGTATCTTCACCTATCGTTTTGAGTGGCGTTAGGGATATTTATATCAGGCCCCGTAGCATGGTTGGCCTTGTCACGCGATAGGTGATAGGATAGAGCGTGCGTCACTGGCTGACACCGTTCGATAGAACGAGACGACGCTGTTATCTTGTCACTTGTCGCGTGATAAGGCCAACCATGCTACGGCTCCTGTTGCTATCCATTTTTGGGCTAACATTGGAAATCTCTGGATTGTAATCTCAGATTTTGTAATTTTCACGTTTGGGATCATAGAGGTTATTTTTTTCCTTTACTCAGATAGATTATCGATGCTATAATGTTCCGTAATATCTTTCCAGACTCTTAATAAACGTATGCAGGTCATAAATTGTTTTTTCACACCTCTCATTCAGAAAAGTAAGTTTTGGTCCCCGACGAGAGGGAGCAAAATGCCACTTTTCTGTTCAAGCTACTTTTTTAATTTATTCATTGGCATGTACCTAGCACTTACGCAATGTGCCAATTGAACACAGATCTTAATAAAATAATTGATTGTAATTTCATCGCAATCGATTAAAAACGAACATTTCAAGTTTTAACTTTAACAACGTTATATGAAAATTTATATTTTTTTGTAATATTAAAAAAAAAATCACTTAAAATTTTCATTATTTTTAGAGCATTTTATTTAAATTTTCCTCATAATCGGTGTGAAAAGTTACATGTGTCACTCGGGAGCAAAATTATTTTCGTCTTGGGCGTTAACACTTGAATCCCTCACTACGCTCAGGATCCTACGTTAGAATCCCTCGCTACGCTCAGGATTCTATTGTAGGATCCCTCGCTACATTCAGGATTCAATACACCGCCCTCGCCGTAAATATACTATTTTGCTCCCTTGTGACACAAATAACTATAAATCATGCCAGAAGTAGACACATTTCTATGCAATCATTTTAGCTTTAAGACTTAACAGGAATTTTTAAGATTTCACAACTTTTAAGGAAAAATGGATGGATTTTAGATTCTTACACATAAAAAAGAATACTCAGTTGGCTATCTAATTGCGGTTTGAACTACCTAGACCTACGGGGTGACAGTGGAGACTTAGTTTTCGATGGCTACTTTTTTTCGTGAACAAGCCTTAGAACATGTGACCCCTACACTGCTTCGTCCCTCTCGTCTGTGACTAAATTTGGGAGGTGTAAGTATGAATATAATTGCAAAATATCAGTTACATAATTGCACAAATGGGTCGTTCTTCTTTTTTACCGACAATGATCCGAGGTTTTTCTGTTTTTTTGGTTTTTTAACTATAGAAAATTGTGGTTTTGAAGTGCGATTAAAAAAAAAATGCATAGGTTTCTTCATTAGAACTAATTAAGGTTTCCTTTCTGGCCAATATAAATATTTATTTACGGTTGGTTTCTAAAAAAAAACATGTGACAAAGTGGACTCTTTCAGTGGGGACAACATTTTGGTTTACCACTCTGTCACGGCATTCTACGAAAAAAACAGGACATTTAAAAAAATGTTAGTTAGAGAAAGTGAAATATTAAATATCACTAATTAATAAAATAATATGGACGTTCATTCGAACATTATAAAACCGTAAACATCATTACTCAAATGAGATGCCGTAATAAGACGAAGGACAGGCTATTGTCGGTCGAAAAGAAGAACGACCCAAATACCTATGTGAATTGAATATAATATAGGAATGCAGACGCGAGAAATGTAGGTGCTCCCCCGCGCTCGCGTCCGCACTCCTGTTTGTTACATATTATACTTGAGATTATTTGAGTCGGCCGATTTGGGAATGGATGAAAATTTAGAAGTGCCTCTTTCTTTTTTGGTGGTACGAATAACCTTCCTTAGCACCAGAAAAAGTTTCAGATTTTTCAGCTGCGTCAATTATTTTTGAAAAATACAAACAGTTGCCTCACTTACGTTTTTAGGTCAAGGACGGCACTTTCCTCGATCCGTCTCATATTAAATATCTGTGGTAAACTGACACTGGCAATGATATTGACAGTTGCAGCAGCTATATTTGTCATTGCCAGTGTCAGTTTACCACAGATATTTGAGATAGTTGTTAATATGAGACGGATCAAGGAAAGTGTCGTCCTTGACCCAAAACTTAAGTGAGGAAACTGTTTATATTTTTCAAAAATGATTGACGCATTTGAAAAGTTTTCTGGTGCTAAGGTTATTTCTATGACCAAAAAAATAATCAGGCACTTCTGATATTTTCATCCATTCCCCATTATATCAAAGTAGCCCATTCCAAAGCAACTCTACCGCGCTAGAGAACATTCCAATTCCAATGACAGTTTAAAAAAAGTTGGTCACATGAAATAATCTCAGCTATACATGTAATGTCAAATAGCTGGCACTAAGCTCAACGGTATAGCATTTAGGTGTCAACTAATTTTGGTTTTCTATGAAGCTATTAAGTGTTCAGTATAAAGTGAGCTCTAAATGGCTCAACAATGCCGCGACTCCGAATGCGATGTTCGTGACTGTACCCACAAGAGCCTTGCGAGGTAGCGGAGCGGTGAGCAAAAAAATAACACCGATAGCATGTCCTAATGGTGGATTTTTGCCTCGTCCACAGCTCTGCTACCTCGCACAGCCCTGGTGCATACTCGCCCTTATATGTGTAACTCTCAGAGAAAAGGGGCCTTATTGTCGTTCGTGCTTTGGTCATTATATTACGCCGCGAATCGACGCATTTGTATCAGCGCATCGTTAATACATTCAAGGTCAATGACTCATAGGTATATGAGTCATGCCGCTACGGGCGAATTCCGCTACAGAGCAGAAAAACGCTGATACTAACTATAGATGCGGCGTACAGGTGCGGGGGTAGAACGATAACACGGTGCGCGGGGAGATGTGCGGGACGCGTCGCCGCGCCCATTATCGTCCTACAACTACTACACAACAAAACTGAGTTAAGCGGTATACCTATAACGCGTAGCACTCGTTGCGCTGCGTTGCTTCGAACTGGTTAATAATGGCATAAGCGCCAACGGCAATAAGGTCCCGTTTCCCCTCGACCGGCACATAACGTCGTTGCACGCGCAGAGGTGGACAACACGGCGTGGATCATCGGCGTGTGCGCGGGCGCGGCGTGCCTGGGCGCGGCGGGCGCGGCGTGGGCCGCGCTGCGCCGGCGCCGGCCGCGCGCCGCGCCCGCGCCCGCGCCGCCCGCGCCGCGCACCGCGCGCCCCGTGCCCGTCGCCGACTTCATCGACCACTACCGCCTCATGTCCGCCGACTCCGATTTCAGGTATACCCACAGTTACACAATACCTTCCCACTTCATCACATGAACTGCTTCCGATATGCGATGGTAACTACAGCAAATAGCCAATTCGGCATATGGATATGGGCCGATGATATTTGAGGAGGTCCGTCGATTCCTCAGAGATCCCATCATCAGTTCCATTTCAAAATGTGTTTTTAAGAGCATTAGTTGCTAGGTGAACATCATTTCATCTGTGGAGTACCTACATCATTAAGGAGTTCCATAGGTCATCTGTGGTCATCATTATCATCAGTTCTTTGTGGTTTCTCCTTGCTGTTATTGAAGGCTGCTAAACATATATACCTACGAACTTTAATAACAACTTCTTGCTTCAAATACTAATATTAAACGAGTATCTACACTTGTTACGAAAGACTTCAAAATATCTCAGTCTTATAATTTACGTCCGTGTAACATCTCAATACTAATCCAAAAATCCCATTAACCATTAACGAAGTCGATGATATGCAGATTTAGCGAAGAGTTTGAGGAGCTGAAACACGTCGGGCGCGAGCAGCCGTGCACGGCGGCCGACCTGCCCGTGAACCGGCCCAAGAACCGGTTCACGAACATCCTGCCGTACGACCACTCGCGCTACAAGCTGCAGCCCGTGGACGACGAGGAGGGCTCCGACTACGTCAACGCCAACTACGTGCCCGGCCACTCCAGCCCGCGCGAGTTCATCGTCACGCAGGGCCCGCTGCACTGCACGCGCGACGACTTCTGGCGCATGGTCTGGGAGTCCGGCTCGCGCGCCATCGTCATGCTCACCCGATGCGTCGAGAAGGTGACGTCACGGCTTTTACTTTCGTGATGCTCTACTTCTATTTTAGTCTAACTGGCTGCGTGCGTTTCCATGTTTGCTCCTCACTAAAAAAAATATCGATTGACGACTTGAAAAAGTAACATAATTTTTGTGTATCTATCTATACTAATATTATATTGTGTGTTTGCGTGAGCAGGGCCGCGAGAAGTGCGACCGCTACTGGCCGTACGACACGCGGCCGGTGTACTACGGCGACATCGCGGTGACCGCGCTCAACGAGTCGCGCTTCCCCGACTGGACCATCACCGAGCTGCTGGCGTCGCGCGGCGCCGAGCAGCGCGTCGTCAAGCACTTCCACTTCACCACGTGGCCCGACTTCGGCGTGCCCGACCCGCCCACCACGCTCGCCAGGTAACGTCCACTGCCGGACATAGGCCTGCCCCCTAAGAGTGCCACAATGACCGGTCCTGCACCACCCGCATCAAGCGGAAGCGGAATCCCGCTTGCTTTTAACACTAAACCGGAAAATGATAGTGGCAAAAAACGTTTTGCCTGGACGTAAAATAATAAAATAATTAATTTGTTGTGCAGATTCGTACGCGCGTTCCGCGAGCGCTGCCCGCCGGACGCGCGGCCCGTGGTGGTGCACTGCTCGGCCGGCGTGGGCCGCAGCGGCACCTTCATCACGCTGGACCGCGCGCTGCAGCAGCTGGCCGCGCGCGCCGACGCGCTCGACATCTTCGGCATGGTGCACGCCATGCGCCGCGAGCGCGTGTGGATGGTGCAGACGGAGCAGCAGTACATCTGCATACACCAGGTGCGTGCTCCGCGCGCGTGCAGGTGCTGGTAGACGTTCCGCGAGCGCTGCCCGCCGGACGCGCGGCCCGTGGTGGTGCACTGCTCGGCCGGCGTGGGCCGCAGCGGCACCTTCATCACGCTGGACCGCGCGCTGCAGCAGCTGGCCGCGCGCGCCGACGCGCTCGACATCTTCGGCATGGTGCACGCCATGCGCCGCGAGCGCGTGTGGATGGTGCAGACGGAGCAGCAGTACATCTGCATACACCAGGTGCGTGCTCCGCGCGCGTGCAGGTGCTGGTAGACGTTCCGCGAGCGCTGCCCGCCGGACGCGCGGCCCGTGGTGGTGCACTGCTCGGCCGGCGTGGGCCGCAGCGGCACCTTCATCACGCTGGACCGCGCGCTGCAGCAGCTGGCCGCGCGCGCCGACGCGCTCGACATCTTCGGCATGGTGCACGCCATGCGCCGCGAGCGCGTGTGGATGGTGCAGACGGAGCAGCAGTACATCTGCATACACCAGGTGCGTGCTCCGCGCGCGTGCAGGTGCTGGTAGACGTTCCGCGAGCGCTGCCCGCCGGACGCGCGGCCCGTGGTGGTGCACTGCTCGGCCGGCGTGGGCCGCAGCGGCACCTTCATCACGCTGGACCGCGCGCTGCAGCAGCTGGCCGCGCGCGCCGACGCGCTCGACATCTTCGGCATGGTGCACGCCATGCGCCGCGAGCGCGTGTGGATGGTGCAGACGGAGCAGCAGTACATCTGCATACACCAGGTGCGTGCTCCGCGCGCGTGCAGGTGCTGGTAGACGTTCCGCGAGCGCTGCCCGCCGGACGCGCGGCCCGTGGTGGTGCACTGCTCGGCCGGCGTGGGCCGCAGCGGCACCTTCATCACGCTGGACCGCGCGCTGCAGCAGCTGGCCGCGCGCGCCGACGCGCTCGACATCTTCGGCATGGTGCACGCCATGCGCCGCGAGCGCGTGTGGATGGTGCAGACGGAGCAGCAGTACATCTGCATACACCAGGTGCGTGCTCCGCGCGCGTGCAGGTGCTGGTAGACGTTCCGCGAGCGCTGCCCGCCGGACGCGCGGCCCGTGGTGGTGCACTGCTCGGCCGGCGTGGGCCGCAGCGGCACCTTCATCACGCTGGACCGCGCGCTGCAGCAGCTGGCCGCGCGCGCCGACGCGCTCGACATCTTCGGCATGGTGCACGCCATGCGCCGCGAGCGCGTGTGGATGGTGCAGACGGAGCAGCAGTACATCTGCATACACCAGGTGCGTGCTCCGCGCGCGTGCAGGTGCTGGTAGACGTTCCGCGAGCGCTGCCCGCCGGACGCGCGGCCCGTGGTGGTGCACTGCTCGGCCGGCGTGGGCCGCAGCGGCACCTTCATCACGCTGGACCGCGCGCTGCAGCAGCTGGCCGCGCGCGCCGACGCGCTCGACATCTTCGGCATGGTGCACGCCATGCGCCGCGAGCGCGTGTGGATGGTGCAGACGGAGCAGCAGTACATCTGCATACACCAGGTGCGTGCTCCGCGCGCGTGCAGGTGCTGGTAGACGTTCCGCGAGCGCTGCCCGCCGGACGCGCGGCCCGTGGTGGTGCACTGCTCGGCCGGCGTGGGCCGCAGCGGCACCTTCATCACGCTGGACCGCGCGCTGCAGCAGCTGGCCGCGCGCGCCGACGCGCTCGACATCTTCGGCATGGTGCACGCCATGCGCCGCGAGCGCGTGTGGATGGTGCAGACGGAGCAGCAGTACATCTGCATACACCAGGTGCGTGCTCCGCGCGCGTGCAGGTGCTGGTAGACGTTCCGCGAGCGCTGCCCGCCGGACGCGCGGCCCGTGGTGGTGCACTGCTCGGCCGGCGTGGGCCGCAGCGGCACCTTCATCACGCTGGACCGCGCGCTGCAGCAGCTGGCCGCGCGCGCCGACGCGCTCGACATCTTCGGCATGGTGCACGCCATGCGCCGCGAGCGCGTGTGGATGGTGCAGACGGAGCAGCAGTACATCTGCATACACCAGGTGCGTGCTCCGCGCGCGTGCAGGTGCTGGTAGACGTTCCGCGAGCGCTGCCCGCCGGACGCGCGGCCCGTGGTGGTGCACTGCTCGGCCGGCGTGGGCCGCAGCGGCACCTTCATCACGCTGGACCGCGCGCTGCAGCAGCTGGCCGCGCGCGCCGACGCGCTCGACATCTTCGGCATGGTGCACGCCATGCGCCGCGAGCGCGTGTGGATGGTGCAGACGGAGCAGCAGTACATCTGCATACACCAGGTGCGTGCTCCGCGCGCGTGCAGGTGCTGGTAGACGTTCCGCGAGCGCTGCCCGCCGGACGCGCGGCCCGTGGTGGTGCACTGCTCGGCCGGCGTGGGCCGCAGCGGCACCTTCATCACGCTGGACCGCGCGCTGCAGCAGCTGGCCGCGCGCGCCGACGCGCTCGACATCTTCGGCATGGTGCACGCCATGCGCCGCGAGCGCGTGTGGATGGTGCAGACGGAGCAGCAGTACATCTGCATACACCAGGTGCGTGCTCCGCGCGCGTGCAGGTGCTGGTAGACGTTCCGCGAGCGCTGCCCGCCGGACGCGCGGCCCGTGGTGGTGCACTGCTCGGCCGGCGTGGGCCGCAGCGGCACCTTCATCACGCTGGACCGCGCGCTGCAGCAGCTGGCCGCGCGCGCCGACGCGCTCGACATCTTCGGCATGGTGCACGCCATGCGCCGCGAGCGCGTGTGGATGGTGCAGACGGAGCAGCAGTACATCTGCATACACCAGGTGCGTGCTCCGCGCGCGTGCAGGTGCTGGTAGACGTTCCGCGAGCGCTGCCCGCCGGACGCGCGGCCCGTGGTGGTGCACTGCTCGGCCGGCGTGGGCCGCAGCGGCACCTTCATCACGCTGGACCGCGCGCTGCAGCAGCTGGCCGCGCGCGCCGACGCGCTCGACATCTTCGGCATGGTGCACGCCATGCGCCGCGAGCGCGTGTGGATGGTGCAGACGGAGCAGCAGTACATCTGCATACACCAGGTGCGTGCTCCGCGCGCGTGCAGGTGCTGGTAGACGTTCCGCGAGCGCTGCCCGCCGGACGCGCGGCCCGTGGTGGTGCACTGCTCGGCCGGCGTGGGCCGCAGCGGCACCTTCATCACGCTGGACCGCGCGCTGCAGCAGCTGGCCGCGCGCGCCGACGCGCTCGACATCTTCGGCATGGTGCACGCCATGCGCCGCGAGCGCGTGTGGATGGTGCAGACGGAGCAGCAGTACATCTGCATACACCAGGTGCGTGCTCCGCGCGCGTGCAGGTGCTGGTAGACGTTCCGCGAGCGCTGCCCGCCGGACGCGCGGCCCGTGGTGGTGCACTGCTCGGCCGGCGTGGGCCGCAGCGGCACCTTCATCACGCTGGACCGCGCGCTGCAGCAGCTGGCCGCGCGCGCCGACGCGCTCGACATCTTCGGCATGGTGCACGCCATGCGCCGCGAGCGCGTGTGGATGGTGCAGACGGAGCAGCAGTACATCTGCATACACCAGGTGCGTGCTCCGCGCGCGTGCAGGTGCTGGTAGACGTTCCGCGAGCGCTGCCCGCCGGACGCGCGGCCCGTGGTGGTGCACTGCTCGCGTAAGCTCGCTTCGGCCATTAGGTTCGCGTAGCGAGCGCACTCTGATGGGACACTTCGCGGAACTCGACCTTCGGCCTCGCATGGGTTGCCACTCACCTTCGGGCCTCCGGCCCTCAGGTTCGCTTGTAAGACACTCGAGGAAAAGAAGTAGTTGCACAACCCTATTCTCACGAAGCTCGGCCTCCGGCCTCGCAAAATTAGTGGGGGGGGGAGGGGGACTCGCCTGGACACTCGGGGTTGAGCTCCGGACCTTTGGCCCCTCGCAGCCTGAGGCTCGCCCTTCGTCCTCGCATAATATGGTGATTGTATAGGATTTTGGGTTCCACCAAAATTACTAGGGGGGTAGAGGCGCTTTGACACTCGAAAGGGAGGCTCCGGGCCTCCGGCCCTCCGCTGGACTCGGCCTGCGGCCTCGCAGCCTGTAGCTCTAGCCCTTCGCGCTCGCAAAAAGTACTCGACAATTGTTTTTCCCGTAGCGGCCGCCATTTTGAATTTTTCATTTTTTATTATTATTATTCTGAAGCGTCCCCGCATGCCTAATCTCGGCGCGCTCCGACCAATTTAAAATTTAAAAAAAGTTTTTTTGCCAAAAAAAAATTTTTTTTGGAATTTCGTAAGCTAGATTATTATTTTTTTGGAATTTCGGGACTCATAGCATCTTACATGCCAAATTTCAGCTCTCTAGGACCATATTGAATTTTTTTGTTAGTCTTTTATTCCGAAAAAAATATATTTTTCCCCAAACTGCAGGCAGTTCCTTACGACATTTGTTTGAGCACCCCTGACCTAGATCTGGCCGTTTAACCAGGCCGTTGACCAACTTTGAGGCTGGTGGCGGTAGCCCAAATGTCAGATTTTTCTGGGGGCCACTTCACCAACTTCTACATTTCTCCCATACATATTAAACCTCCACCGAATCTCCTTCCCGGAGATCAATTATGTCAAGAGAAATCAGTGGTAATGCAGCTTTTATATATACACGTACGGATTTTTTAGTCAAGTTTTGCAGTTTATAAGGCTTAAGTTTTTTTAAAAAGGCTATAATCTTAAAAAAAGATTTAAGCCCTTAAAAATGCTAAAAAGATGACTTCTTTTAAGACTTCGCCCTTATTAAAATCTCTAGCTCTTCGAAACCTAATCCATCAAGCCAGCTCTCAAAAGAACTCGGGAGCTTTGAAATTCGGGCTAAAAAGGCTCGAGTCCTTTGGAAAACTACTTGGCGATACTCGAACGGCATGGCTTGTGTGTGCTCGCGGTCACGTGGGTTCGCGGTATCGCGCCGTTTAAACAGCACCTTGGGACTCGACGGGCATGGATGAAAATTTGATGACTTATATATAGTTTGAAAAAGTATCATTCATTTATTTATTCAATTGAATGTATGTACATTTCAATAAATATGTTACAAAGTAATAATAGTCAGACCATGACGCCCTGTAAGCGCACACAATGCTTTTATAGTATAAGATATTTTTATACAAAGTTAGTATATTATATGATAAGATATAATGTTAGTAGACTAATACCTTAATCGTTGACATTTGTGATAAATTATAATGTTAACGTAAAATTTGCATAATAGACCTAAGTCTATATTGTACGCCTCTGTGAGGCAGGATATGGAGAACATAAACCATTTATATAACAGCTCTGTAAACCCATAACCAAGCAATAAAATTATTTGAAATTGAATGAAACTTAAAATAAGATGATAAAAATCATTAAAAACAGAATTTAAATTTAAAAATGACATTAATAGCATTCAAATTTACTATTTATCATCTAATAATTACTTATTACACTAACATTAATACTACATTTCAATATCACAATTTATCATCATTTAAGAATTCGTCAATGGAATAATAACATTTGTCAATTAGTAATTTTTTTAGTTTATTTTTAAATATAATGTCACGAGTTTCTTGTTTAATCGAATCTGGGATCTTGTTAATTAAAATAAATTTTCGTTTTGCTTAGTAAAGTACTGGATAGAATATTTAATTACAGGCAGCAATTTAGTGATCTGAATCATCTGACAATTGTGGTCACTAAATCGCTGGCATTAAGTTTTGAACTCGCCACAATATAATGTATTTGCATGTGTATTGCAGTGCGTGGTCGCCGCGCTCGAGGGCGCCGACCTGCAGCCGCCGCTGGGCCTCAACCACCACATGCACCACAACCAGGCTTTCGAAGGTAAAACACATGAACACACGCAAATATAATAGTAGTTTCTGTCTATTTTATACTCAATATCATTTATTATCATTTTATAATAATTTATACTCACTTACGTTTTGGGTCAAGGACGGTCGTCTTTGACCCGAAACGTAAGTGAGGGAACTGTTTATATTTTTCAAAAATAATTGACGCAGCTGAAAAATCTGAAACTTTTTATTGGTGCTAAGGAAGCTTATTACTATCACCAAAAAAAAATCGGCCATTCTAAAATTTTCATCGATTTCCCAATTATATAACATTTTTGCAATTATGTTCCATTTAGGGTTCCGTACATCAAAAGGGAAAACTGGATCCCTTATAGGATCACTCGTGCGTCTGTCTGTCCGTCTGTCACAGCGGATTTGCTCCGAAACTACTGGACCGATTGAGTTGAAATTTGGTACTCATATGTCAATTGGTGACCCAAAGAGGGACGCGTAAAGTAAATTAATGAATTCTCAACAAGGGGGCCACTTTTGGGGGGTAAACTGGAAAATTAAGGAAAAAAAGATTCGCAAACTGTATTGTGTGACATATTAAATGAAAGGGGTTGTTGTAAGCCTCTCAGTTTTTTTTTATAATTTTAACAAACACAGATTTGAAGTAATTTAGGAAAAAAGACGAATTTTGACCATCCCCCCCCCCCCTCCTCCTTATCTCCAAAACTGCTAGGCTTAAAATTCTGAAAAAATATGGAAAATAATTCCTTGCCTAAAGATTGCAGGAAAACCTAGAAGAAATTTGAGTATTCAAAGTAACGGGAAAATTCTCAATATCTTACGGAACCTCACCACGCGAGTTGAACTCGCACTTGTCCGGTTTTTTTTTTAATCAATTTTAGTCATATCCATTACGTTTGACGACCGAATAGCCTAGTGGTTAGAGAACCTGACTATGAAGCTTGAGGTCCGGGGTTCGATTCCCGGTCGGGGCAGATATTTGTATGATGAATACGAATGTTTGTTCTCGAGTCTTGGATGTTTAATATCTATTTAAGTATGTATTTATTTATATAAGTATGTTTATCCGTTGTCTAGTACCTATAGTACAGGCTTTGCCTAGTTTGGGACTAGATCAATTGGTGTGAATTGTCCCACGGTTTTTTTTTTGTATGTCGTTTGACATTATTTTGACGTAATCAGCCGCCCATTACTAACTACCCACGAAACATTACTGAAGACAGATACTCGAAAGTGTTTTGAAGAGAAAACCCGTGCGTAGGTGGCGGCAGCTGAGGCGGCGTCGGAGACTCCAGTAACTAGCTCGATAAGAATGTTTGTCGTGTGCCCCTTCCCGCTAGCATCTTGTCTCAACACTCCCGGCCGCTACCGCCAAACGAAAACGAAGCGTGTTCGTGTATCTCCCTCTCTGTCGCCCTTGCTTAATCGAACGACGGAGATGGAGATACGCGGACGAACTTCGCTTTCGATTCGCGGGAGCGCCTCTGGAATAGCGCATGGAATTACGTACTATGTGCAGTAAGGGAAATGTATTCACGTACCACCGTAGCACCCTATCGCAATAAGGTGACACATCACTCGTGTTTGAGTGACGGCGGCCTGTCAATTGCGACAGGGTTCTACGGTGGTAAGTGAATACGTACCAGGCGGCCTGTCAATTGCGACAGGGTTCTACGGTGGTAAGTGAATACGTACCACCGTCCCTTGCTGTACGTACAGTCACGGACTTTAATCGTTGAGCCATTTAACCCGTCGTATGCTTAGACACGGATCCGTGCAAAGCATTTGAACCCAATGTTTTACATATCAAAGTCATAATTTGATTGCACATTTTTGACATCCGCATACGAGGGGTTAAGTGTCAAATCATTTTGGTTTTTAATAGTTAAACTATCAATATCCAGTAAAAGGTGAGCTCTAAATAGCTCAACGATTAAAGTCCGTGACTGTACATCACTGATAACGAAATTCGTTTTTTAATATCAAATTTGAACCCGCATCATATCAACAGACCGGGGCGATTGTTCTTGCCAATTTAGCTACCGAAGTGCTACTCGACTCGAACCTTTTTTTAACCATTTTCCTCTTGTTTCCCCTTTAATAAAAAAAAAATACAATACAATACAATACAAATACTCTTTATTGCACACCTCACACAAACAAAGCAGTAAATATTTATTTATCCTTGAACGTTTAACGAACTAATACATCATTGACCGCATTTTGAAGAGCATATGACAATGAGAGAGCATGCGATAGCATATTGCTGTGTATATGTACCAACGACACAGTTATGTGGCCGGACGTATACCTTATTGTATTGTAAGTCATCATGGGTGTCATTTTCAGGATATTTGGAGTGCAGATTCCAAAACGGATTATAGCAATGTAGAATAGGCTATACAAGTGGTCACACAAGTGTGTCGTTTGTTCTATTAAAACTATAGTGTAATTTATTTTAACTGAGCTCATGAATGACCATTGTATGTGGTCGGCGCGTGCCATATTTTGCCAAAAAGAGATTACCGCCACATACAATGTTCATTGAATATTGAACTCTATCGAGCTAGCCAAAGATTCAAAATATACTAACAAAGAATGAAGTAAATATTTCTCTATTTAGACCTTGCACGCTGTGTGTGGTATTTTATCTCGTAGTTCATTTTAAATCAATTGAATAAGGCGATAGAGCTCATTATTCAATTAACATTTTACGTGGCGGTAACCTGTTCGTATGTAAATATGTAATTAACAGTGATCGGCCATCGGAAGCATTTTATGTCAATTTGATGACGAAATTATTACATGGACATGACTAATTTATTTCTTGCACATTTTTTTTCCTACTAACAATGTATGTTTTTTTATTGAGTTACTATCGAGGTTTTAACATTTCTATTACCTATTATATGATTATGAAGCACAGGCCACTTATAATTATCTATCAAACGAATGGAATCAGCAATCGACAGTATCCCTAGTTACGAATTTGTAAGAAACTTGAATGATACCAACGAAATATCAGTTTACAAATATGCACCTCTCACATCCGTTGATGTCGAACGGTCGTTTTCTTTATATAAATGGATCAAACATAGAAAAAATAATGATTATTTACAAATTAAATTCAGATCCTTTTTAAGAATGTGTGGTTTTATTTTGAACAACACCGACTTATCCATATTAGTCATTACTATTCATTAGGTAGGACGTCAAAGTGACATAAAATGCTTCCGATAGCCGATCATTGGTAATTAAGTAAGTTATCCGACAAAATTTGTTATCCATTTTTCAGTCACTTGCGTTCCGATTGAGCTGAAATTTTGGTTATAGGTATAGTTTGGATGACAATTGAATATTATGTTACCATCGAGCTGATCTGATGCTAGAGACAGTAGGTGGCCATAGGAATTCAGTACTTAACCGACGTAACCCCGTTGAGTTTGGGCTCGTTAGAATCGTCTCAATGAGTTGTTGATGACGGTATACAGAAAAGTACAGTCGGCAATAAAAGCTTGTACCATTTTTTTTTTTTGCAAAATTTTGCACGCGCTGCCAACCAACAATGGCCATTCATGAGCTTAGTTCAAAAAATGTAGACTATATAAATGTTGATGTTTGGTGTTTCAGATGACGAGGGCATAGCGGAGTCCGGCATGTGAGGCGATGTACTTAACTTACGTTATGGAGTCTCTAGTAAGCTCACCTCTGTCTAGTGTTAAGTTTTGTATTCATATATTTTTATGTAATTCGTACACGGAATGAAATGGACCAATTTTTTTAATGCTTTGTATATATATATAGGTGTGTGGGTGCGGTTCGTCCGCGCTCTGTCGATGTACCTTGATGAAATCATGTTGAATCTAGAATATTTTAAATCAATGACGTTTAGATGTTATTTATTTTGTATGAAACGGCATCTCAAATTTGTACTTAAATAAAATAGTCGTCTGCTCAACGCGTTATTAGCGATGTTTCTAAAAGGAATGATCGTAGTATAAGTATAAACCGGGTCGCTCTGACGTTAATAAAATTTAATGCTGGTGTTAGTCACTTTTGTGTGTAATTTATGTCACCACATTTGATGTGATGATGATGATGATCAGAGCCCGGATTTTTTACGGCAAAATAAAACACTATCGTAATCTAGCCAGTGGTAGGAACATGATTTTATCGATTTATCTATAATTGTGTAGTGGAAAAAAATTCCTAAAATAAAATAAATATTTAATAAAAAAATACGTGTATCAAACACGTCGGTTTCAAAGCGTTATAAGAAATAAATAATACGCAATTTATGTTTTATACGTAATGAAATGACATTTAAAGTCTTATAGAGTAATAAGTTTCTATTATTGACTGTATTGTCTATTATTTTCAATGAGGTGGTATAGTCATTATCGCGACTTTTTAGTTGCCTCAAATAGGTACCTTATGGCGTTTTCGGAAGAAAAATACACTTCTAGTTTTTTTATTAAAAATATAACAAAAGGTTGTTTTGAACACTGTTAACTGTCAACAATGTAAAAATATATCGGCATGTTATTTTTATACCTAATAATCCTCGATATCGATAAAATAAGGTTTCTACCACTGGCTAGATTACGATAGTGTTTTGTTTTGCCGTGAAAAATCCGGGCTCTGATGATGATGTTGATGATGCTGTCCTGACCGATTTCGGCCACAGCGACTGTGTTCTGGATTTGGTGTTAACGATTTGCAATATGACTGGAGTGTTGTTGTTCTACTCTCTGGTGCGCTCTCGTGTGGCTTGCATACCCTATCTTTTTTGCAAAGGTACGAGCGCAATTTGGGCAGGTTAATTTGATATAACATAGGTTTGATATAATTGTGCTTTGTTGTCGAAACTGCTCGCTATGCGCCTCAGATAAAAACACACACAGAACGGAATTCAGTATCTAAATCACTCACTGGCAAATAAAACGGTACACTTTGTGCAGAATTGCTACCGGCGTACCTTTTTAGGGTTCCGTACCCAAAGGGTAAAAACGGGACCCTATTACTAAGACTTCGCTGTCCGTCCGTCTGTCTGTCACCAGGCTGTATCCCATGAACCGTGATAGTTAGACAGTTGAAATTTTCACAGATGATGTATTTCTGTTGCCGCTATAACAGCAAATACTAAAAAATCGGCCAAGTGCGAGTCGGGCTGGGGCTCCCGTACAAAAAAAAATGATTGTTTGCCGTTTTTATAGATAACTACAACCCTTCGTGCGCAAGTCCGACTCGCACTTGGCCGGTTTTATTTTTGCTCTCGAGTGATCCAGATATTGAATTAAATCTGCCCACGGCCTAAGTATGATGTTATTAAATAAATAACATATCTTATGTTGCATTATATCAAACGTTTCGCTTATAAGCGATATTAAATATATCAAGTGTTGTTATATAGGGTGTAACAAAAATGGGGTGTAAACCCATTAAGGCCAGGTTTGGTAGCATATGAGTGGATTGCAAAAAAAATGTACATAGTTAAGAGCCTTAATCTAATCTACGCTTTAATTTTTTTCCATTGTGTTACGGCAATTACCCATACCTACGTTTTAGATGGGTAACTTTCGTTACACAATGGAAAACAGTTTAAGCGTAGATTAGATTAAGGCCCTTAACTATGTACAATTTTTTTGCAATCCACTCATATAGAAATTCCAAATATGCATTTTTGACTTGATAACGTCTTACAAATCGATGAACGCCGGCTGCACGCACGAAAAAGTGTGACTCATTGTCACGTTCCGTTGACTGACATATCAACGCACAGCCCAAACCGCTGGTTCTAGAGATTCCAAATTTGGCACGTAGGTTCCTTATAAGGTCTAGGGGTGCACTAAGAAAGGATTTTTCAAAATTCACCCTCTAAGAGGGAGAAATGTGAGTCCAAAGTTTGTATGGGGAAACAAGATTAGATCGACCATTTTATTCGAAACTTCACACGAGTATTTCTAACGATAAATGAGTAAACACATGTTATGCAATTTTTCATCAATGTTTTCTTATGACGTTATTACGTAAAATTATCGTCCGTAAACCGACTTTACAGACAACCATTTTTTTTTACAATACAGTCTTTGTTGTTGTTGACATTGCTTGTGTATGACAACATTGCCCCGCGAGGGTGAGAGGGTTTATAAAAATAATTTAAAAAATGCATTTTTGGAATTGTAATACGCTACCGAATCTGGCCTTAATGGGATCACACCCCATTTTTGTTACACCCTGTATGTTATGAGATCGTCCCATCCAAAGCGAAATACCAGCTTGACAATTTTCACCTGACAAGGATAATCCGCATTACTGGATCTGCAAGTAACGATAGAACTCGCCAACAAACTGTTCTAGCAGTTTGGCGGGTAATTAAAAATATTGAATGCTATGTACTTTTTTTGGAAAAAAAAAAAAAAAAAAAAAACCCCTTCGACTATTTTTACCCGACTGGCCTTAATAGGAGGGTTGTTTTTCGAGCGTATTTATGTGGACAAGAGAATTCTATTTCACTGGCTACAGTCCAAAAGGCCCGATGGATTTTGACATATGATGTATCGTTGGATTCCTCATAATCGGTGTGACATATATGTATAGGTCATATTTGAAAAAAGCAGTTGGCTTTTTTGAAAAATCTTTTGATTTCACTTGTTACTTGTAGACTCAGCTATGTACAGTCGATGTCAAATATGCGTAGACTTTTTCCGCCTTATTACAATGGAATAAAATGAAAAGTGTAAACACATCTGCAATGTGGACTGTACGACGCAGGGATCGGATACCGGTATTTTCTCCATACAAATTAAACCGGTATTATTTCGTTCTTTGGTTATAATTATAATATCATTTTTGGTCAGGCAGTCTAATAATACGAATATGTTACCTAAATACACGATACAGTCCTACATTATAACCCTAAAATAATTCAAAATATTATACAACTTCGAGGATTTTTTAAAAATACCGGTTCCGATCCCTGGTACTACGCAGGTCATTGTCAGGCGACAAGAGACAATTTGGTGAAATATGTGACTGTGTCTGGGAAAAGGGACCACTTTAGCGGTATTGAGTTATTAATATTTCCTAAAAGTAGGTCAAATTTGCTATTCAGTGAAAAAAGAATCATTTTCCTAGGTGCAATCGTTATTTTTTTATACATTTTTAAACATGCAGTAGGCAAAATTTACGAATTGGTTTTTTTTTTTAAGTTTATGGGTCGTTCTTCTTTTTTACCGACAGTGAACCGAGGTTTTTCTGTTTTTTTGGTTTTTGAACTATCGAAAATTGTGGTTTTGAAGTGCGATTTAAAAAAAATGCATAGGTTTCTTCATTAGTACTGATTAAAGTTTCCTTTCTGGCCAATATAAATATTTATTTACGGTTGGTTTCTAAAAAAAAACATGTGACAAAGTGGACTCTTTCAGTGGGGACCACATTTTGGTTTACCACTCTGTCACGGCATTCTACGAAAAAAAAAAACATTAAAAAAAATGCTAGTTAGAGATAGTGAAATATTAAAAATCACTAATTAATAAAATAATATGGACGTTCATTCGAACATTATAAAACCGTAAACATCATTACTCAAATGAGATGCCGTAATAAGACGAAGGACAGGCTATTGTCGGTCGAAAAGAAGAACGACCCTCATGCTCGTGAAAAAAACACTTCTACAAGGAAGTTATGGAATTATTGCAACCAAGTTGATCAACTATCATCAAAGATTTATGATATTTAAGGTATTAATAACCGATTAGTATTAAAAACCCATTCTACGTAATTTTCGACTAATTTTTTATAATGCATATAACTCGGAAACTAAAATCCTCAACGTGGTCCCTTTTACTAGACACAGTCACATATTGTTATCTTTAATAGGTACATGTCTGTGCAACGTGTGATAGTGCAGCTAACGCGCGGCCAGATACCGTCCATTACATTAACACTATTTATATAGTAATACTTAATTGAAGATTAACGACTAATCCGTTATGAAGGCGGCATTATGAATGCCCCGGGTTCTGTGTCTGACATGGTACTACTCACTAACATTGTATTAGGTACAATTAACTTAACAATTAAGCACTTGTGTAATAAATACACTTATTTTTGTACTTCGTTTTTGTTTTATTTCTGCCACAGAATACACACTTACAGAACGATGTTTGCCAGCTAAGAAACTGAAACTCTTGTAGAACTATTCCAGGATAATTTTGCATATAAGTCGTCGTCGTCGGAATTTCGTTGAAGCAGCGTTGAATATCCTCCTTCAATACACGGTGGTTGAACACAGAACACTAAATACTATGAATAATATACCACTTTTGTACCGGGCGTTCTGATGGTGTGGGAGATATTAAAACAACCGTTCGTTCTTTTAACTAATGCAAGACAATTTATTGAAGTAAACATCGTTTCTAGTGCATTTTAGAACAGTAACGCCATCTATTGGTGTACTGGTGAATTAAGATCACATATAATGCAGCAAACATGCAAAATTTAAACTTTAATTAATAACATAAATTAGGCTTCCTAACTCGAACATACTCCCCCTGAAAGGACGTTGTCCTTTGAAAAAGGTAAGATACAGAGTTTGGTTATAGGTCTTTGCATAACACCAGATATCCGTCTTTATATCGTAAGTCCGAGTTAAACCGTCAGGGCCCGGATACTTTCCAATAATACGACCCATCGGCCAGTTACCTGGCGGGAGTCTTTGGTCTTTAACTAATACTAGATCTACAATATCCAACTCTTTGGTTATTCGGTTCCACTTCATGCGTTGTTGCAGACGTGTCAAATACTCTTTCTGCCACTGGGCCCAGAAATCTTGTAACAGCTTTTGAGTTAACTGCCATCTGGATAGCTGATGAATTTTGAAGTCAGTATAGTCATCATCAGGGTATCAAGCGCGGTTTCTATCGGGAGCGGTGTCGCCCCCTCAACCCCTCCACGTCGCCTACAACTTTGTGAGCGACTGCACGGCGATCAGGTGACGTTGACGCGAAAGCGTTGAGCGCATGCTCAAACTAGTGGCGCGCGTGCCACGCCCACATCGCCTTTCTATAGTATTTAGTGTTCTGTGGTTGAACACCTCGCTGCACCCCATTGGATTTTTTTATTTGAAGTTACAGACGATTGGTTTTGGGTGTGCCAACAGGCCCAAAAGCGACCGCCCATTGAAGGAGCCCTCCTTTTAACCTTTCCAACGCTCTGTCAAAGTGAAAAGTTGTCAACACACGCCTAATCAACAAGACATTTTAGTGCGGAGTTAAACTTTATGTCAATGCAAGAAGATTGCTATCGCGCTGGGCTCCTTGACGCATAATCAGTCGTTGGCGTTGAACCCAAAGGTTGAACCTGCGGTGCGGATATATGCGCCGTTGGCGTCGAAAAGATTAATGGGCGGTTGCTTCCACGTGGTTGATATTCGCATTCAACGATACCTAAGTCCTAGATTATTCATAAATAAGGCGAAATACTTATAAAGGCCTGGTCACACGACTGCGCTTCGCTAGTTCCCTTGAAGTGTGGTATGTACAGGTCCATTCACGAGAGCTGGCATGATAGAATGAATTAACCGAAAGTAATGTCACTTGTCACTATGAGAGGCAGTGTGAGTGCCGTTCTTATACAGGAGCCTCCTAATATTTTGTAAACATGTACCTATTACGTTTTCGTTATTCAAGAAAAAAATATTATATTATTATAATCTGCACCAAGTATAATGTTAATCCTTTTAGTGATTATTATTAAAGTCCTATGTAAATAAAACATATATTTATTTTTCCGACTTATTTTTAACGTCAAGAATCGTTGGCGTGGCAGTATACTTTAGGTGTTCTTGGCGTTTAGGTTTCATATTTTATAATCTCTAAAACACAATTATCATAATCACTTTTTGCATCCACCTGTATTTAATAATTATGTGATGCACACATAGACATTATCGTTCACTCGTTCAATTCATTCGTGCCAGCTCGTGAATCGACCTGTACAATCTCTTGGTGCCCGCTTGTTGTATTTGACCTGGTGGCACGAGTTGTAAAACCCACGGGGTAGTAAAAAAACAGTTCAGCAAGTAATTTATTTAATGTAAATTTAAATTTGGTTCCAGACATTATTTTAATATGGTTGGTCAAGAGATAGTGAATCTTATTACTATTTATAGTAGTTTATGCTACTGATACATAATGAGAGGCCTTAAAATACGAGTGTGGTTTTATGAAACGAGCGTAAGCGAGTTTCATAATAGGATCACACGAGTGTTTTAAGGCCTAATTATGTACAGTTGCATACACTACTTTATCTAAACACATATCATAAGCGCTCTATGATGGGTTCAGAATCCGTAGGGAAATGACCTGCATTGCTAATAGTGCTACCTGTACAATATCTATAGAATATAGATATTTAAATAATGCAATAAAAGTAAATTTGAACAAATACAGAAACAAATTATTTATTGTAATAGTTATAATTCACATTTACATTGGAACAATGGGATATATTTAATGGTCCTGGTTGTATTGTAGTGGTCTTGGTTTGAAGTTGCAGAGCTTGATGGCATGTTTATATTTATGATTTCTTTATTTTGAATTGAATTTAGTATCTTGTTTGTCAAGACGAATATTTTTTTTAAATCATAGACAAACGAATGAAGTCCCTATTCTCATGTCACTCGAGATCAAATGTCATGCGGTTTATATTAAAACATACTGAATTGACGTTTTGTATCGATAACTGTTTAAATATCTAGAGACACTAGAATAGATACCCACTTGAGTTTTGACAGCTGTTCCAAATTTAAACTCATAACGATACCGATAATCTGTACTATAATAACATTACAGTACATATTTTACCTACTACCACAGACAAGAAAGTTGTCATAGTAAAATTGGTTGTAATAATGCTGGTCATTACCGACAGTTTCTGAACGCATTTTAGAGCACTAATGATATGTGCGTAGATAAAATACATTACTTTCCGTACGATTCTCAATTTGAGAATCGGCTATGCAAGAGTACATATCGTTAAGAAATGGTAGACGAGTCATGACTAGCAATTCATTATAAAACTAAGCAGGTACATCAACTTTAGCCACATTACTCTCTCTCGTATTTTACTCTCTAGAAGAATTCTTAAATAAATAAAATGTATGAACTCTATGTCATTATTGGATATATTGTAACTCAAGAATGTATTTTAATAAAATTTGTATATTTTGAATTTTTAAATGACGTGTAACTTATCAATAAATAATTGAATTGAATTAAAATTAGCCATACTTAAAATTTATTTGAATTAAACTCCATAAATACCTAAATTTAACACAATGACATTTAACAACAGCCAAACATCCAATTTAATGATAAATCTTACATGCTAAATTAAAAACCGGCCAAGTGCGTGTCGGACCACGCAAAACGAAGGGTTCCGTGCCTATTAAAAAGGTCGTATCGTCACAGAAACTTTACGGCACTTACGTCCTTTTCTTTGAGGAAGGCAGTTTTTCAGCAATATCTCGAAAACCTCTGAACCGATCTTGTTCAAAACAATTTTCGGTGAATGAAATTAATAAGCCCTATGTCCATGAATTTTTCCATATTTTTAAAATACACCGTTCAAAAATTAGAGGGGGGGGGACAGAATTTTAGTGACTTTCGGGGCGATTATCTCCGACTCTTTTCACTTAATCAAAAAAAAATGC
This sequence comes from Epinotia nisella, assembly GCA_932294315.1. Classification (NCBI taxonomy): domain Eukaryota; kingdom Metazoa; phylum Arthropoda; class Insecta; order Lepidoptera; family Tortricidae; genus Epinotia; species Epinotia nisella. The sequence goes on along the minus strand of OW028678.1, from coordinate 22,098,430 downwards.
TAAGAAACCTTATATTTATTTTGAAAGAATTTTTTTTGTCATTTTAATTACAAAACAATGTAGTGGCTAACAAAATACACCTATCCTCAAAATTTTATTCAAATACACCTTATAGTTTTCGAGTAAAATGCCTGTGACATACGGACAGACGGACAGACGGACATGACGAAACTATAAGGGTTCCGTTTTTGCCATTTTGGCTACGGAACCCTAAAAACCGGCCAAGTGCAAGTCGGTTCATGAGATACAGCCTGGTGACAGACGGACACACAGACGGATGGACGGACAGCGGAGTTTTAGTAATAGGCTCCCGTTTTGCTCTTTGGTTACGGAACCCTAAAAATGATCCATGTAGAATAATGTTGTGAATATTTTGCTATTCCGGAGATTAATTATGGCAAAAGACTGAATCTCAAAAAAAGATTTTCTGCAACTTTTATATTATTAATTTCTACTCGGAATCACGGTCTCTTTCCTTTCCAAACACATTACCGAACTTACTGACTCTAAATTCAAATCTTTCGTTAAACATACACGTATTTCAAAAGCATATTATAAGATAAACGATCATGGATAGGGATATTTGGTAGTGATAAAGTCCTGCACTAGATATCTTTCGCAAAATAAATAGGCTTTCTACTGCAGCAATGTTATTTTATAATACTCTCGATACTGAAATATATACTGTTTTAAAAAATAATACGTCGCCGAGTTTTTTACGCCGGTTCTTCTCGAGACAGAGGTTTACTTTCCGAACCGGTGGTAGTTTATCGACATTCATAGGTGCATGTAATATGCCTAAATTGAAGAATAAACCACTTTGATCCTAATACGAGAAAAAAGTGTCCCAAAATTTCCATACATTTTTGAACTTTCCTATTGTGTTACCGCCATACAAAGTATGTGGTAAATGGTAACACAATAGGAAAAATATATTTAGGACATTTTTTTGTCCTACCGGGATCGAGAGAGCTCCTGATTCTGAGTGGAAACAACATAAAACTCCTGAAAAAAAATACAATTAATAATACTGGCATTTTTTTTGAGAAATGCTCAAATATAAATTACGTCTCAATGAATGTCAGTGCTTTAAAAGCGGATCCAAGAAAAACAGGTGAAAAATTAAATCTGAGGTAATAATAATAAGTAGGTATTATTATTTTTAATTATTAATTTACTCTTTTAAATATGAGCATAAATGTAAATTTCGTTTTACGACCGTAATAACAAATTTTAACAGCTATTGGGTACTTTCCTGTGTAAAAAATATATAATTCTATATAGTCCGTCAGTTACCTCTAGATTATCAAAAATATTGGACACGTATTTTTTTGTTATGAAGATATAGCCAGGAAAAGTTCCGCGTAACGTCACATTATGCTAAAAAGTCTACCATAATGTGACGTCACACGGAGCTTTAACGGGCTCTATATTCGTCAGTTTTTGTTTAATTAACAAATAAAAAAATACGTGTCCAATATTTTTGGATAATCTAACTGAGGGACTAAATAACTTTTTTTAGGAAAGTAAAGAATTCTGGACCTTACTCGCCAGTGGTGCCAACTGGTGAGCGCAAATACGGTATAGCCCCAAGCCCTCATTCCGTCGCTCGGTGGCCCCTCAGAAAGTGGTAGGTCGGCCGCGCGTCGCCGCTCTCGCTGTGCGGGCCGGCGGGTGGCTGGCTCGGCTTCACAGCTTGGGCCACACGGCTGCGCGGCGCAGCTTCCTCGCAGCGCGAGCTAGCCGCACGTTCGAGCGCGCCCGTCTCGCGCCCCGCTATGGGGAAATCCTGACTTTAGCATGCAGACTTAACTCGGACACTTGGTCACCGATGACTCTCGAGACGATTCAGACATTGAACGCGAGCGCAGGGCTCTGGCCGTCAGGGCAAACATGATAGCTCGCAGGTTTAGCAGGTGTACAGCACAAGTTAAAATAACACTCTTCCAAGCATACTGTACATCGCTGTACACCTGCAGCCTGTGGACGCGGTACACGCAGCGTGCCATGAACGCCATGCGTGTACAGTACAACGACGCGTTCAGGGTACTGTTGCGGCTGCCGCGACACTGCAGTGCGTCCGGCATGTTTGCGGACGCGCACGTGGACGGTTTCCATGCGACGCTCCGCAAACGCTATGCCGCGACGCTGCGCAGGGTGCGCGCCAGCCGCCACAGTCTCCTGGCCGTTGTGGCGGGGAGATGGGACAGTGCCCTAATCAGGCACTGGACCACCCAACACTTAAGTTTAGGCACTAACATAGTTATTTAAGTTAATTTGTAATACTAACACTTATGGACTACTTACAAATGTCTGAATTATTAATGTCTGAAATAAATGATTTTTATTTATTTATTTTATTTTTAACCTTTCGAGACCCATCGGCTTCGCTCGAGTTTTGACGGAATGTCGCCATATCTGTCCGGGTCTCGAAAGGTTAAATAAATCTTATAAAATCCGCCGAGTTATTTCATAATTGGACCTTTACGATACAATTAACCGTTTTCAGATCGCGGCTCGCTTAGCTCCTTCGACTCCGCCCGGCGTGTGACGTTGTTTAGAGCTTAAGTTTTAGTTTATTTATTTCTCTATTTATTATTCGGAGAACCAACAGCTAACAATTATACATTAGTTGCATATGTAGTTCATGTGTGAATTGCAAAAAAATTGTACATAGTTAAGGGCTTAGAGCATACATAACTGGAGTAGCCTTATATTTGCGTACCAAAATGTCTGCCGAATTTCGCGGGGCAGCATCATTTTGGGGGAGCATCTTTATAGGATATTGAAACTCAATTGTAGCATGAAGTGGTTGAACGTTTATAATATGCGGGTATTTTTATGAGCAAGGCGATTTTGTGAATGACCATTAATCGATTGTGAAATTGTCTTTGTATGATTTTTTGCACATTGCGCTAGGTTTTCTACAGAGGGGTAAGTTATTGAAAGGCTACTCCAGTTATGTATGCTCTAAGGTTAAGGGCCTTAATCTAATCTAACGCTTTAACTTTTTTCCATTGTGTAACGAAAGTTGCCCATTTAAAACGTATGGGTAATTGCCGTAACACAATGGAAAAAGTTAAAGCGTAGATTAGATTAAGGCTCTTAACAATTTTTTATAAAGATCCGTTAGACCTTTATGTCGGTAAAAAATGTGTTAACTGAGTTAAAAGTGCGCAAAGGAATTGTTTAGCCACAATAACCACGAGCCACAAAATGAATGCTTCGTGCTTCCAATTGAAAAGGCCTTGTTTAATAAATACTTTACTCGAATAGCGACTATGATAGCGAGTGTGCAAAACTGTGGCCAAAACAAAACAATAGCCAGACAAAATATGAATAAAATGAAACTTCTGATAAATATTGTCATGTCAAAATGACAATATTTATCAATATTATCATGTGGCCGTCTGTGGCTTCAGTGGCACGAGTTTTCGTCCGCGTCCACAGCCGTCTTTAGCTCTCAAAGGGTTAAAATAGTCTATTGTTTTAAATACAAAATGATGAGACAAAGACCTTTCCTTTGACATAAAGACGCCTTAGACATAAGGTCGCGGGAGTCCGACGGATGCGGGTACCGCAGGACCGGTCAATTTGGCACTCTTTGGGAGAGGTCTATGTCCAGCAGTGGACGTCTTTCGGCTGATATGATGATCATGAAAGACGCCTTTTGGTTGAAAAGTGTTGATATTTAATACGTACATTTTACAGTAGCAATTAGCGGTTACACTTATCAATAAAAGATAAGTGTAACCGTAGCACTTAACAATGAAAGACAATCGCATTGTTTACTAGGCACATATAGAAGTGAATTTGGTCTAGAAAAAAAATGCGCACTATACTAAAATTTCTTCTGACAGTTGGTCAAATGCACCTTTATAACACTGGGCCTAAATGAGTCGCCAGGAGTTGAAGGCTCGACCACCTGCGGCCATACACTACAATTTTGTCGGAGGGGTGCTGCCCTGTAGGGAATGTGGTCGCACATTCTCTGCAAAGATAGGCTACGTCAGTCACCTGAGAGCTCACGAACGACGCTCCAGTTAGCCAGAATTCTTCTCTTTTTCCAGTCGCCGTGGTCGAAATCGGCTGGGATGATGATAATGAAATGAGCCGAAAGTTCTACCGTCACAAATCGGTACTTACAGTAAATGAAATGACTAATGTCCCGGCCACGACTTTCGGTCTAAGCGGCGCGGCAGCAATGTGCCTCAGTCCGTCCACGTGGACTTCGTTTACGGACTAACATTTAGAGCGGGTTGATTTAAAAATGCCAAGGATTCATAAGAGTTGAAGAGACGTTAAAGCGGAGTTGGTAACGATAGCTTGAGTGATTCGTGCGATTTTCAAAAAAAAAAATCAAACTTATTTTTTATGGGTTTTTTTTTTTACTCAGAATCGTTGATGCTATCGAACCTCATACAAGAAGAAAAGTGTCCCAAATATTCCATTCCAGATCGTCACATTTTTGTATGCAGTCTTTTTTTATTTATATGGTCGTGACGCACTGGAAGTGACAACTTTTTTCTTGTATAAGGATCGATAGTATCAACGATTTTGAGTAAGAAGAACCCAAAAAAATCGAATTTTGGAAAAAAAAGATCATGTACACTTTTTTTGATAAACGCCCATTCGGAACATGGTTGAGTTACTCAGAACACCGCGCGGAGTCGAGACTACCAGGGATAGGAACCGGTTTATTCAAAAATCCCCGAAGTAGTCTAAAATTCTGAATTATTTTAGGCTCTTAATGTAGGACTCTATCATGTATTTAGGTACCTAACATTTTCACATTATTAGACTGTTAAGGTGGTTCGGGCATGTAGAGAGGATAGATGAGAGAAGATTAACGAAGAGAGTGTATATAAAAGGAGTGGAAGGGCAAGTTGGAAGGGGAAGACCTAGGCGAACTTTCTCTGATCAAATTGGAGAAATGTTACAATAAGGCCAGGTCAAAAGTACCCTAAACCGACGAGCATGTATGAGAAATGTTATGAAGGTGAGTGAAGCGAAAGTGGTTTGTCAGGATCGTAGCAAATGGAGATCCGTGATCTCTGCCTACCCCTCTGGGAAAGAGGCGTGATTATATGTATGTATGTATTAGACTGCCTGATCAAAAATGATATTATAAATCAAAGAACGAAATAGAAGGAAATTATACCGGTATTTTTGTATGGTGAAAATACCCACCTCTGGGTCACGCTCCGGTCGGACGGCGCGGCTGTGAGGCCAGAGCTTGATCACGCTCGGCCGCAGCGCTAATTCCATCTTCTCGTCTTCATCCGAAACGTACATACGGGTTAGGTCTGAAGCGACCGACGCTGTTTCGCTGACGCTGAAACAAATCAGCAGGAATCATTCTATTCATATGACGAGTTCGAGTCTACCAATAATACTTTAAAGGTATAAAACACAGTTTTTAATATTATATGATATATAATATTAAAAACTGTAATTAATTATAGTTAAGCACTATTGAAAGTTCAATACCTATTGTATCTTGACTTGTAACAATTGTTATTAACAATAAATTTCATTTCATTTCAATTCATTACATTACATTACGTTACATTTCATTTCATTGAATGATTTTTTTTAAATGAATGAATGATTTATTTCAAATCTTTTATGTATTCTTATCGAATTAAATCACATGTCGTAATGTTTATAATTTGTATCTATTTAATTGAATGACATTAATCAAAAGTGACAAGGCACTCGTATTATTTTTCTGTCGTCTTGCTGCAGCATAGACAATGACACAACACCTCCGCCGTAAATCTTTACGATAGGCTGGCTGCCCTATCTAATCAACTCTTGGAATTATGGTACTCAACATCTGATCTACGTGTCTCTTCCAAGTCTCTCCTGAATCCGTCTTGATCTCATAATGTAACCTGCCCAAAATCCTTGTGACAGTTCCAAACTCCCACTTGTTCCGTCCGTTACTATAGTCCCGTATCTGAACTCGCTGACCGATGATAAATGTACGGACTGGGGAGCCCTCTGACTCTCTGGTGGTCTGTGTCTCTGTCCTCACCTCCCCCGGTCTAGCTTTGAACTGTACGTATAAGGCATTCCTTATCGTTCGGTTAAACATAAGTTCATACGGGGTTTTGCCCGTGCTGACACTCGGTGTTCTCAGCAAGCGCTCTTTAATTGCTAGGAGTTTTTCATGCATGTTACCTGGCTCAGAATCCATGCTCTTTAAGGTTTTCTTTACAGTCTGGACATATCTCTCCGCCTGTCCGTTAGTAGCCGGATGATAAGGTGCTGACGTTTTATGAACCACTCCACTTTTCTTTAGATAATTTTCAAATTCCGCCGAAACGAACTGCCGCCCATTGTCAGAAACCAGTGTTAAAGGGAAACCGAACGTTACAAATAACTCCTGTAATTTTCTGATGCACCAGCTGCTGGTCGTCGTTGTGGTTGGGATTATTTCGACCCATTTGGTGTAAGCATCCACAATTATGAACAGTGAATGTCCCTTTAGCGGTCCTGCGAAGTCGATGTGGAGCCTCTGCCACGGGCCTGTCGGCGGCTCCCAGTGGTGTAGGGTGGCGTGTGGGGGTTCATTCTGGTGTAGCCGACATTCACGACAGCTCTTTACTAATTCTTCTATGTCTTTGTCTATATTTTTCCAATAGACGTAGCCTCGTGCTAGTAATTTCATTTTAACCATTCCGAGGTGTCCTGAATGTAATTCGTCTAATACTTGTTTTCTCAGCGCTTCCGGAACCATGACTCGCGTTCCTTTTAGCAAACATCCGTCCTGGATGGTAAGTTCATTGTCGTTATAACCGAATCGACGCACCGTCGTTCCCGCCATTAATACTTGTAATAGATTATTGTACTCGGCATCTTTTTGAGTCTCTTCCGCAATTTTCATACGATGGACAGCGATAGTATTCATTTGATTCAATTGGAATGCAGTATGCACATCAATTATGTTTCGGGGTATGGTATCCACCGGAAATCTCGACAGATAATCTGCGTTGCTGTTATCTATAGAAGTTCGGTATTCGATCGTGTAGTTAAACCCGGAGAGGAAATGTGCGTAATGGAAAAGTCTCATTGTACTCATAGCCGGCAATGTTTTGTGTGGGTGAAAGATTGTTGTTAATGGTTTGTGATCAGTCACCAGTATGAATCTTCTTCCGTAGCAATAGTGGAAAAACTTTTTTAAACCCCAGAATAGTGACGTGGCTTCCTTATCTATTTGACTGTACTTTTTTTCACTGTTTGTTAAAGTACGAGATGCAAAAGCTATAGGTCTATCGGATCCATCTGGCAAGCGATGTGATAACACTGCTCCAAGTCCAGTAGGTGAGGCGTCTGTAGCCAAAACAAGGGGTTTTTCAGGGTCGAAGTGAGTCAAAACTCCGTCACTAAGAATTTCTTCTTTAATTTTCTTGAAACTTGCGTCACATTTCTGTGTCCACTGGTAACGAACGCCTTTCCTGAGTAAGTTGTTCAGGGGACTCGATATTGAAGCTAAATTTGGAATAAACTTGTTGTAATAGTTGGCCATTCCTAGAAATGTTCTTAATTCATTAACATTAGTGGGTGGTGGAGTATCTGTAATAGCTTTGACTTTATTCTTATTTTTATGTAACCCATTTTTATCAATAATGTGTCCCAAATATTCGATGTTCTCTTTCATAAAACAGCATTTTTCTTTATTGAGTTTCAGATTGTTCTCTTGTAGCTTACGTAAAACTAGACGTAGTCTAGTCAAAAGCTGTTCTTCAGATGTTCCTTGGATAATGATGTCGTCAAAGAAGCATTTCACGCCGGCGATTCCTAGTAGCAGTTTATCCATAAACTTTTGCCATAAGTTTGGCGCTACCTTGATGCCAAACATGAGTCTATTGACTTTAAATGTACCTTTATGTGTGCTAAGAGTTTGCATCATAGCGCATTCATCGTCCATCATCATGTGTAGATAAGCTTGACTCAGGTCCAATGTACAAAACAACTGTCCCCCATTCATTTCCACTAAGATGTCTTCTATGATGGGAATAGGGTACTGTTCCTCTCTGATGGCCTTATTCAGGGTGACCTTGTAGTCCGCACATAAGCGTATGCTACCGTTGGGTTTGACGATAGGTACGACTGGTGTTCCCCACTCTGAATTGTCCACCTTTGTGATGACTCCTTGTGCGCATAATCGTTCTATTTCGTCGTCGACTTTGACCTTAAGAGCGTACGGAATACGTCTTGGCTTCACGAAAATTGGTGTTGTATTATCGCATAGGGTGAAACGGCCTTTGTAGTTGGGTATGCATCCTAGAGTACCATCAAATACATCGGCAAATTCCGTAAACAGTTTGTCGAGTTCGGGTTGTGCTTTCGGATTTACTTGGTTTATGTTGGCCAGGTCCAAGTTTATTGATCGTATCCATGCTCGTCCAAAAATAGCGTCCACGTCCACACAACAAAATCCATGTGGAGATTGGATTACAATTGCAGTTACACTTGCAGGTCTGTTAGTCTCACCAAACCCTACCTTTACAGGCGTACATGCATTTACAAACTAAGCTTACATTTCGTTTCAAATATATATTTTATTTAAGGTTTGCCAACAGATACAACCATGTATGTGGTATGTTTGCACTCCAGGGCTCCAAGATACAGGCTCAGCCTAGTTTGGGGTCCGCCGGATATCTCTTTTTGTGCATAGAGAGCTATTTGTATTTTTGACGTGATAACGTCTTACAAATCGATGAACGCCGGCTGCACGCACGAAAGAGTGACTCATTGTCCCGTTCCGTTGACTGACATATCACTGAATCACCATCCCCGATGACGAGAACCTCGTGAAGGCCGAGAAAGACAAAGCCAGCACGTACCTAGACCTGGCTCATGAGGTAACCGCCATGTGATGTTGATTCGATGATCGTCGTCCCGATAGTCGGTTTACTCGGACTGTTTAATAGCGAAGTCTCGACCGTCACCTTGAGAGACTCTCGCTAGATGGCTGGGTCAGATACAAAAGGCGGTACTTATGGACACGGCGCGGATAGTCAGGTGGTTCCTCTCTCTGTCGCCATGGCCACCGGTAGTTTAGGCCCCGCCTCGCTGCTGGCGTCACAGTAGGTTAGGTTCTTATAATGATGTTATGTATAGATTTATATTTTAGTTTTTATATTAATATTGTAAAAACGAATCTAAGAAAGAAATAATGTAAATGAATAATAAAATTAAAAGTCAGTCAGCCGCAGGTACTGGGCATTTGATAGATGTCCAGAGATATATGTTGGAGAAGGACGGTGCCGAGTTGAGGGGCTCCCGCGCTTTTTGTCGAGTTTTGAGTTGAAATCCCTCCGTCAAAACTATAGACATATTTATGGCACAAACGCTTATCGGTTCTTCAATCCTTTATCTACATTTGCATCAGAGTTTTTTGGAAATAATGAATATTGATTTTTTTTTATGATTTATTCAAATGTGGTCCAAAATAGCTCTGTTTTTGATATATGTATGTAATAAAAGTTACGGGCAATGGAGAGGGCTATGCTGGGAGTATCTCTGCGTGATCGCATCAGAAATGAGGCTATCCGCAGCAGAACCAAGGTGACCGATATAGCCCTCCGAATCGCTAAACTTAAGTGGCAGTGGGCGGGGCACATTGCACGTAGAACCGATGGCTGTTGGGGCGGAAAGGTTCTTGAGTGGCGACCACGTACCGGAAGGCGCAGCGTGGGTAGGCCCCCCACAAGGTGGACTGATGACCTGGTAAAGGTCGCTGGAGTCCGCTGGATGCGGGTGGCGCAGGACCGGTCATTGTGGCACTCTTTGGGGGAGGCCTATGTTCAGCAGTGGACGTCTTTGGGCTGATATGATGATGATGATCATGAAAAGTTACGTCCAAAAAACTGGTTTTTTGGCTTAAATTTGCCAAGGCTTGGTGCCATATATATCGAAAACTGTGAGTTTTGAAGTAAATACAGTAAGCCATAAAAAACATGATAAAGACGGACAGATACAGATCGAAGGTCATTGGGAGCCGGGCAGTGGCGGATTTACCAGCAGGCTGAGTAGGCTGGAGCCTAGGGCGGCAGATTTTAGGAGCGGCAAATTGATGATTGTGAACTAGAGTATCGAATTGCAGAGGTCAGTAGGGGCTGCAAAATTTGAACAGCCTACTGGCGCCACTGGAGCTGGGACCTTGAGGGTTACCTGTTGTCGTCGTCTTCCAGCTGCGCGCTGGCGGCGCCGGGCGGCGCGCGCGCGGCGCGGGCCCGCGCGCCCGGCGCCGGCAGCCCCGCGTCCTCCAGCACGCTGGGGAACACGAACAACACACCTCTATTTTACACAGAACGACCATTCATATGGGCGAACTATGTTTTTCGTTTCGCAGAACACTGACGGCATTCAGTTTGTAAGATTTTTATATTATAAAAAAAAAATGTTATACGAAATGGGGTGTGGTATGCTGAGCGTGGGGGTTCAATGGGTTACTTCAAGAAGACACTCAACAGTGGTTGTACATGGTTTATGTGTACTCAACTATAATACCATCTCCTCATTCCATTCAGTTACACTATATATATTATGAATCTACGTGTTCTGAGAGGAAAACCCTTATCTGGTAGACAGGCACGTATCTGTATCAGCACTCTCAACATGCTTGCTTTGCACAACGTGTAGAGCAGCATGTTTGCCTATCACAGGGGAATGGATGAACATTTTAGAAATGCCTGATTATTTTTTTGGTTCGATGACCAATATAGCTGCTGCAAGTGTCAATATCATTGCCACGTGTCAGTTTACCACACGTATTTAATATATTTTTTGTAATATGAGACCGATCGAGGAAGGTGCCGTAACTGACCCAAAACGTAAGCGAGGAAACTGTTTATATTTTTCAAAAAGAATTGACGCAGCTGAAAAATCTGAAACTTTTTTCTGGTTAGGTTATTCCTATCACCAACATTTTGTTTCTTGTTTGCGGGGGTGAAGAGTAGCTAAGGTGTACTATGTGCCTAATTAACACATTAACGGTAACTTAACTTAATATGACGCACGTAATTGAGTAATTTTTAATAAGTAAGCAATATCTATCAATAAGTACTATCAGCTAATGTATACCTTGTTCTTTATACTCGATCTTCCGAGAATATAACATCTTCGGTGAAACTAAGTCTGGTTTTACTTAGAAACTACAATTCATCCCTCTACTATCTCGACATATCTCATGGGCGAACTATATTTCGCATATTTTTCGTTTCGTAGAACATTGACGGCGTTCGGTTTGTAAGGTTCTGACTGTTCTCATTGCGCGCATGAATAAAAACGTCGTAGGTACGCTGTTATTGGATACTAAATTCGTCGACTCTGTGTTTGCGGGAGCTCATCGGTTACGCTGTCTGCGAGCCTCGATATATGCTCAACTTTTTGCTTTTTACACAATTTTTTTTCATCAACTCCATATACCGACAACAAGGTCCCTTTACCCTGATAACGTCATAAATAACGATTCTATCGTTCTAATGTTGGCAGTTAGAGAAAGAGGACTGGTTGGGGACGACGCAATCATACATTAAAATTAGGAAAATATACTGAAGCCAAAATATGTTGTTATGATGAGTACATAGCAACATATACAATATTGGCACACAATCCTAACAAATTACTATTAATAGACATTGTTCACTACGAAATCTGTATGAAACAGGAAACACTAAGCATGACACGAAAAGAAATAAGTTTCTATCAAAAAAAACATTTTTGGTACAAGATTGCCGACTGTACTTTTCTGTATACCGTCATCAACTACTCATTGAGACGATTCTAACGAGGGCTATGTGCGAAGTTCCTATGGCCACCTTCCAGCTCCATCATCAGATCAACACCATGTCATCATAATATTGCATTGTCACGCGTTTTACACATGTATGCAAAATTTCAGCTCAATCGGTTACCTTGAAGTGGATCAAATTTAATTTGCAAAATTTGATGACAAACATCGGGACAGGTGAAACTAAATAAAAGCTTGTAAAATAGGCGAAAACACACTGCGACTAAACACCAAGGTAGAACACCAAAAATATTGGCACACCCTAGGAACCTGCAGGCAAACCGGGGAGGCCCTCCCGACAATCAACCCCGGATTGTCAAGGAAGCTAAAGAAGCTAAAGAGGCCGTCTTCTGACGCGAGCCATAACTGGTCATGCACTATTAAACAAACATCTTTTCACCCTAGGTGTTACAGACAGTCCTCTCTGCAGAGCCTGCATGGAAGAGGAGGAGACAGCCACCACAGTCTGCCACCCCAGGGCACGTCAGGATGACATGGGCACGTCATCCTGACGTGCCCTGGGGTGGCAGATTACCGGGAAAAGCACCTCGGAACACCGGGGTCACTGCCGGAGGCCGTCGGCAACATAAAGGGCTAGGCTTCCTGGTGGAACTGGGCTGGCACGAATAACAGTAGTGCCAACCCATACGCAAAATAGGCGCATTTATGGCGTCGAGTTGCGGAAACCCAGCCCGCGTACACCTAGGCGAGATGGTGTACGTACCTTCCCACGGTGAACGTTAACTTGAGTTCTTGGGATTGTTGCACCACCTCCAGCCAGCACCGTTTGTCCCCTTCGGTGTGGACATCGCGGTCGATTGAGGAGTCCGCTCTGTAATACAATTAAACTGTCAGCATGACTCACAGGGCCCATTTAACGTCCTTGTTGTTTTTGTAGTTCATTGCAATGTGTCGATATGTTAACGCGATGGCACCAATAATCGACGAGCACCAAATAATAGACACGATGCAAAAGTGGTTCAATGAATCCTACTTGAGTAAATTATTTCTTTCTTTATTCTTTAACGTTTGAAAAACAAAGACTGGATTTTTAGGGTTCCGTACCTCAAAAGGAAAAAAACGGAACCCTTATATAATCACTCGTGCGTCTGTCTGTCCGTCTGTCACAGCCGATTTGCTCCGAAACTACTGGACCGATTGAGTTGAAATTTGGTAAACATATGTAAGTTAGTGACCCACAGATGGACGCGTAAAGTAAATTAATGAATTCTGAACAGGGGCCACTTTTGGGGGTAACCTGGAAAATTAAAAAAAAACTTTCGCAAACTATATTGTGTGACACATCAAATGAAAGGGGTTATTGTAAGCATCTCAGATATTTTTTTATATAATTTTAGCAAAAACAGATTTGAAGTAATTTAGGAAAAAAGACAAAAATTGACCATTACCACCATGACCCCCCTTATCTCCGAAACAAACTAGGCTTCAAATTCTGAAATAAATATGGAAAATAGTTCCTTGTCTAAATATTACAGGAAAACCTATAAGAAGTTTGAGTATTCAAAGTAACGGGAAAATTCTCAATATTTTTATGAAATTTAGATTATATACGGAACCCTCACCACGCGAGTTGAGCTCGCACTTGTCCGGTTTTCAATAAGACAACACTGAACCTTGGACAGTGTATATCCTAGCTTCTAGGTTCTGGACGGTTCATTTGCTCAGTGGACGTGGCGCAAGCAACAGCTCCTGCCAGCATCTCCTGATGATGCCTCGTAGAGAAGCGAAACACGTGTCGAGGTTTTGTCATTATTGGTAAGTTTGTTGTAATTGATTGCACGTGCAAATATTAGGTGCATCTCATCATCGATAATAGATCTGCACGTTTTTTAGCGGAATAGGCCTTTTTCCTCGTGGTCAAACTCATTTGCCAAACTGGTTTGGCTACCAGGAATAAAATTTCCTAGTGGTCAAACTGTGAATTATTTCGCGTGTTTTAAACAAATTTCCGCACCATTTACCACAAGTTGATTAGATAGAACAAACTAAACATCAGGTTAACAATATTCACCTATTCTACTCTAAGACAGATAAGTGTAGGTACGACGACGAGCGAAACGAGGAGGAGGGTTAGGAGGAACTGCGACCCTACAGCGCGCGAGACGAGCGAGCGAAGCGAGCGTGCCGCGGCAGCGGCCGGCGAAGCGCCAGAGAAGAAAAGCATCTGGACATAATATGATTTTCTTTGCGCATTCTTTACAAGAAAAGAAAAAACATTTTTAAAAAACAGGTCAAAAATAATTGAATGACTATTTTGCCATTTTTTACTAACTCTGTGGTCAAAAAAAAATCTACTCAAGTCCAAAATTGCCGCCCTTTCCTATGCTCTTATTATACAGGAGGAAGACAATATTGAGTTCGGCCAAGAGGAATTACATTTCCTCGTGGCCAAACCAGTTTGGCAAATGAGTTTGACTACGAGGAAAAAAGGGAGGAATTATCTGACCATAGAACAGTGACGTTATTTGCAAGTATTTTCCTAAAAACTTCATAAGTACTCGTTTTTAACGTTTCATAAAAAATGTTGATATATATCGTAATAAGTTGCGACCCTTACATAGGCGTAAAGTTCACTATAGCAGCCATATGCTTCCGCTTGTGTATTTGGTAGAAGTTCTCTGGCGCGGAGATCAATGACGTCACATCTTTGGCGAGATCAGCCGGCATTGCTGAATTACATTGCTGCGAAGTGCTTTCAGTCCTGCTGCTAGTTATATCGCTAACGCAGAACTTCAGCTTAGCTAGAAAGGTAAGAAAAATCTAGTTAAATGTAACAGGATAACTCGCCGTTACGAGGCAAAGAGCGGTTTCTGTGTCCAACTCGAAAAAGGGGAACACAGAAAAATTGGTCCGACCGAAACCATAACTGTTCAGATATTAAAAAAATCCGAACGCCATTTTTCGCTAAAAGAAAATTTGGGCGGAGATGACTTAATGAAATATATAAATGGGTTAGGTTAGGATACTATTATAACCTGTTAAGTTAAAAATCCCTCCAGCGGAACATGGTTTTCGGAAATATCAAATTCGAAAAAATATGCTTTCGGACAAATGACGCTTCGAAATGATGTAGTGTTCGCTCGAAAAAGATCTCTCCTTCTGCTATATCATTACAGATAGTTGAACTCATATCTGCGCGCAGCTGTATGTTTGCATGTGCTTATAACTATACAGGATTGATTTGTGACAATGACACGGCAGTCGACTTTACACGCGCGCACCCACACAGTGCCAGTTACAACACAAGAGCACGCACAACAACTCAACTATCTGTAACCCAACAGAAAACAACCTAGCTGGACTTTATGAATGAAATGGAACTAGCGTGCCTACTTTTTAAAAAATCTCCGCGAATAATCAGTAGTTCTACTTACAAGGAAAGGTACCCAACTGTCCGACTCCGATTCGGTTTATTATTATAACAACCTGTTGGGAGAAATTGTTCTTCAAAGTACTGAAAAGTGACCAAACCCTCTAACTTCTGTAGAGAGATTTGTACAAGCAAATCGATAATTAATTACTGGTTTCATTATATGTTGGAGAACATGAAAAAATAATGGACACTGTTATGGGTTTTGTTATTTCACCTCACTCATATTTTATATAAAACAAGACACGTCAAAGTTTGATACTTTTCATCGTTTCACTCACTTCCCTTTGGTTATTTTTTTTGCATGAATTCTTCACGGGCCATGATCTCATGGTTCATGGTCTCGAAAAGTATGAAACTTTGACGTGTCAGAAGTTAGAGGTTTGGTCACTTTTCAGTACTTTGAAGGACAATTTCTCCCAACAGGTTGTTTGGGCAGCTAAAAAAAATACGTGTCTGTTATTTTAGACTACTCTATAACATATGTAAAAATAAATCAAATCGGAGCTGGACAGTTCGGTACCTTTCCTTGTTACTGTACTGTAGTGTTTAAAAAAAATTGTGTTCAGTTCAGGTTAATTCATGCCCTTAACCTTGAGACAGTAAAGACGAATCTAAAAATGATGTAAACGTGAGCAAAACTTACTTGTATCAATAACAGCTACCCTGCCAGCCACCTCGTACAGGACATCAGCTGACCACACATGCGGTATTCTTATGAACACTTTGCCGCTGTCTACCGGCATTTGGAAACCCAGTTTATATAAAAGTTGCAAAAAATTTAAATCTTTGCACATCGCTGCTTGTTCACAGTTCCAAGGTACCAGAGGTACAGACTGATTCAGAACTGAAATCAGGTAATTAACAGAACATAATTATATATAATAAACTTAAAGATATTATTTTAATACTCATACATTTTAACGCATTCGCTGCCAGCCACGCCCCCTAGGAACAAATTTGTATGAAGGCAAACGCACATGTCACAGGTGCGTTGCCGGCAGTGAATGCGGGTGGTATCCTTACAATACGTTATTTTACGTCACACCTGGCCGTAAAGTCGCAATAGGATATTTTCATCTATCAAAATTAAATTATCAAGTATTTTTTATATAGTTTTTACCATAGGAAATACGAATATAACACTATTTTGTTATAAAAACATAAGATTTATTGTTAATTTGAATATTAAAATCGTAGTTTTATTATCTGTGACGTGACTGAAAACGCCGACCGCCATTTTGTCTTCTGTGAGTGACGTCACAACAGCAAATGCAAAAATCAGAAAGCGTAGACGGACATGCACTTTTGACGTTTCTATGTTACTGCACATAGTCTGTTGTTTGGTGTTGCAGGTATGACGTCACTATAATGGCATCTGCCTTTTTGGCGCGAATATTTAACGTTAATATTTCAACCATAAAGCGATATTATTTTGATCAAATCAATCAAATCAAATCAATCAAATCAAATCGTTTATTCGTAAAACATAGGTTCGTATACATAGGTGTTATGAACATTTACAGGTCTCACTATGTCTTCGCCATAAGGCATACAAATAGTCATTACATAAATATGTATGACACAAAAATGAGAATATATTAAACAAAATTATTAAATAATCATATTAATCATGCATCATGCTCAAATTAATTCATGTCAAATTACGCAAAATAGAATAATAATAATTAAAATTAAGATTTCTATTAAATATTCTTGTATGGAATAGTATGCTTTTTGTGCCAAAAATTGAAATAGGCTTTTTTTGAAATTCTTAACGTTTGAGGAAATAAAAATTAAATTTGTCATAAAGAAAGCCTCGGATTACTTATTCATCGCCGTAGCCTTTGGTTCAGGTCAAATGTCTACATTCTGAGACATTCTTTGTTTTACTACTCTACATAGGTGAGTGAAGTAGAATTAATGATTAGGTATACAAAATAACATGTGGAATTAAGTAAACAACTTACGTAGTGCGCGATAAGACACTGGTGATATAACAGGCGAATTAAATTCTTGGTTAAATATCTTGAATTTTAGGATACCCGATTGATCCTCTGATGTAAAGCATTCGTTAAGGTACCTCTTCTCGATCTTCAATTTGGCGTAGCAAATCTCAAGTAAAACTTGTTGGAGCCAGTCAACGCATTTTGTTTTCCCATCTTGTCTTAACTGGTCACAAAGCTTTCCAATTTCGACGTCCCTAATCTCCTTGTTGAGATGTGTCTTCTTAGAACTGCCCTTAACTTCATCCTTTGACAGTTTCTCATATTCCTCTTTGTTTATTATCTTTTTCTTGTGTAATTCCCTGATGACTGAATCTCTGGATTTCACTGTGCCTTCTTCTTTGAGACATTTTAAGATTTCGCCGACCACATCGGGAAGGGTGTTGCATTGCAGGTAAATCCATCTTAAAGATGATAGCTCCTCCTCGGTCCACCTGCAGGTTACAATTAAATTATATTTAATTACAACATACTATATTAATAACCTACTTACTTGACAAAGTCAAAGTCAAAGTGATTTGCACCTATGAATGTCGATAAACTACCACCGGTTCGGAAAGAAAACCTCTGCCTCGAGAAGAACCGGCGTAAAAAACTCGGCGAGGTGTCATTTTTTCAAAACAGTATACAATATATCATTTCAGTATCAGAGTATTATAAAATTTTAAAATTACATTGCTACAGTAGAAAGCCTATTTATTTTGCGATAGATTTCTAGTGCAGGATTTTATCGCTGCCAAATATCCCTATCCATGATGTAATCGTTTATCTTATAATATGCTTTTGAAATAAGTGTCCGTTTTACGACAGATTTGAATTTAGAGTCAGTAAGTTCGGTAATGTGTTTTGGAATTTTATTGTAGAATTTTATACAATTTCCCAAGAGCGACTTTTTCGCTTTTACTAGCCTGTAAAAAGTTGTTTTGAGCTTCCCTGCGCTTCTGGTAACCTTGGGCCTATCAGTGTTTGTTGGGTAGTTGTATAAATTCTTCCTAACACACACACATTACTGCTGCGTGCGTGTGACATAATGAACATCTCCTGGTCGGACCGTGTCAGGAACACGGAAATTTTACGTCGTGCTAATGTCAGCGGCATTGAAGCCTATCTAATGCGTAGACACCTGCGATGGAGTAGTCATATCTTCCGCATGGCGGAAGAACGAATGCCTAAGCGCATCTTTTATTCAGAACTGCAGGAAGGCAAGCGAAAACAGGGCGGCCAGCTTGTGCTGAAGCGCCACATGCGGAGATGTGATATTGACCCATCGCGCTGGGAGATTTTGGCTCAAGATCGGTCAAAGTGGAGACATACAGTGAAGGTTAATATTCAAGCCTTCGAGACCGAAGACGTAACGAACTCGACGCTAACCGCGAGGAGTTGAAGGCTCGGCCACCTGCGGCCATCTCCTTCAATTTTGTCGGAGAGGTGCTGGTCTGTAGGGAATGTGGTCGCACATTCTCTGCAAAGATAGGCTACGTCAGTCACCTGAGAGCTCACGAACGACGCTCCAGTTAGCCAGAATTATTTTCTTTTTCCAGTCGCCGTGGTCGAAATCGGCCAGGATGATGATGATGACGATGATGATGATAATGACTGCTGCGTACAATAATGCAGGGCGTCAATTAGGAAATCTCATTGTTTTAAATACAGCTCCTGTTTTAAGTTGCCACTGGAATAGGTACCTTTGATTGGAAGACTGGCTCGCACTGCTGTGGGCAGACTTCTTCTCCACACCGGGTGCAGGCTTGGCATCTCCTATGGCTGCTGCTTGGTCCGTTAACAATTTTTCACCGTCAAATACCTGTGTATCCATCCTAAAGTTATCTATAGTTAGCAGCTCTTGCGGTTTCTTAATAAATGTTCTTATCACATATTCTATAAGATCGGACCAATCCTGTAAGTAAAAAAAATGTCGTAATTGTCGATGTAATCACAGAACTTTGAAGAATATAGATAAAATTCTATTGACGCCCCTATAACATATATTTCTGTGGTACTTTACGGATGTTACCTGCAAGAGCGACTGCAACACACAAAAACACAGTACTTACCCGTAAAAATGCATTTACCGAGAATTCCGTCCTACGCCATACTGCGAGTACGTATCCGGAGCACTGAGATCCCAATACAAACTTTCATTTCCTATACTGCATTTATATTATGACTCAACAGAGTGCCAACTAGAGTTGGCAATCCGAATATTCATATTACCCGAATATTCGCCATGAAATTTATTCGAATTATCGAATAACGCAAGGTTTACTACCCGAATAAAATGAATATTTCGAATAATATTGAAAAGTATTTTTTTATCATAATATTACTATACATTCAACAGGATACCGGCCAAGTGCGAGTGGGAATCGCGCACCGAGGGTTGTCGTATTTCGTAAAAATTGCAGCCGCTGCAGACATATATAAGTATTGTACCTAGATATTAAATTTTACATTTAAAATCCTTTGACCTTTATAACGACTCTAAGTACGCTAACCTATACTTTTATAAATACAGATGTAGATTATTTTATACTATTTGTTACTGTTAAATTTATCAAATTTATTATTTTAGTTTAATATTGTAAATAGACCCTATTATATTTATTGTAAATTGTATGATCCGAATACCTACTAAAAATGGATGGATACCACGGACCTCCTTGCAGCAACCTTACAGAAATGTGGTTAAAGAAGAAATATAACATTTCACTTAATGTGAATTAGATATGCATTAAATTATATTATTATTATATAGAATATATAGCATAAATGTCCTTGTGTATAGTTTGTTACAGTATATATGACGAAAAGTACTTAAAACCAACTATTACCGACATCTATAATTTAATTGTTATCTCGAAGTAGGGTTGTAAAACAATTACGCATAAACAACTGAAAAAACCAGTAGCTACGTGCCACGCTTCGGTCAGTTTTATGATGTATCTTTGTTATCTTTTCCATTCATATTTAGCAACAAAAGAAGTTTAACTGGAGCAAACTATAAGTAAGTTAGTATTGATCACAATCCTAATAGGAATTTTACGACACTGTCTAAGTGTGTACTTACGTCACATATTTCAAATTCAGACGTCCTTATAGAAGCGAACGTCTTCAAAATCTTAGGTTCATATAAACTTAACAAGCTGTCCAGGTCCCAGGCCACGTGGTGCATCATGGTGAACACGCAGTCGTTGATGAACTCGCCGTTCTCCGCGTAGTCCTCCAGCACCAGCCCGTACTGGCACATTATCTCGGGGGTGGCAAACCTGTCAACAATGCTCTTTTTCACGCCACTGCTCGGAAATGTGGCAAAAGATGGTCAGAATTCAGGCTTCAAAGCTGGGGTTAGTTGGACGTCGCACGAACAGGCCATCTATGACTTCAAACTGTCCAACAATGTTATCGTTGGACAGTTTGAACTGCGATCGACCAATAACAGGGCACCGCGCGCGGTCGAGCCGGCGTGCACTGTCTGTGCTCCTCCTCCGCGCCGGGCGCGAGGCAAGGGAGCCTGTTTAATATTATGATCTTTAATTTTGATTTAAAATTATAAGTATTTGCAATTTCCTTGCAGTAGGCGTGAAAAGCACTATGTTAAGCCTCGGCCGAAAGTGCAATAGCTGGACTCGTACTTTCGAGGGCCTCTGCTACGCGTCGGCCCTCGAACTAACTCGTCCATCTATTGCTTACTTTCTAGCCTCTACAACAATGTACTACTCGTATTTCACGCCACTGCTCGGAAATGTGGCAAAAGATGGTCAGAATAGGCATGATGACTCATGTTAAAATTGATAACATAGTGTTGCTAAATGGATAGTAAACCATCAAATTACTGTAATAAAGTATACATTAAAAAATACAATTAATATCATAAAAAGATATTAATTGTATTTTTTAATTTATGAACATTGAAAGTTAAGAAAAAATTTCATTTTTTTTATTGTCTAAGTGTAAATTTAAAGCGACCAATAGAATCCTTACGCTTATAGAGAAACAAAACTGTACAACATCTATGGACGTATTGATAAAACTTTTATATGATGTAGAATAAAAATTGGTTCATATTTGGAAAAAAAATGGTGTGTGTACCAGGGCATGCAATCAGGGATTTATTACTACTACGATACCGGGATCAACACCGGGATCCCGGTATTGTAGTAGTAATAAATACCGGGATTGCATGCCCTAGTGTGTACCAAGAACCAAACTTGTTATACAGGGTGTTTTTTTACAAGAATTTAAATGGTTAGGAGGGTCATATTTTTATAACATATAGCCTTTAGCCTCATTAATATTTGTAAAAAATTTGAAATTCGTCACTTTAGTTTAGGAAAAAATAAATAAAACAGTTTTGGGGTTAATCGGGTGTTTTTCACCCCCAGGGGGTAACAGAGGGATGAAACTTTGTGCAGGGAACTCTTCAAAAGGCATCGTTTGATTATAGTTTCGATCCAAAAACGCTGGGGGCAATTTTTCTTAGATTATCCTGCTCCCTTTACTTTTGGACAATAAAAATGTCTAAACTTCAAGGTCCATATCTTTTTATGATGGAAATTATACTTTGTAATGTATACTTTATTACAATCATTTGATGGTTTACTATCCATTATCTATAAAATCTATATCTAGTCTATAAAACAATAAAAATACATACAGTGGTACATAGAACATCCTCCTTTTATTGAAGTCGGTTAAAAACATAAATATGTGGCACGATATAAACAGTTACAAAAGTAGATAGGTACCTAACATGTGTAAGTGTATCATCATCATCATATCAGCCGAAAGACGTCCACTGCTGGACATAGGCCTCCCCCAAAGAGTGCCACCATGACCGGTCCTGCGCCACCCGCATCCAGCGGACTCCAGCGACCTATACCAGGTCATCTGTCTAACTTGTAAGTGTGTACTTACTGTTTAATGTGGTCTGCCATGTTCGTAGGGTCGGTGTAGTTCAGGTTCCTCATACCGCTATCCACAAACGTGAGCAATATGTGGTTAGTTACAATCAGGTCCTGTGAAACATTGCGGGATAAGAATTACGAATCTAATATTGTTATTTGTGCGTCAAGGGAGCAAAATGACGTATTTACGGCGAGGGTACATTGAATCCTGAGCGTTAGGAAGGATTCAAGCGCGCCCATGACGAAAATAATTTTGCTCCTGAGTGACGCATAAAATATTTACTTTTCTTGTTTACACTTCAGCCCGGAAATAGACAAGTTGAACGATTCATAATTTATTTTTGGTTTTTACGTGTATTTATAAAAGCGTGTTTTTCTAGTGTTTTTTAAACTATTAATTTATTTTATACTTTTTAGTATTTGATAACGAAATATTTTTAACATTTATACATTTATTTCAAGTAGGCGATTGAGCCCGCATCCTCTCCATCTCCGCCAGTGCGTCTGTATTGCATGGTGTTTAACCTGTCAGCTTAGAACAATCTAGCTCTTTAATCTGGAGACCACTAAGAATGCAAACACGACTATGATACGATATTCCACTTAATCATGGTCAAAGTTCATTACAAGACCTTTCTAACAAGTCCATACACGGCTATGACACGATATTCCATCACGGAATGCCAGTGCCTATCTTCCGGCTTCATCATCAGACCTTGAAACCTAATATTGGTCAAAGTTCATTTCAAGACTTTGTAACAAGTCCAAACACAGCCATGATACGATGTTCCGTCATTAAGTTCCAGTTCATATCTTCCGGCTCCGTCATCAAACCAGTTCGACAGTACCATATTATTGTATTGTCATCAGAACTACATACAGCTACAGCTGCCAATTTTCATGACGCTACGATCCTTGGAAGATGGTTAAATTGGTTACCTTAGATGCCATTACATAGTTACATACAGGTCGACCTAATAAAAGCGTGTTAAATTAAAAACGGAGCGTTTGACGTCAGCTAAATAACATTTCATACAGTCAGCAGCAGAAGTAGCTAAGCGGGCCGGGTGTTCAAAATGACCTTCACACGACTTTATTCTTAAGAAATTAAGAGCGTGTGAAGGTTATTTTGAACACCCGGCCCGCTTAGCTACTTCTGCTGCTGACTGTACATAGGTAGGAGCAATATTTCATTCTTGAAGTAGGTAGGTAACTACGTAATCTTTTTAGCCATACAAATGCACAGCTATTTTATGGCGTCGTTGTTCGCCGTCATTCGCTGATTTCAAAATTACTGCCGACATTAATTTCAATACTTATACAATTTCCAAGCATTTCTTTAACTTTCCCTATTATTTACATTCTAATAATGTATTGCATTTCAGGCAGGGTTGCGCAGTATTTCAATTACATGTATTTGAAGTAGAAATAGATATTTTGTATTTCAAATACTACTTGGAGAAGTATTCAGTATTTCAAATACCTCATTCACGTGTATTTAGTATTTTGTATTCCAAATACTTAATGTTTTAAAATAGGTACCTACATTTGCACAAAAAAAATACATTTTATCAATTGCTTTTCTGTGGACTTAAGGAATATAGAGGCCTCGGTAGGGAGTAGAGATCAACTAAGGAACCCTACACTGCGCGTGACCCGACACGTACTTGGCTGGTTTTTTACTATTGCTTTTTTAATTAAATAGGGAACAGCAGACAAACAGCAGACCCCGCTAAATGGCAGACCCCGACGACGTAATTTATGTAATATTAAGTCACATACCTGTAAGTACTGCTTGGTGTGATATTTCGGGTTATAATGACGCAAAAACAGCACTAAAAGCGATCTTATTTCATCAGTTTCACGCATCTTGTCTTGTAATACAAGGAGGGCGTTTTTATCATAGGCGCAAATATGAGGGAACTTTTTGTAGACTTCGATAGCTTGTACAAATTCTCTGATAGCTGTAACAACCTGAAAAGGCAAATTAAGTATAGTAGGTACAGGCGTAAGTACAGTAGGGTAGCGTTAACTATCTCCATGAATGTGATCCCCATCGCACTTGACAAAGAAGTATACATAGAAAGTAGGTACAGTACAGATGCATGTACAGTCACGGACTTTGACTTTAATCGTTGAGCTCACCTTTTACTGGATATTCATAGCTTAACTATTAAAAACCAAAATTAGTTGACACCTAACTGGCTCAACGATTAAAGTCGGTGACTGTACGTATTCAATCAGGGGCTACGCAGCGTCAGCAGCGATGGGCATTTGGCCTCAAATCTGTATGGGAACTAAGTTTCTATTCATATCAACAAAATACAATAAAACAAAACATTAAATAATAAACTTAAGACTAGCTTAAGCCTAGTCAAAAAGTTTCCCTCGATACGTCCCTGGCGCAAAGGTACCAATATTACAGTAAGTAAAGTATAATCGTTGAATGAAATATGGGAATTAAATATGGCGTCGGCAGCCGTCATCTCATAAGCAGAGCCCGGATTTTTCACGGCAAAACAAAACACTATCGTAATCTAGCCAGTGATAGAAACATTATTTTATCGATATCGAGTATTATTAGTCATACAGGTATAAAAAAACATGCCGATATATTTTTACATTATTGACAATTTACAGTGTGCAAAACAACCTTTTTAAGTATTTTTAATAAAAAACTAGAAATTTATTTTTCTTTCGAAAACGCCATAAGGTATTTGAGCCAACTAAAAAGTCGCGATAATGACTATACCTCATTGAAAATAATAGACAATACAGTGAATAATAGACACTTATTACTCCATAGATATTATTTATTTCTTATAACGCTTTGAAACCGACGTGTTTGATATACGTAATTTTTTTATTAAATATTTATTTTATTTGGTGACTTTTTTTCTTCTACTACTTACACAGTTATCGATATTGATAAAATCATATTTCTACCACTGGCTAGATTACGATAGTGTTTTGTTTTGCCGTGAAAAATCCGGGCTCTACTCATAAGGAACTGAGCAACAGATTTCAACGGACGTTGCTTATGAATACCGACGGGTTGTAACTATCGGCCCTTATAATAAATAAAGCTCTGTTCTTGCTCACTAATTATTGGTAGTGGCGCCTGTACGAGTAGGTACACGACTAAAAACTGTGATTTAGGGTTTAGGTACCTTGGGTTTTTTGGGGACCTTGGGGATTCAATGATTGACTTTAAGGGGGTTTATGATCTCAGCCATCACAA
This sequence comes from Epinotia nisella, assembly GCA_932294315.1. Taxonomy (NCBI): domain Eukaryota; kingdom Metazoa; phylum Arthropoda; class Insecta; order Lepidoptera; family Tortricidae; genus Epinotia; species Epinotia nisella. The sequence continues at coordinate 22,073,082 of OW028678.1, read as the reverse complement.
GATATTTCACAGTATTTTATGATTAGTAAACTTAACCTTATAGCTAAAATGTAACCGACAGGGGTTGGGGGCCACTCGCATACTCCATGAATTACTTTAATTTAAATGACTCGTAGAAATGAAGAAGAACGAAGCGCCAGAACCGAAAATGTGTTATTTCACTTCCTCAAATGGTTTTTAGCGGTGTTATTGTTTTGCTTTGCTTGGTATAGAGCAATTGACGAACAGGGAAACGGACGAACGGAGACGAACTAGACGAACGGGGAAACCGACGGGCGATAATTGGTCGCAAATATATGATGATGATGATGTCCTCCCAGACGTATCCGTCGACGGCGACATCCTGACAAATCGATTCTTTGCGTAGTTATTATTTGCGTGCATGGGCGCGAGAGTGACTCGCAAATCCAAACTTGGTTTTGAAGCTCCGGCGACATGTAAAACAATAAACAATAAATAATAAAACCAACTCAGCAAAAGGAAATGCCGTATAAAGTTTACACCGGCGAGGCAGCGACTATTGATACAGTTCCCTTCACGTGCCCTAGGTACCTATAACTGAGTGGGTCGTATTGCCAACGGAGAAACTTTTTAAAACTTCACAAAGCTCCAAATTTATTTACCGAGTTTCTTAACTCTTTCTTTATTGGCTTCATAAAAATTTGTATGCTTTCTATTTTTGGGTGAAATTTATACGAAGCCGTATAAAAGGCCTCACGGGGCCGCGGGTGGCCGAGGCTGAGCTTACTACATTTTCAGAATAGCTACTAAAACCCTTACCATTGTTTTACCGAAGAACGTTTCATCGAATGTATATTTCACAGAATTTTCATTTTTAATACTAAACTTTTAATGGGTTCTACACAATAACCTGCTGTAACTAAAAAGTTAACGTACTCTGAGAAAAAAAAAAAGAAGTTTTACCAAAACGATTAAATTCGCTTAAATAAGAGGATCACCGTATCTATACCTCATTCCAGTTAACATTAGATTTTTATCGGACAAATTTGTATGCGTTTCTTCGTTTATTTATCTAGAATATAAAAAAAATCTATTTACTTATATTTTACGATCATTTAATGCTTTTCAAACAACAATACCTACGTAATTGGCTTTTTGTATTTTACTATCTATACAACCAATGTGTTTCTGTAGCTGTTGGTTCTCCAAATATAAATAAATAAATACATTTTTTTACGTTTCACAATGGTTTTCCTTGAAGTGGCATGACGATTATCGCACGATGTTTCCAATGTTACCTATATGGAACAGGATATACAGGGTGGACCATAACTCTTTTTACATTTCAAACTAAAATAAAATGAAAACTAATTATATCAGATGAAAACCGTTTATTAATTATGAAAACACATGAATAGGGATTTTTTCGGGGTAAGGCGGCGGGGTTACGAAATGCAAGAGCGGCCAATGGGAATTTAGTGCCATGGCGTCCTTCACCTTCCCGCCACCGCTCCCCGACGCAGCTACCGATTCAAAAGTTAACGGACTTTTGGTCCACATTTCTCGGAACACTTGTCAGGCCGTCACTGAAAATTTTCGCTCCAGGTTACGGCAATGCCAAAATAATGAAGGATCACATATGGATGACGTAATTAAAAAAAAAAAATCCCTATTCATGTGTTTTCATAATTAATAAACGGTTTTCATCTGATATAATTAGTTTTCATTTTATTTTAGTTTGAAATGTAAAAAGAGTTATGGTCCACCCTGTACAAATGTTGAACACTTACCAGGTGCAGACGCTGGCTACTGTGCCTCAGGTCATTGTCGTCCAGCTTGACAGCCAACTCAAACTGTTCACACACGTTGACGCCTTCCGCCGTCAAATATGACACTATGTCGAAAGATAGTACTGCGGAAACTTTCTCTAATTCCAACTCAATTTGGATAATAAACTTTAGAAAAAACGTCACTAGCCAGAAAAAATGTGACGTATCTATTTCCAATAGTAAGTTAGTAAGGATTTGACTGTGCAGTGTTTGTACTAAAGAATTATAACCTTTCAGTAAGAATTCTACTGTAAATTCTTTCAACACATTAGATATGTCGGCATCTGTTGGGATATGGTGTGCGAGTCCTTGCAAGTTGATACTGGAATAAAGAATTACATTTTCAATGAATTGCGTCGTTCTTTTACATTTGATGTATAAATGTACTTATGTAGAAAAAAATATTAATACAATTTCACTTACCCTGTACTTTTACCTATTTTCTTGCGCTTTCTCTCTTGTAATGTGACGCCAGTCCTTGCCTTTGTGTTTACTCTTTGTTTAGGTTTGTATTTCTTTTGGTGTACGGGTTTTTTTGAAGGTAGATCGTCGTCATTGCTAGAAGTTGATATTGACTCTTGGTTTTCAATTTGCGTTCCACATCCGTAGTCAGAAGTTTCAGATATCACCGCTTCCTTTTCCGTTTTTTCCGTCTGCTGATCATTAGTTGTCACCGTCGGTGAAACTTCCGACATCACTTTATCGTCCTGAAAAAAATACGTTACATCGACAATCGGGATTAATGTTTTGGTCTAACGTTGGGTTGACTGTCGTTTGTCGCAGTAACTTAGTAAGCCAGTGTCACGTTGTAATGTAAATGCTGTGCTATTTTTCTATAAAATGTGACGCGTCAACGGGACACCGCCTTTATCTACCAGATTTATCTACCAGATTGAGTATAACGTGTCATACATTATCGGACTTGATATTTTCATCGCCAATCGATGCGTCTTGGTCTCTCATGTGAATGTCGTTCTCGTCAGGTAAAGGAGGCTGAAAAGGCTGGTTAGCATCCTCTATTGTAGTATTTGCAGGCGAAGCTCCCCACCCATTCTTCGCAGAATTTGGTTCGTCGTTACTTTTTCCGCTACCACCCGTATCTGATGAATCTGATGTCAGCATAGGTGAAGAATATGCACTTCCTAGAAAAATCGTTAAGTTTAAAAGGAGAATAATTATAACCATCACGAACTTACATAGAGCATACATAACTGTAGTAGCCTTATATATGTCGTATTTGCGTCCAAAAATGTCTGCCGAATTTGGCGGGGGCGGGGTGAAGAAATAACACATGCAAAAGATTACTCACATGCAAAAACGTACCTACTGGTTTATTTTGAAAAAGCAAAACAAATTCTCATTTTGATGCACGCATGGCAAGACTTCGTAGAAACATGGTTTAAGTATACCTAAATGCCAGTGTGATCTGCTAGGTCGTTAACTAAGCTAGGTCGATAATTCTATCGATATTTTCACAAACAATACAATTTTAGTATAAATTATCATGAGCATCTTAATGGGATATTGAAACTAAATTGTATATTTAAATAATTGTTAAGTTCTTTATTATCAATTTTACATATCAATTAACTAAATGCATATAAAGTAGCGAGTAGTGTTATATTACAGTAGAACCCGCTTGATAAGTCGCTTTTCCGAATAAATTGTGTACACTTGACAATTTTGCAGGTTCTTACTGAAACATACTGACTATATAGATAATTATTGATTTTATCGACACCACCCTCATCTCTACTTCTGAGTCTCGGTACACTGATCTGTCATTTTTAGATAATCCTGGAAAATATTATTATTAACTGTATTTCAATTGCAATTAGATAATTTTTTACATAGCATGAAAACAGAGTCTCGTGGGGAGTGCGTAGTTTTCCGTAATTTTGATTTATCAATGCTAATATTTATTACACATAGACTCTTTTTCAAATACCATTAAGTACTTACAACTTACAAAGCATGAAAACCGAGTCTCGTGGGGAGTGCCTTACAGCACATGCGTGCATTTTTATGATCAGTGTTCTCTTGCGAGGCGATTTTGTGGATGACCATTAATCGATTGTGAAATTGTCTCTGTATGATTTTTTGCACATTGTGCAAGGTGTTCAACAGAGGGCACAGAATAGATAATAGTGCAGAGGGGTAAGTTACTGAAAGGCTACTCCGGTTATGTATGCTATAAGCGAAATTATATGGTTCCAAAAATAATGTAGAACACTAAAAAAACAAGACTTACCAATGTATTTTCTTACTTTAACTAACGTATTTAAATTACATTAATTTAACGTCAGAAATCTGTTTAATAGGCTAACTAGGTGTGACATATTTTGAAAGGACTTAATTATACAAGGATTAAAGTGGTTTTAAAATGTTTGTGCAAATTTAGTATTTTTGGTACTTGATAAAAAAATGCGATTAATTTGGTGGTTCATTAAAGTAAGTACCCGTTTTTAAGTAAGTTCTTACTACTAACTGCCTATACAGGATGGAAATAGATTTTGGGTCAGTGAGGGCAGCTACCAGATCCCGTGTTGCTAGGCAAAAATCGTCTTAGGAGACCTTCCTTCAATTTCAAAATAATGAAAATTGGCGTTTACAGATTTTGGAAAAAACATGCAGGGTGCGAGGAAATGGTCATTTTTGACAAACTTTTTTTTTGATGCCAATCGATCCCCTTCCTATTCAGGATCAAAGTCCTAGACAGGAATGGGATCGATTGGCATAAAAAAAAGTTTGTCAAAAATTACCATTTCCGCGCACCCTGTATGTTTTTTCCAATATCTGTAAACGCCAATCTTCATTAATTTGATATCGAAGGAAGGTCTCCTAAGACCATTTTCGCCTAGGAATACGGGATCTGGTAGCTGCCCTCACTGACCCAAAATCTATTTCCACCCTGTATAGCCCCGGTGATTTTGTAATATTCATTGAATTACCTACCTCTATTCGGTGGAGAAGTGTTACTTTCATTATCTTCTGAACTCTCGGAATTGTAAGACTCCAACCACACATTTAGAAGTTCATGTAATGTAACTACATGCTGATCTTTGTACAACAGTGCAACGAGTTGTACCATTGTGACCGCCCAATTGATCTGGAATATAAAATAAACACATACAAACAGTAACACACTTAACCAACCATCTGTCAACCTTATTCGCATAGCTTATTAGGTTATGCATATATGGTTAGCATATATTAGGTTGACAGATGATCAATTAAGTGCATCTTCGACATAGTAGAAAGAGTGCGCAGTAGGCTATCTCCGGCCCAATCCGCGATATAATTGGGAATGGATGAAAATTTTAGAAATGCCTGATTATTTTTTTGGTGATAGGAATAATCTTCCTTAGCACCAGAAAAAAGTTTCAGATTTTTCAGCTGCGTCAATTTTTTTTGAAAAATATAAACAGTTTCCTCACTAACGTTTTGGGTCAGTTACGGCACCTTCCTCGATCGGTCTCATATTACAAAAAAATATATGAAATATGTGTGGTAAACTGACACTGGCAATGATATTGACACTTGCAGCAGCTATATTGATCATTACCAGTGTCAGTTTACCACAGATATTGAAGATAGTTTTTTGTAATATGAGACAGATCAAGGAAAGTATCTATTTACCGTTCTTGACCCAAAACGTAAATGAGGAAACTGTTTACATTTTTCAAAAATATTTGTCGCAGCTGAAAAATCTGAAACTTTTTTATGGTGCTAAGGAAGGTTATTCCTATCACCAAAAAAATTATCAGGCATTTCCAAAATTTTCATCCATTCCCCATTGCATACCGTACCTACTTGCCTGTCTCAGGGTTGTCGCTTTTAGCTAAATTTTAATTCAGTGCCTAAAAATCTGTCGCAGCGTGTTTGAATACTGAGTGTTTGACCCCAAAATCCGCATTCGCGGATGTGAGCTTCGAAATAAATAAATAAATAAAATAAATATCGTGGGACAATTCACACCAATTGATCTAGTTCCAAACTAGGCAAAGCCTGTACTATGGGTACTAGACAACGGATAAACATACTTATATAGATAAATACATACTTAAATAGATACTAAACATCCAAGACTCGAGAACCAACATTCGTATTCATCATATTTACAAATATCTGCCCCGACCGGGGATCGAACCCGGAACCTCAAGCTTCATAGTCAGGTTCTCTAACCACTAGGCTATTCGGTCGTCAATTGTCCAGCAATATCGTCCAGTTATAAAAGTGAGATAATCAATGAACATATTTCTATTTTTGTAAACATATACCGACTCCAAACGAGATACCTTGTTGCAAAGACTTCCAACAGAATGTATTACGAGTCAGAAACGAGCTCTACATATATATGAACTTGCTTCTTACTAATTTCCATACCAAAGATAATATAGTCTCTGTTAACGAATAGGTACGACTTTTCCGATCATAAAGGTGTAGGTAATGTAACCTACCATACCAAAAATAGTAGTTTATGTGACTGTACATAATGAGAGGCCTTAAATCACGAGTGTGGTTTTATGAAACAAGCGTCAGCGAGTTTCATAATAGGATCACACGATTGTTTTAAGGCCTAGTTGGCTACTTTCCTAAAAAAATTGACAAACGAAAAAATACGTGTCCAATATTTTTTGGTAATCTACCTGACGGACTAAATGGAATTGTTATTTTTTTACCCAGAAAAGTACCCAATTATGTACAGTTGCATATCTACACACATATGATAAATCCTCATAATGTGTTCGGGAACCATTAGAATAACCGCTATTGCACCGCCATGGCCGACTAGATTTCAAATCGCGACCAACTAGTTTGGCTAACCAAATTTTACCCAATTTTTTGGCGCGAAATTCAAAAATTTTGGGCTTGTCACACTTTGAGTAGTAGAAATTATAGTTTTGATACTAGAAAATATTTTTTATTATCTGTGCACACGTAAGGTACCTAAAATAGTTATTTACGATACAAGTGCAGAAAATAGGAAATTCGCAACGAGTGCCGATAAATTAAAACACGACCGAAGGGAGTGTTTTAAATCGACACGAGTTGCGAATTACCTATTCGCACGTGTATCGTACAACGTTTTACAGTACATATGGCTCTTTAAAATTTCAACATATGCACGGAAAGTGCTCATTTCCGCACTAGTGCGGGAAAGTAACACCATGTGTACTGTAAAAATAAGTTAAATATACGTTGACGTGCTCTGAACACACATAATTTCTAGCACTATATACAGTACAGTCAACGACAAACGTAGTTTACACTTTCTCACGTAATGTAAAATAATAAATTGGAAAGCTGATCACTTACCGCTTCTGGCATAGTCATAAGCTTTATCAGTACTTTATCGATGCTTTGGCTAAACATGTTCCAGAGGATCTGATTTTGGACGGGGTGACCCGATCCAGTATTATCTGGGCTGCTTTTGACGTCCTCTGGTATATGCAGTATATTTCTTAGTAACAGAAGACCGTTACTTATATTTGTACATTGTTCCTGCGATACTTTACGTTGATCAGGAACCATATTTTTCTTTAAAAAGTCTACGACCACTTTCGTTGCCCGCTGTTCAGTAAAAGATGCTTTAGTGGCGGTGAGTAACTGGTTTATTTCGAAAACTGTATGTAAAGCATAATTAGATTGCGTTGTTACTTCAACTGATAGCAAGCACTCTATGGGAATTGACAAAGTGACCAGTACTGTCACCAGTAGTTCTATGGTCTTGTCCTCCTTAGCATGTATCAAAAGAGGTATTAGGTCTTTTTGTATGTTTTGTCCGAAATTGATGCTCCTTCGGTATGCCCGTAAATGCTTGTCTTCAGTTAAAATGTTGTGTAATATATTTTCTAGGGCAGCTGCAAAATTATTTTAATTTAAGTAGTTTATCTTATTGTATATATGTTATTTTGCACATAGCTTAGTAAATAACGGTTCAGTGTAAATATTAATATGGTGGTTAATTAAGAGGAAATGCGGGCTGGCGCGCGGCCCACAACACTAGCATTTAGAGCCGCCGTAGTCCCCTATTTTCTCCATCAAATTTAGTTTTAGGGTGCTGATGGGGCTGCCTCGATACTGCAGTGCGTCAACAATGTTTGCGGAGGCGCGCGTCGATAGCTTCTCGGCCATCACAAGCCGCCTCGCTACTGGGGAGGGTGAGGGCCAGTACCAACAGCATCCTAGCAATGTTTGTAGGCAGGTGGGATGGGGCTTACCTACCGCGGCTGGGGCGCTCCACACCGTATCATAATGTTTAAGTACTAACACTCTATGTAAAATATTACTAACACAGTTATGTAATTTTTTTGTTAATGGTTATTATTCTAAATTAACATGTTTTTATTCTTTTTGATAATATTTATTTTAATGAACTTATTTTAATTGTGTAAACATATACAGACTGAAATAATAGACTAAGTATTTAATTTAATTTATTTATATAAATAAATTTTCTAACATAGATTAACAAAATTTTACTATGCTATTATGTTACGTTTTTACATTACATTTGACATCTTGGGGGGTGCTTCAACCCTTTTGGGGCCCCTACTAAAATAAGATTTTACTCGAATGTAAGATTTAAAGAAAGAAAGAAGATTTAGTACACATTAGACACGGAGATAAAGGGATTAGACATACAATACAATTGACACATACTGTGTGTCTTCGCGGCAGTGAAATTTGTCCCGAAAGGACTCTATTGTTTTTTTTTGGGGGAGGAGGGGGGGTTAGATTTGGCGGAGGAAATAGAGGACTATGGCGGCTCGAAAATGGAACATGGTGACCATTACTGACTACTCACCATTACAGTTTTCATTTACGTGATATCCATCTGCGTGCATAAAGCCAAGGTTGCTGAATGTGCTATGGATCTGAGAACTCTTGAGAACCCACGCCATGTTTTATCTGAAACAATAAAGAGTAATAGAGGTAGGGTTTCTGCACGAGAAAACTGAAGAAATTAGGCCTCATTCGAGACGAGAAAAAAATGACCGGGGCTCGAGAATGGGCTTGTGACCTCAGTTAAAATTGATAACGGAGTGTTGGTAAATGGATAGTAAACCATCAAATTATTGTAATAAAGTATAAATTACAAAATATAATGAAAATCATAAAAAGATCTTGGAAGATTAGAAAAAATACGATTTTTTTTTATTGTCCAAGAGTATATTTAAAGCTACCAATAGAATCCTTACGCTTTTATAGAAACAAAATTGTATGACAACTATGGACCTAACTAAACGCAGTATTTCGCGACCGAAACTGCAATTTACATGATTTTCCCTACAGTGATTAATTCAAATAGCAAAGTGTGACGTCATAATTTTGAGTCAATCACTATGAAGCGTTTCGGTTGCCGCCAGCGAGGTCCATCATTAACTCAATCATTTGGGTGTTTATGCTCTTTAGGTAATTGTAGTTGCTCCCATAAAAACATTTGTTCCTCTCCAAAAACTGGCCAAATGTTCGTGTTGCGTCTGACAAATGAAAGAGAGGCAACGATGCAACGCGAACACGCAATCCCAAGTGTGGTGCCACCATAAGAGCATGCATAACTGGAGTAGCCTTATGTCGTATTTGCGTACAAAAATGTCTGCCGAATTTTGCGGAGGCGGGGGAGCATCTTAATAGGATATTGAAACTCAATATGTATATTGAAAGCTTGAAGTGGTTGAATGTTTATAATATCAAGTGCTTACAGCAACATGCGGCCATTTTTATGATCAGTGTTCTCTTGCGAGGCGATTTTGTGAACCATTAATCGATTGTGAAATTGTCCTTGTATGATTTTTTGCACATTGTGCAAGGTTTTCTACAGACAGGCTACTCCAGTTATGTATGCTCTAAGTTCAGACCCATTAGCCTTTCATCGTTCTTGTTGAAAACCATGAAAAAGGTTCTGGACAAGTACAGTCACGGAGTTTAATCGTTGAGCCATTTAGAGCTCACCTTTTACTGGATATTCAAAGCTTAGCTATTAAAAACCAAAATTAGTTGACACCTTTAGGCCATTTATGGCTCAACGATTAGTCCGTGACTGTACATTAGGGATTAGGTAGAGCTGCCTCAGAAACAAGCCTATCCATGAGTCAGCACGCCTATCGTAGCGGCAGATCTACAGAGACCACCCACTCTAGCTTGTTGACAGGGTGAAAAGGCGCTAGAGGACAAGGAAATAGCCCTATCAGCCTTCCTAGATATAGAGGGAGCGTTTGACAACACACCCATCAGGATACTGGTATGGGCAGAGTTGGGCATTCAAGAATAAAATCATTATTTGGATAAGAATTCCCAAGAATAAAATCATGTTGATTTTAGTCCCGTCAGAATTATACAAATAATTTCGCCGTGAATAATTCTTATGTGAGAAAATTTAATGAAGTTAACTTATTCTTATTCCAATAAATCTAATATTGTTTTTTTTTTTTAATAATGTTCCATGAATATAAATTTAGTTTGGATACATACTCGGGGGTAAACACAATGCGCTTGGTATTGATATAGAGCAGGGGTCGGCCTTTTAGAAACCAAGGGCCAGATAGGAGCTAACAAAAATTCCGCGGGCCGCACTTTTCAATTATTTGTGACTGTTTTAGGCAATTCCAAAATTCTGAATTCAACAACCCTTACATACAAAACAACCAGGGAGGCTCGCGGGCCGCAAGCAAAGGTCTCGCGGGCCGCCTGTTGCCGACCGCTAGTACAGAGGCACTAGTAGACTCTTGAATCTCGTCTAATTTATAGGTACCTTGTCTCTCTCTCTCTTATCTTATTCGCTTTTGGTCATTCCGGATCATGACCCCAAAAGCATCCTGTATATAAAATCTTTATAGTTTTGTTACTCGTTTTGTTTCTGATATGATAACCATACAAATACAAGATAGTAGGTACATAGTTTGGTACAATTCAGCTGCTCTGATCTGAATCGATGGTGGAACCAGAAGAATAACGGAACTCCTCAATGGCTACTTGCATTTATATTTATATACTTCTCGAGTTTGGGTTCATTTGGTTTGTTTTGATGAGTTCTATACGTCACACTTGATGACGATGGTCTGATGATGGAGTTAGGACGTGGATAGTGGAACTCCTCAATAGCTACTTGTATACCCCTCGAGTTTGGGTTCATTTGGTTTGTTTTGACGATTTCTATACATTTCTCTTGTTGATGGTCTGATGATAGAGTCAGGAGGTGGATAGTGGAACTTCTGAATGGCTACTTTGTATACCCCTCGAATTTGGGTTCATTTGGTTTGTTTTGACGAGTTCTATACATTACTTTTGGTGACAATGGTTTGATGATGAAGTCAGGAGGTGGATAGTGGAACTCCTCAATGGCTACTTGTATGCCCCTCGAGTTTGGTTTGTTTTGTCGATTTTTATTACACAAATAAATAAATAAATAAACTCTATTCTGGGCTAACGCATTATGTGCCCGGAGGTGGTTAAATTTCTTGATTTGAACAGAATCGATTTTCTCCAGAGTTGTCTCTTCGAGTTTGCAGGACTTGACCAAGAATTGTAGTAAGTGGTGATCACAATAGATCAGCAATGGTTGCAGTGATATAAGGGCTCTCACAGCCCCGAAGCCGCTACCAAAATAATAATAGTAATACCTTTTCAAAGGAAAAAATATATATCCAAATCGGGTCCAGGTTAGTCAAGTAAATGGGGGACATACATATGATTTACATAAAATATAAAATACTCCAACAAATAGAGAACCTCCTCCTTTTTTGAAGTTGGTTAAAATGAGAAAACATCCCTGTTGTCACTAACCGGCACACTAAACTAAGTGGTTGCTAACCGGCACATCAACCTTGTGTATTTTCCGGTATGATTAAAAGAGCTCTACCGGATAAAAGGCAAGTTATAACAGTAGCACAGCATTAAATGGAATTTTAATTATTAAAACGACTTACCTTTGGTTTTATACGCAAGGGTTATCATTTGCACCAAAGCTACCTTTCCAATTGAATCGCTGTAGTTAACTAGCAATTGAATGAAAACATCAACTGGTTGCCTATAGTCTCACTTTCATAACTTAGTTACACAGAGGTGGAACGACTTCGTATAGTTTTACTTTGCACTGAAACACAACAAATCAGATTGCTATACAGACTCCATTTCTTCTTCTTCTCTTCTGTCTCCATCATCAGAACAGCTCGGCGATGCCATTATGTTGCCTTGTCACCGAACTTCCATAAGTAGTCCAGGCAATGAACTGACAACTTGTATGGAAAAAATGACAGATTTGGAAATAATTTATAATAGCTATTTTTTTAATGTAACGGATATATTATCAATTAAATAGTTACCTAGAGGCAAAATCCAACAAAACATCAGACATCAAAAAAATCAATATTTAATTAGCTCCTAAAAAGTCCGGATAAATATTAATATATTTTTTTATCTTTATTTAGGTTTGCTTTAAAATATTCAATATAAATAAAATGTAAAAGACAATGAATGTTTAATTTAAATCTATATAATTACTTCCGGGTGGAAAGTTTGTTGGATTCTTGAATAAAGCATCTTAGAATAACGTTTTAGAATGAAATAAACAAAAAAAACGCTATTATAAATTAATGTTTTTCGAAACAGTATTTTGCCTGGAGTAAAGTATGCCAAATTTCAGCTCAATCGGATACCGGTGTATGGTTGAACAACAGAACTTACATACCAACTTAGATTCGAACAGAGCAAGTTAAATAAAAGTTTGTAATAATAGTATATACTAGACATTTTTGCCTCTAAATATGTTTGTATTTCTAAAGTTCCGAAAAATAACGCACCACAGGGAAACTTTTACGTGAAAACTCGTCAAAATACAACGAGCGCGGCTACACAAATACCAGCAAATCCAAAGCAATGCCCGTATATAAACAAATCAGAAATCAACCCTCAACCCACAAGACTACTAAGAACGTAACCGAAAGAGACGAAGGTAAATAAAACTTACTAAATTTGAGAAATATCAGAAGACTAATATATTCTTGAAGTCTAATGTCGTTTATAATTTAGTCGTGTTATATCAGTGACGTCAATTTCATGTCAGTTTCAGTACAATATTTTGACAGGAGGTGCCAAACAAGCTGGTGACAAACAAAAAAAGCGTATACGCGCTGAGGGACAGGAGATTTGACATTGTATCTCGTTTCTACTTGTGGTATGTCTATGATTACATCCTTGTCACTCATGTCTATATGTGTCCCTCTATTCTATTCTTCCTCTATGACTAAGAAGATATAAATAGCCCGTCAGTCAGAGACGTATGTCATGTTAACTGTCACTGTCACGTAGTAAGTACGTAAGTACATTTAAGGGTAATGTACATGGTGCAGCAACTCGTATGCGATTTTCATTACACTGCAGTGCTGCGGGCTACCGATATACGGCGAATTCAATCAAACCCTGCAATGAAATAAAACTCGCATGCGTTGCACCGTGTAAATGGCCCTTTATTCTCTAAAGAAAATATAAGATGATGATTAACATTAACTAAATTAAATTAAAACTAAGTTAAATCTAAAAAAGGCCCTCGATGCATACTGAGGATGATGGCGGCATTTCCTCGCTGAATTGCGATGCGTTGCGCCAAAAAGCCGCCAGCTCTTCGGTCACCAGAGGCACGGTAGGTTTTATCGTCACCTTTTACGGCGAAAATGTACTGAAACGTCACGATAAAACCTATCGTGCTAGCACATCGTGGGCATGGGTTTTCGTTTCGCGGTAGGCCCGCAGCGGCGCTACCATGAACTTCGAAACTGGAAGTTCGTATATCTGCATCCCTGCCACTCGAGTACTGTAAGATAGGGATGGAGATACCCGAACTTCGAATTTCGAAGTTCGTGGTTATAGCTCAGTTACATTAAGTAGACATTTCGCGATTTCTGCAAATAACTTACGCGCACTGGGACCCCACGGACCGAGGGTCTCGACGTCAAAGGGTACAAAGTTGTATTCTCTGCCGAGGCCTCTATGTTTAATTTTAACGCATAGCCTAATAGCCGCCAATACACTGTGAGTAAATACTGATGATCCACCATAGCTGTCTCACTCTAACATGCGATAACGTGAGACAGCTATGGTGGATCATCAATATTTACTCACCGTCTGTAGGCGGCCAATAATCCGCGTCCACTTATTTGGACTTGGATTATTGGGCTGTACATTATTTTGGCCGTGCATTATCATGGCCGTACATTACCTGGACGTTCCCAATGGCGGCCAATACACGGTTAGTAAATACTGATGATCCACCCATATCACAATCCGGATCACATGCATATTGAAGTGCAGAATATCCGGATAATTTGAAATCCACCCACAGATAAGAAATAATCTGTGAGCGACTAAAGGCACACACTTGGTGGATGGTATGTGCGGTACGCAGCTATAAGATAGAGCGAGATGAGGATATGGAAAAAGCAGAGCTATCGTCTGGCCACCCTGTAATACTGACGTGATAAATACTTCGTGTTTAAAGGGCCATTCAATACTGCTTCCATACTGAATATTGCTGCAAATACTGACAAACCAGGATCATTAGTATTTACTCACCATGTATTGGCCACCTATGGCGGCCCAATTATATCCTCTATTGGCCGCCATACACGGTGAATAAATACAGATGATCCACCATAGCTGCCTCATTCTATCGCATGTTATTGAGTGAGACAGCTATGGCAGATCATCAGTATTTAATCACTGTGTATGGGCCGTCTATCTATCTACGACATCGACGTTCCCAAACGACGTCTGTTGTCATTGCTAGGCTGTAGAGGACGCTGTTACCGGATATTTTGTACTTTTTAAGAACAAAAGTGCAAGATAAATTTAATTAAGTGCTCGTGCGGTTTTATTAAATCTTGTCATCTTTTTATTTTACGACTACATACAAATAGAAAGTACGCGAGAGGTTTAATTTCGATATAAGTTTCTGGATTGGGACATAGTTAGACGAAGTCAAGCTGCCTGAGTGTGGGACTGTGGGTGTAAATTCTTTCAGTAGTGTGCGTGCAACAGAACTCGCTTGTCGCGTTGTGGTGCGTGTGCTTTCTACAATAGACTTTCAGCGCCTCGTAAGTTTGTGAATTTCATTTATTATTGTGTATTTAGTGTCCTCAAAGATCAAGCAACATGATGTAATTAAGTCCTGGCGCGGAATGTGCAGTGGGATGTCAGGATTCACCGTGATCATTCGATCGGATCGTGTCGATGCGTCATCTTTGTATGCCATTTCACGGGCTCCGTATAATATTCTAGAATCTGAATACATGTCGTAGACGATGTAAAGGACCCGGGTCCCGTGAAGAAGCCGCAGGAGGCTGTGTGCGAATGCTGTATGCATTCTAACCTCGCTCGGGCGCGCTATAGAGGAAGTGATCGCCGAGCACAGGCGTCGACGGCGACGTCTCCTGTGATTGGTCGCGGGAGTTCCTCATATTGTATCCGCCGTTATTCTTTGTGCAAATTGCGAATTGCCTCTACTTCTATTTGTAATGACTTCTCTACTAAACTGAATGGTGTGGTGGGTAGTTGTATACTTATTAATTTGCCTGTTGGATGCCCAGGCCTGGAGATTACCTAAGGAAGTTATACTCGGGATATGTATAACTTAATTTAAAACCATATAAATTTTAGTTATTATTTAGATATTTCAGATGGTTCATTCACAAACTAAGATCAATGATGTAGTCAGCTGAGTGGTGTGGCCCAGTACATTCTGACAAGCTTCATTATTTATTCATTTCACAAGAACAGTTAATACCAATTACAAAAGTGATAATTAAATACATAGAATGCTTTTACTTAAATATATTAAGTGCATGTATAACAATTATCAAGTCTTAAACCTAATAATGAGTTATACTGTACTCACTAATCAATAATCATGCATTCTCACAATAAGAGAGGAACATGGACGCGAGCATGGGCAGGCTGTCTACTCATGGCTCATGTAAATTGTCGGTGATTTTAATATCAGCTGTTATACCTATTATGCAAGGCAAGCCAAGGTAGGCAATTGATTATAACAAATAACTACAGTCAGAATTTCAATGGTTCTGAACAACTTTACACAACTATTATGTTAATGATGTCATAATGTACGTAGTCTAGTACCCATAACACAAGCCTTATTGAGCTTACTATGGGACTAGTTCGGTTTGTTTAAGATTGTCAACTATAGGGTACAGGTATAGGTGTACGCGGGCTGGGTTTCCGCAACTCGACGTCATAAATGCGCCTATTTTGCGTATGATTGTCAACTAATATTTATTTATTTATAATGCAACATAAGGTTGAGATAATATGACCTTTATACAAACAATTTCTGCGGATTATAGCGCTAGTACAGTTAGAAACACATCATCAATATCTGCTGTTCGCTAACTTATTTGGGGATTAACCACTGTCAGAAGATTCTAAAATAAAATATAACATTCATCTTCTATTTGCATATTAGCCTTATGGCCATTGGGGCTGAAAGGTTCTCGAGTGGCGACCACATACCGGAAGGCGCAGAGTGGGTAGGCCCCCCACAAGGTGGATTGATGACCTGGTAAAGGTCGCGGGAGTCCGCTGGATGCGGGTGGCGCAGGACCGGTCATTGTGGCACTCTTTGGGGGAGGCCTATGTCCAGCAGTGGACGTCTTTCGGCCGATATGATAGTAGGTCCGTGGCAAAACAATTAAATCTATCATCAGAAATATTATCTTACTAAAAGATATTTTTGTAATTATATTACAAACAGTGAAATTCTTTATTTCTGGATGATTTATGCAGTATACCTACATATCCAATGTAAAGTAAGGGCCGAACCAAACCGGAATGGCAGCGGCCGGCAGTGGCAGGCTCGCATCGCCACCGGGGCCGCTTTGTTTAAATAAATAAATAAATAATAACTACAACTTAGAAAAGTAGAAAAACCCCCGATTTTTTCATTTCTAAGTAAGTACATGGCTAAGAACACTTGGGTTAAAATATCTATGACACAAAAAAAACCGCATTCAAATCGGTCTATCCGTTTGGGAGCTACGATACCACAGACAGATACTACAACACCCCTCTCTTTGCGTCGGGGGTTATTTCAGATCTTACTTTTGATCCATATATTTTTTTAGTACTTTTTAAATCTTACGAACTAAGGTAGTTACAAAAAGGAATAAAAATAAAATGAAGAAAAATGCGCTGTTTAAGTATGTAGATAAAGTTTAAAATTATTTCACAATGAAAGTGCTCGCCGCGCCGCTGCCGGCCGCTGCTATTCCGGTTTGATTCGGCCCTAAGGTTAAACATTTTAAGTTAGATAATTTATAGGTAAAAGTTTAAATAAAGAAGCACAGCATTTTAGCCAAAATAAATTGGATGAATGTTAATGAAAAATACATTTTCCAGCCCTAATTAAATATGTATAGTGTAGACTTTTTAATACAAAAGATTTGTGAATTGAATACCTCAATTGTATCAATGTTAATATTATGACAAGTAAATCTTGCTGAGGTGGCCCCATATGGCCAACTCAAAGGCACAAAGGGGTTTGTAGGTCAAGATTATTCTATAGGTCTCGTGACATGACATTGCTCTAGAGACCTATAATTCAAATTAGGCTCTAGAATCATTAGAAAATGACCTGGGGGGTCAATCCATAACAAATTGTACGCGCGTCAGGTAGATCTAAATCTCACTTTTTATATGGAAAAACCGGTCAAGTGCGAGTTGGACTCGCGCACCGAGGGTTCCGTACAAACCTGTAGGTATTTAAGTAAATTATTAAAAAATATTTTTATTATATGATGTAACTAAAAATTTACGGTTTTCGCAATTTTTCCTTTATCTGTGCTATAAGACGTTGCTTCGTACCAAATTTCAAGATTGTGAGTTCACGGGAAGCACTCTGTAGGTTTTGATTCCCTTGCGAGTGTCGAAAATTTGCGGCAAAAAACGGCTGTATCTTTTGATTGCGTTGGCTTAGAAGTTTGATTTTTTCAAAGCTCCAAGGGACAGTAGACCTGAGTATTTGATATGAATATTAGCTTGACACCTCCACGCGTTCCTGAGAAAAAGGGTCTCGACAGACGGACGGACACCAAAGTGATCCTATAAGGGTTCCGTTTTTTCCTTTCGAGCTACGGAACCTTAATAATGACAGTTAAATGTACCTAACGCGCGTAAGAAATGTTACGTGATCGAACCACTGGTCAAGTAAAGATGTGGCAAAATAATCAAGACAACTACTGGCTGATTTTTTTCAACATATTTTTAATCACAAAATAATTCATCTATTTGAATATGTATGTGTTTGTTGCACAGAAATAGGTATTTCCTGTTTTTATAAGCATGCTAATGCTTCCTTTGTGAAGCGTCCTTGTAAGTCTTGCAACTGCTTAGCAACGCGGTGAGGACGCGATAGGTACAGTTGACACCACAAATATGTACGGTCGACGCCAAAAATACGTTTACACTATTCGCCTTATTGCAATGGAATAAAGTGCAAAATTGTAAACGTATTTTTGGCGTCGACTGTACTAGTTATACTGGGAATAGGCATGATGACTAAAAAAAATCCCCATGCCATTCGAACCAGTTTTGGAGAGGGACAAATGTTTGTATGGGAGCAACTACAATAAAAGAACATAAATACCCAAAAAATTGAGTTAAAGACGGACATCGCTGGCAGCACCCGAAACGCTTCATACTGATTGACTGAAAAGTATGACGTCACACTTATGTATTGGAACTAATCATTGTAGGGGAAATCAAGTAAATTGCTGTTTCGGTCGCGAAATACTGCGTTTAGGTCCATAGTTGTCATACAATTTTGTTTCTATAAAAGCGCAAGTATTCTATTGGTAGCTATAAATTTACACTTGGACAATAAGAAAATGCATTTTTTTCTAAACTTTCAAGGTTCATCTTTTTATGATATTAAGAATATTTTTTAATGTATACTTTATTACAATAATTAGATGGTTTACTATACATTTAGCAACACTATGTTATCAATTTTAACATGAGTCATTATCATTATGCCTATTACGTCCCTGTAAATTTCGTTGATCTGGGGGCACGGCAGTGCCCCCGCCAAGGCGAGCAAAAAAAGCGGCACGGCCGTACCATCCTTTTCTCGAAGCAATTCAGGCCATTTTCAACCCCCCTATAATTGTATTTTACTGTATGATATGATAGGGGATGAATTTCGAAATAAGATATGTCCTAATCCAAGTCTATTTGGGATCCAACTAGCTTCATCTAAATTGTTTCCATGGCTTATCAAGCGTGAAAATCCGTTCAGCTGTTTTTTGCGTGACAAACAAAAAAACCGGACAAGCGCGAGTCGGACTCGCACATCGTACAAAAATAGAAATGTATATTTTTCAGATTTGCCCTGTACTTGTACTATAAGACAATATTACTTGCCAAATTTCATAGTTCTAGGTCAACGGAAAGTACCCTATAAATTATGATTCCCTTGAGTGTCGAAATATACCTACGTTTTATGCGGCATAAACGGCCGCATCTTTTTTTTTACGTTAACTTACAAGTTTGATTTTTTCACAGCTTCAAGGGACTGTAGACTTGAGTATATGGTTTTAATTTCAACTCAATACCTCCACGCGTTCCCGAGTTAGTCTTGACAGACAGACGGACAACAAAGTGATCCTATAAGGGTTCCGTTTTCCGAACCCTAAAAACATATAATAGGAAGTAGGACTACTGTATTTTTCCATCTTTGAAACAACCTAACCTTCCTAATGTACCCATATTCAGTAAAATAAACATTTCATTTCAAAAAGGTAAAAAAAGAATCGGCATTGTGCATGAACCTATGATACTCAGGTGGTCTAGCACAACTTGCTGCTCAGTCGCTTCGCGCGCGACTAAGCCTCTCATATCTAACTCGCACCGTACAAATTAGAAAAAGGAGGGTAGACCTTTCTCGACTCGCGTCGCGGCGCGGCGTCAGTTGTGCTAGCCCCGCTGGACAAGCTAAGGTAATAACAATACCACGTCCGAGCGAGATGGTAGCAAACAAATCTCGATAAGTGTGACAAAAAGGGAAATATCATTCCTTGTCCTTGTCATAGTTCCTCTTTTTTTTATTTGCCACAACTGATTTAGTATGAAGTTGTGGCAAAGAAAACCACTACCCGCCCAAATTAAGTAGGTTGTTTATAGCTACGAGCCATTTCTAAGACCAGTTGCCTCATTGTGGCATGACGTATAGCTTGTCCTGTGTATCATGGATCCATGTCATTGTGGGGTGGATCGTACGGTTAGGGCGCCGTGCAGCGCTGCAGAGGCTGCGTCGGTTCAGCGGGGCGCGGATGTGGGTCAATGGTACCGGCGCTCCATCGAGCGCGGCCCCGCCGCAACTAGGTCGCGGCCTCGCGCCCCGCCCGTGCACTCGTGCAGCCCGCCTGCAGGACACGGCTGAGCGGGACACTTGTCAACGCACCTGTACCTTTATTATTTCTATATGTAGCCATCATTCATTAGCAGACATCGTACATTTTGTAGCATTTTCGGTGCAGCGTGGTTGTGTTAACGATGTTGGTATAGACCAATGATGTAATATAAAAAAGAGGTAGATAGGTTATAAGACTTATAAGCTCCAAAAAATGGCACACTAAAACTGTGTCATTTCACACAACTTGCCACAGTTTCGCGTCGTCAATGGAAACGTTAGCTGTCAAATTTGGTGGCCATTTTTAAACACGGAATTTCGTGTAGACAACACTACCTCTTTTTATATTACATCATTGGTATAGATAGACAATATCAATCAAAATTGTTAACTATTTATTTATTTATTGCCAGCCAAAATAACACCACATCATAATAAGAAAACACATTATACAAAAGAAACTTAACTATTACAGACTTAAACTAGAATAGGTAACAGATAACAAGTAAAATCAAAAGAATTTACGAAAAACCCGACTGCTTTTTGACAAATATTATAGCCTATGTCACTCCCACGATTAAGAGGAATCCAACGACACCTCATACATCAAAATCCATCAAGCCGTTTAGGCTACATACAGGAGGCCACAAAGAAACAGACATACATACACTCGAAAAACAGTACCCTCCTCCTTTGGCAGTCGGGTAAAAAGGGAAGACTGGTGGGGTGCTGCTACAGTGGCCGCCAAGTGGACACCGCTCAGCATAATGCTCTGATATTTAATAATGCCACAGCGGTGATCTTCCGTGGAGCCCAGAGCTGTAGGATAGATTTCAAGCAGCAAAGAGTGGCAGACGTGGTACTACATATATTTAGTTGAATAATAATGATAACTAGTTACGCATATGACGAGATTTAGCTAATTAAACATTACAATTGGAATTGTTTATACCAATTCCGTTAATAACACTACGCTGCACCGAAAATGCTACAAAATTAACGATGTCTGTTCATTAGCCATTTCATTACCGATGCTATTTGAATATAGTTTGTCGAAGCGCGATTCGCGTGGCCTCCTCTGCCATTGTCGCGTCGGCGTTTCGTTTAGTCACGTTACGCGCCCGCTCGCCGTGGACAGTTATTATATTCGGTGCGAAAGTGGTTTCTTGGATTAGACACCTAGGAGCATTACGCTTTCAGAAATCAATAAATATAGTGAGCAGCCGCCACCGCCGCGGCGAGTGAGATATGAACTATCGACTTTTTTTAGCCCAAGAAACGAACAAAAGATAAAAGGTATTCATAGAAATACATAGAAACCAGCACGGCTATCACAAGACGGCGCGCGAGCTCTCTCGATTTTTCTCGCACTATCTGTCTCTGTCTTATTAGAAAACTTAGAAAGAGAGGTATAGTGCGAGAAAAATCGAGAGAGCTCGCGGGCCGTCTTGTGATAGCCGTGTTGCCGCGACACGTCTTGTCTCTGATTCATTTTTTTGGGTATTTATGTTCTTTAATTGTAGTTGCTCCCATACAAACATTTGTTCCTCTCCAATAACTGGTTCGAATGGCATCGTAAAAAAATCCAAGGTCACAAGCCTTAAGGACCCTATGACATTTCGGCGAGCGCCATACTAACCACCTGCCACTATCAACTCTACTCGCGCGCGAGATAGACTGTCCGTCACTTTCTGATTAATGCTGTCAAAAAGTGACAGATAGTCTATCACGCGCGCGAGTAGAGTAGAGAGTCAAGTTATGCTAGCAGGGCTGAGCGCGCGTCTCGGCGGCGTGGCGAGGGTAGTTTTAAATAGTTAATTAAAAGTTATAATATTTAGTGGCAGTCTTTATGTATGAAAATGATTGTACCATATTAAGCATAATGTATATTTGCGTATAAGGATAACGCCTAAATAATGTTCAACTTCGTAGATATTTTCTCTGACAAATTACTGTAAAACCGCATGGTTTTCTTTGTCATTTTTTCCTGTTTTGGTTGCACAGTCGCACAATAATATAATCGCATTCCAATTTTTAAGCATAGTTTTTGTAAAGCATCTGAATTAAATCGTCATACATAAAATAGGTCATATTAATTTAATTTACTTGCAAATTTAATGATTAGTTAACCTTACCGAGTGTTTTCGGTAATAATTTACTTTAAAAACAAAGTTGTCCCAGAATTTACTAAGTATGTGAACTTTTTCTTCCCTGCGTCACGAACGACCATATAAATAAAAAAAACTGCATACAAAAATGTGACGATCTGAAATGGAATATTTGGGACACTTTTTTAGGGTTCCGGTCCGGTACCTCAAAAGGAAAAAACGGAACCCTTATAGGATAACTCGGTTGTCTGTCTGTCAGCGTCTGTCACAGCCGATTTGCTCCGAAACTACTGGACCGATTGAGTTGAAATTTGACATATGTAATTTGGTGACCCAAAGATGGACGCGTAAAGTAAATTAATGAATTCTGAACAAGGGGGCCACTTTTAAAAAAGTTTCGCAAACTGTATTGTGTGACATATGAAATGAAAGGGGTTGTTGTAAGCATATCAGATTTTTTTTTTTATAATTTTAGCAAAAATAGATTTGAAGTAATTTAGGAAATAAGACGAAAATTTACCAGTTTATCGACATTCATAGGTGCATGTAATATGCCTAAATTGGAGAATAAATCACTTTGACTTTGACTTTTTTTGTTCGTCGTTCGCGGGGCGAGCATCTGGCGCGGCGCTCAGCTGACGGCGTCAAGGCGTCGTGTTTCCAACACTCATTACCGAATCACATCGTTTGTTGTCAATTAACATGTACCTATCTATGTTCCTCTATTTGTAACGCGTTGTCTATTTATAACGCGTCTGTTTATGCGGATCACGCTCAGCCTTTACAGTGACAATGAGACTGAAAATAGTGAATTGGGAATGGATGAAAATTTTAGAAATGCCTGATATTTTTTTGGTGATAGGAATAACCTTACTTAGCACCAGTTGCAGACGTTTCAGCTCCGTATTTTTTTTTTTGAAAAATATAAACAGTTTCCTCACTTACGTTTTGGGTTTAGGACGGCGAATAAGACATTGATCCGTCTCATATTACAAAAAATATTTTAAATATCTGACCCCCGCAATGACAAAATATAGCTGCTGCAGCTGTCAATATCATATGGTGTATTTGAATAAATTTTTGAGGATAGTTTATTAGCCGCTACATAGTTTTGTAATTAAATCACTAAAAAAAATTTTAGGTGTGCACTCCAAGTCTAAGCACTATAAAACTGCAAGTCAAAAAATTGTTTTCTTTGTAAGCACGTATGGCACATTAATCGATAGGCCTTTCAAAATAAATACCAGGTTTCTCAGCAATTTTTTTGATTAAGTGAATAGAGTCGGAGATAATCGCCTCGACAGTCACTAAAATTGTGTCCCCCTCCCTCTAATTTTAAATATATGAAAAAAATAATGGACATAAGGCTTATTAAATTCTTTCACCAAAAATTGTTTTGAACAAAATCGTTTCAAAGGTTTTCGAGATATTGCTGAAAAACTGCCTTCCCGATAGAAAAGGACTTAAGTGCCGTAAGATTTCTGTGACGATACGACTTTTTAATAGCCACGGAACCCTTCGTTTTGCGTGGTCCGACACGCAATTAGCTGGTTTTTTGTATATCATATTGTAAAATCTCATCGACGGTACAAAATTGTTTACATTTTTCATGGCATAGCTTTCACCATATCTCAAATTTTATTTCGGTCCAGTGATTGCTGGCTTACTAATTTTACCGGATTTACCGTTCACTTTCTCCGCTGTCGTAGGATCGGATCGATGGAATACAGTTGCTTTGGGTGTGCAGAGGGCAGCATACCTACTAAAGGAACTAATAACTCCCGTTAAGACCCTGGGGAATTTTTGTCCCGTTCTGGTTAATGACTGGTATGTTGTGAGTTCGATTAAACTGTAATCATAACTAGATCAAAATTGAGTCCTACTGCGTGCACAATCTGATGGTTTTATTCTAATTTTATTATGTATAATTTACCTACCACACTCCAAAGTCTATCTATATTATCTAATAGTAATTATTGTAAAAACTTTTATCTTGTAATTTGTTAATTAACTTCAAATCGGTAAACAGAACTAAATCAACATTTTTAACTATTATTCCGCAATAATCCATTACAACATAAAAAAAAGTACAATACCCCCGACACATCAGTCATAGCTACTTCCATCTGAACGGACTAGACTTTCGATTAAAAACCACCGCACTCAAATCGGTTTATCGTTTTGAGAGGTACGATGCCATATACAGACACACTGATACACATATTAAACGCATATAAACCACTTGTTTTTGTAGGGAGCTAAAAACAGAGCCAACCGCGAAACAAGCGTTCAACCGAAAGATCATCTGCAATCAAATTAAGTAAAGAATTTGTAGAGAGCATCTGCCGGGGCGCTGCGGGGGCTCCACTCCGCGGCGGCGGCACGCACGTACTTACGAGCGACGATCAACGTATCCCTCTAACATCGTCTAAGCACTCTCAGCCATTGATTGTCTCAAAAGAGTCATTTACTAATTAGGTCAACTCGTAAACGATATCCTTTAGGATTCCGTACCTCAACAGGAAAATAAAACCGTTTAAAAACGACCCTTATAGGACCACTTCGTTGTCCTGTCTGTCAAGACCCTAATTTCTCGAGAACGCGTGGAATTATTAAGTTGAAATGAATATCAAATACTGCGATTCGCAATCCCTTGGAGCTTGGAGCAAAATCACACACAAGTCAACGCAATTAAAAGATATACCTATAATATAGTTACAAATTCACACGGACGATCCTTTACAAAATCTACGTTGCGGCACATAGATGTATCATTTTTCATATAAAAATCAGTCGGGACGGGGCGATGAGTGATTAACGAATATCACTGTGCGGCGGGGCCCGTGGCGCGGGCGGGGGCGCGGGGTCGACGACCGGCCGCAGCGGCACGCCCGCGGCTCCGCCCGGGACCCGACCCTCGCTGGGGATGCTCCGCGTCATTCGAGCGGGGGTCGCTGACACCGCATAGTTTGCGCCGATATGTCAATACCCTGCGCTCGCGAGCCACTGCGGTGCGGCGAGCCCCACGCCGGCCGGCCGCGCGTTTGAAGAATCGAGTTTGCGAGCCGAGATGATAGACGGTTGCGGGCGAGTTGGCGGCGACCTTGCAGCGGCCGCGCCAAGGTCCCCGCGGCCGCCGACCCCGCGACACATCGACCGCCGCGCTCGAGCGCTGACGCGCGTCCAAATTCACCTATGCGTAGCGACACCACGCGTCCGCGAATCGAAACTATATCACTATACGGCTTCATTATTGAAATGCTAGTAGGCCGTAGGTCGAACTATAATCCAAGGGTAGCAGACGGGGTGGTGGGTGTAACAGTCAGCTGAGCCGGCGCGGGCGTCGACCGCTGCTCACCTGCCCGACGACCCGACCGTCTGTCCCAGCTCCCAGCCGCCGGTGCGCAATACATTCACGAGACGCGCCGAGGGCGCCGACATATCTTAAATCCGAAACTAGTTTGCGAACGGGCGAGGAGTGAGCGCACCGGCCAGGCGGCGGCGCTCGTTCAGCCACACTCGAACTCAACGCCAAGCGAGAGTGAGCACCCCGTTCGGACTTATCCATGATTTAGGATTTCTGTAAATGGTGCAAGTCTTAGACAGATCCTAAATAATTACTGGCAGTGCTAAATCTGTCTAATTTGCTCTGTTTTTTTTTTTTTTTCTTATTCGTCCTATCGGACAGGCTAAGACCGTGGGCCATACTGCCTCGTCTTCAGTAGTTATATCTAATTTGCTCTGTTTTTTACGTCAATGTGACATATGGTCGCATATACTCTGCCTGTGAATTGAGTTGTTTATCGACCGACTACGCGTGGCAGTCGGGTCGTTGCGCCACGGCGATCAGGTGGAGCGGTGGGCTACGGCCATTATCCTGCACAAAGGAAATTCACTGAATCCTTATGCCGGGTGTACATATTGGGCCAACGTTTGCGCGTGAGCAGGATGCAGGTATGTAAACGAATAAGATTGAAGTATAGCCATCTCCCTCTAATGCACCCTGTTCACGCGCCAACATTGGCGTAGTAAGTGTAGGTGTAGGTCTAAGACTTATCTCCTGACAAGAGATAAAAGTATCACTTATTGCTTATCGGTCATTGAGGCTGTTTTCAAAAAATGATTTATTTACGTTGTATATTGTAGTCACAAGTGTAAATAAGTATACCTATCTATAATCCTACTAATATTATAAATGCGAAATTTTAGATGTTTGGATGTTAGTTACTCAATCACGCTTAACACGGCTCATCCGATTTGGATGAAATTTTGCACGAAGATAGTTTATCACCTGGATTAAAATATGGGATGGTTTATGTCCCTAGTCCACGCAGACGAAGTCGCGGGCGGAAGCTAGTTTTGAATAAAGCTAAACTCAGTTTGGTAAAATTCAGATTCATTTATTTCACAATTAAATAGTATTTTATAGAATCGTTACACAATGAGGGCTCTTAAAGTCGAGTACCGTGTTTAGCCTCTAGCCGCCCAAATGCCTTTTAAAAGGCCTTCTCAGTTGTTGAAAATTCAAATAAATTCCATCCAAATGTGACTCTAATTTCACCGTTTCTTTTTACGTGATGGGCGGTTAGAGGATAGGACGAGAATTTAAGAGCTAATTTAACTATTGTATAAAATACAATTTTAACCCCCGAAACAATGAATCATAGCTAAGAACAATCGATCGAGTAGCTGTTCAAACAAAAGGTAATCTAGTCAGTGTAATAGGGGTGTGGACACTAAATAAAATAAACAATAAGGTTGTATTTTCTCAAAAAATTTGTAAATGTTTAAAATAATCACAAAGTTATAAGTGTCCAAAGGTTTAAGAGGGGGGGGTATCTTCTGTCCGTTTTCCACAAAACGCACGTTCATATGAAGCGATTGTCATATACTATGACGCTCGATGGTCGTGACGTCACAATCTACGAGCGTTTTCTCTCTCTAACAAGCAATATTAAAACGGTTGTAGTTTCGTAATTTTTTGAGATATTTGAATGGGATTTTCGTAATTCTATGCATGTTTTTTTGCCTCCTTTCTTTTGAAGTTGTAATAAATTTAGAGTCTACACCCCTATTGCATGATGGTTCCTTACCCCTACTACGGCTACTACCACTACTCATAAAAGATATCTAAATACCTACTAACTCTATTGAAACCACATTTGGGCCTGTTCCTTATCTGTATCATCTTTAGCGTTCCGTACCCAACGGGTAAAAACGGGACCCTATTACTAAGACTTCCCTGTCCGTCCTTCTGTCCGTCCGTCTGTCTGTCACTAGGCTGTATCTCAAGAACCGTGATAGCTAGAGAGTTGAAATTTTCACAGATTATGTATTTCTGTTGCCGCTATAACAACAAATAAAAAACCGGCCAAGTGCGAGTCGGACTGGGGCTCCCATACAACAGGAGCCGTAGCATGGTTGGCCTCATCACGCGACAAGTGACAAGATAAGAGCGTCGTCTCGTTCTATCGAACGGTGTCAGCCAGTGACGCACGCTCTATCCTATCACCTATCGCGTGATAAGGCCGACCATGCTACGGCTCCTGACATGATTTTTTTTTCCGTTTTTATAGATAATGGTACGGAACCATTCGTGCGCGATTCCGACTCACACTTGGCTGGTTTTTTTTTATATTAATATCATGAGACTCAAATATTAATTACTAGCTTCCGCCCGCGACTTCGTCTGCCTGGACCCGGGATAAAAACTATCCTATATTTTAACTATCTTCGTGCTAAATTTCATCCAAATCGGTTGAGCCGTTCAAGCGTGATTGAGTAACAAACATCTAAACATCCAAACTTTCGCATTTATAATATTAGTAAGGTTGTGTTGTGTATAGGTCGAATGTGATGATGATGAACATTGTAATTTATAGCAGTGGTAGGCACAAATCAGGGTTTTTACTACAATCGTCGTACGTAACGTACCGTAAAATTTCTAAACTCTTATTATGTCTGTAGCATGTTATTGATGTGACAATATGTGTTATCTGCAGGCAGTTCGCGGAGGCGTGTCAGGTAGCCGGTCGCGAAAGTTGTCACGAGCGGGCGCGGGTGCGGCGGCGGAGCGCGCGGACACACGGCCGACAAGACGGACGGCGCGCGGCAGCCGGGGCCCGTGCTGCGAGCCTCGGGGAGGACGCCCGTCCCCCCTCACAGGCGCCGCTGGGTCCCGCCCTCCACTCTCAGGGAACACGATGTGCCCGACGGAGATGACAAATACGACAACATATTCCGAAAGGTAAACCACTCCATCTAATGTACCTACTGTTGTTCTACTACAGGCGAGCGAGGGGTCACCGCAATCGGGCACCGATAAGCTGCTAATGTGTTTGGAAAAGTGGGCGATAACGTTGCGCGGTCGTGTTCCAGGTCCGCGGTATCCTCAACAAGCTCACACCGGAAAAGTTCCAAAAGCTGAGCGATGACCTGCTCGCGCTGGAACTGGACTCGGACAAGGTCCTCAAGGGCGTGATCCTGCTCATCTTCGAGAAGGCCCTGGACGAACCCAAGTACTCGTCCATGTACGCGCAGCTGTGCAAGCGGCTGTCCGAGGAGGCGCCCAACCTGGAGCCGCCCGGGCAGCCGTGCACCTTCCGGCTGCTCCTACTCAACAAGTGCCGCGCCGAGTTCGAGAACCGCGCGCAGGCCTTCGCCGCCTTCGAGGAGCGCGCGCTCGCGCCCGAGGAGGAGGAGCGCCGGCATCTCGCCAAGTGCAAGATGCTCGGCAACATCAAGTTCATCGGCGAGCTCGGCAAGCTGGAGATCCTGGCCGAGTCCATCCTGCACCGCTGCATCCAGAACCTGCTGGCGCGGCGCGCGGCCGCCGACCACCACGAGGACCTCGAGTGCCTCGCGCAGCTGGTGCGCACGTGCGGCCGCGTGCTCGACTCGGAGCGCGGCCGCGGCCTCATGGACCAGTACTTCGCGCGCATCGAGACGCTGTCGGGGTCGCGGGAGCTGCAGCCGCGCATCCGGTTCATGCTGCGCGACGTGGTGGAGCTGCGGCGCGGCGGCTGGGTGCCGCGCGCGGCCTCCAGCCACGAGGGCCCGGTGCCCATCCAGCAGCTGCGGCACGACGCGTCGCCGCCGCGGCGCAACGAGCGCGCCGAGCAGCGCGACTCGCTGTTCCGCGGCGGCCTGCGCTCGCGGCCGCTGGACGACGTGCTGGCGGGGCTGGCGCTGCAGCCGGCCGGCTCGCTGGTGCCGCCGCCCGACAAGCTGTTCGGCAACGGCTTCCCGCAGCGCGACGGCTTCCGGCAGCGCTCCGCGCCCTCCGCGCCCCAGGGCTACTACTCGCACCACGGCCGCCCGCAGCACAGCTACAAGCACCAGGGCGGCGGGCGCGACGCGCAGGGCAACGGCAAGGTCCGTCACACAATCCTCTATTAAACTATACAATTACATTATATCATGACTAAGCAAATTTATATGCACAGAGCATGTTCGACCTATTTATGAAGTAGTTCGAAACGACTTTTAAATAACCAACATAAAGGTACAATTTCGCAGGCGACTACAGAGGACGGCAGCAGGCGACGTGTCGCAGCGACACTACTGGTTTCTATGTATTTCTATGAAATACCTTCGCTTGCTGCTGCTGTCTAGTCGGCTACGAACATATACCTTAACTTTGACATGTGCTATGACGTATTATAACACAAACCGTACACTGAATATGTCGCATTGACATAGTTATAGCCGTGATATGGTTATATCCTTAGGGATATAGCTATAACCCAGATTATAGTTACAAGCTATTTATAACTTTATAGCTATGTTACGAGCACGATCTAGTACTGTAGTTTTATAAATACCGTAATTTCGGGTTGAAATAGTACATTGTGCCACAAGTACGTTAAAAGTTGTTTCACGAACGAGAGTCTATTAGAAGCTCGACGCCGTAGGCTGAGGAGCTTTGATGACTCGGAGTTTTTTTCATCACATTTGCGAGGAAACAAATACATTTGAAACAAAAATTATACTTATCGCAATAAAAAATACCAAATGTCAAACGTCCATTTTGTTGAATTTGACATAAGGGGCGTAAGGGGAAGAGACCCTTCGGCATAAAGCCACGATTTAAAATCACTGTTAAAAATATTTTACAGAGACACAATATTACCACATTTTAACTTTTAGACCTTTAAACAATTCAGTTAAACATGTTTAATTTAGGTTTAAACATCGTATTTGAGTTAAAACCTCCTTGCTTTATAACTGGCGCATGAGTGACAGATACAATTTAAGAAAAAAACCATCACGCCCGTGGGCGTAATTGTAGCTCTGTATTGCATTATGAAGCCCTTTACAAGCAAGTGTGATGAAAAAATTGTTGGTGGGTGAAGCATATAGCGCGCACATATCGATACCGTAGTTCACAATTGTACTAATTATGGGAAGAAAAGTGGCGTATTGATAACGAAAGTGCACGTTTTATACAATAAGGAAGGAAGGCATGATCCCGATTATATCAAAGACTGTCCTTATTATTCGGTCTATATCACAAAGTACTTTGTTATATACTGAAATAGAGAACAATCTCTGGGCCTAAAAACGGAAACCCTGTAATTTACGCCATCTATTATCTTAGGTTGACATGTACCCCACGTCAATGTCAAAATGCATGCGTGTGTGGGTGTGTACGTATATAGGCGTATGTGTGCTCTCACACATGCTCATACATACTTTAATAACTACGATATTTAAAAAAGGTATTTTTCCAAAAAAAGCTAACTTCACTTATGCGCCCAAGTGTTCGGCAGATTTGATATTTTTCAAAATATGGGTGAAAAGTGGAGTTAGCTTTTTTGAAACTTATTATTTCACAAATATGTCATTCCTTTGTCAATGACAAAATAATCGTTTTAATCGAAGGGATAATTATATTTAAAAATAAACAATAATTCATATCTATATTTATTCTGCAAGAGCTTTACATTACAACTAATAAATAATAAAATATCAATGGTGACATGAATACATAGCAACAATAAAAACGTAATAACACACGGCACTTCTAAAACTGAAGCAAAGTTAGCGCGTGTTAATTGCACTTACGGATAATTAATTACACAACACTAGAATCACGATAGAATGATTAATTACAATACAATTATTTAAATAAATTGTTATGAGTTATGTTACGACATGGAAAATTTTAGAAAACCACAAGTGACACTGACAACAAATTTGTCTTTTTAAATTCCATAGACAATTGAATAGAGTTTGACGGCCTATACACGGTGAGTAAATACTGACAATCTACCATAGCTGTCTCACTCTGTAACATGCGATAGAGTGAGACAGCTATGGTGGCTTGTCAGTATTTACTCACCGTGTATGGGCCCCGCCTCTGAATAGGTCGGATATTAAAACTATTAACAAGCCAAATACTCCAAAAGAATTGTATAGTTAAAGGAAATTAATAAATTACACAAGTATTTTAGTTTTTCTAAATTATTGTCCGATATTATTAGTATAATTAATTAGTTTCTGTTTTTTTGTCGGTGACGCATTGCTTACATCTATTAACAGAGGTTGGCATCTATGAATTATAATGTGACTAAATTGGAAATCACCAGATATTCATAGTAGGTCCCTATACTTAATGTCCTTCTTTATTTAGTAAACTTACTGTTCTGTCATTAGTGTCATTACCGTGCTCGTAGTACTAAGATTAGCCGCCCTGGTCTATATTGTCTATTCCGTGTACCTACCTATTACTGTTCGGAACTTATGTACGGAATATTTACCGTCAGCTTTTCGGTGAAGGAAAACATCGAGAGGAAACCGGTCTAATCCCAATAAGGTATAGTTTTCCCTCTGGGTTAGGTCAGATGGCAGTCGCTTTCGTAAAACTAGTGCCAAATCTTGGGATTAGGTGTCAAAGCGGACCCCCGGGGTCGTTTAGGGCCATGGACCTAAGATACACGGGACAAGCTATGGTAATAATAATACCACGTCCGAGCGAGATGGTAACATAAGGAAATATCATTCTTTGTCCTTGTCATAGTTCCACTTTTTTTTTGTTTGCCACAACTGATTTAGTATGAAGTTATGGCCAATAAATCACTACCCACCCAAATTAAGTAGGTTGTTTATGGTAAGCGATCAGCCATTTTAAGACCAGTTCTTAATTTAGCTGCATAGAAGCCTTTCTGTCCCTCATTGTGGCATCACGTATAGCCTGTCCCGAGTATCTTAGGTCCACGTTTAGGGCACAACCGGCAATAAAGCGGGAATTACATTACGAAATTAGTGTCATGCATGTTGACATCAGTTTCACGAAAGTACTTTCGATATATGCGAAAGTAATTTCGTAACATAATTAGTGTCGTGAAAACAACAGTATCGCAGTGGCCATGGCGCCATCAGCATCAGCTATTTCAACATGCATGACACTAATTTCGAAATGTAATTCCGGCTATACACTATGAAACTAGTTGCATGACACTAATTTCACCAAAAAATCGCGCAGAGCACGAAACTAATTTGCATGCACGATATTAATGCATGCATTGCGGTGCTGTCTGAAAACCAGCGCTGCAGGTGTCTGTCTGACACCTCGGCACAATGCTGAGACAGCGACCGTTTCACTGCCGCGAAGACACACAATATGTGTCAATTGTCATGTATGTCTACTCCTTTGTCTCTGTGTGTCTTTTGTGTAGTGAATAAATGTCTTCTTTTCTTTTCATTACGCAATTAATAAATTACACGTGAAACTGTTGGTAAAACTAATGTCACGAAATTAATTTCATGCCACTAATTGCGTAATGTAATTCCGGCTTAACGGTAGGAGGATGATGATTGTCTGTTCCGTGTCAGGAGGCGCCGCGGCTGCACAAGACGCGGCTGGCGGCGGGCGGCGCGCTGGAGGACGTGCAGATGCGGCCGGCCGCCTACAGCCTCATGTTCACCGCGTCCGCCAACCGCCTGCCCAAGCAGCCCGCGCCGCCGCCGCTGCTGCTGCCGCAGCCCTCGCAGAGTGAGTGCCACTCCTACCCCCTCTTTAGGGTTCCGTAGCCAAAATGGCCAAAACGGAACCCTTATACTGCAGTGCGTCGGGCATGTTCGCGGACGCGCACGTGGACGGATTCCACGCGACACTGCGCAAGCGCTGCGCCGCGACGCTCCGCAGAGTGCGCGACAGCCGCCACAGTCTCCTGACCGTCGTGGCTGACAGATGGGACAGTGGCCTGATAAGGTACTGGTCCTCTCTGCATTTAAGTTTAGCACCTAAGATAGATATTTAAGTTAATCTTAGATATAAGTTTAATTTTAAGTTTTACTTACTAACAAAATATGGGCAAACATTGGTCTGAAATAAATACATTTTATTTTTATTTATTTATAGTTTCGTCTTGTTCGTCTGTCACAGGCATTTTACTCGAAAACTATACGGTGTATTTGAATAAAATTATGAGGATAGGTGTATTTTGCAAGGCGCTACATAGTTTTGTAATTAAATGACTGATAAATTTTTTTAGGGGTGCACTCCATACAGAAAACTGCAAGTCAGTTTTTTTTTTCTTTGTAATCCCACGTGTGGCACATCAATCGATAGGCCTTTCAAAATAAATATAAGGTTTCTCAGCATTTTTTTTTTATTAAGTAAATAGAGTCGGAGATAATCGCCCCAAAAGTCACTAAAATTGTGTCGCCTCCGCTCTAATTTTAGAAACAGTTTATTTAAAAAATATGAAAAAGATCATGGACATAGGGCTTATTAAATTCTTTCACCGAAAAATATTTTGAACAAAATCGGTTCAAAGGTTTTCGAGATATTGCTGAAAAACTGCCTTCCATAAAGAAAAAGACGTAAGCGTCGTAAGATTTCTGTGACGATACGACCCTTTTTATATTGATTTTATTTCGGAGAAATTTTGATCTAAAGTTATGAACTTATGACCTCCAAATAATGAGATCATAGCACAGCAGTCAATGCAGATTTTGAGGAAACATCATGTAGTGAGTCATAATAGTTATTGCATTTTTGTTTTTAAGTTTTTTTTGTGTTTAAAAATTAAAAAGTTACTTATATCACTCCAGAAGAGTAAAAAAATACACGTAAACTTATTATTAAGATTTTTTTTCATTTAAAACCATTTGGAAATAATTGCTCACACAAGCTTAATAATCTACCATTTAATTCTTTGCTCCTGTTACAGGGCGCATCCTGTATATATAGTTAATTTAAATTAACAAATTTCCACATTTTGTAACCCCTAGTTAGGAAATCTCAGTAATGCAATGTTATAGTGATCTCACAAATGTTTACTTACTTTGACGCTATCTGTGGGTACCTGTAATTGGCTTTTTGTATTCTATCTATATAATCAATGTGTTTCTGTAGCTGTTGGTTCTCCAAATATAAATAAATACATATATCCCTGCTACTTTATCTAAAACTGACTGTCCTGGGTTCGAATCCCTGCAAGGAAAAATATTTGTGTGATGAGTTGATGAGCATAAATATTTGTTTCTGAGTCTTGAATGTTTTCTATGTATTTATGTATAAAATAAATAATATAAAATATCTTTATTTCAGAGCATTCCATTCCATAAAAATTACGTTAAGTTACATTAAAATTGAAATTATTTAATATATTAAATAGTCATCTAGTCACGTTGGATGTCGTCTTGCGGAAAATGCCCAGTAAAACTAGTCATCTAGTACAGTCGCCATCCGATATATCGGAGCGGCCAAAGGGCTCATAAATATCTGAACACGTCACTATTGTCGAGGCACTAGAGACGTATTCAGATATTTGTGATCACCTCGGCCGCTCCGATACTTATATCTGATGGCGACTGTACCCGTAACACAAGCCTTATTGAGCTTACTATGGGGCTAGTTGGATTTGTGTGACATTGTCCCCTGATATGTATTTATTTGCAGAGAGCCTGGCGGGCGGCCCATTGCTGAAAGAGCCGGCCATCACCATCAAGTCGGCGCCCGACAAGAAGAACCAGCCCAAGAAAGACAAGGTGTGTACAGGACCTTATGTCCAACTTGCAGGCCTTATAACCCTCTAGTAACTGCATCACGCAGGTTATGTCGATTTGCCGAACGCGTACAGCAATTCTGAAATGAAGTCAAAGTGATTTATTCTTCAACTTAGGCATATTACATGAATGTCGATAAACTATCACCGGTTCGGAAAGAAAACCTCTGCCTCGAGAATGACCGGCGTAAATAACTCGGCGAGGTATCATTTTTTCAAAACAGTATACAATATATCATTTCAGTATCAGAGTATTATAAAATTACATTGCTACTGGCCCGTAGCATGGTTGGCCTTGTCACGCGATAGGTGATAGGATAGAGCGTGCGTCACTGGCTGACACCGTTCGATAGAACGAGACGACGCCTTTATCTTGTCACTTGTCGCGTGATAAGGCCAACCATGCTACGGCTCCAGTTGAAAGTCTATTTATTTTGCGATAGATTTCTAGTGCAGGATTTTATCGCTGCCAAATATCCCTATCCATGATATAATATGCTTTTGAAATAAGTGTCTGTTTTACGACAGATTTTAGAGTCAGTAAGTTCGGCAATGTGTTTTGAATTTTATTGTAGAATTTTATACAATTTCCCAGATCTTTTCGCTTTGATGCGCTTTTTCGCGATGAGTCCGCAGTTTTTATTGGCAAATACACTCGGAGCAGCTATGCTCTGTACGGGGTCGGCTACGACCGTAGCGATCCCATGATTTTCCCCGTATGTAGCGGATATTGACTACGGCGTAGGCGCCCGCTAGACTGGTTCCAGGCAGTGAAAGTGCTAAGGCAGGATACGCCTTCCGAACCGTAAAGTCTGCCGAGGACGAGGTAATAGTTATTTACAATGCACTTGCTCTGAAAGTGCGCCTTTATATGGTTCAACATAAACACGGGAACTCGTCTATGCCCGCGCGGCGCGGGGCCGTGCGGGAATGGATTTCGGGCCAATATTCCCACACACGTGCGAGAATGAGATTTCATGACAGTTAAAATTTCATCTTTTATTTTGTTTACAGTTTATTTTGTTTTTTTTGCGCCGGCATGTGGCGGGAATCGAATGTCACTTTCAGTTGTTCTTACCGCTTTGTCGCGTGCGCGCACGTTGGCCAGAAGCGCCAGGTCTTACAGATTTGGGTTGAGAGTTATCTCATATTTGGTGCGCCAATACCGGCGTCGAGATTAGATTTAATTTGGGAGCGCGAGGCCAGATGCACCATGCGGTTGGGTGTCGGCTCGCACAAGTGAAGTTAGGACGGAGCAGAAGACAGCTGAACGGCGGGCTCGAGGGTGGCTCGGGCCCTTAGATGTCATCGGGCGCTCCAGCAAGTTCACATACATACAAACACATTTTATACATTCATATACACATATCTTGCTGGCTTTGTCCAAGGAAGCTTGAAGAATTCATCGGTGAGTGGTTTTTGGTTTCATAGGCGTTAGCGTTGCGTATCGCGACTTGTATGCTCCCAACGATATCGTAAAGGTGGTATTTATAAAGTTTCATGCCAAGTTACAAACATCGAGGAGTTCCGTGACTGACCTCATCGTTCCCTGCGCAGGGCCTGAACAAGGAGGAGGCGTGCCGGCTGCTGATCGACGCGGCCACGGCGGCCGCGGCCGCGGTCCCGAGCGCGGGCGCGGGCGACGACGACGCCGCGCTGCAGCAGCACGTGCAGGCCATCCGCGACGCCGCGCTGCCGGACAAGCTGCTGCGCCGCGCCATCGGCGCGCTGCTCGACCACACGCTCGCGCACGAGGTACGAACTGCGCAGGGCCTGAACAAAGAGGAGGCGTGCCGGCTGCTGATCGACGCGGCCGCGGTCCCGAGGTGCTTTCGTCATTAGTCAATAAGAATCTCCATTTCGTTTCTGTAATCTGACTATTCGCCGCATTTTCTCAGGTGATGTGTTAGGTTTGCAACGATTGTAAATCAGTCGCAACGTGTTTGAGTACCTAGTGGTCAATATGGACATGGTTTTTTTTAGTGCTTGTGCATCCGCGGATGTGAGCCTCGAAACATCAGCATCCGCGGATATTTAAAAAATCGCATCCGCGACATGCCTGGTACGAACCTACAACGGAAAATAAGGTTCGTCCTATAGAGGACTTCACCAGAGGCTTTGCATAACATAGTTCTTCGATGCATATCCTTTACCATTCGTTTCGTTTCGAAATCTGCTAACTGGAAGTAAGAGGTCGGCCGAGGCTTTATCGATATCGTAGAAAAACTGCTAACGACGCATCCGTCGTCCGTACTTTAGTGGTTTAAAAATATCTATATCTCTCATACGTTATCCATGGTGTTACTTTTGGAGTCCGCTGGATGCGGGTGGCGCAGACTAAGGTTTGCAATCTAGATCCGACTTGTATGGAATCCGAACAGATCCGGATATTTCCGGATTGCAAACCTTACGCAGGACCGGTCACTTTGGTAGACGTGTTTCGGCTGATATGACTATGATGAACTGTGTGTTGGTGCAGGCGGAGTCGGAGGAGGCGTGGGCGCGGCTGTGCTCGGCCACCGTGCTGCTGGTGCGCGGCGTGAAGCGCGCGGGCGTGGGCGAGGCGCTGCGCGCGCTGCCGCAGCACGCGCGGCTGGCGGCGCTGCTGACGCGCGCCGTGCAGCACAAGCTGCTGCCGCCCGCCGAGCTCGCGGGCTGGGGCGAGGCCGGCGCGCCCTACCCTCTGCTGCTCGACGTGTTGCAGAAGCTGCAGGTGCGTTCACTGCCCACGAACAAATAAACCGTGCTCGGAAACCTAGGCTTAGGAAGGATAATTGGGAATGGATCAAATGTTTGGAAACACCTGATTATTTTTCTGGTGATAGGAATAATCTTCCTAAGGCTTGCAGGCATTTCTAAAATTTTCATCCATTCCCCATTCTACGTTTCTACGTAGAACCGACGAGCCATTCTCGAAAGAGAAAGGCGAACCCTAGAGCGGTATTCTCTAGGGTTCGTCTTCTTGCCCCTCTCTTTTCCTTCCCGAGCGAGGCTATCTGGCATGCATTTTTTTTCAATACTTTTCCCATAACTGATTTTTTACACATCGAAATCCTCTCTGTAAGGAAAGCAAAGTACGATCGTTTTCAATTTGTAATTAGAAAAAAAGCAACGTACGAAAACGAAGGGCGGTCGCGCTTCGTTAACAAATTTGAAATGGGGTGTGGATATTGTTTTCCAGGACGCGCTGGGAGCGACGGGCACGGCGGAGCTGTACGCGGAGAGCAAGCTGAACCTGTGCGCGTACGTGGCGGCGGGCACGGGCGCCAGCGAGGACGCGCCCGGCGTGCTGGCCGCGCTGGAGGCGCGCGGCCTGGCGCACCTCGT
Organism: Epinotia nisella; assembly: GCA_932294315.1. Taxonomy (NCBI): domain Eukaryota; kingdom Metazoa; phylum Arthropoda; class Insecta; order Lepidoptera; family Tortricidae; genus Epinotia; species Epinotia nisella. Next base: position 22,034,420 of record OW028678.1, on the reverse strand, counting down.
GCCGCAGCTGCGCGTGCAGGCGCAGCTCGCGCGCCAGCTGCAGGCCGAGCCCGCGCCCGCGCAGCTCTACCGCTGGATCAAGGCCAACGTCGAGCCCGCCGTGCGACAGGTACACACGAGCGACAACGGACATGCGGAAATTGCCAAAGTTAACATATTCAGTGCCAAACATTTTGTACCGCTACTCTCTCGGTATGCGGAGGGAAGCGTTATGAACCCCTCCGGTTCATGTTGCAGAACGCATCGTTCGTGTCTACGCTGGTGGCGCTGATCGCGGGCCACGTGACGGCGGCGGCGGACAGCGAGGGCGCGGCGGACAAGGCGGCGCTGGAGCGCGAGAAGGTGCTGGCGGAGGCCTACGCGCCGCTCCTCACCGCGCTGCTCCAGGGCCGCGCCGACCTGCAGCTGGCCGCCGTGTACGCCGTGCAGCTGCACGCGCACCACCACCGCTACCCCAAGGGTGAGTGACAACACTACAGCGAGGGCGCGGCGGACAAGGCGGCGCTGGAGCGCGAGAAGGTGCTGGCGGAGGCCTACGCGCCGCTCCTCACCGCGCTGCTCCAGGGCCGCGCCGACCTGCAGCTGGCCGCCGTGTACGCCGTGCAGCTGCACGCGCACCACCACCGCTACCCCAAGGGTGAGTGACAACACTACAGCGAGGGCGCGGCGGACAAGGCGGCGCTGGAGCGCGAGAAGGTGCTGGCGGAGGCCTACGCGCCGCTCCTCACCGCGCTGCTCCAGGGCCGCGCCGACCTGCAGCTGGCCGCCGTGTACGCCGTGCAGCTGCACGCGCACCACCACCGCTACCCCAAGGGTGAGTGACAACACTACAGCGAGGGCGCGGCGGACAAGGCGGCGCTGGAGCGCGAGAAGGTGCTGGCGGAGGCCTACGCGCCGCTCCTCACCGCGCTGCTCCAGGGCCGCGCCGACCTGCAGCTGGCCGCCGTGTACGCCGTGCAGCTGCACGCGCACCACCACCGCTACCCCAAGGGTGAGTGACAACACTACAGCGAGGGCGCGGCGGACAAGGCGGCGCTGGAGCGCGAGAAGGTGCTGTCGGAGGCCTACGCGCCGCTCCTCACCGCGCTGCTCCAGGGCCGCGCCGACCTGCAGCTGGCCGCCGTGTACGCCGTGCAGCTGCACGCGCACCACCACCGCTACCCCAAGGGTGAGTGACAACACTACAGCGAGGGCGCGGCGGACGAGGCGGCGCTGGAGCGCGAGAAGGTGCTGGCGGAGGCCTACGCGCCGCTCCTCACCGCGCTGCTCCAGGGCCGCGCCGACCTGCAGCTGGCCGCCGTGTACGCCGTGCAGCTGCACGCGCACCACCACCGCTACCCCAAGGGTGAGTGACAACACTACAGCGAGGGCGCGGCGGACAAGGCGGCGCTGGAGCGCGAGAAGGTGCTGGCGGAGGCCTACGCGCCGCTCCTCACCGCGCTGCTCCAGGGCCGCGCCGACCTGCAGCTGGCCGCCGTGTACGCCGTGCAGCTGCACGCGCACCACCACCGCTACCCCAAGGGTGAGTGACAACACTACAGCGAGGGCGCGGCGGACAAGGCGGCGCTGGAGCGCGAGAAGGTGCTGGCGGAGGCCTACGCGCCGCTCCTCACCGCGCTGCTCCAGGGCCGCGCCGACCTGCAGCTGGCCGCCGTGTACGCCGTGCAGCTGCACGCGCACCACCACCGCTACCCCAAGGGTGAGTGACAACACTACAGCGAGGGCGCGGCGGACAAGGCGGCGCTGGAGCGCGAGAAGGTGCTGTCGGAGGCCTACGCGCCGCTCCTCACCGCGCTGCTCCAGGGCCGCGCCGACCTGCAGCTGGCCGCCGTGTACGCCGTGCAGCTGCACGCGCACCACCACCGCTACCCCAAGGGTGAGTGACAACACTACAGCGAGGGCGCGGCGGACGAGGCGGCGCTGGAGCGCGAGAAGGTGCTGGCGGAGGCCTACGCGCCGCTCCTCACCGCGCTGCTCCAGGGCCGCGCCGACCTGCAGCTGGCCGCCGTGTACGCCGTGCAGCTGCACGCGCACCACCACCGCTACCCCAAGGGTGAGTGACAACACTACAGCGAGGGCGCGGCGGACAAGGCGGCGCTGGAGCGCGAGAAGGTGCTGGCGGAGGCCTACGCGCCGCTCCTCACCGCGCTGCTCCAGGGCCGCGCCGACCTGCAGCTGGCCGCCGTGTACGCCGTGCAGCTGCACGCGCACCACCACCGCTACCCCAAGGGTGAGTGACAACACTACAGCGAGGGCGCGGCGGACAAGGCGGCGCTGGAGCGCGAGAAGGTGCTGGCGGAGGCCTACGCGCCGCTCCTCACCGCGCTGCTCCAGGGCCGCGCCGACCTGCAGCTGGCCGCCGTGTACGCCGTGCAGCTGCACGCGCACCACCACCGCTACCCCAAGGGTGAGTGACAACACTACAGCGAGGGCGCGGCGGACAAGGCGGCGCTGGAGCGCGAGAAGGTGCTGGCGGAGGCCTACGCGCCGCTCCTCACCGCGCTGCTCCAGGGCCGCGCCGACCTGCAGCTGGCCGCCGTGTACGCCGTGCAGCTGCACGCGCACCACCACCGCTACCCCAAGGGTGAGTGACAACACTACAGCGAGGGCGCGGCGGACGAGGCGGCGCTGGAGCGCGAGAAGGTGCTGGCGGAGGCCTACGCGCCGCTCCTCACCGCGCTGCTCCAGGGCCGCGCCGACCTGCAGCTGGCCGCCGTGTACGCCGTGCAGCTGCACGCGCACCACCACCGCTACCCCAAGGGTGAGTGACAACACTACAGCGAGGGCGCGGCGGACGAGGCGGCGCTGGAGCGCGAGAAGGTGCTGGCGGAGGCCTACGCGCCGCTCCTCACCGCGCTGCTCCAGGGCCGCGCCGACCTGCAGCTGGCCGCCGTGTACGCCGTGCAGCTGCACGCGCACCACCACCGCTACCCCAAGGGTGAGTGACAACACTACAGCGAGGGCGCGGCGGACAAGGCGGCGCTGGAGCGCGAGAAGGTGCTGGCGGAGGCCTACGCGCCGCTCCTCACCGCGCTGCTCCAGGGCCGCGCCGACCTGCAGCTGGCCGCCGTGTACGCCGTGCAGCTGCACGCGCACCACCACCGCTACCCCAAGGGTGAGTGACAACACTACAGCGAGGGCGCGGCGGACAAGGCGGCGCTGGAGCGCGAGAAGGTGCTGGCGGAGGCCTACGCGCCGCTCCTCACCGCGCTGCTCCAGGGCCGCGCCGACCTGCAGCTGGCCGCCGTGTACGCCGTGCAGCTGCACGCGCACCACCACCGCTACCCCAAGGGTGGGTGACAACACTACAGCGAGGGCGCGGCGGACGAGGCGGCGCTGGAGCGCGAGAAGGTGCTGGCGGAGGCCTACGCGCCGCTCCTCACCGCGCTGCTCCAGGGCCGCGCCGACCTGCAGCTGGCCGCCGTGTACGCCGTGCAGCTGCACGCGCACCACCACCGCTACCCCAAGGGTGAGTGACAACACTACAGCGAGGGCGCGGCGGACAAGGCGGCGCTGGAGCGCGAGAAGGTGCTGGCGGAGGCCTACGCGCCGCTCCTCACCGCGCTGCTCCAGGGCCGCGCCGACCTGCAGCTGGCCGCCGTGTACGCCGTGCAGCTGCACGCGCACCACCACCGCTACCCCAAGGGTGAGTGACAACACTACAGCGAGGGCGCGGCGGACAAGGCGGCGCTGGAGCGCGAGAAGGTGCTGGCGGAGGCCTACGCGCCGCTCCTCACCGCGCTGCTCCAGGGCCGCGCCGACCTGCAGCTGGCCGCCGTGTACGCCGTGCAGCTGCACGCGCACCACCACCGCTACCCCAAGGGTGAGTGACGACACTACAGCGAGGGCGCGGCGGACGAGGCGGCTCTGGAGTCTGTAATCGTAACTTGATGCAACCCGCCCTTAGACTTGTACAATTTTCTCGTTTCGCCGTGAAACGTGTTACAATTTTGTGAGTTTTGTTCCTTGTCAATATACGAGTAAGGATATTTATTAACCCATCGTTATGCAAATAGCACATTATTGACTGCTACCTTTTGCTAGGACCATGGACCTAAGCTACTCGGGACACGCTATGGTAATAATAATACCACGTCCGAGCGAGATGGTAGCATACAAATCTCGATAAGTGTGACAGAAAAGGAAATATCATTTGTTGTCCTTGTCATAGTTCCACTTTTTTTCTGCTTGCTACAACTGATTTAGTATGAAGTTGTGACCAATAAATCACTACCCAACCAAATTAAGTAGGTTGTTTATGGTAATGCATAGAAGCCTTTCCGTCCCTCATTGTATCATACACGTGTAGCCTGTCCCGAGTATCATAGGTCCATGCCTAGGACCCTGCATAGAATAGTTAATTTGAAGATGTGTATTATGTTTGACAGGCATGCTGCTGCGCTGGTTCATGTACCTGTACAACCTGGAGGTGTGCGAGGAGGACGCGTTCCTGCGCTGGCGCGAGGACGTCACCGACGCCTACCCCGGCAAGGGAGAGGCGCTCTTCCAGGTCGGTCACAACACTAGCAGTAGTATTATGCAGGGATCGGAACCGGTTTTTTCGAAAGTCCCCGAAGTAGTCGATTATTTTGAATTATTTTAGGCTCTTAATGTAGGACTCTATCATGTATTTAGGTAACATTTTCGTATTATTAGACAGCCTGATCAAAAATTATATTATAAACCAAAGAACGAAATTGAACGAAATAAAACCGGTATTTTTGTAGGGTGAAAATACCGGTATCCGATCCCTGGTATTATGTGTGACAGGCATGCTGCTGCGCTGGTTCATATACCTGTACAAGTGTTCCGGTCTAACGTGCTTGGTTGTCTCCAGGTGAACACGTGGCTGACGTGGCTGCAGCAGCAGGAGTCGGAGGACGAGGAGACGGAGGACTAGCCGCCGCCGCCGCACGCTTGTTTCGCGCTCATCTCATACATTAAATAAATATTATTAAGCCAAATAGTTAATACCTACGTTCGTTACCCTTTAACGCTTGACTCGCCCGCGCGACTCTGGCGTTAAATAGGTCAATTTTTAGGTTGTACGACGTAAAGGAATATTAGTATCTCGAGATAATTTTTTGTAGGCCTTTTACTCAATTTTGATACTTTTTACAAATGTATACAATGTATAGTGTTCGTTTGGACGTATGGCTGCACCTGTCTGCCCGCGCCGCGCGGGCTCTTAGTTCACATTGTAACATATATATATATATTATCTATCCGTTTATATATATCACATTATATATCTATGTATATATACATATATATATATGGATAAGAACCTGAAATCATTTTTTATTAACATCATAACATTTATTTCAATGCTAACTGGACTTAGTGGTAAACTGTAAGAATGCTTAAATTTCATTGTATTATCAAATTTTAGGATTTTATAACTAGTAGCTAAATAAATAAAAATTAAAAAAAAAAGCAAATGGTTCCCTCGGGCGTAAGAAATGTATGTTGCGTGAATTGTATTAAAGTGAAGACGTGCGGAGTTCAGTAACATTGGTCAATATGTATTCACGGTGAGAAATAAACTTCAGTGTAATTTATTACAAAAACTAAACCGTGTATTTTTTCACATATTATTTGTATGCACCCAATATGGATTCGTGGCCGGTCGGCTCCTCGCGGACGTGGACGGCTGTCGTCGTGTCTGACCGGCTCCGTTCTCTAAAGCGTGCTCTTACATCCGGTGCGATGCGGCGCCAGGCGACCCGGCCCGGCCCTTTTGGTCGGAAACACACGGTCAAGGACTTTGTTGAGCCATTTAGGTGTCAACTAATTTAGGTTTTCTATGAAATGTCCAGTATAAACTCTAAATGGCTCAACAATTAAAATCCGTGAGTGTACGTAAGTGGAAGCCCTAAACATCCTCGGTAACGCGCTAAAAACTACCTCCTACAAAAATGTACAAGCGAAGTTGAGGCAAGCTCTTAGTGACAATTATACTAACCCTTTCACCACAATTACATAATTTACATGACACCCCACGTACAACTCACTTACACGAACATAAACCTATATGATAGTTACTTTGACAGCGCACGCCGTAACACGGTGGTTCTTGGCGCCTTAGGCATGACAACACGTAACACCATTAAGTGTTGAACATAGAGGACTCGCACACACATAAGTAACAAGGATGTAAGCATAGACTTACCACAAGTAGGAACGAGGTACAGTCACGGACTTTAATCGTTGAGCCATTTAGAGCTCACCTTTTACTGGATAGACGTGTGCGCCGACCGGCGTGGCGTACGCCGCCGGTCATATATGCCACGCCGCCGCCGCCGGTCATTCCATCGGCGTGAATTCGGCGTGAAAATAGCACAAAGACTGGTGTGACTCGGGGTTAAATTTTGGTATGTGCTACACTCCAAGAAGCCACACAAACACAATGCGCTTGCACCTACACGCAGCGCGCGCACAAATTTAGTTCACTATGAACAAGGGTACGCGGCAAACAATAAGAAAGACGGAAAACCTGGCACCAACGGCACAAGAGTAAGCACGGGTCATCTTATGCGACACTTAAGGCCTGCGCAAACAACGCTCCCCGCGGCGTTGAAGAGCGCCGACGATACTGCGGCGGCATGCCGCGGCGGTATGCAGCGGCATCCCCCGGTATGCGCCGAAGTGCGGCGGGCCTACAAATCACCGATCATGGGGTGCCGTGGGATCCCGCGGCATTGTGGAGGTGCTTGGGGTATCAAAATTCGTTTACTACCCCGTCATCCACCGAGTTGCGCCGAGCCTTCCCCTCCCGCAGCCCCGCTATCCCAGCGCACTCGGGAGGCTTCGGCGCATAGAGGAGGATGCCGCGGAATGCCGCCGCCTACCGCCGCGGTATCCTCTAACATGCTCCTCGATGCCGCAGAGTAGAAATCCCCCGTGATGCTCCGAGGTCGGTTTCAAGCATTCAAATTTATACCTTCATGTAATTAAAATAGAAAATAATATACATTGATGAATTTAAAGTGATCTGCGCTCCGCCGGTTTGCGCAGGCCTTTAAAGGATGATCAAGAACCTGTGAAAGCTAGTGCTGAAGCTCAAAGAATAACCACATTTTTTGATACACAACGCACATCGATCGCATATACATTGTGATCATAAACAAATAGAAACCGAAAGGGATCCTGGCCCGTGAACTGGCATTGTTTATATGCTGATCCTTATTACCTTTTCGGATGGTGATCTTCTTCACTATTGGCGGGAAAAGCAAACAAGCTATATTACCCTCTCGAACAATTTTCCCTCTCTTCCTTCGGGAAAATAACCATCTCGTGGTAATATGGCTTATTTTAGACCCTTGTCATACAATTTACATTTAACATGAAAGCGTTAACATGTAAATTGTGTGTGAACTTTTTCATATATAGTTGACAGCGTGCCTCGTGAAGCCTTATGGTTGGTGTTAGGAAAACTCGGATGCACGGAGAAGTTTGTAAGACCTATTAGACTCCTGCATGATGACATGCAATGCTGCGTCGCCGTAGACGGTGAACAGACTGACTTCTTCCCCGTTTCCTGTGGGGTGAAGCAAGGATGCGTCTTAGCACCTACTCTGTTCGCTTTATACTTTGCGGTGGTAGTTAAAGAGGTCTTACAAACTGTTTCCCAAGGAGCCCGCATCAGATTCCGCACGGATGGCAGCCTTTTCAACCTGGCTCGACTTAAGGCTCGCACCAAGGTCTCGTATGCACTGATGACTGAGATCATGTATGCTGATGACTTGTGTTTCGTAACAGAATCCCCTGATGGCCTGCAACAGCTAATGTCCGTTTTTCACCAAGCCTGCCGTAAGTTCGGCCTGAAGATCAGCGTCAATAAGACGAAGGTGATGACTCTGGACACACACGAACGAGAGTCACTGAACATAAGGCCTGATGAGGATGTGCTGAAACAGGTGGATAAATTTCGATATTTGGGGAGCACTCTAACATCCAAGAGTGACCTTGATGCCGAGATCAATAGCAGGGTCGGTGCTGCAGCTGCGGCATTCGGCAAGCTGTGTTCCAAGGTCTTCTGCTCACAATGACATTAAGTTGGCCACCAAAATTTCAATATACATGGCAATTGTGCTGCTAAAGCTCCTATACTCCTCTGAGACGTGGTGTGTGTACCGTCACCACATACGCACTCTGGATCGTTTCCACCTCAAATGCCTGCGATCCATCATGAAGATCAGATGGTCCGACAGAGTGCGAAACACCGAAGTCCTGCGACGAGCCCATGTTGGTGGCATTGAGGCTTATCTAATGCGTCGGCAGCTTCGGTGGTGCGGTCACGTGTCTCGTATGGCGGAGGTGAGAGTGGCGAAGCGCATCTTCTACTCTGAAATAGAGGAGGGCAAGCGGAAGCAAGGCGGACAACTCCTCCGGTACAAGGATGTCCAAAAGCGACATATGAAGAGATGCACAGCGGTCAGAATGGCGCAGGATGGTGAACATCCAAGTTCGCGAGTTCGAGGATCAGCGCAAAGTTGACCTTGACTATAAACGCGACCAGTTAAAGGCCCGCCCACCTGCTGTCATAGCATAGCATACAATTACCAGAACGGCGTACTTACGTGCCCGCAATGTGCACGGAATTTTGCCGCAAAGATAGGCTACATAAGCCATATTCGAGCGCACCAGCGCCAAAACTAGATAGGAGTCGGAGTGGTCGCCATGGCCGAAAACGGTCGGACAGATCATCATCATCATCATATAGTTGATAAAAAAAGTGCCATGCTGATTTTGTAGAATGTCTTATTTAAAAGATTTCTATTTAAATAAATATAAATGTTTCATTGTGAAAGAAAAAAGTTTATTAGGTTAATATATTTCAGTTTATTTCTTAGAGTATGAGTAAACGGTTTTTTTTGCATTATAACTTATTTTTATTTATTACGCCGATCACGCCGATTACGCCGCCGCCGCCGACCATTTTTGGACCGGACGCCGCCGCCGACGGTTTAGCCATCGGCGCACACCTCTATTACTGGATATACATAGCTTAACTATTAAAAACCAAAATTAGTTGACACCTAAATGGCTCAACGATTTAAGTCTGTGACTGTACAATGTCAAAACTCCTGTCCGCGTGGCGCGTATAGGCTTTTTAGGGTTCCGTACCAAAAAGGTAAAAATTGAACCCTTATGGTGCAAGTGCAACTCTGTCCGTCTGTCACAACATTTCAGGAACAATTGTAAAAAAATCTTACACATGTATATGGAAAATGATTTTTTTTCTATGATAATTACGAATATGAGAGGGGTTAAAAATACAAAGTCAAGTTAATAGATCCAGTGGGGTATCATATGAAAGGGCTTCAGTTGTACTTTCTAAAACCGTTTTTTTTCTACAGTGGTAAAATTTTGTTTTAGAAGGAAAAATGTTAAAACAATACCATTTTGAAATTATTACACATGATTAAGAGTAACATAAATAAAACGATACCTCTATCTACCGTATTTTTATTTATTTATAAAAATCATTTCTTAACTAAGTTTGTACCTAATTTAATTACTTTTATAGGGTCACCAATATGGGGTGTAAAGGTGGGTGCCCAGTATGGGAAAGGCACCCACTATTGAGTTGGGAGGCTGTAACGGGCCTCCCTGCCCTATCTGGTCGGTTGCGTGTTCAGGTGAATCTTCCTCGGATCTCGGTGGAATGAAATGCCGGTTGGATTGGAGATTGGTGTAATGATTATTAACTTATGAATGCACTATGGAGACAAATAAAGATTCGGTATAAAATTCGTGTTCACAAGCTTTTTAGCAATCAAGGGAAGTGACATGACAGATAAAAATCTAGACATATATATTTCATACTTCGAACCGGCCTAACCAGCCTGTTGTGCAACAAGGTTGCCACACCACCCCCCTACGGAGAAACATAACCTCGCATAAAGCAAAATTGGTTAAGCAAAAATTAAACAGAAATATACTAATCAAAATTTTTAAATCTCACTCGTCTCCCAGATCTGGTGATGTATGGGGGTTTTTGAATAACGGGTGCGGGAGTTGGCACAGGCAGCGCAGGAGAGACTGCAGTTCCAGGTACCAGAAGAGCTGGAGGAGCACCTGTATCCTGCTGGTCGCGTTCCAATGCAGGACGCGAAGCGATCGAGGGTAGCCCAGTGGGGGACGAGCCGTTTGGAGTTTGACAAACAGGGTCGTCGGTCATCAAATGGGCTGGCTTCACGCGGTCGATGCTGATTTCTGCTTCTCGACCTCTAATGAGCAACGTGATCGTCTTGTCCCTCTTGCGCAAGATCGGATAGGGTCCTGTGTAGGGAGCTTGCAAAGAGCGACGCACAGTATCGTCGCGAAGAAACGCGTGGGTCGCTGTTGACAGGTCCTTGAAAGTGAAAATTGCTTTTTGATGGTGATGCGATGCCGGAACTGGTCGAAAATGAGCCATCTTGAGACGTAGCTGGTTGACGAAGTCGGAGACGTCAGTGGGACGCTCGGATGCGACAGGAGTGACAAGCAGTTCGCCTGGAAGTCGCAGTGGTTCGCCGTACAGTAGCTCAGCCGCGCAAGAGCCAATGTCCTCTTTTAAAGCGGTACGAATACCGAGGAGTACCATGGGAAGTGCTCTGATCCACGAATTGCCGTGGCACATCAGAGCAGCCTTCAATTGGCGGTGGAGACGCTCCACCATTCCATTAGCCTGCGGATGATAGCTAGTCGTTCTGTTCCTGGTGGCACCATGCACTTGCATCAGCTTCTGGAAAAGCGATGATTCAAATTGGCGGCCCTGATCGGTGGTGACGACTGTCGGAACACCGAATCGGGCAATCCAGCCATTTGTAAAGGTTTCAGCCACTTCCTCCGCTGTCATAGTAACCATCGGCCATACCTCCGGCCAACGCGTGCTGCGATCAATGGCCGTGAGGCAATAGTTGAAACCGTTGCAAGGAGGAAGCGGGCCAATAATGTCCAGGTGGACATGGCGCAGTCTGGCTGAAGGCGTGGTGAATTCACCAAGGGGCGTAGAGGCATGCCTTGTCACCTTGCTCCGTTGACAAGGCACACAGTTTTTCGCCCATTTCTGGCAGTCTTTTCTAATGCCAGGCCATACATAGCGGTCACTAACCAGTTTTGTAGACGTGCGCGCACCTGGGTGACTTAGGCCGTGCAGTTTGTCGAAAATGCCACGACGGAATGCAGGCGTCACATACGGGCGAGGTTTACCCGTAGAGGTATCGCACACGAGAGTAATGTCTGTCCCCGGAATGCAAACATCTTCGAGCTTGAGAGAGGAGCTGTTGGCCCGACGTAGGCTGGCAAGCTCGTCATCGGTAGCCTGAGAGGAAGCAAGAGTGGCGTAATCCGCCTCTAATGAAATAGCTTCGACTCTCGATAGAGCGTCGGCTACAACATTGTCCTCTCCCCGAATGTACTGGATGTCAGTAGTAAACTGGCTAATAAAAGACAGCTGATTAAGTTGCGGTGGCGGTAGCTTTTCTCGGCGTTGTACGAAAGCGTACAACAAAGGCTTGTGGTCGGTAAAAATAGTGGCATGCTGTGCCTCGAGTATATAGCGAAAATGTTGTACGCTTTCGTACACCGCTAAGAGCTCACGGTAATAAGCAGGCCATTCCGACTGGCGTGGAGTCAGTTTCTTACTGAAAAACGCCAGTGGGCACCACTGATTGTTTACCTCTTGTTGCAAGCAGGCGCCAACGTGCACGCTAGAAGCATCCGTGAAAAGGCCTAAACGGGCGTCGTTCACAGGATGATGAAGGAGCGTAGCGTCTGTAAGGCTTTGTTTGCATTTCTCAAATGCCTCATGCAGCTCGGGAGTCCATGGAAATGGTTTGTTACCCTTGCTGTTGGTAGCCACCACCGCGTCAATCAAAGGGGCTTGAAATTTGGCAGCCTGAGGTATGAAACGGCGATAGTAATTTAAAACGCCTAGAAATCGTCTCATACCTTTAACAGTTTCAGGAGGTTTGTACTCCAGCAACGCGGTTACGCGTTCACGTGGAGGTTGTACTCCATCACCACTGATGTTTTGTCCAAGAAATTTGACCTGCTCTGCACCTAGGACACATTTAGATGGGTTTATCACCACTCCGTACTCTTGCAAACGACGAAACAAACCTCGAAGATGCTCCTTATGGGAGGCTTCATCAGGCGAAAATACGAGTATGTCATCGATGTAAGGAAAGCAGTAATCGAGACCCCGTGTGACCTCATCGATAAAACGCTGGAAGGTTTGACCAGCATTTCGTAAACCGAAGGTCATAAAAGGAAATTCGAAGAGGCCAAACGGGGCTGCGATGGCTGTCTTCGGAATATCGTCCTCAAACATGGGAATCTGATGATAAGCTTTCACTAAATCGAGAGTACTAAACACTCGTGAGCCATGAAGGTTGTTAGCGAAATCGTTAATGTGCCGGAGAGGGTATTTGTCAGGAATAGACCTGGCATTCAAGGCGCGATAATCGCCACAAGGACGCCAAGTGGAATCCTTCTTTAAAGTCATGTGTAATGGCGAGGCCCAGGCACTTTTGGAAGGCCTTGCAGTACCACAACGAACCATATCCTCAAACTCTTTTTGAGCTGCCACAAGTTTTTGTGGGGCCAGTCTGCGAGGTCTGCAGGAGACAGGTGGACCATCTGTGGTTGTGATATAATGCACAGTATTGTGCTTTACTACTCTAGGCAAACCTGGTGGTCGAGTAATCTCAGGAAACTCAGCTAGCACGTCTGCGTAAGTAGAACTACCAATTTGGACAGCTTTGACGCTTGGCTGTGAAGTTCCGGAAAAAGATACAGGTACATGTAATTTAGTATTACCATCCACCAGGCGCTGATGGCGACAATCAGGCAACAAGTTGTAATAACTAAGGAAATCGGAACCGATGATAGGTGTCGCAACATCAGCGATCACGAAATTCCAATGGAAATCCCGGCGTAAACCTAAGTCCAAGTGTAAGGAAACGGTGCCGTAAGTCTCAATTGAGCTGCCATTGGCGGCGCTCAGATTGTAATCGCTAGATTGGTAGCGACCTCTAAGGAGACGGCGAGGGAAACAACAGAGATCTGATCCAGTGTCTACTAAGTACTGGTGTTTAGATTTCTGATCTGTAACAAAAATTCGGCGGCCGGTACTAGTACAATCAGTTGCCGCCTCTACTGATTGCTCGTCGCGTTTCCCTGGTCACTAGGTTTCCAGCTACACGGGGTTATACATTTGGTCGCTCTTTCATTGTATTTCTTATGGTACCAACATACCTTGGAACCGTCTCTCGATGTGGAAGAACGAGAGCGCGAGCGCGAGCGATGCGGCGACGCAGAGCGCTGACGCGAGCGCGATGGCTGGACGTTGACCGCTAAGGCAGCAATCTGTTGCTCTAAACGTTCCATGCGCTGTAAAAGAGTGTCTTGGTTAGAAGACGAACCAGCAGGGGCAGGGGTTGTACAAGAGAATACTTGCTTAGGCCCTGCGATCTCCATGACCTTGTCACCTAGTTCAGACAGCTTATCTAGGGTAAGTTCAGCTTGTGATGCAAGTATAGCTTGCACTTGTTGTGGAAGACGGCGTAGCCACAGTTGGCGCAGTATATTCTCGTCAGAAAGCGCGCTGCCAGCAAGTGAGCGCAGGTGACGGAGAAACTGGGATGGACGTCTATCTCCGAGTTCCTCTTCACTAATCAGTTGACGTACCCGCTGCTCTTCAGACATAGACAGGCGTCTAATGAGCTCTTCTTTCAGCTTGACGTACTGCTGACCATTGACTGGGGGCCGTGTGATAATATCTTCCACTTCGCCAGCTAATTTTTGATCCAGCTGGGCAACGACGTAGTTGAACTTGGTGTTGTCAGCGGTGATACCTGCTATCTGGAACTGAGCCTCAACCTGCCCAAACCACACCGCAGGCTTATCAGGCCAAAATGTTGGTAATTTGACAGAAACTCTGCACACTTCTGGAACATGCTGTAACTGTTGCTGAAGCGCAGCATTTTCAGCTTCTAAGCGTTCGACCAAAGCTCGTAATTCGTCAGCCATAGTTAATAACACACACGTAAACAAACATGCAAAAGACATGCAAACAATACGATCTGGTTAGAATCGTTAAGTAAATATGAGTATTGTTGTTGTGAGGGGTTAGTGGTATAGCAACGCTGATGCAATAAACACAAGTTAATATTAACGTAAACGTAACACACGAATGTCAAATGTTAAACATGAACAATAATGACATAAAATTAACTAAACCGTGCAAATCATAGCATTGAAATCGAAAAGAATGGTTTCGAATGACAAATTGTTAAAATTTAAGCCACACATGCAGTTTGTAACAATTTGTAGAAATAATATAGTTAAAAACTTACCCAGGCAGGCTGGCCGTAAGAAAACTAAACTATAACTAACACCTACGTATCACAACCAACTCAACTTATGGTAATTATTCCATTAAAAACTAAAAATTAAGTCTAAAAGTTTGTTTACAAAACACCATTTGACGTTATTTGTCGGTCTTGACGTTGACAAAATAGTGACGAGCGCCGGAGAATGAAAACCGATTGTAATTTGAATGAACGAACGAAAAGTCAAACGTAACGGTCGCGGTAGGATAGTCTATGGAAAACACTTCCGATGTTTTCGTACCACAGCACTATCAAATGATCCGTTGTTTGGCGGCACTAAATATCACTTGTCAACAATGACACAAACGAAAAAATACGAAAAAATAAGATCTGCCATTTTCACTGCAAAATGATGACACAATGAGATGATTTTCAGATCTTCTTTGCAGCAAATTTTCTCCAACTCGGCAGAAACTCGATGATCCGAACGTCGGGGTCACCAATATGGGGTGTAAAGGTGGGTGCCCAGTATGGGAAAGGCACCCACTATTGAGTTGGGAGGCTGTAACGGGCCTCCCTGCCCTATCTGGTCGGTTGCGTGTTCAGGTGAATCTTCCTCGGATCTCGGTGGAATGAAATGCCGGTTGGATTGGAGATTGGTGTAATGATTATTAACTTATGAATGCACTATGGAGACAAATAAAGATTCGGTATAAAATTCGTGTTCACAAGCTTTTTAGCAATCAAGGGAAGTGACATGACAGATAAAAATCTAGACATATATATTTCATACTTCGAACCGGCCTAACCAGCCTGTTGTGCAACAAGGTTGCCACACTTTTGTATGTAATGTGATATATAATATCACTCAAAGACAAACATACTCCACAGTAGAATCCACAATTAGGCGACTATGGCCATATAAGTGCATTTTCACCTGTTAGTTTAATTCGCCTAATTGTGGATTCTGTTTTAGGTTGCACGTTATTACATAGTACCAAAATGCAGGGTACAACCTTAACTTCTACTAAGCTATTAAGGTAACAACAAGTATGGTGTCATGAATTTTTGTACGGACCCTCGGTGCGCGAGTCAGACTCGGATTGAACCGGTGTTTTTTTTGTTTGGAAATAATAAATAAACGACACAAATGTCTACTTCTCAATTTAGTGACAAACAAAAAAAACCTATACGCGCTGAGGGACAGGAGATTTGACGTTGTAACTCGTTCCCACTTGTGGTTTTGTCTATGCATACCTAAACACTAAATATAAAATCGTTAATTATGCTATCATTAACTTATGTTATGTTAGGATCATTTAAATATTCTTGTATAGAATAGTATGCTTTGGCAGCTAAAAATTTAAACAATAATGCTTTTTTAAATAAATGAGGGTCATGGAGCTTCCATGAATCTAATACATCCTAGTCAATCAGTTTTTTCGTTCGCTGCATACATCATAATATGTAATGAAATTCCATGTTGGTCAAAAAATGTAAACGGCCAATGTAAGTGAAAATACATTCACTTTTGAAGAATTTTGTAGTAGGTTAATGGCAAAGAAATAAGTATGAAAATTGTTATAGTATTTTATGCAACTGTTGTATAAGAAGCGTCTTAAAACGCGAGCCTTGGCGAGCGAGACGCCACGAGAGTCCAGACCAGTTATATACCGCTGGCCGCAACATACATACAATACTTTTTCTACGACAAATTTTAGATTAATAGCATTTTTTTAACTTTTTAGGCAGCAAGTTTACTACTCACGCAATTTCTTCAGGTTGTTTCCTCCTTAGTCCATTTCAAAAGGAACATACACTTTTTTTCTTAACAAACACGTTACACGAATAAAATCTTAATAGGTATACATAACCAATAGTTATAATCTTTCGACTTTTTAATTTGAACTGGAATTTTGGTGGGAAATCAGAAATATGACACCTGTTGTTCATGGTTTGTTTTGTTTTTAATTTGCTAGCACTTGTCATAGTTGCCATCCGAACCAAACCGAATCCGGTTCCGAACAGTTTAAGCCTCTCACAGACTGGCGCGGACGTTAGGTAAACAAGGATGGTTTCGGAAATTATTGTAATTCTGATGAATTGTTAACATGTATTTATCACATTAAAAAATATATATCCTGAGGGCCTACCGCGAAACGATATTCGTTTTCGTTCGTGTATCTCCGTCTCTGTTGCACTTGCTAGTTCGAGCGACAAAGAGGCATATACACGAACGAAAACGAATTTCATTTCGCGGTAGGCCCTCTCGATATTCGTTTTCGGTCGTGTATCTCCGTCACTGTCGCACTTGCTAGTTCGAGCGACAAAGAGGGAGATACACGAACGAAAACGAATTTCGTTTCGCGGTAGGCCCTCAGGGGCCCTACCGCCAAATGGACCAACGAAAACGAAAACGAAAACGAAGTACGAACGAAAGAAGAAAATGGCGCTTACCGCCAAGTAGTTTCGGATCGTAGGCTTTCGTTTCGTTTCCATAGACAACTTGCGGATTTGCTATCGTGAATGGAAAGAACGATGAAGTGGTAAAGTGGTTTCACACGCAGCGATAAAAAACCGGTAAATGGATATTTAGCTAAAAATTAGCTTGAAATAGTGATAAACAATATTTATATCGTATCTAAAACGTGTAGCGGCATTAGAAAGTGCTGCTGAACTAGTTTTAATGCTAGATTTTAGGATTTTTCTTTAAAATTTACAAATGTCAAATCAGCGACTGCGTCTTGGCGGGAATTCAAATAAAGCGCACCGCCTTACGTATTGTTGCTTTATATATTAAACATTTTCAAGATTTTATTTGTTTGTCTACCTGTTTTTTGTTCTTAACATTAGACCTGTTTGTTAATTACTTAATCATATTCAATCACGTGAACATTTAAAACAAAGATAAATGTGTGGTGTAAAGTGATCAATTGCTTCACGTGATGATGATTAACTTTGCCCTTTCCCCTTACGAGGTACATTTTCATGCAAGGAATAGGCAAATTTCTGCTTTCTGCTTTTTTTGCTAGTAGGTAGATCCATGCTTATTTAACCTTTGTAAAATAGTGCCATGTCAATTATTGGAATTTGGTATACGAGCAGAGCCCTGTATCCTTAAAGTATCCCAGTTATATTACATGTAACTGGGAAACTACTAAGATCAAGTTACTGTAGGGGCAATATTTTATTTATTTGCTGTCTTCGTCGTCAAGTGTGTCTCATTTTACCGTGCTGGCGATAGATGGGCGTGGGACCAAGAACGAAAAATAGAGTTAGGCATAGTAATTCAGTAAGGTGCGTTGTCTCCTACTGGTTCTAATATCTCTTCCATGAATAGATATGAATCATTTAGCAAAGTTTCATTTGTTTAAATTGTTCTCCGAGATAGTGTGTCCAGAATAAAATGCCTTTGCATGGACAAATGAAACTTTGGACAACGACTTACTTAGGGAAACAATTCTAAACACTAATATGGTCATATAGCATTGAGGGCACACTTTAAATTAAACAATTGTTGTAAGCCTACAAATATCATTTATTTTTACAAAAATAAATAAATTACACTATATTTTAATTGTATAGTAATAGCTAGGTTAGGTATCAATAATTAAAATGTCTTGCAAACGGCATTGTAAGTCTATGGGTTTGCGTGCGTAGATTTTTACCAATTCAAGTTAAAGTACATTATGCGGTCGTTCCTTCTGTCCCAGCTCAGCAGAGGCATCTGTAATACTTAAAGGGAAGAAGTACAGAATAAGTGCAATGTGCATCCTGCACAACGTTACTTTTCTATATCAATACTAATATTATAAAGCAGAAAAGTCTGTGAGATTGTTGCTTTGCAAGTTTTTATGTAATGGGTAATCTCCGGAACCACTTATCCGATTTCAAAAATTCTTTCATCTGCGTGTAGAATCGACTTTCTGGATGAAGGCGAAGCCGCGCGGACAGCTAGTTATCTACAAAGAGGTAATATGTTGACTTTTATAAGTTTGTATACTTTCTATGTTATTGGTAAACACTGGAACGAACTATTCGATTTAAAAAAATCTTTTGTTGGTTCATAGAATGGACATTCAGGAAGGACAAGTCGTATATGTTTTTAAATGCCTAATTATTTACCTACGACTACGACGTCTAGTTCCCATAGCAAAGGTCAGCCTGTGTAAGGTATTCCACTGTCCAAGATCTTTGTCCAATGTGCATTGCGTCTCACATTATTTTAAGCAAAATGTGAGACGCAAATTCACAGTGGATTTAGATTGTCTCTAACATATGAAAATGAAATTTGGACTAAGTTCAATGTCGTATTAAATAAAAAAATACATGGTTGTTTTTATAAAAATTCATATTGTATTTAACAAAGTTCAATGCAAGATTTTTTTAGTATAATGCGAGATAATTTACGACAGTTTTGTGTTGTACTTTATCTATCGTCGTCACATTTGAATTTCATCCATTTGCCCAAAATGTTTCACTAACATCGGTTTCGGCCATAGGGAATGTGTACTGTAGAAATTACATACAGTTTCGCTACGTCGTTTTTCTCGATTTACATACCATTATTTCAAGAGAATCAATCCAATGCCCATGAAACTAGCCAGATCGATGGACAGAAATATAGACGTTAAATTAACCGTAAGATAGTACAATTACAGTCTCGATTTTTGAAAGAATTGTACATTCGAAAATTTAAAATGTTCTCATACTTCAAAATACTATAAAAAAATAAGTATTGAAGTAAAATGTATTCCAGATATGATTTCACGTAATTTTGTTCATAGTTTAATAGAATTAGTACAGTTTTAAATCATAACATTGATAAAAATATTTAAAAAATGCATTGACGGAAAAATTTAATTTCTTCTCCCATACAAATTTCATCTGACTTGTGTAACGCACAGTATTGCAGTATTAAAAAAATCGTAACTTTTTTTTTATATAAATTTAAAAAGCTCTGGCCAAGAAATTAGCTTGTTGTATGTTCAACACCATGTAAAACATCAATGAAATTGTTTGTCAGGTCTCTAGAACAAATATTTTATATCAATATCTTGTATCAAATTTCAGGGAAAGGATTTCGTTCCTTTGTGTTACGTCAGCTGTGTAACGCTACATTTTGCGTTTTATTGCAGATAAGACTGCATGCGCATGTGTCGATAGCCATATTCGTTTTTATATTGTGGTACGAAGATTGAAAAAGTATATTTAAGAAACAATTTTGTGTTGTCTTAATTAGGTAATTTTTTGTTTTTTACTGCTGTTTTTACATAGTTGGATGGTGAAATAAATAGGTAATCGGCTAGGCATATTCGAATATTAAAATTCCTTACGGTATTTTTTTTATTTGCTTATCAACCCCAATTTTGCTTCGTTTGTGTGTGACGTTTTTGTGTCATTTGTGTGACGTTTTGGTGTTACACAATTAAAAAAAAAATCCCATACAAATTACCATCCAATTGTTTACTTTGTGTAACATTTTTGTGAATATTCCTTTGCGTTACGTACATTTTTTTGCAATCCACCCTAAAACATGTTTTATATTCAAAACTTCGTCCAAATTGTATTCCGCATACGTTAAATAGCCTAAACTCTTTAATTATTAATGGATGTTATCATTATCACGTTAAAATAACTATTAATTTTGTTAGAAAATTAATTGTCTCTTCAGGAAGTTGATTCTATACGCAGGGAAAATATTATTTCATTCGGATGGTTGGTTCCTGAGAATACCCGTTACATACAAAATCAAAATATTTATTTTGCAAATAGGACAAAGGGCCTCTTTTACGAGTTTATTAATAGGTACATCTATTGTTCATTCTAAATTTATACATCATAAGAAAAAACAATTGTAAAAATAACAATTCCTGATTCTTAGAGATGTAAAAGGTCTCTGAGAATCAAAATTTATATAATAAAAAAATGATAACAGAGTGAAGTCTCTCATGTCAATTCCACTGAACACTGTAATGAAGTAGTAACTTTATTAGTGTTCAGTGAAATGACATGAGAGACTTCACTCTGTTCTCATTTGATTATATAAATTTATTATTTAAATTAGAAACTTATGTAACACTTTAAACTCTCGAGATTTGTACACATATTTAAATTATGAAGGTAAATAAAAATCGCGTTAGACCCGTATAAAATAATCATTTAAATATAAATCTATGTATAGTTCATGTTTGCAAGGACGATAAGTAATGTCGTACTTGCAAACATGAACTATACATAAGCTTCTGTCAAAACTTATATTTATTGCCAACTGCTCTTTTCTGTACGCCGTCATCAAATACTCACTGAGACGATTCTAACGAGTCCAAACTCAACAGGGTTGCGGTCGGTTAAATACTGAATTTCCATGGCCACTTTCTCAGCTCGATGGTACCATAATATTGAATTGTCATCCAAACTATACTTATACCCAACATTTCAGCTCAATCGGTTTAACCCTTTTCCAGGCCGGCAATTGGAAAATGACATTAAGATATTATGTTTGACAAGCAATATGTGGTCGATATAACGCCTCTGCCTGGAAAAGGGTTAAGGTTAACTGGTTCATAATTCAGTTCCAAGATTTGTCTACGTCCATGTAAAAAACTGTAAGCGTGATAAGGTAACAGACAGACAAGAGTTTCGCATTTATAATATTAGTATGGATGTCCATCTTGAAAGCCCATTCCTCCTAAGGCCCATGGTATGATGGTATTATTTAAATCATTTTCAATCGGAACAGAGTTGCATTTGTTTTGTTTTGTCTTTGTTTTGGAACAAAAGAAAATTTCAATAACATTTTGTTTTGTATGGTGGGCCTTAGGAGGTAGGCCTATACACAGGTGAAAGAATATTTGAAATCGGATTAGTGGTTTCGGAGATCACCTCCTACATAACAAAGTTACAATCTCTTTCCACTTTATAATACTAGATAGTACTAACGTAGTAATGGCAAATCTTATCGACCCGCTAAGTATGTTTCTAGACCACATCTGCTCGAATTGCCTGCGTTTCCTCTTCGGTTCCTGTGTGTGCATAATCCGGAACTGTTCATATAAGTACTGTACACAACCCTGAAATCACAAAAAAAGATCTTTAACAAGGCACTGAGGTTTTAATTAGAGCATACATAAAGTGGCACCTACAAAACGAGTGAGCAGAGAACATAAAATGTGACAGACACTAGGCTTTTATGGATATTTTCATAATTTTTAGTTAATTTGTTACCTAAAAACATGACACATTAATTTCCTAATTTAAACCCTAAGGCCCTTGTTTTTTCCTTCTGGGCTTTTATAAAACTAGTGCCTATGCTAAATCTTGGGATTAGGTGTCAAAGCGGACCCCGGGCTCCTTTAGGGCATAGCCATTTCTGCCAAGAAATGAATTTTTGGTACAAGCTTTTATTGCCGTCTGTATTTTTCTGTATAACGTCACCAACTACTCATTGAGACAAATCTAACGAGATCAAACTGAACGGAGTTAGGTCAGTTAAGCTTTGAATTTCCATGGCCACCTTCTGTCTCCATCATGAGATCAGTTCGATGGTACCATAATATTGAGTTGTCATCCAAACTATACTAATATCCGAAATTTCAGTTCAATCGGTTGAAGATATCTGCTTCAAAATTGAGGTCCAATTGCAAGTTAAATATAAGCTTGTAATGATATTCGGTATGATGATGACGATAAATAGTTCCCCAAGGCTTCCGTTTAGGTACCTACATATAATTTGTAGACTATGGTACACAAAATGGCACCGATGGATATTTGTATGACCAGGTATCCAAATTTCTATGACGCACAGACAGGCGGATAAATTCCGCCGCCAAATTTGCCTGTCTGTGGTATACTCGTACATTTTGTAGCTGCGGTTGGAATCAGCCCGACGGAATTCAGTCTGTATGTGGCTAGCCTAAAAGTTGCATTTATGATACCCATAAATTAAAAATATTAAAAAGAAGAGCTCCCGCGGATGTGCTGTGTTGAGTGAGGGGGCATGTATTTGTCTCTTATCTAGCCTTCAATGCTTGTGATTCTTCCATAGTCGCAAGGCTACAGTGGCTGGTTACCATCAGGAGGCCGCAGGGGCGGCTTAATATGAATGTAATTTAATGTAATTATGGATTTTTTATCTGATATAAATGATTATTATTAACCTATAGTATGGGCGCCGGGCATTTCACGGGGCGCCACTTCGCCGGGCGACTAGCGCCCCAGGCGGGGGTGAGGGCGCTAGGATAATGATTGCACCCGGGCGTTATATGGGCTAGAGACGTCTCTGGGAGGCCGTGTGCATGTTGGCCACCGCTGCAGTATAACAATGAAACGACAGTAAAACTTTAAGGTCTCTCACACACTGGCACGGCTGTCCGTGGCGGACAATAGTAAACTTGTCATTAGCTGTCAAATTTACTATGGACCGCCACCGCTGGCCGCGCCGGTGTGATGTAGGCCTAAAAGATACTATCTTAGTGTCAATACGATCAAACAAGCAAAGCGTTTATTCCAAGATTACTTAACCTGGTCAATTTTGAAGTTCAAACTCAGATTAAGTCCTTATTATACTTTGATCTTATCCCGCCTTATTGGCGTGGCGTTAGTATTATAGTGGACTATTGCTTTCAAGACCTATATTGTGTACATGTTTGAGTAACACATATACACAACGGTCCGCAAAATACTAATCTTTCATAGAATCCTGCCTTCTCGAGTGGCACTACCTACCGTTATTCATAGGGTAGCGTCAAGAGTGGGCGGGCAAGCCCCGTTGAACATCAGCATCGCGAGCGCGTAGTCGAGTTGAGGAACCCATATTGTTCGGGCAGCCGTCATCTGGTTTCGACTTCTTGATGTTAACACTGAAACAGATTTACAGTATTGAATTTCACGGTCACATAATATTCTCTTCTAATGTATATCTAGGCCAAATCTTGTGAATCAAATTTTACCAACTTCTCCTAGGTAGGTAGGTTCCTTTTTGCGCAGTGATCTGATCAACTATTCATTGACTTAAAATATTTGTTTTCAGACAGAGTCCGGAACAGGTGAACTGTGGCACTACATAATAGATTGTATAATTATACATATTATAATATGTACTGTACATCGTAAGCCACTGTAGTCGAGTGGTAAGGCAAGCGACTTCCAATCTGGAGGTCGCGGGTTCAAAGCCTGGCCCATACAACTGGGTTTAAAAAAAAAACTTATGTAAAAATCTTATCTTGTTATCTTATGTTGCGGACATATTTAAGAGCTATGGTATGGGACATATTTTTGGATAAGTTGTATGCACCCATATTCTTACATTTGATTACGAAATATCATTTAATAATTCTAAAAACGATTCTAAAACGATCCTCACAGTTCTCGCGCATGGTACACACCGCAGCTTACGTTTTACGTTTCATTTACAATACGCGCAATAAAAACAATAATTTAAGCGCACGGAGTGTATCAGTGTCGAGGAGCTGCGGGCATCTACAATGTTATTAACCAGGCTGTCTAAACTGGAATCATTTCCAGATGAGTACAAGCTATTGGTTAACAAACAAAAACTTAAACCTAAACATAATTTAAGTAAATTCAATTTATTTAAGGATGACGATCGCGTCATGCGAGTCGGCGGTCGCATCGGTTACTCAGAGCACTTTTTTTACGACAAAAAACACCCGATTTTCATAACCAGCAAACATCATTTCACTGTTTTATTATTCAATCACACACATAAAAAAAACTTCTACAAGCTGCACCTCAAGCACTGCTCTTTGAAGTACAAGATGCTTGGTGGACGCAAGGTGGTAGGAATCTCGCGCGAAAGATTAACAGTGGCTTTTTTCTCGACTGCCGAAGGAAAGGACGGTTATGTTTATCGAGCGTATGTATGTATGTATCTATGTATGTATGTGTGTATGTCTTATTCTTTGGCACGCACTGCAGACTAAACCGTGTGACGGATTTTGATATGAGGTGACGTTGTATTCCTCTTAATCGTGAGAGTGACACAGGCTATAATATTTGCAAAAAAGCGGCCAAGTGCGTGTCGGGCCACGTGCAGGGTAAGGTTCCGTAGTTGCCCGTCTGTCACAGAATGTGGACTTAAAAGGGGCTTTTGGGGTTTTTATTATAGCTTACCCTCGAAAATAATCGTAAATATTAGATACTACATAAACTAATCGAACCGCAGATCGCAAACTTTTAGCAGCAACACGTTATTTACGTAAAATAATTACGAAAAAGCAACTGTACCGTCCACGGTAAAAGGTTCAAATTTCAATGACAATGTATATGCACCCAAGTGCATTTCTTACCAGTTAACTAGTTATGTCTACGTAACTGTGATAGTTTTCCTTTTAAATTCATTATATGTACTACTGCCACAATTTTTTTCACGTCCCCAGTAGTAGCCTTTTAGCCGGCAGGGAGGGGTGGGACGACGACGACGACGACACATGACTCGAACAAAAATTAGGGCTTTAAATCTCATTATCTCGCAAACGCATAACCAAGTTGCAAAATTGTTTTAGTAAACCCACAATATTTTTGAACAAGCTATCCAACGATACCACACACTATAGGTTTAACGAGAAAAAATGTAAGGAAGTACCTTAAAAAAAAAAAAAACAGGATTTTATTCTACTGTTTTGTCGGCGTGTTTGGTTATTGAGCTAAGCCGAAGACGGACAGACAGACAGATAGACAGACAGACAGACAGACAGACGGACGGACATGGCGAAACTATAAGAGTTTCTTGTTGACTACGGAACCCTAAAAAGCAGTTGGGTTTTTAGAAAAATCTTTTAATTCAACTTGTTGGTGAAGGAAAATGTCGTGAGGAAACCGGTCTAACCTTTCACCTTACTATTTCAGCCCTAATGTCAGTATCCCGAATTATCATCATGTCTAATGTCTCATGACCAAATTCTCAGTAATAATATTTTATTTAATTTTTTCGCATAAAGTCGGTTCTGGCGCTTCGCCGGCCGCTGCCGCGGCACGCTCGGCTCGCACGCTGTATTAGGATCGCAGTTCTTCCTAACACTCCCCCTCGCATCGCTCGACGTCGTACCTACACCGACCTTTAATATTTTATGAATATTATTAATATCTTAGAATATTTCATGGTCATAATATACGTTTTCATCACACTTGCTCGTAAAGGGCTTCATAACGCGCAGGCATACAGAGCAGTAATAACCTTTATTACGCCCATGGGCGTAATGGTTTTGAAACCTCTGATTGGCTTAAGCAAATCTGGTTGCTGTGTGATTGGTTGAATAAAAAAATCTAGTTGGTCACGACGCCCCGCCCCGCAAGAATACTGCTCTGTGATTGGTTGAAATATTGAACTGCGCGCTCTACTAGCACTGATCTGGAAGTGAAGTTGTCAATTTTTGATTGGTGCTGCTGTATGAAACTTACATTTTTCTGTCTTTTGTTGTTATTTATTTCCTCGCAAATGTGATGAAAAACATTGTGTATAACACGGGCGTAAGAATATTGCAAACTCGAGTCATCAAAAGCCCTCCGCCTTCGGCGTCGGGCTTCTGAAAGACTCTCGTTAGCAATATTCCACTTACGGCCCTCGTTAAACAATGTACTATTTTATAAAGAACTTATCGTGTCTGAGACCTAATCCTCCGCCCTCCGCCCGGGCTCCCGCCAGAAACTCGCTTCGTCAGCCCTTCGTTTCACAGGTGCACTTGACCTATGCTCCGCTCGGGAGGTCGCCGCCACCTCCCCCCACTCACGTCGCTTCGGCTTCGTGCGCCCGCTCAACTCAGAACCTCCTTCGCGAGCTCCTGGCTCCGCAATTTTCATATACACTCTAGGGGTAGGGCAGACAAGACCACGTGTATAGTGGGGTGCTCCGATTCGGTTTTGTTTTCTGTATGCCTGCATATAAAATACAATATCTCGACCATTTTTGATTTTTAAGTCCTAGGTCGTTTAGAATTTCTGGGTCCAATATCTCGGTAATTTTTCATTTTAAAGAATTTATTTCTTTTAAAACATGCTTATTTTAACGCATTATGTACTAAACAATCATAAAAAATGCATTAGGTCTACATTAGAGAAAAATTTAATAAGTCAAGTGACAGGATAGGTGTGATGAACTTAGGTGTAGTATGCATTCTACATAGTAATGATGAGGCACGTTAATCATTAGGCTTAGTAATCACTAGGAAAAATCATTATTAGTTTCCAATATATTTACAGTTGATGTTCAGTATTAGATTATGAGGTATGCAATTAGGCACAGCAAATAATTATGCCATACAATATTAGTTATCCGAATATTACGGCTAATGAAAATTATATCGAACATCGATAGGTGTAATGAAATTAGCACTAACCAACTAGTGGGGGTGAGCCAATATGACATGTCTGTCAACCGTGTTCCTGACACCTCTGTGACACTGCTAGTAGCTGACATGACAGACGCAAGCTTATGTGGCGCGAACTGTACATTATTAAATTTTTTCGAGATGAGAGAGATGGAGATTATTCATTTATTACATACACACAAACAACTTACAAACTCACAAACTGTTCCTCTTTATTGAACGAGCGAACGAAGCGAACGAAGTTCTCAGTTTCAGCTTGGGCAAAAATTCTTTCGTATGTCCATCGTCTGGCCGGCTATTCTCCTCTACAGGTCGCACTTCTCAACCAATTCTCGTGAAATTTTGTAAGCGGGTTTCAATAATTATATAATAGATTATTTGTCGATTCAGTTTTTCAACATAAAAAAATAAAAATAAAAACTTCAGGTACAGCTCACAGAGCCACTAGTAATATTCGTATAGTATGTATGTATTTAAGTATTTGTATCTACTAAATATATCGTCATCTAGTACTCAAACCCATAACACAAGACATATCGAGCTTACTGTGGGCCAGTTCGATTTGTGTAAGATTATGTCCAAATATGTATTTATTTAACATAGGTAACAGATATCACAAAGACAAACAAATAATCTCGGAGTCGCGACCCGGTGCAGACTCCGCCCACGTTCAAGAGTATATCATCCTTAAGTCGTTCAGAATGGCCAACATATTTATAAGTACCTAAAATACCATATTTTGTACTTCATTCATCAATAGTTAATCTCAATAGTTACCATTGCGTCTCCGTCTTCCGCTGCCTCGGCGCAGCGCCAGTGTCGCCCCCTGCTCCGGTCGCAGATCGCCGGTGGCTGGATTTTTATGCCAGTACCTGTAATACAGTAATTTACTCATATTGACCGATGGTATATATATTATGTTCGAAGATATATTTTAGAAGAAAGATAAGTTTCTGTCAAAAGTTTCATTTTTGGTAGAATCTTTTATTGCCAACTGTACTTTTCTGAATACCGTTATCAACTACTCATGAGGTGATTCTAACGAGCTGAAACTCAATAGTTACGTCGGTTAAGTACTGAATTCCCATGGCCTCCTTCTGTCTCCATCATCAGATCAGCTCGATGGTACCATAATATTGAACTGTCATCAAAACTCTAAAAATTCCTTTACCCAAAATTTCAGGACAATCGGTCAACGGGAAGTGGGTCAAATTTAACTTGCAAGATTTGTCCCTCACTAACAAACGAACAGGTCAAGCTTGTAAAAAGGAAAGCCATAGTTGTCTCATAATTTTAGTCTAAGTAATAATTTAAGTCTAGTAAAAACGGACTCGAACGGATATTTGAACTATACACCCTTAGCTGCAGTAGTAAGTACGTCGCGTCATAGTAAAGTATTTTTTTAATAATTCAATGGTGACAAACAAGCTTAGGTTCGGCCTGCCTGATGATAAATAAACACCCTAGCCTACGGATGCTTGTGATTCCAAAGTAGTCCTAAGTGCGTTGCCTACCCTTTATTGATTAGAGGATTCGCTGTGTTGACAACTAGAAACAATTGGTGGCCCCTCGTTCTCCTAACAGCGAATCCTCGGGAGTTCCAATGACGGAATACAATACTACAGAGCAAGAAGTGGATATTTGTAAGTCTACATAGTGTCATATTTGGAGTAGCCTAGGAGCCGTAGCATGGTTGGCCTTGTCACGCGATAGGTGATAGGATAGAGCGTGCGTCACTGGCTGACACCGTTCGATAGAACGAGACGACGCTCTTATCTTGTCACTTGTCGCGTGATAAGGCCAACCATGCTACGGCTCCTGAATCTTAAAGAAGACCGCGTAGTAACTGCACGTGAAACTTTTCAATGGGCAACCCGGAACAAAAAAGTTATGAAAGAGTTTAGAGTATATAACTATAGGCTTGTCTAAAAAGAAATTTTTGTCAAGCTGGTGGGAATCGGCTTATATGGGCGCTCCGCCACTGGCGGACACTACTACTCTCTCTCGGAGCTAGGGTCTCATGAGCTTCCGAGGAAATATCAACTCAGCGTACCCTCATAACATAAAGAGTCGGTCAGGCACGTGTGACTTTGTGACACTGACGTCCTCTTACATCAGGAGGGCCCTAGATTTGTTGTTAGGTAATACATATTTTATTAACACCTTGTGCCGTTTACATCGACAAGAGAAATGAAAGTAAGTCCTAGACCTAGGAAGTCCAGACGCCATATCAGCCGTCCGATACATTTATACACAGCACAGAAAATATTATAAATCAGTATCACCCATATATTTAGTCTCAAAAAAAAAAATTTCGTTTACTACCACTACAAATAATTACCATCGTCAAATTACGGATCCGCTCCTGCGCCTTACTCTTCTCAGCAGCCTCCATGGTGCTGGGTGGTTCCTCCTGCACCGCACCTAGCGCTACTAAAGCTGTGGCGGGGATGACGGACGCGGGATGGATATGTATCCCGAGTTCAGGCTCGCCTAATTTGTCGTCCGACTGCCTCACCCCCACTTCAGTCTGGTTCTGAATTTCTTGTATGCCCTGTAAGTATAAGTAGGTACATTTTTTTTGAGATGTCGGGCTTATTCGTGACGTGGTGACCATGTGACCTATTTAGTCAACAGCTGCGATATTGATATCTTGGAGGTCTTCTATAAAGCCATGAAGGGACAAGAGAATAAATAAAACTAAATTTAACTAATTAATTAAATTAAAATTAAATTAAAATTATTTATTTCCGTAACTTAATTTAGGATACAGTATCTGTGCTGGTGCCTCTTTTTAAGTATAATATACTTGTGCTAAGAGAACACCGCTCTTCCACATGTTGTGATTTACAATTTGTTAGCTTAGGTGGCTATAACTTAAATATAAATTAAAAAGTAAACATTCCGTATTATGTGTGTGTGTGTGTATGTATGTGAGTGTGCGTGCGCATTCGCGCGCGCGCGGGTGTGTGTGTGTGTGTGTGTGTGTGTGTGTGTGTGTGTGTGTGTGTGTGTGTGTGTGTGTGTGTGTGTGTGTGCATGTGTGTGTTACATTCAACAAACTGGTTTTTGAAGTAAATTTTCAATATCAGAATAGCTTTTAGTTTTTAACCATTTTGTTAACTTAGCTTTACACTCTATTACAAAAAAAATCAGCATGCCTATATTATTTGCGTTGTATTCACATGATTTTTATACGATTATATATGGATCCATAATTTATATATTGAAACTGTTAAGGAAGAAAAAAATACATAATTAACAACGAGTTGAAAAACCCCCGACATTTTCATTTCAAAGTTCAATATCTCAAAACCAACTGAGCCGATTTTGTTGAAACGTAGCTAAGAACCATCTCGATCACGTCAAATTTCACACAGTAAAAGACCGCATTAAAATCGGTAACCGATATAGCCCTCCGAATGGCTAAACTTAAGTGGCAGTGGGCGGGGCACATTAAATAAATAAATACTAGGGGACATTTTTACACAAATCGAACTAGACCTATAGTAAGCTAGCTCAATAAGGCTTGTGTTATAGGTACTAGACGACGATAATAATAATAAGCTTGAGAACCCTTAATATTCACTCTCTCACATATATCCTTCTACAAAAAGCAGTGATCATGAACACATGTCGATTAGTGCGTAAATTTCTAGCTATAGAACAGTAGGATCTACCATTCCGTACTCGTTTGGCCAAAAGCCCGCGATTATGGAATTAAAGCTTCCTCCACTTGGAGAGAAAAAAAAACATGAAAAGCATAAATAATAATAATAATAATTTATTCATAAAACATAATGTACATAGTTACTAAAGACTAGGAGTTTATTATTAGAGGCAAATAACACGTGCCTGAGCTAGGATACCCTGTGTTTCAGGCAAAAAAGGACTAACAATTGAATATGTTATTCACATGCAAAAAATAATAATACAATATCATTCTTATTGAATATAGTACAAATAATTAGGAGTTTATAACCTATGCGGTATAAAAGATATAACAAAAAATTTATTAGATCGACAAATAACTTCTCTGTATCATCATAAGATATATTTAGTAGGGCTTCTCGTAGCGTTGATTTACATTTCATGTAGTTTAGGAATATAGATCTAGCCGAGCATTAAGTCTATCGTAAAGAAGTGGACCTAGACGATATATACATAATAGATATAAATACTTAAATACATAGAAAACATCCAAGACTCAGAAACAAATATTCATGCTCATCACACAAATATTTGGTAAGAATATATTATTCTTACCGGGATTCGAACCCTGAAACCTGAAGGGACCCCTTCAGCTTCGTAGGCAGCGTCACTACCCACTAGGCTAACCGGCCGTACATTGCACGTAGAACCGATGGCCGTTGGGGCGGAAAGGTTCTCTAGTGGCGACCACGTACCGGAAGGCGCAGCGTGGGTAGGCCCCCCACAAGGCGGACTGATGACCTGGTAAAGGTCGCTGGAGTCCGCTGGATGCGGGTGGCAGGACCGGTCATTGTGGCGCTCTTTGGGGGAGGCCTATGTCCAGCAGTGGACGTCTTTCGGCTGATATGATGATGATGATGATGAAAATCGGTCTATTCGTTTAGGAGCTACGATGCCACAGACAGACATACATATACACAGACACACAGACACGTAAAAAATATAATATAATATCTGTCTTTTTGTGTCAGGGGTTAAAAATTAACTAAAAAAAACCGCATTCAAATCGGTCCATTCGTTTAGGAGCTACGATGCCACAGACAGACACACAGACACACATATACACAGACATACAGACACACAGACACGTCAAACTTATAACACCCCTCTTTTTGCGTCAAGGGTTAAAAATTAACTAAGAACTGTTGCCTGCTTGCTATATTTAATACAAGTTAAGTACTTATATTCTCCATTGGAGTGTATTTTATTTTATTAGGAATTATAAATGGAAGTAAGGACAAGTTATGAAATATAACAGCAAACAGATAAAAGGCAAATAATTAGCAAAACAAGATAATAAATTATTCCAAATATGAAATGGCCCGGTGATAGCGGCTACCTACAGCTTTCTTCCATGTTGGGTAGCCTGTGCCCAGCAGTGGTTGTGTAAGACTAATGATGACGATGACGTCAAAAGTGTTTGCTAGATCATTCTAGACGACCAGTTTAACCTAGTAGGTGGTGACACTAGTGACTGCCTATGACACTAATGGTCCGGGCTTCAAATTCCAGCAAATGCAAATATGGATAGATTTTGATGGAAGAATATTTGCTGTGTATTTGATTATTTATATTTATGTACATTAAAAGTATTGTTTTCCAGTGCCCATGAAATACAAGCCTTATTGAGCTTATCATGATTTGTATACATATGATAATCCGCTAATAATTATTATTCTTGATCATGGAACACATGGTATACAAAACAGCACAACAGTAATATATTGGCATAAGGCATGCAACATTGAATCTATAATACAAATAATATATATCAGCATATTAATTCATTGCATCTTCATTTATTTAGTAGTGGTAGTTAGTAGTGGGATCTTAGAATTATAGGTTGGATTGGAAGTAGGTACTGACTTGGTAAGTAGGTACCAAAGATTATTGTAAAACTAATATCCAGACTGATTCACCATTACTAGGATTCAATAGAAGAACAAGACCACTTCTTAAACTATAGTATCATGTCTCATTAAAAATCACAACAAACTATTTTCTATTCAGTTCCATGTGATATGCTTTATTAAAATAAATGTCAAGTAGATGGTTTTTGATGAGCAAACACGTGATGAAATTTGTTTATTTAGAAATCCCGAGAATTTTATTTATAAAATTAAATTGAGTATGCTTCCAATCTTCCATAAAACTGGCTAACAATACCGCAGTCAAAGTGTAATATATGAGAATTTATGGAACGGAAATTGCCGTGTGTTGTGGGCCATGGTTATATTCTCTTTGTTGTGGGCGATAAAATAGGCTATCTGTCACTGCAATATCACATTTTTTCAATTGCTCTGAAAATAACATCCATGTGCTCTATCTAGAGCTTTTGGGAATATGTACAGGCGTGAGTTTATGTATGTAAAGAACATCAGATACAAAGCTTAGGATGAAAAGTGAAAGATTTACAAGAATACTTCATGGGATAGGAAAATAAGAAACTCAAATCATTAGGTACCTTTCAGTGACTCGATAGAAGGAGTCAATCCTTCAGCAATTTTGATCGGAAGAAGCACAGTTATTTCATCAGCTTTGCTTGAAACTGAGAAAATGATCTGCTCATTTAGGTTGGCTATGCGTACGAGTAAGTGTACTTTCTTAATAATTCATTTCTTGAAGACTTAATTTTGATCCTCGCGGTTAACATGTTATTATTATTCACTTTAGTGCGCACAATATATTTATAAAATAAACTAAAAGCACTTCCAAAAACAACTTGAATCTTGCTGTTCAATCTTTGCAATGCTAATCCACAGATTAGAGATTACTATCACACCAAATCATACAAGAGCAAGATGGAATGATGGATGAGAAAAAGAGAAGGCGATATAAAAATTGCGAAACGAAGGCAAAACGACAACTATTTTGGTATCGTATGATTTTGACGTTTCTCACGAAAATCGTCCTGTCAAAATAAACGAAAATCGGACTTCCCGGTAAGCTTTTGGTACATTTTTTCACAATATCATTCACTCTTTCGTATTCGTTCTTCGATGACGGATATTCGATGTTTGACAGATTTTGGCGGTTAGGAATGATCAAATTCGAATAAGAAACTTCGGATTTACCACTTCCCGGTAGGGGCCCAGCTTTGCACGGTATAAATGAAAGAGGGAAGATATAATAAGATACACTTGTGGATTAAATAAAGCCATGGAGAAGATCTTTGCGTAAGAACTGTATATGATTCCGTACCATCGATCCTCTGTCTCTCTGTCATCGTCTCAATCTAGAAGAGCGCCATCTACAAGCTTTCACGGGCCAAAGGTGCAACCCCATTGCTCAGATAGCTTCAGATGACCTACGAGAAGTATTTCAAGAAGACACATAAACAACATAATGGCAGGTGTGATAATTTTATTCCATTTTAATTGATGTTAGAATTTCTACATAGAATAGAGGTGGGTGATGATGAGGATGACTAGACGCCGCTGTGCTCCAAGATCACGGGGGCTGCAACAACAAACAATTAACATGAGAATTCTGTGTACTTACTTACTTGGGAATTATTTGTGTTGGCCGAATCGCATCAAAGTAGTCCATTCAAAAAGCAATTCTACCGTCCAAGATTAGTTTAGAGCTACTGGTCAACCCACCAATGGAGCCGCAGCTGACGTCCACGGGGCTTCATGATACAACATTCTTAACCTTCTCACAAGTTATGGCACGGGAGTTGATTGGTCACGAAAATCTGTTGCTAGCTTGCGGACCGAACTTAGTTGACCACTAGATTGCCTGTTTTTATGGGCCAACCAACTATTTATTATTGCTCATAGCCAGGGTAAATTATGAATTCAAAAGGTTTAAAAATTGGGGCATCTTCTATGCAATGCATGCTATCTTACAGGTCTGACCTAACCTGTCACTATTGTAGCTTACTGGGACAGAATAACATAAAGAACTTTTTCTTCTTCGTGACCCTTATACTTTAGGCAATCTAAGGATTATTTAAATCAAGCCCTAGTGATCAGACTGACTTCTTTAACTTGTATCATTAAAAGGTGGCCAAAAATACAAAATTTAAACTACATGGATTCAATTTGTGCTTACTACTTACTGATAGACATAGACTAACTGATATGACCGAACCGTACTATTATAACATACTAACCGATTCTTATGGCAGCGCAGAGTATGCAAAATGTAATGACACTATTGATTGTGTTTTCTCTAGCTTGTCGTTTCTCCTCCATCGGGTCGACCCTTTCACCCAATGGTAGGCGGAACATTTTGATTGAATGTAGATTGCTTCGAGCCGAAGAGGATACGTCGTTTCTATAAAACTTTAATGCAGTGGGTTATGAGAAACAAGTCATGAGCTTGAGCCGTAGGTAGACCGTGTGATGGGCTCTCGTGCTTTATTTATAATTTGACAACTACTTGACAAATGACACTGACACTTTAAAAATTAGGTTATAACGCATTCGCTACATCGTGAAACACATTTCTTCTATAGAATATCTTTTAAATTCTAAACAAACTGATACATCATATGACTATACAAGTACAAATTTATATTATTTTCAAATTGTGCGTAAATAAATACTAGTACATAAAAGGATTTAGTTTTTGTTGGAAATGTGTGATTGAATAATGGCGATCTATACACGGTGAGTAATACTGATAATCTACCTATGTCTGTCTCCCTCTATAACATGCGATAGAATGAGACAGGTGTGTATAGGGGTGTATAGGTGGATTGTCAGTATTACTCACCGTGTATTGGGCCAATGGTTTGAAAAAAAGAAAACAAACAAATTAAGGCTGCGTTCATAAAACGTTATTCGTATGTTTATTTATAAAGCAATACTTATAATCTTAACTTATGGTATGCTTTCTTGACCAACTACTAAAATTGAATACAAAATATATCATGATACATTTTAATAAATCAATAAATTTTCGTACGATGTAATAATCCTCATACGGGAGAAAGCTCGATGTGACAGTTGGTCTGGGTGTTGCCAGTGTATATTTATTTGAGTTTGTGAGAATTTTTGTCAATTTGTCAGCCTAGCTCTTTCCATATAACAGAAAAATGTTCGTAAACTTATATTTCTGAATGTAAAGGTTTAATTTTGTAAGTCGGTGTTTCGTTAATTCTTTCGAGTTCGTAACGAACGTCGTGAAACTCGTTTTACCTATAAATAATCGGTCGAGTTGCGCAACATGGCGAATTCAGCTCAGCTGCTGCTGTAATGAAACTCAATAATAACTTTGTGACTGTGACACGCTCTAGTTAGTTTTAAAGATTTTGAACGCGCACGAACGGCGCGGTGCGGCAGCGCGTTACAATTAGGTGCGCGCGCTCGGGCTCCGTGAAGTGTGATGCTGGCGGAGAGCTAGGGCGCGGGTCGGAGCTCGTCGAGCTCGCGCGAGGCAGGCGAAGCAGCAAGCGCCGAGCGCTGTGTTTCTGGTCAGCAGCGACTCGCAGCCGTCAAGCTGGAGCGGCTACCCGAGTACCTGCGCGACACCGTCGACTGGTTCATGGGGTGAGTGGCCGCACTGCACTCTGCTCTCTACAATTGCTAACACTTTGATTGTGCAAATGTGCACTCCCTATAACTTCACTGCTTTGTGTTAGATTTGGGAAGCACCATCTCTTTTTAACATAGAAACATAATATTTATGAATTCCATGAATGCTTTGTTAGTGAATGCATAGGGCTGGACTGAAATGGAATCTAATGCCAAACTTTTAAATTACACTTATAATAGTTATATTAATTCAATAAAAAATAATCTCATATCCAGAATGAGTAATCAGGAATCTGCATCTCTTCATGGAGTTCATTAACATCAATTTTAACCAGAGACTGCTGATCTTTTTCTTCTCAAAAATGTTTAAGGATTTTGAGTGTTTAAACTACAGAACTGTCTGGTTCTGCATGCTTCAACTTATAAATGGCAATAATATGAACATAACCGACTCTTTCAGTAGAACCTACAGGAAATGTTTAAAATAACTTATATTAGCATAAATAAAGTTTTTTAATTGGTTTTAAGTTTCACAAACACAATAAAATAAAAGGCAGTTAAACGGAATGTTGTCATATAATTGTGTTAGCTTAACTTTTCATTTTATTTCAAAACATAAAATTGTTTATGTAAAGTACCATACCT
The DNA here is from genome assembly GCA_932294315.1 of Epinotia nisella. NCBI lineage: Eukaryota > Metazoa > Arthropoda > Insecta > Lepidoptera > Tortricidae > Epinotia > Epinotia nisella. The sequence continues at coordinate 21,997,910 of OW028678.1, read as the reverse complement.
ACTATCTATATAAACAGTTTGTACTTAACATAAATGAACTCAAGTAGTGTTAGGGTCATTGATCTCTACAAATACATAGTTGCGTTTGTTAAGCAGTGTGGCCATAAGGTCCGTTCTTTTTTACGGACAATGAACCGAGGTTTTTTGGTTTTTAAACTAACTAAATTAAATTGTGGTTTTGAAGTGCGATTAAAAAAAAATGTATAGGTTTCTTCATTAGAACTAATTAAAGTTTCCTTTCCGGCCAATATAAATATTTTTTTACGGTTGGTTTTAAAAAAAAAGTGACAAAGTGGACTCTTTCAGTGACCACATTTTGGTTTACCAGTCTGTCACGGCAATATACGAAAAAAAAAACGTTAAAAAAATGCTAGTTAGAGAAAGTGAAATAATACTAATTATTAAAATAATATGGACCTTCATTCGAACATTATAAAACTGTTAACATCATTACTCAAATGAGATGCCGTAATAAGACAAAGGACAGGCTATTGTCGGTCGAAAAGAAGAATGACCAATGTGCAGTACTTGCAGCAGTTTGCCTGTTTGCTGCCTTTTTGCAAGTTTTTTTTTTCATTTTGGCATCGAATTGGAATAGTGCAGCTATATTTTTTTATATTAATTAGCCTGCCAAAGATTTAAGTTGTAACTTGATGAGATGAAATGAATACAATTAGATGGTGACATTTCTCTTGTTTACACACCTGAGAAGCAGATTTACATAATTATAGCAATGATCCTGAAAAGTGAAATAATCTACTAAACTTATCATCATTATGTTAATAAGTTTTATTATAATATAATATAATTAATATATAATATACTTAAGGGTCTTCTACGGAAATCGAGGGTCGGGAATGTAAGAGAATTATATAGAAAACGACGTTCAACAACCTTGAAAAAATTCATACAGCTAGCCAATGAACGTTACTATATCTTGAAACATTCGAATTTAAGAAAATGCGTATGGAACAGTGTAAAAAAAAATCAGAAAATCACTAAAAACGTGTAAATCGCACTCCCGTATTTACTAAACTGAGTCGGAAGTATCAATAATTATTAAATGAATTTTATGAAATAATAAAGTTAAAACTATAAACAATGTCTTGAAATCTTAATTTCTTAATAAATATATTCTTATGTTGTGTAAAAGAATCACAAAGTTGCCCAATTTTTACGCTCAAAATCTTCATACAATTTACTATGGAGCGGCGCACTACGAGTGCGACCGCTCGCGGCGATCAGTCTTGGTTCATCCATCCTATCCTACTATTTATAAAAATGGGAAACTTTAGATGTTTGGATGATTCTTATTCAATCAAGCTTAAACGGGTGAAGTTCGATTTGGATCAAATTTTGCACATAGATAGTCTATAACTTGGATTAAAATATAGGATAGTTTTTATCCCGGGTCCACGCAGATGAAGTCCCAGGCGGAAGCTAGTAAATAATAAAGCTTTTATTCTTCCTTGACTTAATGCTAAATGCTAACAGATAAAAAAAAATGCAAAAAAAATGAAGTAAGTAAACACTAAGTTATGGCCCCATTTCGGGCATATAGGCTTCCTCCATCTGTTTCTATTTTTCCTTTGGAATTATGACTTTTGAGCGCTCGAAAATTAAATAAAAGTAAATACGATTGTATTGTGTCAAAATAGCAATCACTTACTTTATAACGATAGAATTGAAGACAAGTGGTCACGGTCAGTATCATTCGTTTTTACATTTTGTATCGCTATTTCAATATAGCATTTCATAATTTTTGTCAGTTTTCGAGTGAAAAATCAAGCGCTGGTCTCCTCCAAAAGTGACCCGCGCTTTTTCATGCCTTCAACTTTTGTGACCCGACGTCACGGCACGTTGCGATAACGGTAATCGACAATTCGATACCTATCGATAAAAATGTTTCTAGCACTGGTGAAACATAAAATAGTTTTGTAATAAAATAGAGCAAGGTTTGTATGAAAAGTGCGCGACATGTAATATCAGCAGTTTTAAAACTAAGAGCTGTTCACACATTTGATATGAGATTAACGAGTCTTTGACTATTCAATTCAAATTCCAATTCAAATTTCGGATAATAGTATCCAAATTAATTTAATCCCAATAGATTTAGATGCTCTATCCCCTCGCATAGGTTCCTGCCTTAGAGCATATATAACTGGAGTAGCCTTTCAGTAACTTACCCCTCTGTAGAAAACCTTGCTCAATGTGCAAAAAATCATACAAAGACAATTTCACAATCGATTACCCAATGGTCATTCACAAAATCGCCTCGCAAGAGAACACTGATCGTAAAAATGCCCGCATGTTGCTGTAAGCACTTGATATTATAAACGTTCAACCACTTCAAGCATTCAATATACAATTGAGTTTCAATATCCTATTAAGATGCTCCCCCCTGCCCTCGCAAAATTCGGCAGACATTTTTGTACGCAAATACGACATAAGGCTACTCCAGTTATGTATGCTCTAAGGTTTCTGCACAATGCAGAGTGACCCAGTGCCAAGGAAATGGAGCATCCAGCCTCGTAGCCTCAGGATACTGTTTCGCTGCCACCCATCCGCCGCATTATTGATGCCGTCTACTCCGCCACACCGCTTAGTGACTATATTTTTAACATAAATATTTATGTTAATTTACATTCCAAATATGTAAACGAGTCTTTGTTTATTTATTTATGTATTACCTCGTAGTTTGCAACTTCAGAGTTCAGATCACATTTTTTTCATAACATGTCATCTTGCAACATGCATGGAGGAGCTATTCTAGCTGAAGTGTTACATAAGGTAATTCTCGCAGGCATTTAAGGAAAGTTGGTGTTGCTTAGTTGCAAATAACACCACTTTTCACAATTTATCCGTATTGCAGAAGTAAACGACAATAGTTGCGCGTATTCATGTTGGATGTTGAGACAGTGTACAGATGATGAACCAATGAAATTAGCGTACATGAAACAAGATAAAATCATAACGCCATTTATAAGTAACAACACTGTTGCAAAGTGTCAGATGGCTTCTAATTTACCTACTGAATACAATTTTGACGCGCGAGCGCAGCAGAGTGAATTATCCAACTTAATTAATTAAGACGCGAGCCAAAGGAATCCTAGGAAGATCTTGATAAGAGTGACAACAAGGTATTGAGGAAGGGATAAGCAGAGAGCACTATCGCCTCGGCCTCGGGCGCTCAGGTGCGCTGATAAGGCGTGATGTCACCGCGCGCGCACCGCGGCCGCGCCGCCAGTCGTGTACCGCGCGCACGAGTGAACGTCGCGTCGGTTTTTTTCGGTGCGAAGCGCGCACGGCGTCCCTCGACGGCGCCGGCGCCGGCGACGCATGGTGATGAGCTCGGGCAGCGACGAGAGCGCGGGCAAGCCGGCGCGCTGGCCCGTCGGCATCCTGCGGCGCAGCGGCGCGCGCGTGGCCAGCCGCGTGCTGCACGTCAAGTACCGCAGCGTGTCGCCGCCGCCGCCCGCCGCCCTGCCGCTGGACCTCGACGACACCGTCTCCTGCTTCTGCAGGTACGAGCCGTCCCACCTGTGTGACGTCGCGGCGCGTTTCGATAATGATAAGCATTGTTCGGCGCCGGCCGCACCACACGGTCCCGGCCATTGTTATCGCACTGTGTCCTTTGTCTTTTGCAATTGCTACGGTGTACATAGCTATAACACGTTGAGTAATTTGTGTTGTTTCATGTCTTCATGTCTCGCGTGCAACGGCTCTAGGTTGATTGATATGTTGTTATGTTACTCATTTGAAAGGCAAAATCACTTCAATGTATCTTTATTATATTGACTCACCAAGTCACCACGAAGCACAATATAGGTACATGGGCTTGTAGACAAGTATTTGCAGTAGTTATATAGTTACGTATTTTCTTTTAAAAATATCATATGTAAATAATGAAAACAAAGATACCTTTTATTTAGCAACATCACTGAAATGTTGTTAGCAAACAAGACAAGAGTAAGTCACCAGATTTAATTTCTGCGCATACGATACTACGACGTATCAGATATTTTTTCCCGCTTTGTTATTGCAGATACTGGCGGCTACTGATGGACTAATATATTTATACACACCTATTACGTAAGAATATTCAGCTTCACCTTAGCGCTAAGTATACCTATCCCTACTGCGAGCTGCGAGTGCAGATAGTGCTTAATTCTTTCCTGTTCGCTGTTTGTGCTTGTTTACTAACATGAAGGTCACCGCTTCTCTGTCGTCCACTTCAACAAAGCTCCTTCCTATACGGTTTCAGTACTCACTACATTACGGCAAAAAAAATCCTCAAGGATTGCATCAAAGATTGGTGACGTAAATGCGAAAAGACTTATATGTTCCGAGTTACGTAATAGCAAACACTTGTATAGAGTTGGAAATGTTTAGCCACGTTCAGCGCGAGCGCGAGGACACGAACGCGAGAAGTAATTGAGTAGGCGGCTGTGAAGGTCGCTGGCTGCGCTGATTGCCTCCACTTGACTCTGTGCCCCTGGTCCACCCGGTACAGCCTCTCTATTCACAAAACATTGTGTCTAGACCGTCACCTTGTTTAATATAACTTGACCCGGCATTCGTTATGCGTCTGCTAGACAGTCGCCAACAAGCCCCTCCGACCGAGCGACCTTGGTCGGCATCGACCGTTGTAGCAACAACTGTCTACACGGTCGGTGCCGACCAAGGTCGCTCGGTCGGAGGGGCTTGTTGGTGACCGTCTAGCAGACCCTTAACAGCTATATGTGATCAGCACGGCTATCACAAGACGGCGCGCGAGCTCTCTCGATTTTTCTCGCACTATACCTCTCTTTCTAAGTTTTCTAATAAGAGAGTGACGGATAGTGCGAGAAATATCGAGAGAGCTCGCGCGCCGTCTTGTGATAGCCGTGCTGGCGTCACAGGCATAAGTATACAGTGCTCGCCTGTGTCAATAGTGTCAATATCAGCCCTCTATGAAGTATGAACTACCCAAATTGGAAGCATGGGGAAAGAACGCGAACGGCTTGCGGATCGCAGTCTCACAATTTGCCTCTGGCTACAGAGGAGCTGAGCTGACTGCAACGCAATCGTAAATACATAACACCGCACATGTGTCAAGCAACAAGCAAGACACCCCGCAATTTCCATATAAACAAATTATGAAATATCTCATGAAAACGGTGAGTCATTCGCCGTCTCGTCCGTCGCACGGCGGCTGTATTTATTCCACTGCTGCATAATAAGTGGGTGTATTTATTTGAATACTGCCATTACCGCCTGCCTCCTGGCCCCTATTTCACCAAATCGACAATGACAATTCGACTTACATGGATCCGTCGATAGGTTAAGGTGGTTGCTGGAAAGCTTATTGACCCAGCAATGTACCTACGTGGAGTTGTCATTGTCAGGTAACAATTGTCAAGATGGTGAAATAGGGTCCTGGTGGCATAGCGGATAGCGGGATGTCTCGACGGGGCCAGGGCGTGACCTGACACCAAGTCGCAGTTCCGCAAAACGCCTATTTTCGGGAAATTTCAATGATTATTAGTGTTAAATTGAAACGAGTAACTACTAAGTAAATAATTAAAAAGTTTAGTTTAAGGAAAAAACTAATGGGTATTTACGTCCGGGCAAATTGATACGACACGACTGCGGTGTTTCCCGAATCATTTATCGCGTACGAGTAGGTACTACGCGTGGCGTGCGACGGTCGCCGTTGCCAGGGGCATATGGGCTAGTGTTCACAACTCTTACCGAAATTCCGTCGCGAATTGTTTATGAGTAATATGAGCATGGTTGTTACATCTGGATCATGTAATGCTAGGGATTGTGGTGAGGTGAGTCGAGAGTAGAGCTATATCTTCAGGCGTAGGCGTACTAATGGTCAGTTTAAGGATGGGTAGCATAGCACCTTAGCACCACATCGTCTTTAATCGTAAGCGGTGTACGTGAAAATCTGCATGTATGGAAAGTTTGACAAGTTTGTATGGAATGACAGCTGCCAACGCCATATTTAACGTTGATCGGTCTGTAATTGCATGTGGTGGTGCACCCAACTAAAGGGTATGAATATAAAAAAAATAAACCGGACAAGTGCGAGTCGGACTGTCGGAGTGTTCCGTACAAAATTACAAATGTATCGTTTTTACATTTTTCCCTTAGGTTTTCGATAGCAATAGCTGTAAAACTGCCGTTCTGAAAGAAAAGGACGTAAGTGTCGTAAGATTTCTGCGACGATACGATCTTTTCAATAGGCACGGAAGTGCACCCCTAAAAAAATTTTTTTTAGTCATTTAATTACAAAACTATGTAGCGGCTAACAAAATACACCTATTCTCAAAATTTTATTTATATACACCTTATAGTTTTCGAGTAAAATGCCTGTGACATACGGACAGACGGACATGACGAAACTATAAGGGTTTCGTTTTTGCCATTTTGGCTACGGAACCCTAAAAACCTTATAAAATTTAATTTTAAGATTCGTGACAACTATGCATCTACCTTTAGGTCAGACAAAACTATACAGGGTGTCCCGTAAATGGCACGTCACATTGACAGCGGAGGTAGGTCAGCTTAAGAGGGCCCGAACCAACCTAACATGACCCCCGTAAAAGTTGCATGATTTTCAAGTTACTGATAAATTTAAGTTTTTTAAATTTTTTTACATTGTTAGTGTCATCAGATCAATGATCTTAAACTTGGAAAGCCAGTAAGTTGGTTTTTTTTTAATTTTTGGAGTCATTAATAGTTAATTAAGACGACACAAGTGTAGTTTTGTTGACAACTAAAATAAGAAAAAATACTGGATTAATCTTAAATTAAACTGTCAACAAAAATTTTACTTCGACTTTGACCACCCGCCGTGAAAAAAAAACTAGTAATGAAATAAGGTCAAAAGTTTGCGCATGTTGTGCAGATTCAATTGCTATGATACACGTATCTTACTCCAACGCAACCCGTTTCTTTTTATCTTTGTTCCGACGCACGACGCACGGTCGACGTCTGCTACCTGAGCTTATATTATAAATCTCAGTGTTCGAAAAAACAAAAGTAGGTAACGCGATATGTTATGTTAGGTTGTTCGGGCCCTCTTAAGCTGACCTACATATCTCCGGTTTCAATGTGACGTGCTATTTACTGGACACCCTGTAGTATGACGCCGATACGCCTGCTCGGTAAACCTTTTTTTACAAGGTTGCAAATAAATAAATTGAAATTGAACCTTTTGATTAACTGCTCAAAGCGTGGTCTTCCTTCAGTGTAGTTGTGTAAAGGAAGCAAAAACAAATAAAATTGACTAACAACATGTACCTACATCATGATCCTTCTAGCGTTATTTGTGTTTGTGTTTTTGGGTATTTGTGTTCTTTAATTGTATAGTTGCTCCCATACAAACCTTTTTTCTTCTCCAAAAACTGGTTCGAATGGCATCGTAAAAAAATCTTAGTCTACCTACACCCCTAATTCTAACTGCTATGCAAATAGAATTTGTCAGTAGGTAACCTGGCTATTTTCAACATGTTATCTGCCTCGGACTGCACTGTTTGATAGGTAAATCGGTGGTGGAGTGGTGGGGGTGTGAGACGAAGTAGTGGAATGTTTGTTACTGAGTGGATGTTTGTTGCAGGTGAGTCGCACGCTGGCGCGCCGCCGTATGTAAGTGCATCTCCTCAACCTCATCTCTCCTACCCCAGCTCACGAGCTACCTTATCTTCATCAGATTTGAGATTCAGCCTCAATCCGCCCCTAGTATAATTTACACCGAGATTCGCAATAACTGCATAATCGGAAGTCCTCTGATTCTGACGCTATTCACAACCTGTTTCGCCTTCCGGAGATCAAGATTTGTACCGGCCCCTGTAGCGATTTGTCCGTAATCAAGCGTTGTGAATACTTAATCCAGCCTGAGCTGAGAGCTTCTGTAATCTCGTGCCGGGAATCGATATCATTATTGTTCACTCTCGATTTAAATCATTTGTCGCCACAGAAACACAAATCGAGATGGCACCCCGACGCCACGAAAGTCTTAAGACGAACTCGGTGGCAGGTGGGGGGCAACAGTGACGAACTGGACTTCAAGTCGGTGGCGGCGAACAGGTTAATAGAATGCAAACGTTACACTATGTTCGCTCGATTATATATTTCCATCAAATCTTGATGAAACTGAATGTCTGAGAGACAGATTGCAAAAAAAACATTAAAAAAAACTTGATGAAATTCGTTCTTTATACAAATAATACACTTCTAAAAGTCTTGGTGATGGGTGACACAAATTTATAATTCATAATCATAGTAGTTTGGATAGACGTGTACTTAATATTATAAAGAGGTAAAGGTATGGTTGGTGACGGCCACTTTGTGTAAAGGGAGAAGGGAGTAAACCAATTTATAGTACAGTCAAGGGCACCAATATGTATTCACTCAAAGTTTTATAAATATGTATACTACAACCTTAATATTGTTGCAGAAATAAAGTTTGTGTACATATTTTTGAGACGTGGTGTATACATGTATACATATGTGCCTTGACTGGCTACTTACCTGAGTATACATTTTCACTTTGGATTTGGACATACAGGCTAAATGTGACTCTGTCAAAATAAATATCTATTAGGCATTTTGTAAAACGTGGGTGGGGTAGCTAAGTACAACTTGTTTTTCTATCCATGTTTTCGTTTATCTATTCCTTGTCGCAGAGCCTCGACGACGACATTCGAGTGACTAAGCTTTAAAACGTCTAGCTTTCTCAAAATGTCCTCCATCGTTATTCGCTCCACGTGTCGGAGCGAAACAGACAATGCCTCGGAGCCGCGCGGGTCCCACGGCAGGGCCCTGAAATTCGATTTGCTTTTTTACGGCATTCCGTTAAGTAGCCGTGTTCTGTAGTCGACTCTAATGAAACGCTGCTGATGTCGACTCGACTCGATAATAGTGATTTACGGAGAATTCGTAGCTTTTAACGCTACGGGTTCATCGAAGATGTAGGTGATGTGTAGAATTTCAAGTTGGTATTACGTAGTTGCTGTTGCGTGCGGAGGTGCATTATCCCGGTGGGAGGACCGTTACCGTGGGAGCCGCGCTACCGTTGCGCGCACTTGCGGTCACGACGCTACACAAAAACCGAACCAGTGTGTGCCACGCAACCCGACCATGTTAAATGTGCGTAGTAAAGCTGATGCCTCGAAGAAAGCGCCTGTAATTTACACGACGCGGTCTGCGCATAATGCCTGCGAATATAGCAAATGGCGATGACTAAGCATGAGCGGTCACCGGTCAGCCTGGGGGCCGATTTTTGAATCTCACTGGTGATATCAAAGTCACCGGTGACTAAAATTATCACCGATGACTTTTATGTCACCATTTTCCAAAAGCCGTATTTTTGAAAGTCACACGGTGTGTACCAACATGCAGAAATTTTACAATGTCAGTCAGAGACAATCTTCCCGTTACGTTCCTTTTTACGCAGATGTTATAGTGTTGTCCTTGATACCGGTTTTTAATTTCTCATACTATAACTTAAAATAGTTTTATCAAATTGGTCAAACGTAAAACGTAGCGTATCTGTCAGTGCCAGTGTCGTAGCGTAAACGAGAATTAAAGTTTTGAAAAAATCACTAGAAAACGGCGAGCAAACAGAACACAGATTTTATAATTTATAAGAAAAGGTATGTACATTTGTTAGTGGCATATGTTTTACAAGTATATTTAACTTAATAATTGTATTAACTAATAACTTGGATATGATGGCGACTGTACATGCAATAAGTACTTGCTTTACTGCTATTGGCGGTTTTATTAAAATGTTATTAGTATCAATGCTTTAGATTGTTTGTTCTAGTAATAGGTATACTGTTATGTTTTAAGATGAATATTATTTAATTCAGAAATTTAGACTGATGTTATCAATATAGATGCACTACTTGCATAAGTGCTATTGATGTTCCTATTAAAATGTTAGCTTAGGCCAGCTTCACAACCTTTCCTTATTTCATTCAGTTCCTATAGCTACCTACCTGCCTAGCTCTCTCTACAAGTCCATAACCTACATAATGGTTCTCTGGATTATGGAACTGTGATTGATGTAATTCACTTGGATTACTAGGAATTTAAAACATTTTTTTGGGGATTGTTACTGACCGACATTCGTTAAATCAATAATATAATGTTGCTACGTTTAAACGGCGAGATTAAATAAAACAATTATAGATTTATATATACTTAAATTTGCAAAAAAAAGTCTTTAGTAGGTGATAAGCTAATAACAGGCAGACTTATCTCTAATCTAAGTCTTTTTTTATGAGCCAACAATTGTGTCCCACTGCTGGGCAAAGGCCAAAGGCCCCAATGATCTCCACAACTCCCGGTCCTGTGATTTTTCCAGCCAGGTGTCAAGGAAAGCATCCAGATTGTTCCTCCATCGCTGTTTAGGCCTACCCAGTCCGCGCCTTACTTGCGGCATCCACTTGGTGGCTACACATGCCCTTTTTTAAATTTCGCATTAGACATCGCAAATGCCTGCTCGTGATGAATTCTTTCTGCGACGCCTACCGCAGCTGGATTATGTTGACAGTGAGGAACGTCGTCGTCTTCGTCGCTGTCCGTGTCCGTCATCGTCATCATAATGTACTCCTCCAGGCTTGCCATTTTTTATATTTTCAATAAATCGTCGCACAAATAAATATCACAATCGAGCCCCGCTGCTAATTCTTCCGAAAAACATACTTTAGCACTTTTGGCAGATGTCACATACGTCAACTGTCAAAAACAATCGCATGGTGATTTCAATTACGAGTGGGTAGGGGCACTCGTAAATCGATATCATAGGTATGACAAATGTAAGTCACCGATGACTTTCAAAAATACGAACTTTCGGAAATCACTCACATCGGTGAGAATTAGTCACTTGGTGAGATTCAAAAATCGGCCCCCTGTACAATGTCACCGACGTACGTGATGCACGGAACTGCGGAGGCGGGCGGGGCGGGGAGTGAAATCACTGAGCAGTGCCAACAAACAGTGCCGCGGTAGATGACTTCATACGAACTGCCCTGATGTTCACAATGCTTATCGATTACTTGCATCTGGTGTAGGTACTACATAGTATAAGTATGATCTCCAATTGCGCAGAGCTGTTACGAATCTCGGGATCAAGTTATACTAGACGAGTTGTGCGTCTCGAGTTCTCGACTCAGCGAGACAGGTTGTGAATCGCAGAACTGACGCGAGGAAACATAACCTGCAGCATGTACAGTCACGGACTTTAATTGTTGAGCCATTTAAAGTTCACTTTAATACGTGACACTTCATAGCTTCATAGCAAACCCAAATTAGTTGACACCTAAATGGCTCAACAATTAAAGTCCGTGACCGTACTTCTCGCTGTTCGTGCCGGGCCTATACAGTAATGCTAGCCGCGTATACCGTTTGTTTACCTCTATATTCTATTACATATTAGATGTTAGCAGCAGAGCACTAAATTGAGACTACAAACTTTTATATTTACTGCCAGTCTTCCAGCAATTTTCTCCGTGTTGGAAAATTGCTTTATTATTATGTTTTCCAGAGAACTGGCTGCCCGCTTTGCATTTAATGCGGCTCCTGCTGCGCCGTTGTCATTAAGTACCTAATGAACCTCCAAAATATTTGCACTAATGATTAATATTGTGTTGCCTCTAACCACAAGTAACAACAAGTAGCGAGACAAAGAGCTACTGTTTATCGTAAAAATCACATCCGAACGCTCTGTCCTGTTTCGTAATATCCTAAAATAATGTCGAAGCGTTGGCATCGACGCTAACTACGTCGATGATGTAGGCGATTGTTTAGGTATATTGCTGCGACTTATTTTGTTAACTATTTATCTTCTTTCTTGTGCAAATTTCGAGAACAATGCCTGCTTACGTGAATATTGTGTCGAGTCGAGTGACATGAGTCACGCCGCGCCGGCCGCTCCCGGCTGGCGCGGCTGCTCGTTAGTTATTTGTTTACATCAAAGAGCCCAGTCAAACGTTTTTTTTTGCAAAATATGAGGATGCTACGAGCGCCGAACGTGCGTGGAGGCACGTGCTGGCGGGAATCAGTCGAGAAAGCGGAGCTGCGGCACGGCACCACGGCTGTTACTCTTTACGCGGTCATGCGCGTCATTCCACCCGTCACGCCTAACGAAACTAGACCTCTACCTACCCTCAGTTACTACGAATCGCGGCGTCAAGATATTTTATTTGTTGAGCGTTGACGTGAGCTTAAAACAAGTACAGAACAGCGGGGCAGTGCATGCGTGAGCAAACGCAGCCAGCCCGCAACTTAATAATTGTCGTTCGGTGATAGACCTCCTCTATCTAGTCTGTTACGAAAGGAATACATTCAGCATTACAACTTGTGCTAGCCGTGATGATTGGCTGGAGCATATAGGTAATGAAAGTTCGGTTCCTGGTGTACGAGTAACAGATAATAACTCATCATCATATCAGCCGAAAGACGTCCCCTGCTGCACATAGGCCTCCCATGAAGAGTGCCAAATTGACCGGTCCTGCGCCACCCGCATCCAGCGGACTCCCGCGACCTTTACCAGGTCAACAGTCCACCTTGTGGGGGGGCCTACCCACGCCGCGCCCTCCGGTACGTGATAAAATAACTGCTTGAATTAAATATCGGTAATAGTGCGATAAATTGTAGGTCGCCTGTGAGGGTAGACGCCGCAGAGTGGTTTAGTTGGTATTCCCTCATAAGGGCGAGTCCCACATACCTCCTGGGCATTCCCCTGGTCCGGGAGGATGCGTAAATGCATTCCCTCTGCGTCAACAAAAAAATAGAACAATAAGGTAGAATAATTTTGCTTAGCCGTTCTTCGATTTTCCGCAATGCAGTGACTAAGACTTTGCCGGTCAATAATGTGTCACAAATGTCACAATAAGGTTCTTTCGCGCCAGCGTTCGTTTCAAAACCTGTCAACCAACAATTTTATCGCAATACTGACCTTACCCCAATCGTTGTTCACAATACGTTTGCGTGAGGAAGTTCCGATCTGATCCGATCAGGGCGGGTTCAACTTCAACGTTAAATATGGCGCCTCGCCTGCAGCTGTCATTCCATAGAAACTTGTCAAACTTTCCATACGCTTATCCGCTTACGATTACAGACGGTTTGGTGCAACACACCCTTGATCATAATCATCATTTATTGCACCATGGTAAAATACAAGTTGTTACAGTATATAAAAGCCTCTCATGGATCCTGGCGAGTGTAGCAATTTTTTTAAACACTGTACAAGTACACTATTACATAGGTACTACTAATAGGGGTGTAGGCTCAAAATGTATTATTACTTCAAAAGAAAGAAGGCAAAAAAATATCCTGATGACGAAAATCCCATTCAAATATGTCAAAAAAATTACGAAGCTACAACCGTTTTAATGTCGCTTGTTAGAGAGAGAAAACGCTCGGGGATCGTGACGTCACGATCCTCGTGCATAGTAAATGACAATTGTTTCATGTGAAGATGCGTCTAGCGGAAAAGGGACAGAATACACCCCCTCTTGTGATTATTTAACCTCTTGCGTTGCTTTTCTCTCCATTTGACTCAATTTTTAACCCCCGACGCAAAGAGAGGGGTGTTATAAGTTTAACGTGTCTGTCTGTGGTATCGTAGCTCCCAAACGGTTGGACCGATTTGAATGCGGTTTTTTTTGTGTGTCATAGATAATTTTAACCTGAGTGTTCTTAGCCATGTTTCATCAAAATCGGTTCAGCTGTTTTTGAGATATTGAACTTGGAAATGAAAAATCCGGTGGTTTTTCAACTTTTCTAAGTTGTAGCTATTAATCCTTTTTCGAGAAGATACAACATTATTGATTATTTTCTTTAGTGTCTACACCCCTATTGTAGTACAATTGGGAATGGATGAAAAATTTAGAAATGCCTGATCATTTTTTTGGTGATAGGAATAACCTTCCTTAGCACCAGAAAAAAGTTTCAGATTTTTCAGCTGCGTCAATTTTTTTTGAAAAATATAAACAGTTTCCTCACTTAAGTTTTGGGTCAGTTACGGCACCTTCCTCGATCGGTCTCATATTACAAAAAAATATATTAAATATGTGTGGTAAACTGACACTGGCAATGATATTGACACTTGCAGCAGCTATATTGGTCATTACCAGTGTCAGTTTACCACAGATATTTAAGATAGTTTTTTTGTAATATGAGACACATCAAGGAAAGTGTCTATTTACCGTTCTTGACCCAAAACGTAAATGAGGAAACTGTTTATATTTTTCAAAAATAATTGTCGGAGCTGAAAAATCTGAAACTTTTTTCTGGTGCTAAGGAAGGTTATTCCTATCAGCAAAAAAATAATCAGGCATTTCTAAAATTTTCATCCATTCCCCATTACATGCCCTCTATAATGTTACGTTGGATAGCCGTTTGCATGACATGCGCGGCGCACCCTGACTCGCCTACATCTGATCTGATGCACCCTCCCCAATGTTAGCGCTCGACTGGTGCCGTGTTTATTTAAAACCATTCCCCGCGACGACCTTGACCCGAAGCGCCCGCCGCCCCGCCGTCCACCACCCACGCTGCCTTAATAACGATCTACAAGCTATACCTACCTTCTTGTATCTAGCCTTATACTTAGCCATCTAATTTAAAAATATCGAATTAATCTAGAATAGTAATATGCATAGATTAGATAGTCTATGCAAGCAGAGCCTTTGCTGGGGCTCTGGCGTTAGCAACGCTTAATAGTCCGCGGCAAGCTCGGCCGAATTTCAACTTCCCATACAAACGGAGTATCGTCACAGAATAAGTAAGTGTGCATCGAATGCATCCATCGCGTTTGCCGCGGCGTGTACTGCTTGGGGCCGTAGCTGATGCCAAAAGAAGTGTCGACTGGCCGATGCTGCGGCATAAGGACTGTGCCAAGAGAGATATGAACTCATTCAACATCCCGGTTGACAAGTGGGAGGACCTTGCCGTGGACAGGGACAAATGGCGCAAACTGGTGTTCGATGGTCGTAAAGTCCACGATGAAGCATGGTTTCAGACACTCGCAGATAAGCGAGCCAAGCGGCATCAACGTGGCACCGTTCGCCGCGGGCACATTACACCTGCCAGGTTTGCGGTCGTGTATGCCGCTCCCGCATTGGATTACACAGCCATGGAAGACGTTGTCTTCCTCTTTGACACTGCTTGTATAGTCTGTAATAGACTCAAAGGCCATTGATGAAGACTACGTACAGAAGGTTCTCTGTTAACAAATTCCCTGTTTAGGTATGCCAAACGTGCCTAAATGTGGCCATTTCTTTCTATTGCATCGCATGCAACGTGCTCTTTCGGAGGCGGAGCCATAGAGCTAGGGTTACTGCTAGCTGGACCTATTAAATTATAGGTACTTAACTTACTTACGTTCGTATAATAGGTAGTGTATTTTACTAACGATATTACGATTATTCTTTATTGACTTTCACCCAACTACTAAAATCTGTGTAATATGCCTTTAGGTTATGACATCAAAACTGCCTGTTTCTGCAACATGTAAGACGCAGACACACAATTCTGGGTTACCTACATACATAAACATAATGTAAAGAAAAAATATTTTCAACCAATATAAGTAGACGACGCGGCATATTTATTTTACGAGGCGAATGACGATGCAATGCAAAGCGCGAACGCGTGCGTCCCGTAACAGCGCGCGGCAACCATTGATAGACCGCCTAAAGGCGGCCGGCCGGCATGTTTTTGGGCGCGCGACGAAATCAAAGAGTGAACCGCCCCTGGTATCGTTCTCATTTTAAAACTACGTGTTGGATTGTAACGAAACTTTGTATATACAATGACGAGGTATATCTAGGTCTGTAATTAAATTAGTTTATATGGCTCCAGTTTATAAAACAAACGAAATACATCAAAAACAAGTTTTTAATGACAAACTTCAATTAGCTGTATTTTTTTACTATGGTATCTGAAGCTACATAAACTAATAACAGACCTGGATACTGGATATACCTTAACTTATTCTTAGTACAAAGTTTGAGAGAATACTAGCTAGTCGTTTTAAAATGAGAGCGTAACTACGTTTCTATGGAGAACCGAGCTTACTGCGGACTCTTGAGGCTTTTAACGGTGCACACACCTAGCAATTTGTCACAATGACTTGCTATAGTAGGAATGAGACGACAGCTAAACCTTTTATTCAAAAAAATAGGAGGTTCTCAATTCCTCAGAATCTTCTGTTACTTATGTAGATATGTATGTTACCCGATTACTCGAAGAAGACTTGACCTTGAACGGGCCTGACTGGATTTGGTTTTTTTAGGGTTCCGTTCCTCAAAAGGAAAAAAGGAACCCTTACAGGATCACTCGTCTGCCTGTCCGTCTGTCACAGCCGATTTGCTCCGCAACTACTGGACCGATTGAGTTGAAATTTGGTACACATATGTAAATTGGTGACCCAAAGATGGACGCGTAAAGTAAATTAATGAATTCTGAACAAGGGAGCCACTTTTGGGGGTAAACTGGAAAATTCAAAAAAAAAGTTTCGCAAACTACAGTGTGACACATCAAAGGAAAAGGGTTGTTGTAAGCATCTCAGATATTTTTTTTTTTATAATTTTAGCAAGAACAGATTTGAAGTAATTTAGGAAAAAAGACGAAAATTTACCAATTCCCCCTCCTTATCTCCGAAACTACAAGGCTTAAAATTCTGAAAAAAATATGGAAAATAGTTCCTTGCCTAAAGATGACAGGAAAAGCTATAAGAAGTTTGAGTATTCAAAGTAACGGGAAAATTCTAAATATTTTACGGAACCCTCAACACGCGAGTTGAACTCGCCCTTGTTCATTTTTTTTATTTTATAAAAACGCTGTCCTTCCCGTGTGGTCCATGGTGGTCGTCATCAGGTCAAGATCTGATGATGGGATCCTGGAGAGATCTAGGAAACACTTTAAACAAGGCGAAGTACTGAATTGAACTCTGTTAAAACTTTGTTTTCATAGTAAATTAAGTATATTCAAAGTGTAGCAAGTTGATTTGACAAATAGCATAGTTTGTAGTGTGCTTTACCAATTCGCCTAAGCTCCTAATGTATAGTTTTTGCGAATCTTGAGTACAAATTATACTGGGTAAGGTGGTGAAACGAGTCAAGGCTGGCTGTGAATCGAATTGCAGTTGCGTTACCGTCACGATGCGGCGACGGTCCTCTGAGACGGATGGCAAATCACGAAACTCGTTTTGAACCAATGTTGTAATATAAAAAGAAGTATATAGGTTATAAGCGCTCCAAAAAATGGCACACTAAAACTGTGTCATTTCACACAACTTACCTCAGTTTCGCGTCGTCAATGGAAACGTTAGCTGTCAAATTTGGTGGCCATTTTTAGGGTTCCGTAGCCAAAATGGCAAAAACGGAACCCTTATGGTTTCGTCATGTCCGTCTGTCCGTATGTCACAGGCGTTTTACTCGAAAACGATGTGTATTTGAATAAAATTTTATGTATAGGTGTAATTTGTTAGCCGCCACATAGTTTTGTAATTATAATGAGTAAAAAAAAATATATTGTAGGGGTGATTGACTCCATACATAAAACTGAAAGTCAATTTTTTTTTCATTGCAAGCTCACGATGGCACATCAATCGATAGGCTTTTCAAAATAAATAAAAGGTTTCTCAGCATTTTTTTTTGATTCAGTGAATACAGTCAGAGATAATCGCCGCGAAAGTCACTAAAATTCTGTCCCCCCCCCCCCTCTAATTTTTAAACGGTGTATTTTAAAAATATGATAAAAATCATGGACATATGGCTTATTAAATTCTTTCACCGAAAATTGTTTTGAACAAGATCGGTTCAAAGGCTTTCGAGATATTGCTGAAAAACTGCCTTCCTTAAAGAAAAGGACATAAGTTTTGTAATAGGCACGGAACCCTTCGTTTTGCGTGGTCTGACACGCACTTGGCCGGTTTTTTTTTTTAAATATTACATCATTGTTTTGAACATTGTAATTTGTAACGTGTTAACTAATTCTTAATCTTCGGACCTTATCTGTATATTGACAAATATGATTCACTTAGGATTAATAGGCCTTCTAATTGGATATGTCATTTAAATTAATTAACGCTAGGATGTAGGGCAAACCTTGGCTAATCAGTGGCAGTTAGGTTTTTGACAATATAATTTTACCTATCAAATTAATTATTTTTGAAGTATTACTTAGTAAAAGTTCATGAATTTGTCTACCATTTCTGAACTTATGATTATATTTATGTATGATGTACCAAATTAATTTAATAAACATTTTTATTGACAAGTGAAACAGTAGGTAATTGAGTGATATACAGGTTAATATGTGACCATGTGCTTGGTGTAGGATCAAAAAAATAGAAAATTGTTACTTGTACAATTCTAAAAATAATTGATGTGTTTCAAAACTCTTACCTTAACAGGTTTTTCTTTAGTTTTTGCCACATTTTCATTTGTTTTTATTCAATAAGTTTTTTCACACCTTGCACCGCTTAACTAAACATTAGACGTTGCACTTACACCTGTTGATTAGTTTGTCATAAGTTTTTTTTTTCTTAATTTTGATAGATGCGGGTCCGATAGGTACTTGCTGCACGTTAGCATGTTGTATGACAGTGCCGCCACCTACTGGAGATTATTACAAGCCGTAAAGATATCGAGTAATTCCGCTATTCGACCATAAGTAACTATCACCGAATTAGTTCGTATCACCGATTAGCCAAGACGTCATATGTCAGCGCGCGGGTTAAATTAAATTATACCCTGTTTTAAGTTTAACCAGTTTAACCTACAGAGCATGTCGATGTCGGACACTAAACTTTACCTGCTTGTCATATATATTTTCCGGTGACTGTAGGTACATGCTAGGGTTGCCAACCGTACTATATTATATACAATTGTACTATATTTTGACTCTTTATATTATACATATTTATACTGTTAAAGAAATATATAGTACTTACGCGAAAATACTATATTTTGGGGGACCTTACGAAGTGCTTCAAATTGCAACATTGGCCAGCTAAGTACTATATTTTTTTACAGTGTATTATTATGTTTTTTTTATTCTGGAAAATATTATATCTCCTCCAAAAATAGTTGGCAACCCTAGTACATGCACGTAAGTATATGTATATTATGTATTTAGAATAGGTTTTTCCCGTCGCGTGTGCGCCGGCCGGAGCGGCGGTGCGCGCGCGGCGACAAGGGTTCATTGTTTCGCGCGGGGTGACGGTGCGCCTACTTACTGTACAGTTATGTGACACCACGTACATTTTCAATTACGTGCTCCAACTGTGTGGGTAACTTGTTTTTATATTTTTCCTACATGGCCTAGTTTGTGTGCGCAGCTCGCAGTTACTGTAAAAAAAAACATATAAAATTCTGTTGAGAGAACCTTTACTGTAAGCCTCTATTCAACACCGTGATAAATTTATGACGGGTCGTGTATGAGATACTTAGTAATTTAACAGTGAAGTAATGTAACCTCGTCATGATTGGTTATCGACTACACACATAAAATTAGTCGTTCGATGTGACAGCGACATGTCACATGAGCATGACGCAGTTATATCACTGACATCACTGTTGAGAATCGCAAAGTGTCCTAGACCCACTACTCATCATTAATTGACTAGCATAATTCTATATCTTACTGATTTGTGATTATAACTGAAATTCCCTCTAACATAATTCTGCGTCCCTCTCATCAGTGAAGAAATAAGAAGGTGTGATAAGCCCAAGGTGTAATGACGCGACGGCAATTAGCGTACCACTTAGCCACGGCCGCTAATTGATGGGATGCACCTAGTGGAAAATTCTAATTCCGACAACTGGAGGTTCTCCGGCCTGCCTCCTCGCTATAAACCGTACGGTATAAGGAAAAGGAAGCTTAGGATGCATTTGTTTCGAAACAATATATTTCGCGGCGACATAGACAATGCGTCTCTTTCTGAGCGTTCTAATGAGAAAGAGACGTGTAGGCTATCTCGCCGCGACACAGCTCGCACGCCGTCTTGTGATAACCGTGCTGGGAGAGAGACGTCCGGTACTCAAAAATCAAAAGTTTTTACATTATTACAAGACAAAGACACAAGAAAAAAAGTGAATCTGTGCCGTGTCACGGAATGGGCCGAAACTCAGCATGATGCTGGCTTTGCAGCCAGCGCTGATCTTCCGTTGGGTCCATCGAGTGAGGACACCTCTTACTTTTACTCTTACTTCCGCCTCAACGTCATAATATGTCCTAGACTATCTAGAGCGATAGAGGATATTGTTGAAACCTATTACTAAATAGGGCTGTCCAACAAAACTTTCAGCGGCGCCTAGGACCGATCATATTTTGCGGGGATCGGTCACTACCATGCGGCTAAATATTTCCGTTAAGTGCGATGTTCACATAGAGAACTTCACGAGTCCAAATGACGCCCTTCGGGAAAAGAGAGACTACTCGTCTTTACTCTGCCGGCGTTCCGTCACGCGTGTCCGCGAGAGGTCGCCGCTAGATCGGTTAAAGATTCACGATACCCCACCAGGGAAGAATTAGCGGCTCGAGAACTCGTTTATTACGAAAGTGAATTGGGGACCTGTAAAGTGAATAACAAGATTGCCAGGATGCTAAGGGGCGATTGATCAGGTTTCCAAGCCACCCTGTGGCAGGAAACTACCGCTTCCTTCCGCTGCGCCGCAGCTGGCTCACGCGCTCGCTCCGCGCCAGCCGTCGTATTCCTTTTATATTTTTTATGATATCGATCACGTGCCAAACTTGCCAAGTAAATCTTGTTGAAGTAAACCCGGCGTTGTTTTTGGCACGCGACTCTGCCGTCCTAAAAATATTGATCAAAGTTTATTTACTTACAGACATTCTTGGATCGTGTCCGTGCTTAGAGCATACATAACTGGAGTAGCCTTATGTCGTATTTGCGTACAAAAAAGTCTGCCGAATTTTGCGGGAGCGGGGGGGAGCATCTTGATAGGATATTGAAACTCAATTATATATCAAAAGCTTGAAGTGGTTCAACGTTTATAATATCAAGTGCTTACAGCAACATGCGGACATTTTTATAATCAGTGTTCTATTGCGAGGCGATTTTGTGATCGTACATATACATACATACATACATATAATCACGCCTCTTTCCCAGAGGGGTAGGCAGAGATCACGGATCTCCATTTACTACGATCCTGACAAACCACTTTCGCTTCACTCACCTTCATAACATTTCTCATACATGCTCGTCGTTCCAACTTGCCCTTCCACTCCTTTTATATACACTCTCTTCGTTAATCTTCTCTCATCCATTCTCTCTACATGCCCAAACCACCTTAACATACCCTTCTCAATTTTCGTGACTATATCTCTATCCATTCCACACTTATCTCTTATCACACTGTTTCTGACTCTATCACTCAATTTCACTCCACAAATACTTCTCAACGCTCTCATTTCTACTGCATTCACTCGACTTTTGTGATCGATTGTGAAATTGTCTTTGTGTGATTTTTTGCAGAGGGGTAAGTCACTGAAAGGCTACTCCAGTTATGTATACTCTAAGTGTCTGTGTAATTTATCGTGGTCAAAAGATAACGGTAATCCTAATCTGTCTAGAAAGATGGCTAAAGGTTTTTGAGCGGAAGTTTTCGATTGCGTGTTTGGATTAGCCGAAGAACTTCCAGTGCCAGGGGTATCATAATCATACATTTAAGAGCCGGGCTCTTGTCGGTGGAGTAATCGCTATTCTGATCATCTCTCTGCCACTGTTTTGAGCTCCTGATACGACATTACATTAACTTTCTCTTTAGCTTGGTCCATAAACGCACGTCTTGGCCTTCCCCTGCCTCTCCTTCCTTCTATCTTTCCTTCAATGCCCCAACATATTTCCCGTTCTGTTTTCAATAGTTATTAGTAGACATATTTTTTCTCCTATCAAATTTAGAACCTCTTCGTTTGTTCTTCTTTCTGTCCAACTAATACTTTCCATCCTTAGGGGTATACAGGATCTAATTTGTTGGTTTGTGTTGTTGCAGGTAAGTGAGCGCGCGAGCCGCAGGCCGGGCCATGCTGGATTGCCTCTGGTGAGTGCTCACGAGAAGTGAATGCTGGCTAGGTATTGATTTACTTGAACCGTGTAGACTTTGAGCAAGAATAGTTCTACGGTTTCCTCTCTGGCGACTTAAGGGGGTCAACGGGGTCGCCAGTCTCTGCGGCGGGGGTCACAGCAATTGGCTATGTATCCCAGAGAAGCCGACGAAGTATGCCAAAAACGAGCCCGCAAGGGCAAAGCGCGAAGAGGGCTCAGTGCGTTCAACCTGAGATCCTAGAGTCCTCCGTATGACTTACTTAGCGCAGATCGCGGCTAACGTGGAGATTTTAGTGGGGTAGAAATACCACATAACCCAGACTTCACCCGAGATCTTGGTCTTCAAAAAAAGATTTCATTTACATATTTATTGGATGTAACTACAACTATTAGAAAAGTTGAAAAACCACCGATTTTTTCAATTCAAAGTTGAATGTCTCAAAAACGGATGTACCGATTTTGATGAAACATGGCTAAGAACACTCGGGTTAAAATTATCTATGACACAAAAAAAACGGCTTTCAAATAGGTCCATCCGTTTGGGAGCTACGATATCACACTACCACATACAGATACACAGACACGTTAAACTTATAACACCCCTCTCTTTGCGTCGGGGGTTAAAAATTACGCAAGTTTTGCCTTTACGGGTCGGATTACTACAAGAGTTATTAATTCATATAATCCAAATACGAGCCGTTAAGCATTAAATTGGTGTATGAATGCGCGGACAATGATTTCTGCGGGCCTTGTGTATAATTGCATTGCGCAGGCGGCCTGTCGCCGCCGTTTATGCTTTACGGTAGTTTTTAGGGTTCCGGACCAAAAAAGTAAAAACGGAACCCTTATCTACTCCATCCGTCTGTCTGTCTCTGTCTATCACAAAGTCACATATCTCAGGAACTAATACTAATGCTATCAATTTGAAATTTGGCATAGTTGTAAACAAAGCTAATCCATCGTTTATGGAAAATACATATTTAAATAAATATTTTTAATTTTTATAAAAAATTGCGGATAAGAGGGGAGGCAAAAATTCAAAGTGTAGTTAGTAGTCCAAGTAGGGTGTCACATGAAAGGGCTTGAATTTCACATTCTAAAACAGCTTTTCTTTTCTTTTTCTACAGTGGTAAAATTTTGATTTAGAAAGGAAACTGTTGAAAAAATACCATTTCCTCCCCTTATCTCCGAAGTTAACCAAGCGAATAATTTGAAAAAAAAACTCATAAGATTAATGTTAACGTAAATATTACCGGAAAAGTATAACAAGACCTCTATCTAGCGTATTTTTTTATTCTACAAAAATGTGTTACATTTTTTCCTTTAAATTCGTATGAAATTATTCTGAAAATACCTTCTAGCAAATAAAAAAAGATTTATCGTAATTAATTCACATGATAAAGAACTATCGCTGAAAAACCATCATACTCAAATACCGAGTTCCTTGGTCGCGCAAGTTGCACCGATAAATGATAAATGGCGCTGTAGGTACTCATGACTTAACTATACTATGCGTTGTTAAGATTTTTGCTAAATTAATGGGCGGGGCAAGACGGGTTATGTTGTATGAAATTTTGTACGGAACCATCGGCGCGCGAGTCAGACTCGCACTTGACCGGATTTTTGTTACCTGACATGAGTTACAACACTTACAACGTCATAAGCATTGTCCACTACACAAAGGACCATAGTAAAGTGTGTGAAGTTAGTAAGTAGTATCTTCGTTGCTTTGCTTCAATTCCCCGACGGGACGTTGCACAATGGTGGTGTCCCTTTCGGGGGAGGTCTTAAGATCTCTGGAAATTTCCACTATTTATATTACTTTTCCGGTACGTGGTCGCCACTCGAGAACCTTTCCGCCCCAACGGCCATCGGTTCTACGTGCAAGTTCTACGTTTAAAAAAAAACGTTTTGAAATAAAAATGCCATTGTAACAAGTTTTATGGCGTTTGGAAGGCGCGGCGTGGGTAGGCCCCCCACAAGGTGAACTGACGACCTGGTAAAGGTCGCAGGAGTCCGCTGGATGCGGGTGGCGCAGGACCGGTCACTATGGCACTCTTTCGGGGAGGCCTACGTCCAGCAGTGGACGTCTTTCGGCTGATATGATGATGATTACTTTTTAGGATTCCGTACCACAAAAGGAAAAAACCGAACCTTATTGGATCACTCGTGCGTCGTCTGTCCGTCCGTCTGTCACAGCCAATTTGCTCCGAAACTACTGGACCGATTGAGCTGAAATGGCAAACATATGTAAATAGGTGACCCAAAGATGGACGCGTAAAGTAAATTAATGAATTATGAACAAAGGGCCACTTTTGCCCCCAAAAGTGGCCCTTTGTTCAGAATTCATTCAAACTGGAAAATAAAATAAAAAGTTTCGCAAACTGTATTGTGTGACATCAAATGAAAGGGGTTGTTGTAAGCATCTCAGCTCTTTTTTTAAAATAATTTTAATAAAAACAGATTTGAAGTAATTTAGGAAAAAAGACGAAAATTAACCATCTCCCCCTTATCTCCGAAACTACTAGACTTAAAATTCTGTAAAAATATGGTTAATGGTTCCTTACCTAAAGATTACAGGAAAACCTATAAGAAGTTTGAGTATTCAAAGTAACGGGAAAATATTTTTGTGTATTATGTACGGAACCCTCACCACGCGAGTTGAACTCGCATTTGTCCGGTTTTTTTAAAGGATCGGCGATTAAAAGCCTCCTTGAACAGAAGAAACGGGCTAAGGTTTTGATTGTTATATTTTAGTCTTGTTATAGTTATATGTGTTGAATGAATAATTTAGTAAAAGAGTATTTCTACGAGCGTTTCAACCGCTGTGACTTCGGTGGTCGCATTATTGAAGACGATTTTATTATTGAAGACGATTTTTTGAGCTTTTGTGGAGAAGGCGCGGGAAGTGCTATCATTGTTTTCTAAATAGACCACAAAACCTAAGGACATTGTCAATAATGCGACCACCGAAATCACAGCGGTCGAAACGCTCGGAGAAATGCCCAAAATAATACATTCAGTGCCCAGAATCGCTACGCGCTACGCTCGTAGCCGATCCCGTGGTTTTCCTCGTATGTAGCGGAAAGCGACTACGGCGTAGGGACGCCTACGTGTCCTCACGGGCCGGGAATCCGTTAACAACAGTCAAGGCGATTACTTCACGGTTGTTAACGCTTTCTAGACAAAAACTTACAACATGAATCTAGGTTGGACCGTCTCGTTTCCTAGTTATATACGTACGCTATCATCTTACTTATGTACCTTGATTCTCGCTCAGCGAACCTACACTCGCCTATTGCACAAATGCACAACAGTATGACGCAACCGTAATCGCTGCCGACGGTGCATTGTGTTATCTCTAACGGCTTCTCAGGCGTATCAGTGACGACGTTGCCTACTGCCCATAGTTAAGCAATACATATTAGGTCAGTGCAAAAATCGTTGAAATTCACCGCAAACAAGTTGCTAGTCAAGTTGTAGTCAGCGTGTGACATTTTGCTTGGTTCAGTGAGCAGCGGAGTGCGTGGGCAGGCGTGACGTGCCTCCCTCCTCCCCCACACCCCGCAGCCAGCTGATCACGTCAATCCCCCTCTGCGTCTCCGCTTATCCCGCCTCCCGTCCCATAGGACTATCATAATAGTCGCGGTTATGGCAACAACACGTGAAAATAATTAACTTTCTGCTCACTTGATGAAACAAGAGTCAAGCAAGACGAATGCTTTACTGTTTTATCCTGCCTGTCTGCAGCGATGCACACCGTGTGATAATCATAATCAGTATACCTACGTGAAGTGGGGGTTCGAGTTACCTGTATCTGTATGCGTTAGTTATACTACTTTTAATCTGCACCAAAAAAGGAATACACATATTATGAATACAAGTGTTTGGTGATACCGTGGGTAGGTACCTACGCGTCTGCAACATTTTAAGCAAACTATACTTAATTTCCCTTATTTTCTACTTGAGATGGGTAGTTAACTCTATCCGACAAGGTATCTTAATGACAGTGACCGTGCTGCAGTGCTATATTGAAAGCTAACAAAACCCATATATGTATGTAGATAAAATTATATTTCCGTTATTTTTAATACAATAATTTACTTGAGAAACTATACGATCGGTGATTACACTTACCGACATTAGTGACAGTCTAGCCCAAAATATGCGTACAAATTTCAATCTTATTGGGAAGCTGCAAGGTCCAAACCGCATAAGTGGTGAAAAGTTATATGCGTTTACGAAAAAGTTGTTTTGATGCGAATCATTTTACGTGATGACCATGCTATGATTTTCGGTGTAGGTGTGTGTTGTATGTAGTAGGTACGGCGATTAAGAATTGTCGATGTTTTTTTGGTTAACCGGGACTGAATAGAATTAGCGTCTGGAATCAATAGGACGTCTGTTCAAAGTCACATCTGACGATGCAAGAGAGAGGGAAGCGCGGGGCGGGCAGGCGGGGAGGGCGGCAGTCCCGCGCTCACCGCGGCCCGAGTCACACGTGTGGCCATGCTTCACTGCCCGCCGGCGTCAGCTGTTGTCTGTCAGACCCGCGCGACTCTCGCGCCCGGCTAACTGTCAGTCATTTTTGTGAGTACTCGGATGTGCGCTGTGTTCGGTGTGCCAGTAGTAGTGCAGTGACAGTGAGTGCATGTGATGCTGCGAGGCGGTGGCGCGGCGGCGGGCGCCGCGGGCACGCTGGGGCTGCCGCCGCCGCACGCGCGCCCCTCGCTCTTCGACTCCTGCCACCGCAAGATCCGGCTGATCGGCGGTGGTCCTGTGGCCTTCCTCGGGGGGCTTGTCGCGTGAGTGTCCTAATCCTGATGTGGACTGCTCGTCTAGTTTCTGAGCGAGCACTTGTGCTCTTCTGCGGAACAATTCAATCTAGCTTGCTCTCAAATACTCTCAATTCAATGCCGCTTGTATTGCGCGAATGCGCCTTTCGAACACAAAGTTTCCTATCGTAAACGTTTCGTATGTGCGTAAACGTGTTCCTATGTAAACCACAAAAAGCAATCAGAGCTTCAAATGCCGCACTAAGCACATAGCCCATCACACATGTTGAAAGCAAAGTATTTGACAATAGATGATTGCCATCCGGATTACCGACGTTTTTTTGGCAGATGTTCGCTTCCCAAATGTTTCCAAAAAAAACATTTGCCAAGTAATCATTTGCCAACTGAAGATTTACCAACAACATCTTTCGCAAGCAAATTTTAGCAAACAATTTTATGTATTTAGACATGGTATATTTGACCAATTTTTGTTTTGACATTTAATTAAATTCCAAAACATACAACACTCAAAAGAAAATGTAGCAAACAGCAGGAACACATCGATTTTATAGATAGAATACGAAAAGCCAATTAGTAGTTCCCACCGATAGCATCAAAGTAACTAAAAATTTGTGAGATTACTATTTCATTTCATATTATTTTATTCATAACAAAACATTTTGCTATCGTACTATACACAACAGACAACACTGACCCAACCACCAAAATCTCCCGACGGTGGACGCCAGGATAGACGTGGAATCATAAAATCATATCCCTCAGTAACTTGAAGTAGGAAAGCAATTTTACCGTAAGATTAGATATATTTTCTAGAGATGCCTCGGGTGCAACAGTGCGCAAGAAGCGTTCCATCCAAGTAAGAATTAAATGTGTTTCGCTACAATACCTGCCCCGCTATTCTCTAACTTATTTTAACCTCATCTACAAATATATCTTGACGCCGCGATTCGTAGTAACTAGAGGTCTAGTTTCGTTAGGCGTGACGGGTAAGGTGAGCCGCATTAGCGCGTTCCGAATAACAGCCCGGTACGGCGCATTTGCATTCTGCCAAGTTTCCATGGAACGAAGTATGCTAGGACGCTAGGAGTAAAAAAAGCTGATCGGATAAGGAACCAAGTCATAAGACGCAATACCAAGGTGCAAGACATTGTCACAAAAATTAGGAGACTCAAATGGAAGTGGTCCGGCCACAATATTAGAGGCATAGATAAGTGGAGTAAAAAGACAACCCAGTGGTACCCAAGAGGCTGCAAAAGAAAGAGAGGCAGGCAGCTCAAAAGACGGGACGACGACATTAGGCCTGTTGCTGGTATCACCTGGAGCAGGGTCGCTAGAGACAGACACGAAGGGAGAAGGCTGGAGGAGGCCTTTGCCGATTGGCAAGCTGACACCCAAAATAAATAAAGAAAACAAATAACTAAACTAAGAAGACATTTGGATGTCATGAAAGAAGGCTATTAAAAAAAACGGTACATTCACATCATGAGATTGATGAGACAAGTAATAAAGCATCCAAACTGCGGCTGCCTTTGAGGCTCAAATGCAGCTGACTGAATGGATTTTACTCTGAATAGGCGTAATATGCACTCGTGAAGTCGCTATGCGCTGATACAAGTACACATTGTTATGAGTGAATGGTCTATGTGCGTTCTGTACCTATCTATTCACGAAGCAACAGTAGGTACATCGCTCACAACTAGGGTTGCCAACTATTTTTTGGGGGAGATGTAGTATTTTCCAGAAAAAAACGACAAAAATATAGTACACTGTAAAAAATATAGTACTTGGCTGGGCAATGTTACTATTTACATTGCCCAGCCAAGTGTTTATGTTACAGTAAAAACCTCGGCAATTTGAAGCACTTCAAAATATAGTATATTCGCGTACTACATATATATTTCTTCAACATTTTATAGTACAAAGAGTCAAAATATAATATAGTACGGTTGGCAACCCTACTCACAACACTAACAATGTAAGCCTATCTAACGTCTGAAATAAGGCCATTCATTGAACGAGCGAGCGAAGCGAACGAAGTTCTCCCTTTCAGCTTGGGAAAAAATGCTTTCGAATGTCCGGCGGATCGCCTGTTCTCCTCTACAGGTCGCATTTCTCAACCGATTCTTGTGAAATTTTGTGAGCAGGGTCGATGATTATTACCAGAAATTTTATAGTCCATTCAGGTTTTTCTTTAATTCACAAAGCCACTACTAATATTGTATTATTATTATGTCGTATGGCTTTATTATATAATATTACAATACGGCACTCGCTGTAAGCGCGTACAGATCGCTGAGTTCTCCTGCAAATCGTCTCTTAGGGCACTCCTCCACAATATGAGCGGTTGTTTGGTCTGGTGCTCCGCAGTCGCACCTCGGTGAAGGTTTATAGCCCCATTTATGGAGATTGTGGTTGCAACGGCTGACACCCGTCCTTATCCGGTTCAGTGTAACCCAAATCTTCCGTCGTTCATCTAGGCCAGGCAGTTCCTTAGTTGGGTCAGATACCGCGAATAGTATTGTATAGTCCTCGTTATTGATTTCGATGACGGCGACCAAGCCATTACGGTTTTTTTCTTCTGTGAGGTCTAATATGGGCAAGAGCCTGTAGCATTACTGACAGTAAAGTAGTCTTCTTCTTCCTCGTCGTATCCTTGTGGCTGAGGCCGCTGAGGGACGTCGGCTGTGGGTGCTCATCGCCAAATTGCCTTACACAAGGGCATTATAGGAATATTCCCTGTGAGCTGTGGCGGCTCTCGCTTCTGCCAAAATGTAAATAAGAAGTCTTACTAAAAATAGCGAAGCAAGGATGTGGTTTACCTTCGAGCCAAAAAGTACTTCACATGATTCGTACTGGTCCGCCTACACAGCACTAGCGCTCCTGCTGGTGATCTATTCGGTTCGACATTTCGCATTGAAATATGATATAAACGCGCCGAGTGTAACATGTCAGACAGAAAAGAAAAAAAATGTATCTATCGAAATTGCCTTCCTGGCCGCGTTTACACTTCCCCTGGGTGGCTGCTAAGACTATTATATTCATTTGTTTCGGGCCGCTCTGCAGGCCAAACAAGTCAAAAAAAGGCGCCTTTACTTTACGCACAGGCGTAATGTCACGCGACACGCTGTGCGAGCTGTCAGTAGACTAGGCCGGCGCGGTGGCGGAGGTGGAAAACGGCACGGCATAGTCGCATTAGTCGCCTGACAACTGCGACTTTACGCTTGTGCTTAAACCTGCCCTGCTAGCATAACTTGATTCTCGACTCTACTCGCGCGTGAGATAGACTGTCCGTCACTTTCTCGTCAGTGCTGTCAAAAAGTGACAGATAGGCTATCACGCGCGCGAGTAGAGTAGAGAATCACGTTATGCTAGCGGGCTGGCCATAGATCGTGCGGCGTGCGCGTCACTAGCGCTACGCTCAGCGTGTAGAAGATTGCTGCGCACAATACCGCCGATGACGCGTTCCCGATACAAAAACAGGAAGTCGTTTTGATGTCGACTGCCCCGGGGTTATTCCCTTACCTACTCGATAACGTAATGTGACTTTAAAAGAAATTCAAAATAACCTACTCAGTAAAAGAATAAACACATGGGTCATACAAAGATTAGTTTGAGGTGCTGATTGGTTTTCCCTGTACAATACATTTTGCTAAACAGATTACGTTATACGGGAACACACAAAAATTCTGAAGAGCAGGCAGCATTCCATACCTGTCAGCCTATTCCTGAGCTTCATTAAATTCCACCCAAGTTTGCAGTAACTGTTTCCAGAATTTTGTTCGCAGCTTTCGATGACCATGTAAAACATGGTTGGTTCGTTTCCAACGAACGTATTAGAATATAAATAGTGTTTGGACATAATGGCGTGATTATTGTGCGGCCTGAATCCGTGACCCGTATCGCGGCGACGCGACGGTACTGTTGCCGTAACGGGATCGCGCGGCCCCGATACGCCGCAAGCGCCGCGCCGCGGTGTCGCTGTCGCCTACTTGCCTTTCGCGCACCATTGTCAACGATCACAAATCGCAACACTCCTTGGCGATACCTATGTTGATATTAGACCTTGCTAAACTCTAAGGAAGAGCGGTCTCTTGAAAGTTGAAACAGGGCGTCTTGATGACTCAAAAAGAGACACCAGCATGAACATTGTAAAGTTTTGAGCTTATGCATAAATATTTTTTCTTTTTTATACCGTCTACATATGGATCGTAGTATCGGATTTTTATAATTTCAGCCTCACCTGCTTAGTTAGGTATATTGTGTGAACTACAGTTGTACGAAACCTCCAACTTGGTAACCTCATCTCTTTTTCACTTTTCACTGAATGTCTTGGGCCGGATTCGACCAAACAGGAATAAGGACTTATTTTAAAATATTCTTTATTCCTGTTTGGAGATATCCGGCCTTAAGAGCGGAACACCAGAGTCGCAACTTGCAAAATACCAATTACATCAAAAAATTAAACGAGTGGTGACACACGAGCTCGGAAAAACGAAAATTCAGACTATAACGATAAGGTATCCGTTGCACATAGGGGCAAAATGCCGATTTAGGCGGCCAAAATTATTTTATCGCATTTATGTACTCAAACTCGTGATTTGTTTGTAATTATAATTCCAAGAGGGCAGTAGCACAGTGGATCGAAATGACAAAAAAATGGACATACACATTTTTTTTTAAAACCTATTTAAAAATACTTTTCGGTTGCAAATATTGTAAGGAATAAAAATGGTATATATATTTTTGTAAAATAAGGCTTATTTAAAGCAGAAAAAAATAATATCTGTTTTTTTTTGTATGAAACTGAAGAATATGTATCTTATTATAAGAAAACCTTTAGAATATTATTCTCCTACTTAAAAACAGTTGAAAATAGTAAACAGCTTATCTCGGTAGGTGCCCGTTTTTTTCTATAGTCCAGTCAAAAGTCAGTAAAAACAACATTGTTCTTAGTTGTGTTTTATTTTTCAATAGTTTAACGGTATATTAATGATCGTTTAGTGTAAATACGACATATTTTCGACATTTTTATAGCTGACAAAGAAAAAAAATGATAGTTACGAGACAATTATAAAAACTTTTAATATAAGCAAGTATGAAAGTAAGTGACCTATGAATGTCGTATTAAACTAGTGAGATTTTGTATTCATAGATTATAAAAATCTTGTCTATATTTCCTAAAGTGCTTATTGCGCGCTTTGGCTGCTTCTTCCGATAATAACCCGGATGCGGATACGGGTAGCACTTATTAACACTTCTGTATCCACAGAAGTACGGAGTGCTTCTGTTTTTCTTCGCTTGCTCCTTTCACTGGATTCTTCGAATATCTTTGCTGGTCGGCTTGATGATCCTCGTTTTATTCTTGGTATTTCGAAGGTTCCTTGTAACCATGCATCGTGTTTTTTTAAGAAAATATCGCTCTTCCTATTTGACTCTACCCACTTCTTCTTAAAGTCTGACTTTAAAAAAGACAATTTATGCTTGATATCCTTGTTCTGTTCCTCACAATAGTTTTCTTGCGATAAAATATACGTCTCAAGATATTTTAGTTTCAATTCAAAATTTGCAAGATTTTGTGTCTGCATTTTATCAAATAGGTCACTAATTTTGCCTCTGCAACTCCTTCCGATCCTAAAACAAATCAAAACTATTTTAAACACAAAAGTAAAAAAAAACAAAATAACACGTGGTTTTGCATCGTGGTATTTAATGGCCTCTAAAACGCATTTTCGCAAAAAATCGCAGTCAAAGTTAATGTAATTATCTAGTACAGTTACTCTATTTTATGAAATTACTCGTATTATGGCCCGGACGTGCCATGATATATAACAAAAACCTTTTTATAAATCAAAAACGTGGTTTTTTACAACAATTTTAGAAGACTTATTTCTACCTCGGGAAATAATAATAGTTATTCAAAATATTCACATAAATTTAATGTTTTATAATACTCTCTTACCTGTAGAACTAGGATCCATCACAACTTTCTTCAAAATAGACACTAAAAAAACACCACGATTTTTTAAATGTAACCTGTTTTTACGAATGCCGATAAGATGTGCGTGCACTGGGAGCGACGATCAACTTTCGACTGGCATGGCAGTGCAGGCACTGCTGTAAGGGTTAGGGAGGGGGTAGTTTATCATTCTATGGTTATTCAACCTTATCGGGAAGTGATTATTTCTTATCTAGGCTACATTTTTAGAAATCGATTTATGGCCGCCTAAATCAGCATTCTGCCCCTATGTGCGTTGGTACGGATATTTATTTCCTGGCGCAGGTTTTGCGATGTTCAACTTTTATTGTGAACCTTTCAAAAATACTGTTTTATCTCATTTAGATTTATTGCAATACGTTGTCATATTATTGTTTGTATAAATGGTTAACTTTACAGTCAGGCAATATGCAATATTGCGAGCTACACCATTTGGAATTGCGGCATCACTCCCTCCTCGCGTATGGTCTGCCCCGCGTCCGGTTAAACCTCCCTCTCTCTTCACTCGCTGATGATAATCTAATGCATGCTCTGATAGCCAAATGCCGTAAGAAGTGGTAAATTGCGCCATGCTCATTATCCGGACATCCGCGTTCTTAAAATGATGTGTCCCGTGAACAGCAAGCGGCGCGCAGCCGTGCGGAGCCGTGCGCGTGCGGTGGAGCCGACATGGAAACGTGTCTCCGGCCTGCATGCTTGCAATTGGGCAAGTTTGTTATTAAGCACCCAGTGTTGGGATCTCGTCGCGCCGACGTAGCCGCGAAGGTCGCCACGCGCGCTAGACCCACTTAACAACACTCGCTAATTGGCACAAATTGGCCTCGATTCCGCAACACTTACTCAACACCTGACAACAAAACAAGCCGTGTTCTCGTCGGGGAGTCTCCATTAACTACGTAATGTTCATGCTCGTCAGACCCTACTATCAGAGTTGTAAGATTCGTTTTAACCGAGCTGAGACCCTAGTCTAATGCTTCCTTCAAGTAGCCATTAGTCCACACTTAACTAAAACTTGAGTGTGGTCGTTTACTGATACATGGCTAAGTTCGGCATGATTTAGGTTTGCAAGTGAACACCGAACGCGTTAGTATTGGAGACATTACACAAGTTAGGTTGGTTGAGTCGCATTCGCGGTGCACTGCGGCGGTGTCGTGACCTGCCCTGTGGGGCGCGGGGTACAGCGAGTGAAAGTGCCCGCGAGACACGCGAGAGAACTAATTGTATTATCAGCTGCGGCGTGCGGACGCTGTCGCTGCCTCCGCCACCTCGGATCGTCGATGAGTTCTCAATCTGAATAGGCGCAATCTGCTCCCAGTCTTTTTAGTTTTTGTCGTCTATATCAGGGATTAGTTACGCGATCTAACGCCATGATTTAATTCTGCTCGCCATAAGTAACACAATTATGAAGCAACTAGGTTACCGTTAGCTTCGAGTATAAAATATTGAGCGCGCTCGCAGTAATCTCTCATTATCATTAAGATTATCCGTAGTTTCAACGTTCGTTGAAGCACTGGCGGTGATGTGGAGTTTCCCAACCATCTCAACGTATACGCTCTTACGAACGCAGCGTCATTTCACCATTCATTTGTAGACCTTATTCTTATTGCAATAAAGTTTACGAATGTATTCAGTTAACTCTTTAACTGTGTCGTGGATGGTACGTGCCGCGGCCGGTTGCGTGCGGATCGAGAGCATTGCGACACGCCGCAGAGCGCTGGTTTGCAGCCCGCACTCGTGCTTCACGTGGGTATAGGTCAATGGTTATTGCCAGAAATTTCTCTATCGAGCGTTACAATCCTACGGCAGTGTACGCCATGCACGACGCCAATTGTTTTAGGCTGGTAGATACACATGACGTACTTTCACGAGTTTGTGATTGTCATTTGAATTCCGCAGGTGTGTTTAGTTGAGACGGTTCTGATGTGCATTGCTGAATGGGGGTCGGTGAGGATCCTAAGTGCCCAAATAAGAAACCCCTCAGACCAGTATAGGAATTAAATGTAATAATCTTATCTCTACATATTCTTATTATTCTATGAGTTATTGAGTAGGTACACATAAAGCAAAGTTCCTGGTCCTATAAACTCGAAAACTTCTGTACCAATGTGATAGGGTTTTTTACTTTTTACAAACTATAGTGTAGCTTTTCTTCGGGGAGTGTATATCAGCGTAACCTACTTTTACAATCTGTGTCAAATCCCTCGTATCAAATGCAAGTTGATCCCCATTTTTACAATTGAACATACTCATTTACGTAGCGTGTTTGTAAATAATGTATAAAACGACAGTGGCATTGTGTGATTGAACGATTGAATCAAGAGTTAATTCAATTGGTAAACTAGCTGGTGTTGGCTCGCACCGCTTGACTATGTGACGTTGCCGGACAGCCGGCTGCCGCGCGTGACGTACCTACTAGCGTACAGTCCTCTATGCGATTCACAGCCGCTCTGGACACACCTTACCTCTAGTATAACTTGACCACGAGATTCGTAACAACTGCCTCTATCAGAGGTTCGACTTACACCGGTACGTCCGAGACAAGTTGTCGGTAAGTGTTGCGAATACTTGCCCTGAACGCCTTGTTAGGAACCCGCCGCGGCCACTGTATTCTGGTTACCGGCGTCGCGATTCAAACTGGTTTCATTGTTAAAATAGATACGATGTTTGTGTTCGTTTACCTTTAATAAACATTGGCTTATGACAACAGCGCCAAGCCTCAATTGAGCTGAGCCGATCTACATCACGGTCCGATGTATACTGTCTTGCTTTCACGACAGTTAGGTTTAGTTGCATGCTATCGCGATCACTGTGCTCAGGTAATTAGATTGTAACTAACTAGTACTGATGCACGCCAATTACTTCGAGGCGAGGAATATAAATACAATAATAATTAGCTGAATACAATATCAATAATAAAAACCTTCTTCGTTTTAGGTTTGGTCATACCATAAATTTGCATGCTTTAAAATAAATCGGACTACGTTGTTAATACTCTAAACCAGTATTAGTAAAAAACATGACGACGAAATGAGAACCTCTAACTTCTTTCTTCAAGATATTTCCTTTTAAAAAATCAATAAGCGATGTCCGTTATAGGCTTATATAGGTTTGTTATGTAATCGAGAATACCGAGACATTAAGTGACCGTGTTCCGTCAATGATGGTAAATGCTATTTGGCATCATGAAGGTGTACATAGATATCATCATCATCATCATATCAGCCGAAAGGCGTCCACTGCTGGACATAGGCCTCCCCCAAAGAATGCCACAATGACCGGGCCTGCGCCACCCACATTCAGCGCAGCGGACTCCAGCGACCTTTACCAGGTCATCAGTCCACCTTGTGGGGGGCCTACCTACCTACGCTGTGCCTTCCTGTACGTGGTCGCCACTCACGAACCTTTCCGCCTCAACAGCCATCGGTTCTACGTGCAATGTGCCCCGTCCACTGCCACTTAAGTTTAGCGATTCAGAGGGCTATATCGGTTACCTTGGTTCTGATGCGATCACTTAGATTACTGCATTTAAATTAAACTGCAGTCTAATTGAAAAATTGCAGCCGGCGTTCATTTTCATATGCAATCTGCACGTCAAATCGTCGACGTAGGTATATGCGATTCACAACTGTCGCGCAACTCTCGTCACTCGTCACCATTATAACTAGACTCCGTGATTCTTGACAACTATGAGTAATCGTAGGTGGGACTCAAAGTGGGCGTCTGCAACCACTGACGAGTACCTGTCCGGCACGGCGGGCCGGTGTCGAGCCGAGCGAGGGTAAAAGTGCTCCGACCGCCTCCCGCGGTCACTGTGCCCGCTACGCCTACATACCCACATATTCGTGCACCTGTCTACTTTAATAGACGTGTTTAGAAACTTCTCCGATCATAACATAACTCGAATTGAATAGAGGCTTAGTGTCGACGTCATCGCGAAGCTTGTCCGATACGTCCGATACTTCTTATATGAATACGAAGACATTACTGTACTCTGTACAAACTCCAGAGTGAAAGATAAAGTGTGTAGTTACCAGGCACTTTCGTTACAGCAATTAGTGCTGTTGAATTTTTGAAATATGTCTAGTTCTGCGGGCTTTTGGATTAAATATGAGCATTTTAAAACACTACCTCTGGTCTGACATACACGACGCTCTTGATTGGGATCCATTGCGAATCATCAAGTTCTTCCGTGACAGGGTACAAGACAAGGCAGTAACTCTCTAAATAATCAATAATCGATAAATATCCAGTTCTTATCTCATAAAATCAAGCGGTTATTTTAATCTTTGTAACTGGGTGTGCCAGATCCCGTACAACACTCAATCGAACGGTAATTTACGTGGCCGGTCGCAGCTCTAAACCTCCGCGGGTGCGCAGCGTGCCCCAGTGCCCTATCACCTAGTACAAAATGTTAACTGGTCATGGTTATGCAATTCCTTACTCACTGGGAATATTATTGAACACAGCTGCCGGGACTCGCATAAAACATAAAGCTGCTTTCTCAACAACACCACAAAATAAGTAATAGTACTACGTACAGAAGGTTCTCTGTTAACAAATTCCCTGTTTAGGTACGCCAAACGTGCCTAAATGTGGGCATTTCTTTCTATCGCATGCAGCGCGCTCTTTCGGAGGCGGAGCCTTAAAGCTAGGGTTACTGTCAGCTCGACCTATTAAATTATAGGTACGTTAGTATAATAGTGTATTTTACTAACGATATTACGATTATTCTTTATTTACTTAGGATCACCCAGCTACACAAAAACTGTGCAATTTGCCTTTAGGTTATGACATCAAAACTGTCTGTTTCTGCAAAATAAGACGAAGATGCACAACTCTCTGGGTTACCTACATACATAAACGTAAAGAAAAAATATTTTCAACCAATATAAATAGACGACGCGGCATATTTATTTTACGAGGCGAATGACGATGCAATATATGCAAAGCGCGAACGCGTGCGTCCCGTAACAGCGCGCGGCAACGGCAACCACTGATAGACCGCCTAAAGGCGGCCGGCCGGTATGTTTTTGTGCGGCGCGACGACATCAAAGTCATCAAAGAGTGAACCGCCCCTGGCAACACTAAACTGAGCTGTGTTTCACATGACTTGGCCAACTTGGATGATGAATATGATGATGGTTAATTGGTTACTCAACTCGGCAAAAGCTTAGCGCCTTAGCTCGGGTGAAAAAGCCCTAGCAAGTCCATTAAGATACAGCTACAAATGCCACAATGAACAGTCAGTCTTAGTTTAGAGCCGACGACATCTCAGACCGCAGACAGCGCACCGCTAATGAATATTAAGGGACCGCCTAATTATTATGGTCACCGCGTATCAGTGTCGCTGACACTCGGGTCACTCCACTTTGCTAGTCGGTGACACATCTCAGTAGTAAATGTTATTACTAAAGTCGGATACTCAACGTACATATGTAATGGATTCGTAACGGGTGCCTTCGTGCGGCTTGATATTGATTGTTCTGAAACGTTTTGGCGAAAACTTTTTTTGTTATAACATTGAATATCTTTATACCTATTTGTACTGTCACGGACTTTAATCGTTGAGCCGTTTAGAGCTCACCTTTTACTGGATATACATAGCTTAACTATTAAAAACCAAAATTAGTTGACACCTAAATGGCACAGAGCGATTAAAGTCCGTGACTGTACTTACATTGCACGTAGAACCGATGGCCGTTGGGGCGGAAAGGTTCTCGAGTGACGACCACGTACCGGAAGGCGCGGCGTGGGTAGGCCCCCCTCAAGGTGGACTGATGACCTGCGGCGCTACCACGAACTTCGAAACTCGAAGTTCGTATATCTCTGTCACTCGAGTCGAGTAAGTGCGATAGAGATATGGAGATACCCGAACTTCGAATTTTGAAGTTCGTGGTAATAGCTTATGGTAAAGGTCGCGGCAGTCCGCTGGATGCGGATAGCGCAGGACCGGTCAATTTGGCACTCTTTAGGGAGGCCTATGTCCAGCAGTGGACGTGTTTCGGCTGATATGATGATGATGAGGATGATATCTATTTGTGGGAGAGCTGTTTAGATGTTTGGATTGGATGTTTAGATGTTTGTTACTCAATCACGCTTAAACGGCTTTACCGATTTTTATGAAATTATGCACGAAGATAGTTTATAGCCTGGATTAAAATATAGGATAGTTTTTATCCCTGGTCCACGCAGACACAGACGAAGTCGCGGGCGGAAGAGTCTATTCATTTATTTAAGCTTGCGCTTCCCCTGAGATTCGTTGCCGCAGTTTGAACCGAATTTCGAGAGTGAGTGGAACTTGGTTAATGCGAGTTTTATGGCTGGTTCACTAACCGTGGGGTAACTAAATGCGAGTAACTCGGCTAGGCCCTGACGCGATGCACAATAAATGCTTTGAAGCATTGTTTAAAATGTATACCTGGCACGCCGTTATTCTTGGATCGTGTGGGAGTTGCGCGTCTGCCCCCGCGCCCCCCGCGCCGGACAATGCATCTACACAAAGCAAATACATAGATTGCGCCTTTGTCTCCGCAACAATGATGAACCTTGACAAACATTCGTCGGCGCGCGCGCTCGCCCCGAGCGCGGGGACCCCCGAGGCCGCACGTGGCGATTTGTATCTACCTGCTATATAAACAGACTGCCAAAATGTATTTAATCACTGGAGCGCAAACTGTTAGAGTATTCCAGTGTTATACCCCCCGCGTGGTCGTGCCGGAGAGTTCCCCCTGGATTTTCCCCAGGCTACTCTCCAACCATGCAGTTCGACAGCTGTATTGGGTCCGTCCTATTATAGCAACAGTCAGGTAAAAAAAAAAGTATTTAATCATGTGCAAAAAGTAGCTGTACTATCCCGGATCAACTTCTTTTTAGGGTTCCGTACTAAAAAACAAAAAACGGAACCCTTATATTAGGAACACTCGTGTGTCTGTCTGTCACAGCCAATTAATTTGCTCCTAAACTACTGGACTTAAGTGGTGGTGGTATGGTGTATTTCAGTTGTTTTTCTTATGTAGTATTTTCCTCGCTTTAGTGAGGTAAAAAGTTTTGTGTTACACACTGGTGCAGTTATCTTACGACTCGTGTATCTTGCAACTTGCAAGTTGCAACACTCTACGCTCAGTATTCTATTTTTGAACCACTCGCTTCGCTCGGGATTCTAATTTTGAACCATATAGAATCCACTCGTTAGCTCGTAGTTCAACCCTAGAATCCATTCGCTAGCTCGTGTTTCAATTCCAAACTCGCGGTTAAAATACAACTTTGCACCCCTGTATCATCATATCAGCCGAAAGACGTCCACTGCTGGACATAGGCACCCCTGTATATCAAATAACTATTTTGTTATAGTTCTACAATAGATAGTTAAAGTTTTAAAGTTATTCCAGAAATAAGACGATAACTGACCATTCCCTTTCCCTTATCTCCGAAACTACTGAGGCTAGAATTTTGAAAAAAATACAGATACCAGTTCTTTACTTAAATATTACAGGAAAACCTATAAGATGTCTATCTTCTTAAAAGAAAACGGTTAAATCCCTCGATATTGTAATGTAAAGGTCCGGCCACACCGGTGCTCAAAAAACGGTGACGGTACGGTACGGCCTACCTAGTATGAAGTTCCATCTCAATAACGTCATATGTCACTGCGATTCCGTTCCGTAACAGTATTTTAAGCGGCGGTGTGGACGAACCTTTAAATGGCAAATTAAAATAAAAAATAGAGATGTTAAAAGGGACATAGATAATTAACGTACGGAACCCTCTCCACACGAGTTTAACTCGCACTTGTTCGGTTTTTTAAATTCAATTACTAGTGAACTATCGCCATTTCTAGAAATATCTCTTGAGCGAACACAACGCATATTAGTACGCTTACTTTCAAGACCTTACCGCATCTGCACTGCACGTAATATTAGGATCTCTATGGCGCACCACACACCGCTACCGCATCCCGCTGCGCCGTGCGGAGCCGCGTGCAAATTTCGCCGGACGGAGGTGCGGTGCAGTGTCATGTCATGTATTGTACCGTGTGGGTTTTATATACAAACTAATGTACAGTCACGGACTTTAATTGTTGAGCCATTTAGCGCTCACTTTATACTGGACTATATATAGCTTCATAGAACCAAAATTAGTTGACACCTAAATGGCTCAACTATTTAAAGGTCGAAACGCACTGAAAGCGGCGGCGGTGCGGCGCGGCGCGGTGCGGAGGCGGTACCGGTTGTAATGTTCGAGCTAATATGAAAGGGTCCGCACAGAGCGGCGCGGTGCGGCGCGGTATTCTGTGCGGACCCTTTCGTATTAGCTCGAACATTACAACCGGTACCGCCTCCGCACCGCACCGCCACCGCTTTCAGTGCGTTTCGGCCTTAAGTCCTTGACCGTACAACGGGATGCGGCTGCGAGATGACCGCCTATATCGAGAAGCCGTGGTTTACTAGGTAATCTCAATTATCTCAAATGAGAGCGGTTGCATTGCGCCACGAGCCCCGTTGTTGGTGGCCTAATTAACCCTGGACCGTTCACCAAACTATCACTACGGCCGCGCTGTGCGAGGACCAGTATAACTCGAGCCATTGCGCAATGCGCATAGTATTGTTACGATTCTAGCGCCAAATTATGTTAGGAACTGGACGGGTAGAAATTGTATCAAACGCAGGCGGCTACTCTGGCAAAGCTTCCTTTTAAATAACTTCCTTGATATCCTTGGGATAGGCGAGCTCTATGTCTCTTTCAGAATGTCGACCCTTAAGATATGTCGGAGCGGCCAAAGTGCTCACAAATATCTGAACATGTCACACTAATGCCTCGACAATAGAGACGTGTTCAGATATTTAATAGCATTTTGGCCGCTCCGATATATCTGATGGCGACTGTACATGTACGGATTAGAGGTGTGCGCCGATGGCAAAATCATCGGCGGCGGCGTCCGGTGAGATTTTGATCGGCGGCGGCGGCGTGATCGGCGTGAGATCGGCGTGGTACTTTTTTTTTCGGTTTATGGTTAAATAAGTATAA
This sequence comes from Epinotia nisella, assembly GCA_932294315.1. Lineage (NCBI taxonomy): Eukaryota > Metazoa > Arthropoda > Insecta > Lepidoptera > Tortricidae > Epinotia > Epinotia nisella. Next base: position 21,956,014 of record OW028678.1, on the reverse strand, counting down.
AGCGTAAATTCTCATGATGGAATAAATCAGTTTTAAGATTTTCAATAATTTAATTGCACCAAAAAATTTAAAAGATGAATAAATTAGGAATTTTGATTTTTCTTCTTCTTTGTCAATCTCAAGGATGAGGGTCGTGACTACCAAGAGCGCAGTTCTTCAAAAACATTCTTCAAACCCTTTTACTTTGGGCTAGTTGTATTACGCCTTAGATATTGACGCCCGTGGCATCGCCGAATACATCAATCTATCATATGGGTGCTCTGTCTCTACTCCTCTTTCCTTCAACGCAGCCAACCATTATCATTTTCTCCAAGCTGGACTGGTCTTGGCCGGCCACGTGGCCAAATAATGTCATCATTCTCTGGAAGCATGTAGTTGAAAGCTGGATGTTGATACAAAGCTCTTTGAGTATCGACACAGACGTGCGCCGTTATATGTATAAATGAGATGACCAATATTCTACGCCAACACCAAATTCAAATGTATCTTTTTTTGCTCTCAAGCCTGGCTTCTAAGTCCATGTTTCAGAGGCATGAAGAAAAATGGAGAATATAAGGGTGCGCATAAATCTGAATTTGGTGTTGCGGTAGATGTTCCTGTTCCTCCGTATATTTTATTCAAGCGCTTTACAGCTGTTTCAGCAATTTTCGATCTTCTGATGACCTCTTCATACAGTCTCCGTCGTTGGAGATCTGTGAACCTAAGTAGACAAAGTTTTCTACTAAGGTAGGCTTTCCAGGTAATGTAGTTCCTGTGCCCTCTGCATCAACCCAGCTCTGTCTATGAACATTAGCTTCATTTTTTCCTGGTTAAGTGGAGGCCGTATTATGCACTGATCAATTCGACTTTCTTTAGAAGTGTAGCTAGTTAGTTCAGTCTCATAGGCAACTATGTATTGCAAATTGTTATTCACTAATTCGAATGCCGCCCTGCCAGCTCTCAAGCACTCTGCGCAGTCCACGCATTATGTATTCGCCGACCAAGAAGAATAGTTGCCGGGACAGTATGCAACCCTGCCTCGATTGGTCTTAATGGGTTTGGACTCCATGTCTTCCAGCCGGACACGACATTTGCCGTCCAAGCATAGATTTTCCACCAAAAAGGACTGATGTTCAGGTATAATACCCATTTCCCCAAGCACTTCAAACATTTTTCGCTAATCTATGCAGTCAAACGTTTTGGCGTAATCGATGAAGCAAAATGCCATGTGATTAACTGTCTGATATTTAAGATCTGCTCCCTTGTTGTTTAACAAAGCCCGTTTGCTCTATTGCGATTTGTCCGCTTCTGTAGTACTCCAGACGTTTGTTTAGAATAATATACAATAGAACTTTACCAGCAAGGGATATAAGTGAGATAATTAGTTGGATAGTTGTCACATTTACGGGTAGAGCATTTCTTATGTAGTGAGACAACCATGGAATCTGCCCTTTGTGGTATACCTAGACCCGACCAGAGGTATTAGGGAACAGATTCTTCATGGAATTTTCATTATGATTATAGATTGTTAGCTGAAACAAGATCACGTGCTCAAGAATTAGAGGAACGAATGCACATTTACTTATTGGGTGAAGACGCAAACCTTTTAACTCTATCTGATACAATTTTACAGGAGGCACAAAAAAACATATTTAATTTACATCACAATAAAATTAATGAAATAAGTAAAGATTTGCAGCAGTAGTACTTATAAATATCATTACAAGATGTCCATTTGTTTTTTTCATGCTTTTAGATTTTTAATACATTAATTGTTCTTATTTTCAATTTTTTTCATGACGTTGACGTCCCAAAGCACATGTTGTATTGTATAACTGTGCCAAAGCATGATTTGAAAAATGGAATTAGGAGGTTTGTGACTTTAGCCGACGATATCTGCCATGGCGTGTGGCATATGATGATGATATCCTCCCAGACGTATCTGTCGACGGCGACATCCTGACAAATCGATTCTTTGCGTAGTTATTATTTGCGTGCATGGGCGCGAGAGTGACTCGTAAATCCAAACTTGGTTTTGAAGCTCCGGCGACATGTAAAACAATAAAGGTCTCCACTGGAATTGTAAGTGTAATGGTAGGAGGGCTTGGGCCGAGTTTTACGAATCTGGCGTTTGGCGTCAAGATCTTCGAGACGGGTACGTTCAAAGTTACTCGTACATATACTTACTGCAGGATTGGCGATTTTTATTTTATTTCGAAGCAAATTAAGCAAACTCTTTAATGTAGAAAATAACAGAGTTGACAAGTGCCGTAGAGACTCCTTATTCGGCTTTGAAATTAGAGTTACTTGAATAAATTGCATAGAATAATTATCACTTTTCCGAAAAAAAAGTAAATACGCCACGCCGATTTCACGCCGGTCAAATCTATCGGCGGCGGCGGCGTGGAAAAATCGTCGGCGGCGGCGGCGCGGCGGCGCGGCGCACACGTCTAGTACGGATGTACCTTCTTATATCCGAAATCCAAATCATTATCAAAAACCGGACAAGTGCGAGTTCAACTCGCGTGGTGAGTGGTTCCGTATATACCTAATCTAAATTTCATAAGTGTTTTTGAATACTCAAACTTTTTATAGGTTTTCCTGTAATCTTTAGGCAAGGAACTATTTTCCATATTTTTTTCAGAATTTTAATCCTAGTAGTTTCGGAGATAAGGAGGGGAGGGGGGGGGGGGGGGGGGGGGGGGGGATGATCAATTTTCGTCTTTTTTCCTAAATTATAAATATATATATAGCTCAGATGCTTACAACAACCCCTTTCATTTGATATGTCACACGATACAGTTTGCGATACTTTATTTTTTAATTTTCCAGTTTACCCCCCAAAAGTGGTCCCCTTCGTCAAAATTCATTAATCTTTGGGTCGGCGGTCGGGTGTACAAAATTTCAACTCAGTCGGTCCTGTAGTTTCGGAGCAAATCGGCTGTGACAGACGGACAGACAGACAACCGAGTGACCCTATAAGGGTTCCGTTTTTTCCTTTTGAGGTATCGGAACCCTAAAAAGCGAGGTAACCTACCAAAGTACAATGTATATAAAGGAAAAAAAGAATCGGCTTCGTCATTCTGCATGCAATATTGTGAATACTTGTCGAATTCCCACCACATCAAACAGCCGTTTGGGAAAATTCCCTCGCGACCCCATTGCGGGATCAACCCGTGACGTCACCGCCATCCCGCCGCGCAACAGGTGTGGGGGGGCGGGCGTGACGTCATCGCTCCATATCCGCGCCCTCCCTCCGTGACCTCGGCGACTCGACTCGTTTGACTTTCGGGTTGATATACTCTTACAGCTAATGTGTTTGCTGAATCACAACACTGCTGTCTATTTTTATACATGTAGTGTATTGTGACGTGTAAATTAAGGACATGAGGGCTAACAGTACAATCTGTTTATTAGATTGTTATACCCTAAAAGTTAAAACAAATACAAACACGTGTGCAGATTGTACTATCGCTAAAGGTTCACACTTTCTGTTCAAAATCGTCTGCACATGCATGGCGAACGCTCGAAAATGATCCTAGAGGTGTGAACCCGTACCCTTGGGCGATAGTACTTCCTGACGGCTGCATATGCCATTTCGTTAAGCAAGGAACGAGGTACCTCCTATACATCATCATTATTTGAGAGCTAGGCTCTTGTAGGTGGAGTAGCCGCCACTGATTTTTGTCCTCTGCCAGCCCCTTGACATCTTCGTACGACTTGACAGCAACCTTCTCTTTAATTGGCTGGCGTAAGTATGTCTGGGCATTCCTCTGCCTGTCTTTCCTTCGATCATGCCCTCCAATATATTTAAAAAGAAGATGTCGTGCCGTATTAAGCGTCCGATTATTTTCCCTCGACTATTTTGTATTGTTTTTAACAAGCATCGGCTCTCTCCTACCATCCTCAAAACCTCTTCGTTTGTCTTCCTTTCTGTCCAGCTTATTCTTTCCATCCTCCGCCAACACCACATGTCGAAGGCTTCTATCCTTTTGCGTCAGCGTCCACGTCTCACTCCCGTGCAATGCAATACTCCAGATATAGACTGATTAGACGTACACATATAGGTATGAAATAATATCTGATTTGTTTGGTGCAGGTCTCAGGGTTAGGGATTTTTCAATCGTAAATCCTCCCAATGTGTACATTTCACTCCGCAAATCTGACATCCAATGTGTATATGCTTGTTATGAGTATACTCTATCTGTATTCAGGCCCCGTAGCATGGTTGGCCTTGTCACGCGATAGGTGATAGGATAGAGCGTGCGTCACTGGCTGACACCGTTCGATAGAACGAGACGACGCTCTTATCTTGTCACTTGTCGCGTGATAAGGCCAACCATGCTACGGCTCCAGGGATCCTTTCTCTTAGTGACAAACTGGAATAGACTAGACTCCAAGATGAAGTCATTCAATTTTACTTATATACTAGCTCCGCCCGCGGCGAACACAAGAAAAATTCCAATCATTTGTCCGAAACCATCATTTTCCGAAATTAAAAATTCTGATCGCCATTTTTCGCTAAGGGAAAATTTGGACGCAGATGATTTAATGGAATATATAAATAGGTTAGGTTAATATTATATCCTGAAAAATCTAAAATTCCTTCCGCGGAACATGGTTTTCGGACTTATGAAATTGACGAGACGCACGTTCGAAAAATATAGCGCATGTCCACTCGGAAGTGCATTCTGAGATTGTGCAGATAGAGAGCTGCTAATTCGCAAACTTTAGCACTTTATAATATTGGTATAGACATGTTAATTAATCCAGTTCCCTCCCTTATTCCAGTTTGGTCGAATCCGGCGGCTTTCATCATAGTGTAATGAGAGAAAAGGCTCTTAAATACTAAGAAGTGGATATCACTACACGTGTAATAACTTCTATAACATTCCGGTAAAGCTTCCAAGCGGTGTCGTTGTGACTCGACCAAGTTGTAGTCACCGGTTGGCGAGGAGTATCGATCGGGCCGGTGCCGGTGCGCCACCAAGCCGCGAGTGGGGAGTCCCAAACCTGGTCATGTTTACATCACCGGTGCCAAGGGCTATATCTTACTTCCTCAATTATAGTGGAAACCAAGAAATTTTCACTGTAGTTACATGAACCTTTAGCGCAAACGGATTGCTTTTCGCTGCAATGCGGCGAAAGCAGGCCTTGTCAGAGGCTTGGCAGCCTCAATATTTCCGCAACGCTCGCTGAAGACACTTTTCGTGACCGAATAAAATACGAATCGCGGGCGTCAGTATTACGATGGAAAATTAATTGGAATGTTATAATAAATAAAGATAGTGAGACAATTCACACCAATTGATCTAGTTCCAAAGTAGGGAAAGCCTGTACTATGGGTACTAGACAATGGATAAACATACTTATATAGATAAATACATACTTAAATAGATATTAAACATTCAAGACTCGAGAACAAACATTCGTATTCATCATACAAATATCTGCCCCGACCGTTCATAGTCAGGTTCTCTAACCACTAGGCTGCTCGGTCGTCAATTGTTATGTGCCGATTGTGGTGAGAGGGATTAATAGTACATTGTGTTACATGTACGGTAAGATATGAATTACGAAAGAGAGTCTATTAGAAGCCCGACGCCGAAGGCGGAGGGCTTTGATGACTCGAGTACGTGTCGCATACGATGTTTTTCATCACATTTGCGAGGAAACCAATACACTTTTTTACCTAAATTGTTACTAATCGTAATAAAAACTACAAAATGTCAATCGTCGCTTAGAGCAAAGACCCTTCGGCATACAGCCATGATTTAAAATCACAGTTAAAAATATTTTACATGGACACTAAATTGCTACATTTGAGTTTTTAAATCTTTAAATCATTATGTTAATCATGTTTTATTCGTGTTTTTACGTTTAAATAAATTTATAGGTAAATACGTTTTCAAACATTTTGTTTGAGTTAAAACCTCCTTGCTTTATAACTGACGACGTAAGAGTGACAGATACAATTTAAGAAAAAAACCATTATGCCCATTGGCGTAATAAAGCTTATTACAGCTCTGTATGCCTGCGCGTTATGAAGCCCGTTACGAGCAAGTGTGATGAAAAATTATGTTTTTGCAAGTTTTAATCATTACCTACCTTAGCTACCTACGCATGTTGTCGGTGTGGGCTGGCCGGCTCAGCCTTGACCTTCGCCTCCCCCCGCGAGGGAGAGGGACGCCGTTCACACGTTTATTTATATTATTCTCCGCTCCACTTGCTCAAGGATGCGATTACCTCGCGAGTTGCGATACAACGCGTCACTCGCTCGCGGCTCGCATTCTCTTCGCCCGATGGACATAGACGGACTCTATTCTCGGTTATAATTTATGCAAGGCTATAATAGACTGTTTACATTGTGTGTCGACAGTTGTTCAAGTTCAACACGCAAAAGTGAATAACTTCTGCGCGAAAGACTGGTGTTACTGTTACGATATATTATTGGTCGACAGATGACAGATCAGTTTGGAGAAAATGCATCTACGGAAGTAAGTACTTCGAACGAAGAGTTCAAAGACGGTCGATAGACTGGGGTTTTGACGATGAATGCTTGCTGCGAATCAACCTTATATCGACGCATCATTGGCCGAGGGGAAAGTCATTTGTACATGGTATAGTATAGTCCTAATATGTCCTGTACCAAGTGGACATCTTTCGGCTGATAATAGTCCCAATACACATCTACATGATCTGCAGTACGGAGCGAACGGAGAAATAAGAACCTCGGTCGACAAACACCAGCGTTCGTCGAAAACCGATCTGCTGACCAACAATTTATCGCGATACCGATCTTTCCGCACACTCGTTAGGGTTATTCAGGCATTTATATATTTTTCACGCTTCTCTTTTGTTCAGTATTATGATCTTTTGTTCAGTATTATGATCTTTAATTAGGTACTTACTTTTGATTTATATTTCCTCGCAGTAGGCGTCTGTAACGAGGTAAATACAGCCGTGTTTGGTTATAGTGGATATTTTCCTCGGACAGTTCTGCTTCTGTGCTCGTATATCGACGATTTAGAACTATTGCGTCACAGTATCTCAGGTATTCATAGCATTACATGCATGCAAGGTTTTTATTGAACAATCCTTATCAGATTAATCTGTAAGTAACTACATACATAATCATAATCATACACTAAACAATAACACACACACAGCCACGCAAACAGATCGCACTCAGGTGATGCCCTGACCGCCCTGAAGTGCCTGGGAATCCTGGTACAGAGCGAATTTATTCACAAAACCGAAACCACATGACCTTATATCTTCCTTATTACGTACCACGTAAAGTAGCAAACTAATTACTACGACGCCCCAGAAACTTGACTTGGCTGAGGCATTGCTAACGGCTACATGTCTGTAGGGAACTGAGAATGAGTAATGGGCGTTTTTCAAAATTACTTATTTCTTTTAGTGCATGTTTAAGTTTAATAATTAAATTAGAAGCACGAAATATAAACTCTTTTTAATGGACTATCAAATCTACAACTGAACTGTTGAAAATAGCCTCAACAGTTGTAATTGTAACAACCCGCCTATAGCGAGCGCGTCACGCAGCCGTAGAGAAAGTGCAGTTTTTGTGGATCGCCCGCGCAGTTCTTCAGTCAGTTAACTACATTTATTATTGTTATTGACTATCAAATCACTGCGTTAACGCAAATAACACAAAGTTTTTAGTCCAAATTGTTAGGAACATACTTTTCTCACGAATTCTATTGTCTGTGAATGCATGCGATTGCGATTTGCGACATGATAGTTTGGTGGTTTATTTATGACGTCGCCAGCAGTGATTACGTTCGAATACAATGACTGAATCACATATCACTTTCACAAATGATTGTTAGGTTACGTTATATTTCTATTAATAATTACAGCTGTGTAAGTACTATTGATTGGTACATATTCGTTTATTGGCATTATTTGTACTGGCAATTCAACGACGGCTAGGGCCTCTGTGGCTGTGTGCGACGTTTTAATAAAGCATTATGACAGTTGAACTGTCACTATTAAGAAAGCGCGGCGAGAAGGCATTGAGATAAAAGGACAAAATGATTTGTAAAGATTTAATAAGGATTGGATAAATATTGGATAATGGATGGAAAATATGGAAATAACTGATATTGTATAATAAAACACTAGAGAGTGATATTTGTTTCATTCCAAACTGACCTCCCCAATAGGTCAGAAGGTGGGATCGAAAAGGTTAAATAAAATTACCTTTACCTCGTCCACGGCTCGAAAAAGCAAGTAATCTGTTTTTGCCATTATTTTGGAGTGTTTGGAGGGTTTGGAACTACATGATATTTTTTTTATAACAATTTGACGAAATGGCAAGCGGTAAGTAAAAGTGGAAGTAACAATCAGAGTGAGCATAAGATTTGTCTGTCATCCATTGAACAAATTGGAGTGAAAACTTGAATATGCATATAACTATGGCATATAAGGCTGATTATAGTAAGTACAACATTTGTAACATTCGTCTTTTGAACCGATTAAGATCACTATGATGTGATGAGAGGTATTCCTAAGTGAAGAAGTATTTAATTTGAACCATTAGGGTCAAATACATATTTGACATGACTTTGAAATGGTATTAACTTCTTTGTACTGAGTGAAAAAAAAAATGATATAAAGTGGTGTATTGGAAATAATTCTATACATGTATGACATGTATTAATTAACAATGAAAATGTTTCATTTGCATGGTTGTTGAACTTACTCTTAACTGTGCTGAAGAGATTTTTTTTGGAATACTAGACACTGACTGATTTGTTTTTGTTTTTCTAATTGCTATGATTGTGTTTAAAACATGCAATCTATTTATTCATTTGACCATATATTGGTGTCTGATTGATGTACCTAAGTACATGTTTTCAATGACAATACAGTGTTGTGTACCAGTGCTGCATCTGCAGTCTGGTGGTAGAGACAGTGATTTGATTTGATAATAGTGAAAAAAATTATGAGCCAACAAGTTTAGTACACTGTTGAGTACTCTTGACTTGAAATCATATATTTTGGAATTTTATTGATAGACTATTAAAACTATTTATATGCTTGGTTTGGTGTGTTCAAAGTGTTTTATACTAAGTATAATTCTGAATTGAATAAACCTAATTATGATTAAAAGCTTGTTTGGAAGTTTCAGGATACTGAAATGTATGATGGAACTGACCAAGGGGAAAGGTCAGAACGTTGAATGCTCATACACCGAGATGGGATGGAGAGCTACATGATGGTTTTAGTATGCCTTATACTAAGAATCAGAAATGGAAAACGGAACTGACCAAGGTGAAGGGTCAGTACGTTGAACACTCATGTGTCTAGTCGAGGGGAAGGGCTGACACATGAATGTGGCCAAGGAGTACCCGAGTTTGAGGGTCAAGGTCATGAAGGCCAAGGAGTACATGAGTGAGGAGGTCAAGGTCATGAAGGCCAAGGAGTACCCAGGTTTGAGGGTCGAGTTCATGATATGCAACTTATATGGAGTGAAACAGGCTCATGGACGGAGTGGCTGTCACAATTGGATATGTGGACAGAAGAGATTAAGACAATTTATGGAAGAATTGAGAGATTACTCTTCATCGGAATCGAAATTGACTGCCAAGGTGGAAAAAGTAAGGAATTGGATATAGAAAAGAGGTAAATTTTATGACTTTCTAAGTATTTATGTAGAGGGTATCAATTTAAGATATTTAACACCAATATTTTGGATGAACTTAGCGTATAGCTATAATATGTTATTCTGTCGATATATTATGTGGGTTTATGTAAAACTGATGTGAGAACTGATAGTAAGTTGGTGTAAGTACATTTACTTAATCCAATGTCATCATGTTCCATGTGAATGTAATGTCAAGCGAACAAGGTGAAAGTATATAATACCTATTGCCTTTATAATATTATGTATCTGTATGGTTGAGTTGAGAAGAGGATACATTGTATAAGTATTTGTTACTCAAGTGAAGGGGCCTTGCCAATATGGTATGGTCGAGATTATTTAATGTGGCCGACTTTTAATAAAGTTGTTACTGGAATTGGAATCTCCTACCTTGGACAGTGGAGTTGCTTTTTGAATGGACTACCGTGATGCAGTTCAGTCAATTGAAATCATCTCAAGTAGGTATACAAGATTCTATCAACTCTGACTTTTTGTATCCCCGGAGAAGTTACATACATTTGTGTCAAGCTTCTGAACAGTCATGTTCATTTGTCACAACAACAGTGTTTTCATGGCGCTGAGGAAGGCGCATGAGCAGAATAACAACTAACCGAACTGCATGGAGAGAAATAGGTGAATTATCTTAGTTATGATTCTCATTCATGATGCACAGATTAAGAAGAAAGAAAAGTATGATTTTCGACTGTAAATTATTACATTCTACGCCTTTTATTATATATTGTAAATGGAAACATGATAGCTTACTTATATTCAATGGTAAGACAACTAACAATCAAGGATAAAAACCTGTTTAGTGATAGCACAGTATGTGTACAGTTTAAATCAGTAAAATAATTCCGTACAAGCTTCCCATGCGACGGAGTGGTCGGCGGTGCATCGCCTTGCGTGCCGCACGCGCACGTGTGCGTGGAGCTGGTTTGAAATGGAGCGCAGGTGTGGTGAGGTCTTAAGAGATTCTAGCTGAGATACTGCGTTAGCTAATATGTATATTTACCGTGACAATAGGTATAATAAAAATGTTGGTAAAAATAATAAAGAATTATGAAAAGCTTGTGGAAATAATGTTTGTAGAAGATGACTGAATAAGCGGTTCGTTCAAAATGGGAGATATAGGGTAGGATCTTCTATTCATACTGAAATCTGAATCTGAACTGTGGGTTCCCCAGCCCGATGGAATGGTATGGTGGACGTTTTAAAAAACCCTGAAACAGAAATGAATGTATTTTGTGATGTTCATGTTGTGATGCCCAATAGCTGGCCTTAGTGTGTGGTGTGTAGATATCAATATTTATTCATATATATGTATACGAAAGAAATGCGTTGCGCGATCACTTACATAGTGCTCACCGAATGAGAAGAATAGATGAAGTAACATAGTTGGATGTTGAGGGATGTTTTGTCAGAAAATTGTAAGTGCCGTACGGCTACCGCTTTTGGGAATACAAGGCGTGTGTATGTTTATATATGTATAAATATGTCTGATAATGGTGCGTAGTGTGTGTAGCGTTATGACAGTATAGTTTTTACTTATACCTAGAGAGGTAGTTTTGGCACCACATGATACAGGTTAAAATCTCAATTTTTAAAGCAAGGTGTATCCTGGAACCAGAACATCTAGAACTAGTATCCTGATTAGATATTCATAGTACCTACATTTATAAACATATCGGAGGAACATGATTGGATAAACATGTTCTTGATTAATCATCATATCAGCCGAAAGAAGTCACTGCTGGGCATAGGCCTCCCCTAAAGAGTGGCAAATTGACCGGTCCTTGATTAATGTAATGAAATATTTATTGTCAAAAACATGTTAAGATACAAGTCGTTGGGTCCTGAGCTAGGATTCCCTGTGTTATACCCAGTAATATGACAAGTTTGGAAATTGAAATTTGCATTCATACAGAGTAACAAGGTATAGTCTACATTTTTTTTAATAACCTTAATTTATTATGTGAATTATAAGTGTGTTGTGTATATGTACCTACACCTATATGATGCACTTTAAATTGAGTTCAAATACAAATAATGAATGTCACTGCAATACCTATTTTTGACTGGCACATAGTTTGGGATTGAGGTCTCAGTCCTTTAAGCTTAGAGTGAACAACGATTATATGATTGTAAGAGATAAAATAAATATTGAACAGCTGAAAGCTGAACAGCATTGAAGGCTGTTGAATACACGCACAGATGACCTGATTGGGACTTGTTTGCAAGTAGAAGGAGAATGTGCCATGAATGTTTGAAGTAGGTATTGTATCGTTTGTAGTGCAAGCTTTGCTTGTTTCGGTAATGACTATTTGTGTAAGATTGTCCGCAAATATTTATTTATTGTGAGACGATGGATGATCGGTGGAGCTAATAGGGATGATATGTAGGTGTTGTATTGTTTATTGTGGGGATGGAGATGTGTATACTTGTGAACCTGTTGAAGCTGAGTTCTCCAGAGATTTGGTGCAAATTGTAATGTTTATGGCTTTCACGTGTCAATGAATAGATTGCTACAGAAAGCGTGTTCCATGGGCACTCACAAATCTTCACTTGGGCATTCGCATGAATAATAAACTGATGACTGATATGGCCGGATTTGACTGAACTGAGGGTGGCTACTTGACTTAAGATTGAATGTCATAAACAACATGAAATAATTTTAGAATTAATATTATTCTTGTTTGGTCGATTTAACACGTGGTGATATACCTACATTATGTATTGTTACTGAGGGAAAAACTTAGATACCCTTTAGATTGTTTGAGGTCAGTGGCGCCCTCTTGGAATTTGAACTGTCATTAGAAGGTGATTTCACACCCAATTTGAGTTTGAATTCTAATTCAATGATTTATCCTAGAAGTGATAAATAATAGAGGTTTCGGTAGCTGGCTTATCAGATATGGCATCCACAGATAGTCAATCTGTGTATTCTTGGGGTTCAAATCATGAACAGTTCATAATCTTTCTATTTCTATGTGTTAACACCTATAAAAATGTAAAGCTGGATATTGATTTTTGAAGTAGGTTGCACTGCAATGAATGGCTGTGTGTTTTACTACGTACCTACTGGTGATTTGGTGAAAAAATGGATTTGACAACGACAACAACGAAATTATAGAAATGTTGACAAAAATAGATAATGCGATCGGAAGACGGATTGCCGACAAAATTTATTAAAAATCAATAAAACTAGTGCCCTTTATATATTCATAGACCCACCAGTTCGATGCTTTCTAGAAAATCATTGGTTAAATTTCCCTTGATGGTTAATTTTTGTTATGTGATCTTGGGATTTATAAAGGGACCTGGAATATTTTACTGTATCATTGACAGTTCCCACGAAGAGTATAACAATAAGGCAATATTTAAAGTCGCAATAATTTGGGATAAATTCAGTATATGTATAAATGATTAAAATTTCATCAAACAATAAATATTTAATGGAAGTAACGAGAGGACACTAATGAGAGAGTGTATGAGTCGGACGTAAGCGGCATATAATGGACATGGTTAGGCTGTGATCATGTTATCTGATGCCCATGTCCGAACTGTACCTAGTATGCATGTTGTACCTTGCTGACATTCGGAATTATTACCTACATGGCGGGCGTGACACATTTGTCTACACTGGTGATTGACTGAATACTACTTAGATTGAATTATTGTTTGGCTAACTAAATTAATTTTGTTTTATGTAATTCAATGAAAACGTAAACCAAGTTTTTGGAAGGTTTTGACAAGTTCATTGACAAGTTAGGCCTATGTCGGAAGGCGCGCATTTTTGCCTATTATGTAATTTAGATGGTTCTATATTTTACTACGAGGCACTGTAGAGTTGGTAGAGGCTGCATTCACGAGTTAATGGGCTGCTTTGGTTACAAGTCGTGTACTCGTATATGGTTTAGTTGTTTAAAGTAAGTAGATAAAGGTAGAGTTGTTGAAATACAGAGAGGACATTTAGAGAGTAGGTTTGTGACAGTGCGTTGTTGAAAAAAAAACCGATATGATCTGCTTTAGCTAAATTGCCATGTATAATATCGCACCATATCTACCAGGAAAAACTTGTGTTTTGTCAATTATCAGTATTGCAAAGTGCGTGTTTTCCACACATGAAGAGTTGGACCTAAAGGAATTGATCCTTGTATAAACCGTGAAGCGGAAAGGTGACTTCTATTTGTGTATTTATTTGCAGTGTCATCTACAATGTAGTACTTGAGAGCACCACGGCATCTGGTTATTTAATCAATAATTATAAGTTTGACCATATTGTTATCATCTCGAATAGTGTAAGATTTAAATGCCCAACACCTTAGTCAATGAGTCAATATATTACGTTGGAAGCAAAGAATGAGTAATACCCTAAGGATACTGTACCTATTTAGGGCCTCGGTGATTGGATTGATACAGGTTTCAAAAGTACCTATACTTGTGTAAATTAGTAACTTATAGGATGATTGAATAGAAGCGGTGACGCGGTGGAAGATGAGTAGGTACCTATCACGAAAAATTGTTGGAGGCTGTCATCAACGAGTACTCGCGTGAATAGATAATTGTATTGGTGTGTGGTCGTGTACCTACGTCCTACCTCTGGTACTACCGTCCGGTCTCTGGATTTGTGAAGGCAAAAAAAAAAGAAGAGGAAATGTAATTTTTATTATATGAAAACTGGGTACATGTTTGTAATTTTGCCTGGTTGTGGCATATGTTTCTTATTAATTAAGAATGGTCTCATTAATGAGATTGGTCCAGGTATGGCAGGATATATTTTATTTGTAAATCTCTATTCCATACTAGCAGTTGGTTTACGGGGATGCATACTGCTTGTACATTAATCAAATGTATAGTGATTTAAGATGGGCATCGGTAACAATTGTAATTAATGGCGACCTAAGCGAAGGGACTCGCTTTTAAACAGGATGGCCGAGCTGTTAGGTTACGTTATATTTCTATTAATAATTACAGCTGTGTAAGTACTATTGATTGGTACATATTCGTTTATTGGCATTATTTGTACTGGCAATTCAACGACGGCTAGGGCCTCTGTGGCTGTGTGCGACGTTTTAATAAAGCATTATGACAGTTGAACTGTCACTATTAAGAAAGCGCGGCGAGAAGGCATTGAGATAAAAGGACAAAATGATTTGTAAAGATTTAATAAGGATTGGATAAATATTGGATAATGGATGGAAAATATGGAAATAACTGATATTGTATAATAAAACACTAGAGAGTGATATTTGTTTCATTCCAAACTGACCTCCCCAATATGATGTATCAGAAGATTACTTAAAATAAAAGCGAGGTCGACGTGGGCGTCGTGTCGCCGCACGCGCCAACTTCGGCGAGTCAGTGCACTCGCGCGCCGCTGACCGAATGTATTCAATGTATCACATCATGATCACGAACATGATCATTAAAAGAAACTTCGGTTCCGCATCCGCGAGGCCAGTTAGTGTCCGCTTGCTGTGACTGACGGATTGATGCTGTGACCTTGAACTTATTGGTAATCACCGGCGCTCCCCCTCTCGCTGAAAGGCTGTTAAGCAGTTCATGATAGGTACCTCAATCCCTGCATGGACGAGAGCTATCAGTATCCTCCACTGCTTAATGTTCGTCTTAGAAGGAACTATATAATATATTTCAAATTTCAACTAACAATAGTTTTGCAAAAAGTGAATTATGTTATTGAGTTAAGTTTTAAAGAGAACTTAGAACATAAATGTACTGGTCGTTTTCTGCATAATCAAGATGGCAATTATGAGGTTGTTCAGTCACACGATTTGCTAAATGGCATGGAATATAATATAAAATATAATATAACCCAATAGACGAAGCCTTGAAATATATTGACAAAAGGATTGACGCGGTGACCACTGATTGCGGGGGCGATAATATGTGCGCGCACGCTGGAGCGTGCGACAGAGACAGTGTGTAGGGGGAAGCGGCGAGAGGGGGCAGGGCAGTCACACCTCACACCACACCACACAGTCAGTCAGTCGCCGCCGAGATGTGCCATGCGGTGGTGCTCGGCGTGTTGTTCTCGCTGCCCTCATACCTGTACTCGGCCGTGCCCTTCAGGTGAGCTCGGGCTCGAGCCAGCCGTTCCGTGCTCGTGTCAGTGTTGTCCATGTTGCGCAAAACTATGTGTACATGCCCTTTTCTAAATCGTTTCATTACAAAGCTTGCTGGACGTTCTTTCCTATAGGCATGAAGTAAATCGAAATTTGTGAACCGGAAGTCAAACGGGCTCTATAAGCAGCGATCGCAGTATAGGGAATGGAACGGCTAACTATACTACACATCGCTTTCTCGACGTAAATGGTCGGCCAATGAATCACAAAATGATTATGAGTAGACGCATTACTTTCGGCGAGTGAGGCCGGGTCATGGACTGCTTGGAGTTGGTCGCGCGCTGGCTCGCCGCGCTGCTCGACGGACTGCTCGCCAAGTTAGTACCGGGTAGCCCTATAGGGCAATCTACAGAATTATGGCTTTGGACCAGTGCAACCGACCACCGATTGCCCATAGGTATTGTATTACGAATCGAGAGTTGAGACCGGTTTAGGAAAACTGCTCCTGCGACAACACGCGAACCAACGAGCCAAAACCTTCATGTAAACCCTGGTCTATGCTCCTAGCTTTAGTTCTTGTAGGCCGCTCGTTACCCAGCGGGCTGTTCCACTTCACTACAGCTAGAGGCGGACCAATATAAGCATGACCTCCGATTATTCATACTTGGTACGACTTTCAGGGCCCAGGGTCAACAGTCAAATAAGTTTTGTGAGCATTTGAGCAAGCCTTGCAGGAAGTACATAATGACATAAACAAACAAAATCACTTCGATCGACTCTGATGATAATAAATAAATATCATACTTACTTATAATTCATATTCATATACAAGTCAACTCAAACCAAAAGTAGCAGCAGTTAGTACTCAATACTCTCAATAGGAGAGTGCTAAAGACCCGTATGAAATGAAGGCTAATGGTTCGGCGTTGTGCTAGTGTTAGTATTATTGAGATTATTTGGCCAACTTGAATAAAGTAGTCCATTCAAAAAGCAACTCTACCGTCCAAGGTAGACGATTCTAATTACAATGACAGTTTTATAAAGTCGGTCACATTAAAAAAATCTCACATTAAGTAAGCTCGTTTTTAGCGAGTAAAATATGCTTAATAAACGCAAATTCGAAAGGATCAAGTACCTACTGCAATAGAAATTATCTTCGCAGTAACTCCGCCACGTCTATAAATATTCTAGCGTGCAATAAAATCCAAAGCATTATGTTATACAATACAAATACTCTTTATTGCACACCTCAAACAAACAAAGCAGTTACAGAGAGAAACAATACAATAACATCTAGGTAGAGGTAGACAACAGGCGGTCTTATCGCTGAAGAGCGATCTCTTCCAGACAACCTGTTATGTTATGAGACACTAAAAAACCGGCCAAGTGCGAGTAGGACTCGTGCACGAACGGTTCCGTACCATTATCTATAAAAACGAGCAAAAAAAACACGTTCGTTGTATGGAATCCCCATATTTATTTTATTCTATTTTTTTGTACCTATATTTTGTTGTTATAGCGGCAACAGAAATACATCATCTGTGAAAATTTCAACCGTCTAACTATCACGGTTCACGAGACACAGCCTGGTGACAGACGGACGGACGGACAACGGAGTCTTAGTAATAGGGTCACGTTTTTACCCTTTGGGGAGCAGACACGTGCCGTCCTACGCTGCATTACAACAGAAGCAGACTATTATTGGCATATATATAACATTATTGTGAAGTAGTCTATTGTACCTGTGCCAACATCAAAAGCTAAAAGTCGAGTAGTGTTCGAGGGCCCTTGTCCAAAACAAAAGCCTACCTAACCCCGTGAGCCGGAGAGTCGGCCAGGCGTGGCGTGACGTCAGCTCGCGCGATCTTGTTTACATCGGCCAGGCCGCAGTAGGCACGGACGCGGACCTTTATACGTCCACTTCCACTGTTGATAATGTAGCAAGCGATACAGTTATCGAGTCCAACCCGCACCCACCACACAAGCTACTGCGCGTCAGCTGATAACAGATTTCGTAACATATTTTTACACTGTTACATTTTGATAGGCACACCTACACTTTTGACCACTTTATTAAACCTTTTTTTTCGTATATGACATACTCGCTTCCGCCCGCGACTTCGTCTGCGTGGACCTGGGATAAAAACTATCATATAGGTATTTTAATCCAGGCTATAAACTATCTTTGTGCAAAATTTCAACCAAATCGGTTGAGTAACAAACATCTAAACATCCAAACTTTCGCATTTATAATATTAGTAGGATTACTATCAGCATTATTAACTTATTACTTATTACCCAATGGTTGAATTAATGTGTCAAGCGTGGTCACTGATTAGAGTGATTACGTATTTCGTACTAACGTCACTATCAGTATTTAAAACAAATTAAACTTATTTTTGACGCAAGAATTTCACTAAATTACGTGGGATTCAAGCCGATTTCCTACAAAACTGGCTATGTATTTCGTTTATTTTGTGTTACTATAAAGAAAGAGAGGCGATACTAGCATAAAAGCAATAGTTTGAAGCTTGACGCCCAAAACTAAATTAAAATGAAATTTGTGTTTTGACTGGCTAGATTGGGGTCTCTAACATTTACTATATCCAATAGGTACTTGACCAATACGGCAGCGCTTTTGTATGACGAGTACCTATCAGCTTTCGCTCGGAGGAGTTCCCAAAGATCAAGGTTTCCCTCAACTACTCGTATCGAAAGTTTTCGTGCCTCTCAATAACTCAATCTTAAAAATGTATTAAAATTAAAACATTATTTTTCTGGGTCACTAAACTGTCCGCGAGACCTGCGCCCATAAAATATGGGCAAATAGCTACGACCCGTCAATATTATAATCAACTAGCTTCTGCCCGCGACTTCGTCAACGTGGAACTCGTTTATATCGTAGCTCCATACAAACTTTGGCCCCCCATTTCGCCCCCAGGGACGATTCCCGGGATAAAAAATATTCTATATGTTAATCCAGGCTATACACTTTATGTATACCAAAATTCATCCTAATCCGTTCAGCCGTCTAAGCGTGATTGAGTAACAAACATCTAAGCATCCACTTTCGCATTTATAATATTAGTAGGATAATCATGGAATTCCATAAATGTTTATCCAAATTCCAAATTTGGATTAAAAATACTTGAATTATAAGTAAAGGAAACAGCAATTTATATTGGTAAATATCCTAGTTTATTTTTGGAGAAACTGTCACAATCACAACAACAAACGGGACCATAGTCATATTTTTACACAGTTTAAAACACATGTCACAAGCGGCATAGACACATTAAGATGAGGGTTGGTGACTATATTTCTATATCCTCCCTTAGGCATAATGGCATAAACCCCTTGGTGAGCGCGTCAGCCACAATCTCGTTTGTCTGGATATACTCGATGACAATATTCTTGAGGCGCACCTTATCACAAACAAAGTGGTGATGTCAATGTGCCTAGTCCTGGAATTATAATTCTCGTTACTTACCTGCAAGTTTAATCGCACTTTGATTATCACACAAAATGGTCATTGGTGCAATTACCAAGTGTGGCCAAAATTCTTCCTGCAAGATTCTTCCTGTGTGCAACTAGAAAGAGACATATATTCAGCCTGGGAGAGCGCAACGGTCTGTCGTCGGCGTGAGTTCCAGGTAATTGCTGCACCCTGGTGAATAAATACGTAGCCGGTACATGACCTACGGTCGTACTCATTGCTACACCAAACCATGTACATGTTTGGCTTTGGATCAGAACCGTTGGCTTTAGAAGAAGCTTTGTCTAGTCACTGGAAAAAAGCTATGGAAGAGGAATTTAAGACTTTACAGAAAAATGATATGATTATTGGATGTCTGCTTTACCTGACATGACAAGGAACGTGCCCCAATATTTCCTATGCTGTCAATATACTCTCATCTCTCATCTCATCAGATTTAACTCCAGACCTGAAATGGGTGGCGTTAAAACGAGTTTTAAGATATTTACAATTCACTGAAAACTACACACTAACTTATAAACTTGATGACGATAGTCACACAGTTTAAAAGACAGTCACGAGCGGCATAGATTAAGATGAGGTTTGATGACTATATTTCTACAATAAGTACTACGAGTATCTATTACATCATTATTTCTAACATAACAGGGACCGTGGTATAACGTGTGCCTTTATATCTAAAAAAATATTACACTACATGTCACCTCTAGCCATATCCGCGTTCCGAGGTATGATAATTACATGCTTAAAGTAACATGTCCACGCAAAATAACATGTACACGCAAAATTATATAAAAATGATATACGCAAACGAATGACTTGCCTACTAATCTCCTCACATTCTAGCTACAAGCACTGATTCCATTTTGGGTTAGGAGCGTTGTCACCATGATCGTTTGGAAACTGTGACTATATAGGCGGTGCAGCCCGGTCATTCCCATCTGTTACCACCAATTTGTTACCAGTGGTAACATTTGGGATTTTTTCCCATCTTTTACCAGGGGAATAGTTATTGATGGTAACTACAGGTATTTTTTTCTAGTAGTTATACCACCACCAAGTACTTTAGTGGTAAAAGATGGGAAAAAAATCCCAGATGTTACCACTGGTAACAAATTGGTGGTAACAGGTGGGAATAACCCGTGCAGCCCATGAGTATTTAGAATAGGATTCGGGTCTATCTATTATAGACGTATATATCTCTCTCGCTTACTCTACAAGTAGGTAATTATGCCAAAATAAACGATTTCATAATTCCACCCGAACCCATCAACTTTTCTAAGAGCTCTCAGCTCGCGGACTTCTTCTCGTAGCGGTGTCCTATTTTCTTTAGTTTAGATTGTACGGGGAAAGATGCAGGCGGATTGTACGTCACTAATGAATTATTATTATACACTTACGGACAAAAAATCGACTCTAACATTTATCATCATCATCAGCCGAAAGACGTCCACTGCTGGACATAGTGCAATATCTCTGAAACTAATTATAATATTAGAAATAATAAACTATTAAAAAAAGTTGCTTGAGTCGATTTTTTGGTCCTTAAGTATAATGCCCTGATTTTGAATGTCTGTATTCTGTAAAGTTTCGGCGTAGTTTTCCACTGCCCGGCTAATATACGGTCCAAATATTTTGCCTAACGCGAATGGGGATGTCATGCTCTTGTTTCACATGAATTATCAAACCGTGTCCAAAGAAATTGATATCCTCGATTTCATTTTCTTTGTGTACTATACGATTACCAAACGCGTATGCTTCGTTGTAATATTTGGCGATACGCATGATGTTGAGTTAATTAGTACTGGTTTTTATTATATTGGTCGATGAAACGATACTCGTGTTACACAAACTTATGTTGATTGCTAAAATCGGTTCAGGGTGTTATTTGGAAAGAGGCCTAAAGTGTCATAACATTGTAGGGTTCCTCGGATGCACTTGGTCACAATCTGGCCCTGTATGATGCTTCCTTCTTAGCGGTATGGTTCGAATAGAACGGACGAGTATAACGTGCCTACAGCAATATAAAAAGGCTAAGATAATAGATTTGAAAAGTTCGAGATATGGTCCATTTATGTACGGACTCACCATGTATTTTGTACGGACTGACCACTAACAGGGCACGTTGTTGTTTGCAGGAAGGCGCGGCGCAAGGAGCGCGAGGGCGAGGCGGCGGGCGACCCCAAGCTGTACCTGCAGGAGGCGCTGCTGGAGCGGAAGCTGCCTGAGCTAGATATGCGCCAGCTGGTCGACCTGCCGCGCCACCTCGACTACAACGAGTGGCTCGCCTCGCACAGTCAGTATCCAATAGGGGTGTGACCTAAGTTTGCAGGAAGGCGCGGCGCAAGGAGCGCGAGGGCGAGGCGGCGGGCGACCCCAAGCTGTACCTGCAGCACGGCTATCACAAGACGACGCGCGAGCTCTCTCGATTTTTCTCGCACTATCCGTCTCTCTCTAATTAGAAAACTCGGAAAGAGAGGTATAGTGCGAGAAAAATCGAGAGAGGTCGCGTGCCGTCTTGTGATAGCCGTGCAGGAGGCGCTGCTGGAGCGGAAGCTGCCTGAGCTAGACATGCGCCAGCTGGTCGACCTGCCGCGCCACCTCGACTACAACGAGTGGCTCGCCTCACACAGTCAGTATCCAATAGGTTGTCACAGTTGCTTGGTACAGTAAAGTCAACATATTAAGGAAGTGCAACATATTAGCCATGCCTGGGGATTAAAACCTATATTGTTTACACATGTTTAGAAACGGCAGTACCATTAATATGGCTCTGTGCTATACTTGAAACCATATTAGATTCCAAAAAAACTACCCTTTGTGTTGCCATTAAAATGAGGAGGGTTGCCACCGGTGAATTTGCATTTTTTCTAAATGATGGACGCGGACGTAGCTAGTTTCCATCATTTAGAAAAATGCAAATTCACCGGTGTCAACCCTCCTGTGGTGTTTTTGGAATCTAATATGGTCTCCCCGGCATGGTTTCTGCTCGAAATTATATTGCTCAGTTTCGCTTCAACACAGTAAGTGCTACAATTAGAAAAAGCTGGATTGTCTATCTCGCCGCGACACAGCTCGTGCGCCGTCTTGTGATAACCGTGCTGGGGTTGTTTCTTTGACTGCCAGGTACGAACGATCGCTGCTGGATACTACCGAAGTTTGTAGCTACTACCGGTTTGGTACAATTGAGGCCACTCAGACGCTTCAAATGTAAACGAGCCCTCATTTTCGTTATCATTCATAATTTATTGGCTATTAATATAACTAGTATCATGTGTGTTTGTCTACTCTAGCTGGTCTAAATATTTATTGGACAAATTTGCATCTAGCCTAAAAAAATATTAAGAGCGAGTAGATTCGCACGTGATTTCCGCTTCTTGTTTCCGGTTAATACAACCTAAGAGAACTCGGTTCGAGATTGTTGTTTGTTATTTGGAGACAAAAAATTTAGACTGAATGTTTTCTTCTACTTTCAAGGACAGTTGAAAAAATATTGAGATAACAAAAATGCGTTACTCTTATTATCATTTATTGCCACAGTAAGTTGTGGTATCAGAAAATGTGACAAGTTTGGCATCAGCTCTTTATGGACATACAAACTGATTTATTTATTTATTTATTTATATTTGGAGAACCAACAGCTTCAGAAACACAATGATATTATTGATAGAATACAGAAAGCCAATTACAGGTTCCCACCGATAGCATCAGAGTAAGTAACCATTTGTGAGATCACTATTTTTACATTAATGAGATTTCCTAGCCTAGGGGTTACAAAGTGTGGGAACTTATTTATTAATTTAACTAAACTATTATACCAACGTCATAAGGGTAGTGACACAGTACGATGAACTTAAAGCTATTAACTTAAGTCTTAAGGCTATGCTCACTCAAAGAAATTCCTCGTCAGTTTACGCCTCGCAGCAGGAATATTAGTGTTAAATATGTCAATATCAAAGTCTTTAGTTAGCTCATTAACTTTTTTACAGCCACGAATTAGAAAACTGTTCTGCCTGTAATTACGCGAGGCAAAGGGAGTAGTGAGAGGGGGATAATGTCTTTTAGTTCTAGACGGAATATTGAATTACTTATGCAAAATTCATTATTAATTCCGACTCCATGCATTTGCAGTTTTCTTAATAACCCAACATCACGACATTGTTTGTAAGTACATGTAATAAAGAAAATTGCCAGTTAAGTGGAGTGTTAGTGTCTTCGCATTATCTACTTAATTAACAAACTGCTTGCATACAAACTTTCGTGTTCGAGGTCGAGGTAGAATCCGGCCTTCATAATGAACAAAAAAAATATAGTAGCGAGCTTCTCGAAATGTTTTTAAGCATAAGATGCAGATAACCTCTATCATTTAGGTATATTGAGGTATTCCCGCTTTTTTTTTGTTGGCAATACGCTTGTGACCTAATATTTTTTTACGATGCCATTCGAACCAGTTTTTGGAGAGAAACAAATGTTTGTATGGGAGCAACTACAATTAACGAACATAAATAGGTACCCAAAAAATTGAGTCAAAGACGGACCTTACTGGCGGATACGCTTCATACTGATTAACTCCAAAGAAAGGAGGGTTATGTTTTTCAAGCGTATGTATGTATGTATGTATGTGTGTATGTCTTATTCTTTGGCACGCCCTGCAGACTAAACCGTTTGACGTATTTCGACATATGAGGTGTCGTTGGATTCCTCTTAATCGTGGGACACATAGGCTATATTTGCAAAAAAGCAGTTGGTTTTTTTGAAAAATCTTTTAATTCCGCTTGTTATGATTGTAATTACATATTGTAATTTATACTTTATTGCAATTATTTGATGGTTTGCTATCCATTTAGCAACACTACATTATCAATTTAAACATGAGGTCACAAGCAGTGTTTCTAATGCCGGGATTTATTACTACTACAATACCGCGGATCCCGGTATTGTAGTAGAAGCCTATTCTGCTATGCTAATCATAATCACACAGCATGCGTCGGGAGAGGGCATCGCTTGCCGGCGCCAGTGGGCCTGCTCTGCGGCACGATTGCGGATGGCGCGTTGCGCCGCGCCGGTCATCGCCGAACAGCTTTCCACTAATTTTCGATCGTTAAATTTCACTGACACGGACGAAAGCGTGCAATATTCACTATCGAAGATTGTCGGTAGCTAGTACTATAAAGTTTAATAATAGCAAACCTGTTTAGGCGCAACGTTCAAGCACTCCGGTTCCGTCCCGACCCGTCCGCCTTAATTGCATCTGAGATCACGCGCTCTCGACTCTCGCTCTCGCGCTTCAGGTGTACCCCATTTGTTCTACTAATTAGTGACGTTTCCGAACATATCCCAACACATTTTGTAGTGAAATAGAACAGATGGGAACGCCGGGCTTCCGCCGCCGCACCTGTTCCCGAGAGCCCCCCTGATCAGCCGACTCGTCACGCGTCAACGTAATCGATCGCGGCTGTAACGGCGACGCTGACATTCTCAGTAACGGCGTCGGCGCATCTGCTCGGCCGATGCTCCCGACATCTCTATATACAATTATACATATCCATACCTGATATCTCTATATACAATCGTACATATCCATCACACCATTCAGGCTGACAGCATGATACTCTAAGTCCTGGGTTCTTAACCAACCCCCCTGGGGATTGACACATTTTGCCTTATACATATGTCATAGGATAGTGAAACGAATAACGGTGTAGTATTAACTGTTCTGTGTTTTAGCTCAGTTTTTTTTGTAAAGACCATTAATTGACCCTAGTCTCATCTCAAGGTAAGCGACGATAGAGCCCAAGATGAAGTTCACAGGTTCACTATTAGACCCGTATCTGCTCTAGACGCCGGTCTAATTCGGCATATCGCATATAATTATCGTAGAGTAGTGGTTTATTCATTATAATATTTTCAATATTGGTATATTCGTTAAAAAAAATATCTAAGCAACCTTTAATAATAAAGTCGCGTTTACATTATTTGATCACTTTGTCCATGCAAATATTTTAGAACTCGACTGTAATAAACACGAAGAGGTCTATGCTCAGGCTACCTCAAATTCTACCTCATCTGCTATTATGACGACGATGAAGATAAACAAGTCATGCCTCGCAACATAAACTGTATTTGTGTTTCAGCGTTGGCGCTATTCGAGCACGTGAACCTGGTATACGGCGCCGTGTCGGAGTTCTGCACGGCGAGCTCGTGCCCGGACATGTCGGGGCCGGGCGGGCGCGTGTACGCGTGGGTGGACGAGCGCGGCAAGAAGGCGCGCGTGGCCGCGCCGCAGTACGTCGACTACGTCATGACGCTCACGCAGAACACCGTCAACGATGAGACCTTATTCCCCACCAAATACGGTACCTATATTACCTTACTTGGAATAATTAAACCCTTTTACATGCACTTTGTCCCAGTGGGATCTTTAGGACGTCGACTACATTATGACGCTCACGCAGAACACCGTCAACGATGAGACTCTCTTCCCCACCAAATACGATACCGAAAAACCCTGTTGCATACACTTTGTCCCAGTGGGATCATTAGTAGGTCGATTACATTATGACGCTCACGCAGAACACCATCAACGACAAGACCCTCTTCCCCACAAAATATGGTACCTTTCTTGGAAAAATTAAACCCTTTTACATGCATTTTGTCCCTGTGGGATCTTCAGTAAGTGGAGTCGTGGACTACGTAAGACGCTGACGCAGAACACCGTCAACGATGAAACCCTCTTCTCCACCAAATACGGTCAAGTCTTGCCAAGCTCGTCAAAAGACAATAGCAGGAGTACTCTCGCGGACAGTTGCGACAGATTCGGGCTGCTGCAAAGCATAGGACGATATTAAACCCTTTTGCATGCACTTTATCCAAGGGGAATCTCCAGAACGACGACTGCGTAAAGGTGATTTTCCACCGGCGTGGATTGACGAGACGAGGCGTGGCGTGAATTGAAATCGCGCTGACCCTTTTCCACTAAAAATTGGCATTAATTGCAATCGCGAGCCCGCGCCTGCTCGACGAATGTTTAGTTGTTAAACACCTGTAGCGAGATGTTTGTTTCTGTTGCAGGGTTAATTTAATCTCTATTTCAGAAACAATACGGTTTATTTTTATACAAACAAATATTTCAATTCACGTCGCGCAAATTCTCGTCAATCCGTACTATTTCCACCGAAGATGCGCCGGGAGTGAATTGAAAATTGTTTCTGTTGCAGAGTTAATTTAATCTCTATTTCAGAAACAATACGGTTTATTTTTATACAAACAAATATTTCAATTCACGTCGCGCAAATTCTCGTCAATCCGTACTATTTCCACCGAAGATGCGCCGGGAGTGAATTGAAATTTGCCATACAAATTTCAATTCACGCCGCGCCGCGCCTCGTCAATCCACGCCGGTGGAAAATCACCTTAAGACGCTCAGTCGCTCTCGTTAATGATGAGACCTTCCTCAGTTCCCCACCAAATATTGCCACTATCTTATACTCTATAACATTACTTCTAATGTGCCTTAGCAGGACCACTCTCACGCAGAAGTACGACTGTTACGACCACCCTCCACTCCACAGCCTTCGGACTGCTGCAGATAATATGACATAAAAGGCGCTCTTTTGGATGTCATTCGATTCACATGCACGGTGCAGTTCAATCGAGACCATGTTCCACCATCTCCCATGGACCTATGATACTCATGCATGACAAGCTATGGTTATAATAATACCACGTCCGAGCGAGATGGTAGCATACAAATCTCGATAAGTGTGACAGAAAGGGAAATATCATTCGTTGTCCTTATTAAAGTTCAACTTTTTTTTTATTTGCCATAACTGATTTGGTATTAAGTTGTGGCAAAAAAAACAATACCCGCTCAAATTAAGTAGGTTGTTTATGGTAAGCCATCAGCCATTCTAAGACCAGTTCTTAATTTAGCTGCATAGAAGCCTTTACGTCCTGCATTGTGGCATCACGTATAGCTTGTCCTGAGTATCATAGGTCCATGACCATCTCCATTCACCGAATGATAGAAATCAATGTCAGCGCCTCTTATTTATTGTTATAAAGCGATATTCCAACGCTTATACGTGAAAATAAGCGCTAGTCGACATGAATGTTAGGCATGTTACAAATATTCGCATTCGCATACGCGAATGGTTCGTATAATTTTGAACATTCGCATCGACATTGTTTGTGATTGCTCGATTAGTTTGACTTGTGTTGGTTTAGTTTTTTTGTCCTTTTCATTGACATTCGCTATCGCGATTAATCTGACATTCGTGACATCCCTAATTAGTAATTACTGCAAAGGGCCTCATCACAGGCCTCATCACAGGCCTCATGGTTAAACATAATCGTGAAGGCATAATGACTAATGACGCATACGTAATTGCTATTTTTGAGCATATCAATAAATCCTAAAATCACCACGCAGTGACATAATCATCGCTAACACCAATAAGTTAAATTTAGATGTGACACAATCAGTACACGAGATGACGACACACTGATTAACTATTGTACAGGTGATTGTAACATTAAATAATTATGTAGGTACTTCATCATTGATTGATTGATTAAAACTTTATTCATCATCCTCCTAGCGTTATTCCCGGTTGAGCCCGGGGTCCGCTTGGACACCTATTCCCAAGATTTGGTATAGGCACGAGTTTTACGAAAGCGACTGCCATCTGATCTGACCTTTCAACCCAGAGGGAAAACTAGACCTTATTGGGATTAGACCGGTTTCCCCACGATGTTTTCCTTCACCGAAAAGTTAACGGTAAACATTCCGTACATAAGTTCCGAAAAACTCATTGGGTACGAACCCACGACCGCCGCTTGACAGCCGCATGCCTGAACCACTAGGCCAGGGGTCGGCAAACTTTCATAAAAAAATATATTTTAAGAACCGGAAAGAGCCATTTACACAATGCTCGATCTCACATTTTCTTCAACCTATCTTTATGAGGGGTCCTCGAAGAGCCGCAAACGACCCTTCAAAGAGCCACATGTGGCTCGCGAGCCGCGGTTTGCCGACCCCTGCACTAGCCTACCGAGCTCCAACATTAAATATGTACTTATCTATCAGTATTATTAAGGGTGCTTTTTTTCTGATGAGAGTGCATGGTTAGATATTTTTATATCTAACATGCAATCTCATGCCTTAGGCGGTTATCACACTGTCGCCGCATCCCGCTGCGCCGTGCGGAGCCAACACAGTTAACTGACCATCCGTACACTTTATTTGCATTGTAATAAGGTTCAACGTTCAGTTAACTGTGTTAGCGTTTGTACAAATTTCGCCGTACGGAGGTGCGAAATACACGATGGTCAGTTAACGATGTTGGCGTTTGCACAAATTTCGCCGGACGGAGCTCCGGAGGTGCGGTGCAGTGTGTGGTACCAAGTGAAATTTATATACGAACTGAGGTACTTGCACACAGCGAGAAAACCGTCGCTCCGCACATCACAGCGGGATGCGGCGGCAGTGTGATAACCGCCTTAGCAATAGAATTGTGTCCAGATATTTGTGAACACCTTCTTCGATCCTATATTTGTGATGGTGACTGTACACACGAGATATCTGACTGGATGCTGTTGGCGTTCCGTTTGATGGAACGAAATTGTGTTACATTGAATAGCAATCTTCGCGATCGCGATAGGTAAATTGAATAAATTCTGAACCGACCCGAAGCTCTAATCTAAACCATTCACAATAAATTGTTGATTCTAAAATTTACTTGCTTTGTGGGTAATGTGTTGTGTTCCTGGTGGTGAACAAGGCCGCCAGAATGCTCGCAACGTATCCTTAAATCAAAAAATCGTCGGCAGCGAGCTTGTAATTCTTCTGGAATCGCAAAGGCGACGATGTCTGCTTATTTATTTATTTACCTAGCTTCCGCCCGCGACTTCGTCTGCGTAGACCCGGGATAAAAACTATCCTATATTTTAATCCAGGCTATAAACTATCTTGGTGCAAAATTTCATGCAAATCGGTTCAGCCGTTTAAGCGTGATTGAATAACAAACATCCAAAGTTTTGCATTAATAATATTAGTAAGATACTTAAGGAGTACCAACAGCTGCAAAAACATGATAAAGGTCTTACATTGTAGTATAAAGCCAATTAAAGGAACTCCGATCGAATTTCCACCTAACCTTCTGCACATTCGTCTCTGACATTAATATAATTTTGTTATTCCAGCGAACGAGTTCCCGGCCATGTTCGAGTCAGTGGTGCGGCGCGTGGTGCGGCTCCTGTTCCACGTGGTGGCGCACCTGTACGCGGCGCACTTCCGCGAGCTGGCGCTGCTGCGGCTGCACGCGCACCTGCACCTCACGTTCGCGCACCTCACGGCGCTGGACGCGCGCTTCCAGCTGCTCGACCACAAGGAGACAGAGGTGAGCGTGTTAGCGTTCGTTAAAATCATTTCAATGAGTAATTACTGAGCGTGCAAAAATATAGTCTCGTAAGTTAGTGTCTTTATTTGAAATGTTTGACAATTTGTTTGTAATGTATGTGCAGGTGCTGCGCGACCTGGAAGTGGCGCTGCGGCTGTCGGAGCCACCGGGTGCGGCGCGGCGCTCGCCGGTCGTAACGCAGCCGCTTGGCGCGGCGTGACGCGTGACGCAAGACGCGTGACGTGTGACGCAGCCGCTTGGCGCGACGTGACGTGTGACGCAGCCGCTTGGCGCGGCGTGACACGAGACGCGTGACGTGTGACCACCCGCTCGGCGAGGCGTGACGCAACCGCACGGCGCGGCGTGACAGGAGACGCGTGACGTGTGACGCAGCCGCTTGGCGCGACGAGACGTATGACGCAGCCGCACGGCGCAGCGTGACGCGTGACGTGTGACGCAGCCGCTAGGCGCGGCGTGACGCGTGACACGATATTCCGTGACGTGTGACGCAGTCGCTCGGCGCGGCGGGACGTGACGCAGCCGCTCGGCGTGGCGTGACGCGTGACGGTAGATGCGTGACGTGTGACGCAGCTGCTCAGCGCGGCGTGACGCGTGACGTTTGACGCAGCCGCTCGGCACGGCGTGACGCGTGACACGAGATGCGTGACGTGTGACGCAGCCGCTCGGCACGGCGTGTCGTGTCACGCGAGATGAGTGACGTGTGACGCAGCCGCTCGGCGTGGCGTGACGCTTGACGCGAGACACGTGACGTAGCCGCTCGGCGCGGCGTGACGCGAGACGCGTGACGTGTGACGCGAGCGCCCCCATGCCTCTACACCTAAGTTAAAACGATTGTTAATTCTATTGTAAATATTTCAATCTGTTAAGTAGTTTTAGGTGATTACGATTAGTTAATACTATTATTTGTGATTGCTTTGGTTGTAAATAAAAGTGATATTTGTTTAACTAATAAACTGAAAGCCTTAAGTTGGTGTTTTTTTTGCCTCTTGGTTACTATCCCTGCCTGATCATCAGGGATCGGATAATCGGATAGATAAATAAAAATCTGTGTAAAAATGTAGAAGACAGTGCTAAAAAACCCACAGCGCTGGCAGAAATTCCTAGTTAACCCTTTTAACGCCATTCGTCATATACATAAGCGTGTAACGTACTTACAATACCAAATACTAGAGGGTTAGTGCCAAACGACCACGATGATACGTACCAAATCGGCGGACTGCATGGGCCGCTGCGTGATTTCGGTCCGTGCACGCGGAAGCACGGCATTCTGCCAAATCAAGGTTACTCCATACTAGATTTTCTGCGACCTTGCTTGGCCGTCCTCCAATTTCGTACGTGTAGCATCTGCTTTTGGCGGCAAATACACGGTGAAGTATTATCACGTGATCCATGCGCTGTCTCTATCACATTGCATGTTATGAATAAAGACAGCTATGGTGGATCATCATTCATCAGTATTTAATCACCGTGTATTGATCGCCTTATTGAGTAATTCATGGACGTATATTTAAACGTATACGTCCATGGAGTAATTTCTCTCCGGGTCAATCCCGTACCACGTCAATATACAATGACTATTAGTATATATAATGCCCTATTGGATGTGGGGCCGCTACTTCGGGTATGGTATATGCTGTGGGCATGGACCTAAGATATTCGGGACAGGTTATACGTGATGCCACAATGAGGGACGGAAAGGCTTCTATGCAGCTAAATTAAGAACTGGTCATAAAATGGCTGATAGCTTACCATAAACTACCTACTCCATTTGGGTGGGTAGTGATTTATTGGCCATAACTTCATACTAAATCAATTGTGGCAAACAGAAAAAAAGTGGAACTATGACAAGGTCAACGAGTGATATTTCCTTTTCTGTCACAATTATCGAGGTTTGTATGCTACCATCTCGCTCGGACGTGGTATATTATTACCATAGCTTGTCCCGAGTATCTTAGGTCCATGGCTGTGGGTATATGTAGTCCTAGCCAATAATCCAAGAAAAAACATTCGATCATTTGACGTTTTGTAGTATTGCCAGACGCCATTTTTGAGTAATTCATTAACTGTACGGTTGGTCATCCTGAAAATCAATATTATTTCATAGCAAGCCATCCTCTTCACGTACGACTTTCACCTTTTCATTGTCTGTGGCGTATATTGATATGTCAATAATTGAAGTTTCCTTTCTGCTGTGATCGTAGTAGAAAACGTAAAATTGCGCGTCGATATTTGCGATTGCCCAGCACCAACAAATTCTGAAAGGGAGGTCGAGGATGTGTTCGCGACGCTGGCTCGCAGAGTGAGCGGCATGTACGAGAGCACGTGCGGAGCCGCGGCCAGCGGGCAGTGCGGCGCGGCGCAGCGCGAGGCCGACGGGGCCGCCGCCGCGCCCGCCCGCGCCGAGCCCGCCGCGCGCGACTACAGCGGCTTCGACATCGTCAAGGCGACGCAGTACGGCGCCTTCGACCGCGTGCGCGAGCTCGTCGAGGCCGGCTGGGACGTGAACCAGCCGGACCACGAGACCGTGACGCTGCTGCACTGGGCCGCGATCAACAACCGGCGCGAGATTTGCTCGTACCTGCTGTCGCGCGGCGCGCATGTTGACGCCGTGGGCGGCGAGCTGCGCGCGACGCCGCTGCACTGGGCGGCGCGGCAGGGGCACCTGGAGGCGGCGGTGCTGCTGGTGCGCGCGGGCGCCGACCTGGCGCGGCGGGACGCGGAGGGCTGCGCACCGCTGCACTTGGCGGCGCAGTTCGGGCACACGGCGGTGACGGCGTACCTGGTGGCGGCGGGCGGCGCGGGCGCAGCGGACGCGGGCGACGCGGGCGGCATGACGCCGCTGATGTGGGCGGCGTGGCGCGTGGCGGCCGTGGACCCGGCGCGCCTGCTGCTGTCGCTGGGCGCGTCGCCGCGGCCGGCGGACGCAGCGCACGGCAACACTGCGCTGCACTGGGCTATCCTCGCCCGCAACTCTACCGCTGTGTCTACACTTGTTCTTTATGTGAGTCTATTATACTCTTTGAGGCATTCACCCCATATCATCGTTGTTTTCATTTCTGTCATAGCTGGACCATGTGAATCAATGTGTGTGGTAAACTAACATATCCGGCTCATTCTCACATTCCAAAATGAATTCAAACTATGCTCTACTATTCATGAGTTACTCATTATCTACCTGCCTTCAGCCAAAATGTATGGATACTTCTAATTCATTTCATATTACTCAGGTTTTTAAAACATAATATCCAACCACATGTTAAAAATGTGAGTTCCATAGGAGTACTCATAAATTACACTCAATGCCCCTTGTTGTGAAATGGTGCTATTTCTATTTGTGATCTATTTTATAAATTTTAACAATGCCATTACCTGATAAGGAATCATTACTATCTGTTGGCTATCAGTAAAATAAAATAGAACAGATTTAGATAAGAATATACGATTGTCCAGCTGTTGTATGATGCAGCTGTATTCTATACAATAGGAATTAAAGGCTAGACCACCTGTGGCCATCCGCTGCAATTTTGTCGGAAGGGTACTGACCTCCAGGGAATGTGGTCACACATTCTCTGCAAAGATAGGCTAAGTCAGTCACCTGAGAGTTCACGAACAACGCTCCAGTTAGCCAGTTTTCTTCACTTTTTTCCAGTCATTGTAGTCGAAATTGGCCAGGATAATAAATTCTAAGTTATTCTATTCCAAAGATAGTTTTGTAGGATGTATGGCATTATGTTAAAATAGGAACTGTTATTTAATAATAAATATGTTTATTTGCTACTTAGCTACGCTATACTCAGGTTGCTAGTTCAAGACCAAATAGACTTAATGTATTAACATTAAAAAAAAACACATCTTAAGTGTGATTTTAAATAAGCAAATTGAATCAAATGCCTGAATTATACTAGTAAAATAAATAGCATTTAGTAAATTTTGACATAAGGCAGTGATAGCAATAGATCTCCGGTAGATTTTTTGATCTTGAATTCATGGAAGTGTAGTGATGATATTTTTAGGTGAATTTAAGTGAATACCATTTATGAATTCTAAATGACTTAATGCAAATTTCTTTTGAGGTGCAATAAAGCATGACCAATTATAAATTGCCGTTTTGATGTGGTTTATTTAAATGTGGCAATTTTATCATTGTCATTAACTGGCTATTCACAAACTTGCTGCAGGGGCAATATTCGAATTGGACCCGTAACTGTCTACCTACTTAATTGTGATGTGTATAGGCAAGCAGGGGCAATTTGAATCAAAAAATTGTGTGTGAGTAGCCAGCTTTAGTGGTAAGAGGCAACTTTGCACACTGAAAATGCCACTTCCCTCAATTGATGTCTGAGTTGTTCTATTTACATCACACATAGAGATCGATTTATTGATTCAATATTACATGGTGCTATTTAACATGGTTGAAACTATTAAGTTAAATGATTGGTCCTTCTAATACTGTAAACATGAAAGCTTCTGCTGATATTTGTATATGTGTTGCTTTTCACGCAATAACTACCACACGGACTTCGATACAACTTTCTAGTAGGTTATATAGCTTATAAAGGCTGTCCCAAAATTTACGCAAGATTTCTATTTCATAGAAAACACCTATTTTTTTGTTTTTATTGTATTTTTATTTATTTAAACATTAACTACGTAGGATAGGGTTATATATGAAATGACACATCGGGCAAATGTCCACCACGGCTTTGCTGGCATATACGAATTTTTTTAATGAAATTTTTATGACCATTCTGCACAAATGTGGCTGAATTTCGTGAATCTATTGAACGGCTTGTTTTTGCACGACCAGTGTACTTGCTCATCCTCAATTGTTCCAGTTTTCTTGAATTTTCAATTGCCCCCTTCACAGTTGACGAAGTTAAATCAATATTTCGACCATATTTTGTACTAAGTTTGCGAACTGTCGCAGCCAAACTTTCATTATTTTTGAAATATTGTTCGACAATAAAAACGCGTTGTTTTCTCGTCTAGTGCTCTTTTTTTCCCGTTTTCAGTGGCTTTTTGCTGCTTAGGCATCGTCATTTTTAATAACCCTAAACTGTCAGCTGTTATTTTTTTATTTTATTGGCCTCTTTTCCGTACAAAAGGAGGCCAATTCAAATCTTGTGTAAATTTAGGGTCATCCTTTATATCAGCACGGCTATCACAAGGCGGCGGCATTTTTCTCGCACTATCCGTCTCTCTCTTATAAGAAAACTTAGATAGTGCGAGAAAAATCGAGTGAGCTCGCGCGCCGTCTCGTGATAGCCGTGCAGAGCAATTTACAGACTACAATTTATTCGCGTACGAAGTCGCACTAATAATTCCAAATACTGGTTGATATTGCAGGGCAACGCTCCGCTGGACGTGCCGAACCTGCGCGGCGCCACGCCGGCCGCCATGCTGCAGGCCGCCGCGGGCGCCCCGGGCGGCCGCGACTCCTGGATCGGCAGCAAGGTGCTCGAGCGCGTGCGCGAGCACGAGCTCAAACACTCGCGCCCGCACCTGCTGCGCCGGCTGCTGTACGACAAGGTGACGAACCTTTGCAACTTTTACCCGAGCCAGGGGCGGTTCACTTTTAACTTTTGCTTTTCATGTATTTGTATCAATAATTGTTCCAAATTTACTAACAAACTATTACACATGCACGGCTCAGCCACTTGCTCAAATTCGTACGCGTTTTGCGCACAAACATGTTCGATCTTGTCCGCGGCACGCTCAGATACACGTCCAAGTTACGCGAGGCACGAACACTGAGGCGCCTTTGAGCACGGTCAAGAGACCGGCTCTGGGGGCTCGCCGCGCGCTGCTCGCGCACAGCGCGTGAGCGCGTACGAATTTGAGCAAAATAGGCGAGCCGTGCGTGCCTCAACCCGAGGCTGCTCTAATTCGTACGCACCTTTACATTTTGTAGAAACAGGCAATTTTGACGTGTGACCTAAAGGAAAATTACACAGCTTTTGTGTAGTTGAACATAAAGAATAATCGTAATATCGTTAGTAAAATACACTATTATACTAACGTACCTATAATTTAATAGGTGGAGCTGGCAGTAACCCTAGCTTTAAGGCTCCGCCTCCGAAAAAGCGCGTTGCATGCGATAGAAAGAAATGGCCACATTTAGGCACTTTGGCGTACTTAATTAGGGAATTTGTTAACAGAGAACCTTCTGTATGTAGTACTATTCTGTGCCCGAGCTGCTTTTGTGCAGGGCCCTTTTAATTTATTACAGGGTTAGCCTCAGTTACTAGTTTGTTCCGTGAACCGAGAGGAGCTAATAGGCTCCATCATTCGCGTATGCAGATATTAAGCTGAGAGTACACTTACGCCCCTGTTAAGCAATGTACTATTTCATCACACTTGCTCGTCAATGGCGTTATTAGGTTATTACTTGCGAGCGTATAGAGCAGTTATAGCCGTTTTACCTCCAACGGGCTGTTAAGTTTAGTTTTAAAATAATAGAACCCTCTGATTGGCTTAAGCAAATCTGGTTGCTCTGTGATTGGTTGAAAAAAAAATCTAGTTGGTCAAGCCGGCCCCGCCCCGCAAGAATACTGCTCTGTGATTGGTTGAAATATTGAACTCCACTAGCACTGATCTGGAAGTGAAGTTGTCAATTTTTGATTGGTGCGGCTGTATGAAACTTAGATTTTTCTGTCTTTTGTAGTTATTTATTTCCTCGCAAATGTGATGAAAATCATTGTGTATAACACGGGCGTAAGAATATTGCAAACTCGAGTCATCAAAAGCCCTCCACCTTCGGCTTCTGATAGACTCTCGTTAGCAATATTCCACTTACGCCCCTCGTTAAACAATGTACTACTAAGTTTCCTCCACCCCGGGGCGGCAGAAAGAAGGTGATTCGAAGGCAGCCGTTGGTTCGCAGAAGCTGCGCTGGTGGGTGGCGGTGCTGGCGCCGTTCGTGGCGTTCTACCTGTGGGGGCTGGTGCTGGAGGCGCGCGCGCGCTACGCCGTCAAGGCGCTGCTGCTGCTGCTGCTGTCGGCCGCGCTGCACGCGCTGGGCGCGGCGCTGCTCGACGACGACCTCAAGAACATCTTCCCGCTCAGCGTCTACCTCGCCACCAAGGCACGTCAGAACACTTCTATATTTATTTATTTATAAACAGAGAGCGAAACTTTGGTGCCGGTGACGTCATTATGACGCAATGTCGCATATAGGATGTTTTTTTAAAACAATATTGCAACACCTCAACGATTCTTAATAATGTAATAATGGTAATATAAATATTAATGTTTAGTTATAAAAATGTTTGATAGTTATATAAAAAAATATGTAAATATTAAGAAACGATACGAATAACATTTTTTATTGGGTAATGTAATTCTAACAAAAAATATTTTTCCTCAAGTAAATGAAACAACACAACAAATGTTTCATTGGATGACGAAGTATGCAGAACGCTTAAAGTTTTAACATAATATCGCATCTTCTTTCTTATTGACATATATATATTTCACACGTACATTCAGGGTAATATAATAAAAAAACGAAAAAAACTTCTGCAAATACGGCTGCATGGACTCCATTCCATAGCGACTTCGCTCAAGCGAAAGAATAATACTTCGATTATATTTACAATTTACAAATAAAATAAAATATTACACGGAAATTGGTTGTTGTTTCCAACAATCTTGTTTTTAACATGACAAAGAGAAGGTGCCAATAAGTTGTTATTTGATTAGGTATCTATAATCTAGATAAAAACACTCTGTATGTAGCTTGACGTCATACGTCTGTCATCGGCACCATAGTTTCGCTCCCTGTTTATAAACATTATATTTACACGGCATTACAGACAAGCCAATACACCGAGAAATTAAACATTACAAAATAATAGATACAAAACGCATTCAACATGGACAACATATAGGTGACATCGAACAAAAGTACTGGACAGCGTATCATCCATCGACTCACAAAACCTTAAACATTCACGGCACACAGTCGCCCATCTCCAAGCAAACAAGTCACATTCAGGTGTCGATGTCAAGAGCGCATTGAGCAGCGTGAACGCGCTCGCGGTCTCAGCATGACTCTGTGCACATCCGGAACATACAGCCGCAAGCTCCGGGCAGTCTGACTCGCCACGCAGTATGCGACAAGCTGTGGTCAGCAATTTGTTGTTGCGCCTTACCTCTAGAGAACAGTATCCGAGGCATCCGAGTAAGTATTTCGTTGGATAGAGAAATGGATAATACCCAAATCTTTTTTTAAAGATGAATCTCAGGAATGCCTTCTGGATCTTCTCCAGAAGTAAGGCGTATATCTCTCTGTGACCGAGGGTCGTCCGCCTCCACCGGTTTCTGTCCTGTGCATCCCTTAGGCCGGCCATAGACGGGCTGCTTGGAGCAGTCGATGCCAACAGCTTCAAGCGGCCGCCGTTGGGTGATCTGCAGTTTCAATACAAAATTGTCATTCGCAATACACGAACTGCTCGAGCAGTCCGTGTATGGCGACTCTTACGACTGTGTAGAACTTCTATCTATATAAGCCCTTGTAATCGCGAGGGCGATCACGTGCGACGACTTACAATTAGATGGAAGTGGACGAATGAGTGGAAGCACTTGAAGTAATGAGCTGATGAGACACGCAATGTCACAATCACGAAAGTTAGGTACGGGCCGGTGTACACAAACACAACGACACTCGTAGGACTCGCACGATGAGCGTTGCTATCAGGATATCAGGGCGGACAAACGACACGTCTGCGCATGTCAACGATCAAGAATACCTGTAAAGCTGCGTACGAATTTGAGCAGCTCAGCCTGAGGCATGCTCGCCTCGCGCGGCGAGCTGCTCACATAAACATGCGCGGGTGAAGCAGCGTGCTCGCGGCGAGCCGACATTTGTACGTCGTTCAAAATGGCGTCGGACACGATGACAGCCGCGGCTGCGTTTATCATAATTCACCGAATTATTTACAAAAAGAAGAAGAAATCGCCACGGTGGTGAATGAAGCAGTTGTACAAAAATTATAATTCATGTGGTGCACATTTACTTCACCAAATTACATTTGAAAATAGCGCTCATGAAAAAGTGAATTAATGTATTTCGGATCCCACAACACCTTTTCTTTTTCATATATGTCTATTAATAATATACACTTCTCATTGTCCCACATTTTAATCACTTAATGTTTTATTATTTACCAACAAACACACGCACGGCTCAGCAACTTGATCAAAATTGTACGTGCGGCGCCCAC
This sequence comes from Epinotia nisella, assembly GCA_932294315.1. Lineage (NCBI taxonomy): Eukaryota > Metazoa > Arthropoda > Insecta > Lepidoptera > Tortricidae > Epinotia > Epinotia nisella. The sequence continues at coordinate 21,917,135 of OW028678.1, read as the reverse complement.
AAACAAGTTAGAACTTGTCATTCTGCTCGCGGCACGCTCGGATACACGTCCAAATTACCTGAGGCACGCACACTGAGGCGCCTTTGAGCACGGTCAAAAGACCGCCACTGGCCGGCTCGCCGCGCGCTGCTCGCGAGGTGAGCGCGTACGAATTTGAGCAAAACAGACGAGCCGTGCGTGCCTCAACCTGAGGCTGCTCTAATTCGTACGCACCTTAAGAGATGTAATTCATATCGTGTGTGGAGGTGAGGAAAATGTCATCTCAATTCTCATCTACCAGTCACGTCCCCCACCCCCAGCGTGGACCATGGGAGTGTCACCATCGAATTTGCGAAGGAACCGGTGACATGTTATGTAAAACCGTGCATTTTTTCCGACGTAACACATGTATTCGCGATGATTGTGACGTTTTGAAGTTGTTCCCTGTACAGGCGTGGTTCTACATCACCTGGGCGGTGTTCGTGTGGGGCGCGGCGGGCTGGCGCGCCTCGCTGCTGTTCGCGCTGAGCTCGGCGGCGCTGTGGCACTTCTTCCTCAAGTCCTGGCGCGCAGACCCCGGCGTCATCCGCGCCTCCACCAGGGACAAGTTCCGGGTATGTGCCCGTGACAAACCTGCGTTAGCCCGTGATATCAAAAATAATACAACTGAAGTGTCACAAGTAGTGATCGAATTAATTGTCAAACTAGATAAGGAGTCTCAAATTTAATTGTGCACAAGCCATTCCATAAGCAAAGTGATTGATGTCTCTCTTTTTATGTCATACTAACACTAGTAATAAAATTTCATTGTAACGTGTGTCTGTCGGACACTGTCCGCAGACGATCATCGAGTTGTCCGAGAGCAGCAACGGCGGCGGCGGGTTCGACCCGACGTCCTTCTGCTCGGCGTGCCTCGTGCGGCGCCCGCTGCGCTCCAAGCACTGCTCCGTGTGCAACCGCTGCGTGGCGCGCTTCGACCACCACTGCCCCTGGGTCGGGAACTGTATCGGTGAGTCGTGTCTGTCGGACACTGTCCGCAGACGATCATCGAGTTGTCCGAGAGCAGCAACGGCGGCGGCGGGTTCGACCCGACGTCCTTCTGCTCGGCGTGCCTCGTGCGGCGCCCGCTGCGCTCCAAGCACTGCTCCGTGTGCAACCGCTGCGTGGCGCGCTTCGACCACCACTGCCCCTGGGTCGGGAACTGTATCGGTGAGTCGTGTCTGTCGGACACTGTCCGCAGACGATCATCGAGTTGTCCGAGAGCAGCAACGGCGGCGGCGGGTTCGACCCGACGTCCTTCTGCTCGGCGTGCCTCGTGCGGCGCCCGCTGCGCTCCAAGCACTGCTCCGTGTGCAACCGCTGCGTGGCGCGCTTCGACCACCACTGCCCCTGGGTCGGGAACTGTATCGGTGAGTCGTGTCTGTCGGACACTGTCCGCAGACGATCATCGAGTTGTCCGAGAGCAGCAACGGCGGCGGCGGGTTCGACCCGACGTCCTTCTGCTCGGCGTGCCTCGTGCGGCGCCCGCTGCGCTCCAAGCACTGCTCCGTGTGCAACCGCTGCGTGGCGCGCTTCGACCACCACTGCCCCTGGGTCGGGAACTGTATCGGTGAGTCGTGTCTGTCGGACACTGTCCGCAGACGATCATCGAGTTGTCCGAGAGCAGCAACGGCGGCGGCGGGTTCGACCCGACGTCCTTCTGCTCGGCGTGCCTCGTGCGGCGCCCGCTGCGCTCCAAGCACTGCTCCGTGTGCAACCGCTGCGTGGCGCGCTTCGACCACCACTGCCCCTGGGTCGGGAACTGTATCGGTGAGTCGTGTCTGTCGGACACTGTCCGCAGACGATCATCGAGTTGTCCGAGAGCAGCAACGGCGGCGGCGGGTTCGACCCGACGTCCTTCTGCTCGGCGTGCCTCGTGCGGCGCGCGCTGCGCTCCAAGCACTGCTCCGTGTGCAACCGCTGCGTGGCGCGCTTCGACCACCACTGCCCCTGGGTCGGGAACTGTATCGGTGAGTCGTGTCTGTCGGACACTGTCCGCAGACGATCATCGAGTTGTCCGAGAGCAGCAACGGCGGCGGCGGGTTCGAACCGACGTCCTTCTGCTCGGCGTGCCTCGTGCGGCGCCCGCTGCGCTCCAAGCACTGCTCCGTGTGCAACCGCTGCGTGGCGCGCTTCGACCACCACTGCCCCTGGGTCGGGAACTGTATCGGTGAGTCGTGTCTGTCGGACACTGTCCGCAGACGATCATCGAGTTGTCCGAGAGCAGCAACGGCGGCGGCGGGTTCGACCCGACGTCCTTCTGCTCGGCGTGCCTCGTGCGGCGCCCGCTGCGCTCCAAGCACTGCTCCGTGTGCAACCGCTGCGTGGCGCGCTTCGACCACCACTGCCCCTGGGTCGGGAACTGTATCGGTGAGTCGTGTCTGTCGGACACTGTCCGCAGACGATCATCGAGTTGTCCGAGAGCAGCAACGGCGGCGGCGGGTTCGACCCGACGTCCTTCTGCTCGGCGTAGCGTAGGCCCCCCCCACAAGGTGGACTGATGACCTGGTAAAGGTCGCGGGAGTCCGCTGGATACGGGTGGCGCAGGGCCGGTCACGTTGGTACTCTTTGGGGGAGGCTTATGTCCAGAAGTGGACTTCTCTGGTTGGTATGATGATGATGATGAATTAAATATTTGCAGGCGCCAACAACCACCAGCACTTCATCGGGTTCCTGGTGAGCCTGATGGCGATGTGCTGCTGGATGCTGTGGGGCGGCGCGCAGTACTACCGCGCCGAGTGTCCGGCGCCGGAGCCCGAGCAGCCCGAGCCCGCGGTGGAGACCCTCGCGCGCTGGGCGCAGTGCAACGCCTGGCTCATGTGGGTGCTGCTGCACGCCACCTTCCACCTCTTCTGGGTTACCGTGCTCACCTGCTGCCAGCTCTACTTGGTGAGAACACAATTTCACTACCTACTATCCTATACTAACTGTACCCGATTTTGTTGCTCTTGATTGAATGTTATTTAGTACTTCGTCATTTATAGTCATTTTTATGAGGGTTCCGTAGCGAAAATGGTAAAGACGGAACCCTTATACACTCTGTCCGTCTATCCGTATGTCCGTATGTCACAGGCATTTTACTCAAAACCTATAAGGTGTATTTTAGGGAGTTGCTTAAAAACCTAAAATTTGTAGTTTCAGTGTCCTACTCTATTATATTGGTCTAATACGTGAAAAAATAACATCTGTTTTTTTAGTTTAATTCAGAGTCTATCAGAAGCGCTCCGCCTACGTCGTCGGGTTTCTGATAGACTCTTGTTCGCAATATTCCAGTTACGCCCCCTCGTTAAGCAATGTACTATCATCATCTGTCGCCTTTCCCGGCCCTCTCCTGCGCAGGTGGTGTGCCTCGGCATGACGACCAACGAGCAGCTGAACCGCGGCCGCTACCGGCACTTCGCGGCGCGCGGCGGCCGCTCGCCGTTCTCGCGCGGGCCGCTGCTCAACTGCGTCGACTTCTTCAACGTGCGCGCCTGCGCCGCCTGCGGGCTCGCGCCGCGCCGCGCCGACTGGGCGCGCGCCGACGCCGACGCCGACGACGACCACGCCGACGCCGACGCCGACTCGGCGCCGATGCTGCAGCAGCTGGTGTGAGCCGCGCCGCGCGCTAGTGACGGGGAGCCGGTCTAGCTCCCGCCCTACTCGCGCCTGAGGAAGAGAGCTTCTAGGGATGTGACTAAATCTATCGATTATAAAAAAAGACGATTATTATTATCACAAACATCGATTTATGATCGATTCAGATTTCGAAATAAATCGATTCTTTTTTAATTGATTTAAATTAGAGCAAAATAATCGATTATTTAATAATCGTTTTTTTTAAGTGGAAGTCACTATAGGGATGTGATTATAACAAAAATCCATTTAATAATCGATTCAGATTTTAAATCGATCGATTATTTATTAAAAAAAAACTATTATTATTATTATCACAAATATCGATTTATGATCGATTTAGATTTCGAAATAAATCGATTATTTTTAAATCGATTTAATATAGAGCAAAACAGTCGATTATTTAATAACCGATTTTTAAATTTTAAGTATATATATACTAGGGGTGTGAAAAATAATCGATTGTTATTATCACAAAAATCGATTTAATAATCGATTCAGATTTCTTTTTTTTTTATTCTAATTCCGAGCAAAATAATACCTATTTGATAATCGATTTTTAAGAAGGAATTCACATCCCTGCTCTCTTCTGTCGCCGGGTGCGCCGCCGCCGTGACTATTCGCGCGCTCTTTCGACGTCCGTTTAAAAAAGTGAGACACGGCTCTTTTAATGAATTAAGTAGTAAACGGGGTGATAAAATGTACCACACTAAGGGTGTGTTGCACCAAGCCGTCTTTTCGTAAATCGAATCTGGAAAGTTTGACAAGTTTGTATGGGAGCGTTTTCAAAAAAAGTGTACATTAACTTTTTTTTCAGAATTCGTTTTTTTTTTGGAATTTTTTTACTCAGAATCCTTGCTACTATCGATCCCCATACAAGGAAAAAAGTGTCCCGAATATTCCATTCCGGATCGTCACATTTTTGTATGCATTCTTTTTTTATTTATATGGTCGTGACGCACTGGAAGAAAAAACTTACATGGTAAAATCTGGGTCATTTTTTTTCTTGTATAAGGATTTAAGGATCGATAGTATCAACGATTCTGAGTAAAAAAACCCAAAAAAAAACGAATTCTGAAAAAAAAGTTCATGTACACTTTTTTGAAAAAGGCCCATGGAATGACAGCTGCCAGCGCCATATTTAACATTGATCGGCCTGTAATCGTATAGATAAATTAACCAGAGCATGGAATTGCATATGTAGTAGTATTGTATGTTTACAGGCATTCTATATTTGAATTTTCGATTTTCTCGTACAACCACTACAAATGCAATTCCATGCTCTCGATAATTCATCTGTACCTAAGTTGGTGTAACCCAGCCTAAGACAGCGAGTAATCTATATGGGATATATATCTCGTTATAACAGATACTTGGATCGCTATCGCTTTTTAGTTGACGTTGAAATTCTTGCGATTTAGTCCTTAGTCGCGTAAGTGTCCGACCGATAACCGCAACTCTAATTGGGTACTTTTCTGGGTAAAAACAATAATAATTCTATGAAGTCCGTCAGTTAGATTATCAAAAAATATTAGACACGTATTTTTTATTTTGTCAATTATACAAAAAAATTATGAAGATATAGGCCGTTAAAGTTCCGCGTGACGTATTGTACTAAAAAACCTGACAAGTGCGAGTTCAACTCGCGTGGTGAGGGTTCCGTAAAATATTGAGAATAATCCCGTTACTTTGAATACTCAATCTTCTTATAGGTTTTCCTGTAATCTTTGAGCAAAGAACCATTTTCCATATTTTTTTCAGAATTTTAAGTCTAGTAGTTTCGGAGATAAGGGGGGGGGGGGGGGGGGGGATGGTCAATTTTCGACTTTTTTCCTAAATTACCTCAAATCTGTTTTTGCGAAAATTATAACAAAAAAAAATTCTGACAACAACCCCTTTCATTTGATATGTCACACAATACACTTTGCGAAACTTTTTTTTTGAGTTTTCCAGTTTACCCCCCAAAAGTGGCCCTCTTGTTCAGAATTCATTAATTTACTGTACGCGTCCATCTTTGGGTCACCAATTTACATAAGTGTACCAAATTTCAACTCAATCGGTGCAGTAGTTTCGGAGCGAATCGGCTGTGACAGACGGACAGACAGACGCACGAGTGATCCTATAAGGGTTCCGTTTTTTTCCTTTTGAGGTACGGAACCCTAAAAGTGTACCATAATGTGACGTCACGCGCAACTTTAACGGGTTATATCTTCATCATTTTTTGTTTGATTGACGAAATAAAAAATATGTGTCCAATATTTTTGGATAATCTAACTGACGGGCTAATTAGATTTTTTAGGAAAGTAGCCAATTACAGTGAGATAAAAACAAGTTTGCGTATAGTTGTTACCTTTTAAACTGAGCGTATTCATTCAACATTAGGGTCAATCCACAGTGACTCGCGTTACTTCATAGTCAATATACGCGACAATTTTGTCGAATATTTGAAATCTATTATTGCCTTTATTGAAAACCTGATGCTAATATACCAAAAGATTATTAATGTGTTATAATATCGAAGTACTTTGCCTCAGACAAATTGTTAAAATCGAAAAAAAGTGAGAAATATCTCATTGACTCGCATTACATTAAATGGACACGGCGTTTTACGCCTTATGCGTTTGTCGATTTCCCTTTGATTTTTGAATTAACTAGTTACTAACAAAATATAGAACAATAACATAAATAATCAAACTTTTTAAATATTGAACCAAATTAAATCAAGTAACTTGCGTTACGTCAGTTGCGTTACTTGCGAATAGCCAGAATATTTTTATTGTTTATATTATTCCTAGCAAATTTGTTAATCATTCTTTATAGAATTATATTGTATAAAGGCTATATTATTTCTTCTGACGTGATAACGTCTTATAAATCTATGAACGCCGGCACGCATGAAAAAGTGTGACTCATTGTTCCGTTCCGTTGACTGACATCAACGCACAGCCCAAACCGCTGGTTCTAGAGATTACAAATTTGAACGAAGTTTCCCTAAGGGTGCACTAAGGATTTTTCAAAATTCATCCTCTAAGGGGGTGAAATGGGGGTTCAAAGTTTGTATGGGAAAACAAGATTAGATCGACTATTTTATTGGAAACTTCACAGGAGTATTGCTAACGATAAATGAGTAAAAACGTGTTATGCAATTTTTCATCAATGTTTTCTTAGACGTTATCACGTAAAATTATCGTCTTTAAACCGACTTTACAGACAACTTTTTTTTTTAAACTCCGCAAGTGTTTCGTGCATGTATTTGGTGATAAAAGCTTCGTTTTACTTTCACACCTTTCTCAAATTATTGAGATATTTAAGCTTTCTGCCACTTTCCACATTGCCAATACATATGACACTTAGATATGCCAATAATCACTGGAGCTATTGAAAATACTGTATCTAAACCACGCCTATGTTTTTTTTTAATTCCTAGTACTTCTCTTCGTCTTTTAGCTTCCGTCTTCTTCATTTTGATGTTTCGGCCGCTGATAGTGGCATTACGGCTACAAAATACAGTTAAAACACAAGTCTATCCGAACTACGCTCAGCGTACGCATGCCATATCTAGCTGTGACGATTCCGTGCATTACTTGCTTTTGCTGTTATTGTCGCTCGCTGCATGCAGTGCGAGCGGCACTCGATAATTTATTTGTACAAGTACACTTTTTTTTTTTACTTAATAGTTTAGTGTCTGTGCGCTCATAACATTTTTTTTTTTAAATAATGTGTTTATCTCATGTAAGTGAATTGTACAATTCTTTATGAGATTAAATGATCTTAAACCTTATATAACACAGTTACAGTTAAATAATTACTCGCGTTACTGAGAAATAAAGTCGAGTGTCATTCTCGGCATGGCATTCCGGGCCCAAAATTGCAGTACAGAAAATGAAAATATTAGTTTTTTGCGTAGCTCGCGTTACTCGACGACGCGCAATTTACAATAATAATAAAGCCATTGTTTTAGTACAAAGCCTTTGAATTTAAGATTAATGGAAATGCTCAGTTAAAATCCTAGAAACTATACGCTTCGTTCCAACAGCGCACTGCGTCCTTGTCGGTCGGGCAGCTTGCCGCAGGCGATTTGACAGCCGTGGGGACGCACCCGGTCCAACGCGCGCCTCGTCACTAGCGCGCTCCGCGCCGGGTCCGGATCGGATCCGACCCGGACCCGGCGCGGCCCCGTATCCGGCCGTGCGTGAGCCGCGCCGGTCCGGCCGGCTCCGGCTCGGATCCGACCCGGGCCCGGCGCGGCCCCGTCGCCGGCCGTACGTGAGCCGCGTGCGCGGTTCGTTACACATCGATCTCCGCAGATGGACTATATTTTTTGTAGTACAAGTTAGGTTATTTGTATACATGTGTAAGGCTCTCGCTGCGATAATTCTAAACTTTATTATAGTGATGTTTACCAAAAATGTTCCAACGCTTCGCCGTGCTCGTCATTTTTGTATAATTATCGAACAATATGGAATTAATATTTATTAGGTAATTAAAGTTATTTCACACGAACAAATTGTAATTATATGAACTATATGAAGTCTGTTTTTTAATCCCAGGGATTGAAATGACATACGTGAATATAATATGAAGCAATGTATTCGACATCGGACAATTTATAACTGCATAGTCAAGGTTAATGCATGTATGACACATCACAATAACACAACACATGATGTCATTTTAATCTCTGTGGTTAAGGTAGTCTGCTCGCATCCGAGCTGCCTGCAGGCCCCTATTTCTCGAGGTGATTGCCGCCTGGCACTGTTCATTCGTGTACGGTTTCCGAGTCGACAAGTCTATTCAAAACGACCAATGTTATATACATATTGACTACCAAAAGTCCGGCGAATAGTTCAGCCTCTCACAGACTGGCGCGGCCTGCGGTGGCGGTCAATAGTAAATTTGACGATTAATGTCAGGGTCTGGCCGCGCCAGTGTGATTCAGACTTTTATGTCAGGTTGGATGACAATGTCTAAACGGTGAAATGGGAGCTAGGTCGTTCCGGCACTGAGCAGCAGCAATATTACTGTTCGTCTCCAACCTGTTTGCCGAATGACCAGGCCCCTATTTCACCAACTTGACAATTGTCACCTGACAGCCCCAATTCTCCGTACATTGCTGGTTCCACAAGTAACCTAGCGACCACCTTAACTTCTAGAACAAGCAATGTATGGCGAATTATGACAGGTGACAATTGTCAAGTTGGTGAAATAGGGGCCAGTCAGAAAGCTGTGCGTAGACTGCTCGTAACAGACTGTATGTGTGCGTGATTTGGGGGCGAGTGTGTGTGTGTGTGTTATTGGCTAGGGCGGCGCGGCCGTCAGCACCTACTTTAAGAAACGAAGCTTCCTTCTAATGTAACGTACTGTACTCATATCAAACACTTACGATCCAATTATTTTTGTAACTAACTCGTTCCCCGAGTGCGTGATGTAAATTAACGTTAACGTTTTTAATATTCCTCTTTCTCCGTTATATTAGTCGTTCCGGTAGTTAAGAGAGTTCTATTCACAAACTAATATATTGTAAACTAAGATATTGACGGCGAGCTGCGCATCTTTTGGCAAGTGTCGCATGTTACAAGGTACCTACAGATAACCTCAAAACTTAAATAGTGTCCGACCGAAACATGATTTTCGGCCGAAACCGAATTTCGGCCATTGCTTTCGTTTCGGCCGAAACCGAAACTTTGGCAAATCGAATTGTAATTTTTTTGGCTTTGTTGTACGGAATCTGCGTGACATTTCATTAGCGAAGGTAAAAAAATATAGGGACCTACACTACAGCACGATACCTTTTGCGTCGTTGCTTCTATGTTTTTTACCCGACTGCCGAAGGAAAAGAGGGTTATGTTTTTCGAGCGTATGTGTGTATGTCTTATTCTTTGGTACGCCCTGCAGCCTAAACCGTTTGACGGATTTCGACATATGAGGTGTCGTTGGATTCCTCTTAATCGTGGGAGTGACATAGGCTGTTATATTTGTAAAAAAACAGTTGGGTTTTTCGAAAAATCTTTTGATTTCACTTGTTAAATGTCACTATAGTCACCAGCGTCTATGGACGCTTGCAATTTCGCAGGTAGGTAATATTTTTCGCATCAGGGCCTTAAAAACCACTACCCCCTTTCCTAGGAGAACCTCGTAGGTATCTCGGAATAAAGAATGTTAATTAACGAGATTTGCTTGATTGAGAGACTGTAAATCAAAACGAAAAAAAGGGTGTCGAGGGCGAAACAAGAATATTAGTATTTAAGGAAAGTGGGAATGTTTGAAGAATATTAAAATTAGAAGTCAATAGTGATTTTTTGGTCTAACCTGGTCCGTTGGAGCTGTGGAACACAGTATCTTCGGTGTCACAAGCAGAACACCGTTGCATGGAAAAAGTTTTCTTGGATTTGTGGTTCTAGTACTCTAATCTTAGTTGATATCAAAAAGTATATTAATCCTTGATAGAAATGGGACCGATTGGCATTAAAAAAATTTTACTAAAATCTGTCGATTTTTTCGCTGACTGTACATTTTGTCAAAAATCTGTGAACGTCGATTGTCATCACTTAAAAAGTTAGTAAAGGTCTCCTAAGGTCATTTTCGCGTAGCAGTAAGGGATCTAGTAGCTGCCCTTACTGCCCCATCTCGACTTTCCAGCCTGTATAGTACGGGGTTCTCCTCGAAAAGGGGGTAGTGGTTTTTAAAGCGCAAAGGCCATGCAAAAAAGCCAAAATATTATCCATTCAATAAGCCTGTCAAAGTTTCGATTTCGGCCGTATTTTGGCCCAAACCGAAACTTGGCCGAAACCGAAACTTCGGTCGGGCACTACGTGTGTTATATTATAAGTTACAGAACACATAATTACATTGAAATATTCACCTTTACACTTTTGCACGTTATAAGTGCAATATAAATCCACCAGCCTAGCTAACATGCCCTCGTTTATGTCGGACATAAAGCGTGCGTCCCTCTCGCACTTACATACTGACTAATAAGGGACCGAAGTGACGAATGCTTTATGTCCGAGCTGAGCCGATTTAAGCCTCTCACAGAATGGCGCACCCTGCGGTGGCGGTCAATAGTAAATTTGACAATAACTGCCAAGTTTACTATTGACCGCCACCGCAGGCCGCGCCAGTGTGATTCAGGCCTTACGAAGCCGTGTTTTCACAGCTGGGTGTCAGGAGTGTGTGTGTGCACACAGCTTCAAAAATCTCTGGTTTCTCTCTATTCACCCTAAAGTGTAATAGTATAAACGTATCTTTAATGCTGACTCATGTGGCATTAGCGGCAAGTGAAATGCGACGTTTGTGACACTTGCGTCAAGCGATGCGTGTTGTCAAGTGCAAGCGGTGCGAAAGTTGCGGCAATCGTGGTGCTAGGTGCTACGCATATTGCAGTTGCGTTAAGTGCCGCTTGACACATGTGCCGTTTGCGGCAAGTGTAGCATGGGATATTAAATCACTTACGGTATGCGCTTGTAAATGTGTGGGTAGTGACTAATAGAAGTGTGAGTGATTTGCGAGGGCATTTCAAATATGAAACGCACACATCGCCAACCACATTCCTTAAATGATTTAGGTATAGTTGTACATGTTGTATGTTGTACCTACTCGTAGTAAATGTTGCTTTTATTTTTGTAAACATATAATACTTTGCCTTATTATAATATAAATATCAAGTCTTTTAAATCAATGTATGTATTGATGCCATTACAAAATTAAAAACAGTATTATATACTTTGTGTTTGGTTATTGCTTCAGTAGAATCCACAATTAGGCGAGCTAAACTGACAGGTAAAAATGCACAAACGTGGCCATAGTTTGGCCGCTGTTGATATCGATATTATTGAAGGCTTTCTTACACTACTTAGAAGTAGACACGTACTATTTCCTTCAACGGAGCCAACCATTATCATCTCCGCGCTGCACGCTGGACTGGTCTCGGCGGGCCACGTGGCCAAAGAATATCACCATTCTCTGGAAGCATTGTAGTTGAACATGTGACAACTTTCTCTATTCGATCATCCAATAAAGTTAGACTGTCTCAAAATGAGGTTCAAGGAAACACTGTGCTACGTAAGCCACTTGAGAGCGCACCAGAGAGTAAAAGAAAAACAATTTAGTAAAAAAACAACCGTTAATCAAGTTTAAGTGAATACTTCTTTGTTGGCTATGGAACCCTAATAAAAAAAACCGGCCAAGTGCGAGTCTGACTGGTATAACTAATCGGTATAATAATAACTGTACCTTTTTTAGGGTTCCGGACCTAAAAGGTAAAAACGGAAACCTTATGGTGCGACTCCGTCCGTCTGTCTGTCTGTCACAAAGTCAAATATCTCAGGAACTACTAATGCTATCGATTTGAAATTTGGAATAGTTGTAAACAAAGCTAATCCTCGTGTATGGAAAATGAAAATTTTTAGTATATTTTTTTAATTTGTATAAAAAAGGGCGGATAAGAGGGGGGCAAAAATTAAAAATCTAGTTAGTAGGCCAAGTAGGGTATCATATGAAAGGGCTTGAATTGTACATTCTAAAACAGTTTTTCTTTTTTTTCTACAATGGTAAAATTTTGATTTATAAAGAAAAATGTTGAAAAAAATACCATTCCTCCCCCCCTTATCTCCGAAGTTAACCAAGCGAAAAATTTGAAAATAATATATATGATTAATATTAACGTGAATATTACCGGAAAAGTATAACGAGACCTCTATCTAGCGTATTTTTTTTTATTCTTCAAAAATCATATGTTAATTTTGTTTGTAATTTAATACTTCTGTGTTTAATTTTTTTCCTTCAAATTCCTATGAAAGTGTTCTGAAAGTACCTTCTAGCAAATAATAAAAGAATTGTCGAAATTAATTCACTTGATAAAGAATTATCGCTGAAAAACCAACATACAGGGAAATGTATTAACGTACCACGGTAGAACCCTATCGCAATAAGGTGACATACCACTCAAGTTTGAGTGACGGCGGCTTGTCAATTGCGACAGGGTTCTACGGTGGTACGTGAATACATTTCCCTTACTGTACATACAGAGTTCCTTGGCCGCGCAAGTTAGTAACAAAATGCACAGATAAATGGCGCTGTAGGTACTGATGACTTAACTACACTATGCGTTGTTAAGATTTTTCCAAAATGAATGGGTGGGGCAAGACGGGTGTGTTGTATGATATTTCGTACGGAACCCTCGGTGCGCGAGTCAGACTCGCACTTGCCCGGTTTTTGATTTGCGATTGATTTCAATCTAAAGGGAAAATCTACTTAGATAAGCATATTCAATGAATTGTTAAATTCAAAGTGTTTTGATTATTTAAAGGAATCTACTATTATGGTGTACCCGTAAAATATATATCTGAATTAATTCACTAAAATCTGTATAAGTACAGATAAATCGGTATATATGGCAACATTGACTGACGTAGCTCATTTGACTCGCGATACATTGAAAATGGCGGTCATTTCAGCATTAATTTCATGTCCGCCACATAAACGAAATAACATTTTGTGATTAACAACTAATGGCAAATAAAGAAGGATTAAAACATGTAATAAACAATTATTTGAAATCAGATTAGGCTTCTCTACAAAAAGTTATTCCGGAAGTCACGTGATACATTTTGAACTGTACCCCTATACAAGAACGCGAGCAAAGAAGTATCCACTTCAAAATATTGTAAATACCAAAGCCAGAATACACAGTCGCTGTGCCTGCGCGGTTTCGCCCGCGTATTGCATAGAACGCAGGCAAACACGCGGGATAAAATATAGCCTATATTCTACACGCGAATGAAAGAAAAGAATAGATTACATTTTATACCCAACGTTGATATATGCCTGTGCTTAACAACTCTGTAGATGTTGGTCTCATTTTCATCATAATATTTTTAATATGGTCCAATTATTTTCATATTTATAGACCAAAACTATATTTTTTAATTAATTATGTAAAACTACCGTAATGTCGCCTGTCGGGCTTGGATGGCGCGAGCGCCAAATTGCAGTAGGTTAAAATATTTTTTATTATAATCTTATGGCCGCACCACACTTGGGGTTGCGTGTTCGCGTTGCATCGTTGCCTCTCTTTCATTTGCCGTAGGAAGGAAAAAGATGCAACACGAACATTTGGGCAAATACCGCCATGTGTGGTGCCACCATTATAGGAATTCAATCTCGCAATTATTATCCTTGGGACTTGGGTTGAAAAAAAAAACATTCGTTTTTGCCCACAGTTTTATTTTAATTTAGTACTTATATCTAATAGGTATTACTTAGTTCGAAACGTTTCATACTATTTACAGCTAGGTTACATTAATTCGGTGGCAGCTACACGCGTTCACAACTCGTCTTAACCCTCACCATCACCACATCCCGTTTAGTAGCTAAGTTAACCCTTGAGATGCCGATGTCAACAATTTGTTACTCAAATCACGTTGAAGTGTTAACCGTTGGGTTAGTTCTGGACAGATCCAGATTCCAGAACAAAGCATACGAAATGTTAAGCTATCTGCGGAATTGGAGCTCAAACTTATGTTGAACTGCCTAAGACGAGTTGTTGAGCATTGTGAATTTGAGAATCGCATTGCAGTTTTAACATATATTACTGCGTATACAAGTAGGTGAATGCATATAGCAGGCTACTTTACCCACTTGACAGTGAAAATTTGCCGTACATTTTTGGGTCGATAAGTAACGATCCCCAACGATCATATTATTTCCCTGTTCCTTGTAGATCCCACAAATGGTACAGCGAATTGTCATTGTCAGGAATGTTATCAAATTGTGGAAAAAGGGGCCAGGGCATGTAATCGGTTTAAACAAATCCTTAACTATATATTAGTAATGTAGGTACAAATAATTTTCCCTAATTTTGTACCTACTATAAATAGGGATCGTGGAGCAAGAATACCAAAAGCGAATAAGATGGTCATACTGAACAATTTTTTCCATAGGACCGACCACGAAATCGTAAAAAAAAAACTGCTGTTCCATACTCTCAATGAACTCACAGTTAATGTATGGAACAGCTGTTTTTTTTTGCGATTTCGTGGTCGTCCCATGGGAAAAGTAGTTCAGTATGACCATCTTATTCGCTTTTGGTCTTCTTGCTCCACGACCCCTATTTCACCCTGTATATAGTAAAAATACCGGTCAATTTCGTTTGTTTGTAATAATTAAATGGCATTTAGCATTAGGGTTGCCAACTTTTTTTGGGGGAGATATAGTAATTTCCAGAAAAAACGGATAAAAATATCCGTTAATAATTATTACGTATAATACATATTTCTTCAACAGTCGGTCAGTATTATATAGTATTGTACCAGTCAAAACATAGTACAATACTATATAATATAGTACGGTTGGCAACCCTAGTTAGCAGACACTTATAGGTAAACGAACAGACCTCAAGCTTTAGGGCAGTACCTATCTGAAGATGCTACCAGGTAAACGCTTAAAAGATAAGGAGAGGAGACGGACGGATTCCCTGTTGACCCCAGTAATAAATTGGAACATTCTCAGGAAAAGGGATGAATTCACGGGGTCAATAAACTACCGCACTAGGTCCCTTTCCGTGACCACGACACAATTGTTTTGTACGAAATATGTCTAGTTAATGCTTATGTTTGCCTAGAAATTCTCTTATCAGCTTATTAACAACGTCTGGTTTCTCCTGCATAATAAAATGTCCGCAGTCGGGGACCAAGGTTGTTTCAATGTGGGCGTATTCCGTCTTCAGCCGGTCTAGTAGGGAGCGAGCGAGATACTTGTCGTTCGCGGCATTGGCGACCAGCATCGGGACGGCGAGCTCGCAACGCGGCTTCGCGGGCAAGTCCACGGTGAAGTTCGCTCGGTAGTAGTTCACTGGCGGAGTCACGGCCACTGAAAAATTAACATTATAATTAATTAATTTTCTCCTTCTTGTTCTTCTTCTTCTTCGTGTCAAGGTTCCTCAGATAAGAGATGCCCATTGCCCATGGGCAGCGGTGTGGACAGCTCTGGCAGTCGCGTCTCCCAGGTCGTGTTCCGAGCAAGAGCATGTGGGGCACGCCATCAGGAGCCGTAGCATAGTTGGCCTTATCACGCGACAAGTGACAAGATAAGAGCGTCGTCTCGTTCTATCGAACGGTGTCAGCCAGTGACGCACGCTCTATCCTATCACCTATCGCGTGACAAGCCCAACCATGCTACGGGGCCAGGTGCGCCATGGTTTGCGGTGCTGTATAGCAAAGACATTGAGTTGATTGGCCCGGATGCAGTCCCCATCAGGCCATGTCTTCCTTATTAATTAATTTTGTATTGTACTCATGACAAAGGGCCATTTTAATATAGTTTCCGAGTAAAATACCAATAACCCTAAATATAGTCCACATTTTACCTATATGCAGCTACCAAAAGCAGCCGCCATGAGTTTCCTAAAATGTCCGTTTTTTACTAAAAACCACTTTTGCTCAGTGGACGCCACGCAAGCAATATCTCTTGCCGTAGCAGCAGCAGCTCCTGGTAATACCTCGTAGAGAGGCGAAACACGTGTCGAGGTTTTTTCATTATTGGCGGTGGTTTGTTGTATTTATGCGCGTGTATGTGTGCGCGTGAAGAGGGAGGGTGGGAATATTTGACTGCATGTTCTTTAGCGGAATAGCAAAGGAACATATTGTTCTAGAACGAATGGAATTCGCTGATTGATTCCATAATACTTGAAAAGACTTACATGGCTTGCCGAACCAGTACTTGTAGCACTCTGGGTCCTGGCTGCCCGGCGGCGACGGGATGACCGCGTCGAACACTCGCAGGTCATCCATCGTGAGCAGCTTCTCTGGGAGGGACGGCAGCCGGTACATGAACACGTACCTGAAACATGGTTTAATTAGTCCATAGAACCATAATGTAACCTAGATTTAAGCTTCTTTGCTGTGTACCCTTAAGGTCCATTTTATTACTTGTATGTGTGCAATAAATACTTATTTTGAGTTTGAGTCATTATGTGCCCTTACCAACTCATTTTCCTCTGCCGCGGATTCTCCCAAATCTCCTGCGCCCAGGCCTCTCTGGAAGTGCTAGCGAGCATGACAAGTGCATCCAGTGCATCTGAGTGCACGTCTCGGAATCTGCATGCGATCAGACCGCCCCAGTCGTGCGACACCAGGGTACACTTCTCGCGACCTGAAATTGTAATTAGATTAATTTTAAACAGACTTCAAAAAAACCGGACAAGTGCGTGTTCAACTCGCGTGGTGAGGGTTCCGTATATAATCTAAATTTCATAAGTGTTTTTGAATACTCAAACTTCTTATAGGTTTTCCTGTAATCTTTAGGCAAGGAACTATTTTCCATATTTTTTTCAGAATTTTAATCCCAGTAGTTTCGGAGATAAGGGGGGGGGGGGGGGGGCAATGGTAAATTTTCGTCTTTTTTCCTAAATTACTTCAAATCTGTTGTTGCTAAAATTATTAAAAAAAATCACTACCTACTATCATAAATCTGCCAGCACTACCTGGTACGAACACAATCTCATTACCTACTATCATAAATCTGCCAGCTCTTCCTGGTGCGAACACAATTTCACTACCTATTATCATAAATCTGCTAGCTCTACCTGGTACGAACATAATTTCACTACCTATTATCATAAATCTGCTTACTCTACCTGGTACGAAAACAATCTAACTACCTACTATCATAAATCTGCCAGCTCTACCTGATACAATCTCACTACCTACTATCATAAATCTGCCAGCACTACCTGGTACGAACACAATCTCATTACCTACTATCATAAATCTGCCAGCTCTTCCTGGTGCGAACACAATTTCACTACCTATTATCATAACTCTGCCAGCTCTTCCTGGTGCCTACATAATTTCACTACCTATTATCATAAATCTGCTTGCTCTACCTGGTACGAACACAATCTCACTACCTACTTTTATAAATCTGCCAGCTCTACCTGGTGCGAATACAAACTCACTACCCACTATCCTATACAAACTGAACCCAATTGTGTTGCTCTTGATTGTATGTTATTTACTATTTCGTCATTTATAGTCATTTTTATTAGGGTTCCGTAGCTAAAATGGCAAAAACGGAACCCTTATAGTTTCGTCATGTCCTACCATGTACATACATACCTATTTGATAATCTGTCCGTCTGTCCGTATGTCACAGGCATTTTACTCAAAAACTATAAGGTGTATTTTAGGGTGTTGCTTAAAAACCGAAAATTTGAAGTTTCAGTGTCTTACCCTATTATATTGATCTAATACGTGAAAAAATAACATCTGTTTTTTATTTTCATTCAGAGTCTATCAGAAGCGCTCCGCCTTCGTCGTCGGGCTTCTGATAGACTCTTGTTCGCAATATTACGCCCCCTCGTTAAGCAATGTACTATTATCATCTGTCGCCTTTCCCGGCCCTCTCCTGCGCAGGTGGTGTGCCTCGGCATGACGACCAACGAGCAGCTGAACCGCGGCCGCTACCGGCACTTCGCG
Organism: Epinotia nisella; assembly: GCA_932294315.1. Taxonomy (NCBI): domain Eukaryota; kingdom Metazoa; phylum Arthropoda; class Insecta; order Lepidoptera; family Tortricidae; genus Epinotia; species Epinotia nisella. Next base: position 21,899,028 of record OW028678.1, on the reverse strand, counting down.
GCGCGCGGCGGCCGCTCGCCGTTCTCGCGCGGGCCGCTGCTCAACTGCGTCGACTTCTTCAACGTGCGCGCCTGCGCCGCCTGCGGGCTCGCGCCGCGCCGCGCCGACTGGGCGCGCGCCGACGCCGACGCCGACGACGACCACGCCGACGCCGACGCCGACTCGGCGCCGATGCTGCAGCAGCTGGTGTGAGCCGCGCCGCGCGCTAGTGACGGGGAGCCGGTCTAGCTCCCGCCCTACTCGCGCCTGAGGAAGAGAGCTTCTAGGGATGTGACTAAATCTATCGATTATTATTATCACAAACATCGATTTATGATCGATTCAGATTTCGAAATAAATCGATTCTTTTTTAATTGATTTAAATTAGAGCAAAATAATCGATTATTTAATAATCGTTTTTTTTTAAGTGGAAGTCACTATAGGGATGTGATTATAACAAAAATCCATTTAATAATCGATTCAGATTTTGAAATCGATCGATTATTTATTAAAAAAAAACTATTATTATTATCACAAATATCGATTTATGATCGATTTAGATTTCGAAATAAATCGATTATTTTTAAATCGATTTAATATAGAGCAAAACAGTCGATTATTTAATAACCGATTTTTAAATTTTAAGTCACTATAGGGGTGTGAAAAATAATCGATTGTTATTATCACAAAAATCGATTTAATAATCGATTCAGATTTCTTTTTTTTTTATTCTAATTCCGAGCAAAATAATACCTATTTGATAATCGATTTTTATGGAGGAATTCACATCCCTGCTCTCTTCTGTCGCCGGGTGCGCCGCCGCCGTGACTATTCGCGCGCTCTTTCGACGTCCGTTTAAAAAAGTGAGACACGGCTCTTTTAATGAACTAACTAGTAAACGGGATTAAACGGGGTGATGAAATGTACCACACTAGGGGTGTGTTGCACCAAGCCGTCTGTTCGTAAATCTGAATGTATGGAAAGTTTGACAAGTTTGTATGGGAGCGTTTTTCAAAAAAAGTGTACATTAACTTTTTTTTCAGAATTCGTTTTTTTTTTGGAATTTTCTTACTCAGAATCCTTGCTACTATCGATCCTCATACAAGGAAAAAAGTGTCCCAAATATTCCATTCCAGATCATCACATTTTTGTATGCAGTCTTTTTTTATTTTTAAGGTCGTGACGCACTGGAAGAAAAAACTTACATGGTAAAATCTGGGACATTTTTTTTCTTGTATAAGGATCGTTAGTATCAACGATTCTGAGTAAAAAAACCCAAAAAAACGAATTCTGAAAAAAAAAGTTCATGTACACTTTTTTGAAAAAGGCCCAAGGAATGACAGCTGCTGGCGCCATATTTAACATTGATCGGCCTGTAATCGTATAGATAAATTAACCAGAGCATGGAATTGCATATTGTACGTTTACAGGCATTCTATATTTGAATTTTCGATTTTCTCGTACAACCACTACAAATGCAATTCCATGCTCTCGATAATTCATCTGTACCTAAGTTGGTGTAACCCAGCCTAAGACAGCGAGTAATCTATATGGGATATATATCTCGTTATAACAGATACTTGGATCGCTATCGCTTTTTAGTTGACGTTGAAATTCTTGCGATTTAGTCCTTGGTCGCGTAAGTGTCCGACCGATAACCGCAACTCTAATTGGGTACTTTCCTGGGTAAAAAAAAAATAACTCTATGAAGTCCGTCAGTTAGATTATCAAAAAATATTAGACACGTATTTTTTATTTTGTCAATTATACAAAAAAATGATGAAGATATAGGCCGTTAAAGTTCCGCGTGACGTATTGTACTAAAAAACCTGACAAGTGCGAGTTCAACTCGCGTGGTGAGGGTTCCGTAAAATATTGAGAATAATCCCGTTACTTTGAATACTCAATCTTCTTATAGGTTTTCCTGTAATCTTTGAGCAAAGAACCATTTTCCATATTTTTTTTCAGAATTTTAAGTCTAGTAGTTTCGGAGATAAGGGTGGGGGGGGGGGGGATGGTCAATTTTCGACTTTTTTCCTAAATTACCTCAAATCTGTTTTTGCGAAAATTATAACAAAAAAAAATTCTGACAGCAACCCCTTTCATTTGATATGTCACACAATACCGTTTGCGAAACTTTTTTTTTGAGTTTTCCAGTTTACCCCCCAAAAGTGGCCATCTTGTTCAGAATTCATTAATTTACCGTACGCGTCCATCTTTGGGTCACCAATTTACATATGTGTACCAAATTTCAACTCAATCGGTCCAGTAGTTTCGGAGCGAATCGGCTGTGACAGACGGACAGACAGACGCACGAGTGATCCTATAAGGGTTCCGTTTTTTTCCTTTTGAGGTCAGGAACCCTAAAAGTGTACTATAATGTGACGTCACGCGCAACTTTAACGGGTTATATCTTCATAATTTTTTGTTTGATTGACAAAATAAAAAATATGTGTTATTTTGGATAATCTAACTGATGGACTAAATAGTTTTTTTTAAGGAAAGTAGCTAATTACAGTGAGATAGAAACAAGTTTGCGTATAGTTGTTACCTTTTAAACTGAGCGTATTCATTCAACATTAGGGTCAATCCACAGTGACTCGCGTTACTTCATAGTCAATATACGCGACAATTTTGTCGAATATTTGAAATCTATTATTGCCTTTATTGAAAACCTGATGCTAATATACCAAAAGATTATTAATGTGTTATATATCGAAGTACTTTACCTCAGACAAATTGTTAAAATCGAAAAAAAGTGAGAAATAACTCATTGACTCGCATTACATTAAATGGACACGGCGTTTTACGCCTTATGCGTTTGTCGATTTCCCTTTGATTTTTGAATTAACTAGTTACTAACAAAATATAGAACAATAACATAAATAATCAAACTTTTTAAATATTGAACCAAATTAAATCAAGGAACTTGCGTTACGTCAGTTGCGTTACTTGCGAATAGCCAGAATATTTTTATTGTTTATATTATTCCTAGCAAATAAAAGCGATTAGTTAATTATTCTTTATGGAATTAGATTGTATAAAAGCTATATTATTTCTTTTGACGTGATTACTTCTTATAAATCGATGAACGCCGGCTGCACGCACGAAAAAGTGTGACTCATTCTCCCGTTCCGTTCACTGACATATCAACGCACAGCCCAAACCGCTGGTTCTAGAGATTCCAAATTTGAACGAAGTTTCCCTAAGGGTGCACTAAGGATTTTTCAAAATTCATCCTCTAAGGGGGTGAAATGGGGGTTCAAAGTTTGTATGGGAAAACAAGATTAGATCGACTATTTTATTGGAAACTTCACAGGAGTATTGCTAACGATAAATGAGTAAATACGTGTTATGCAATTTTTCATCAATGTTTTCTTAGACGTTATCACGTAAAATTATCGTCTTTAAACCGACTTTACAGACAACTTTTTTTTTTAAACTCCGCAAGTGTTTCGTGCATGTATTTGGTGATAAAAGCTTCGTTTTACTTTCACACCTTTCTCAAATTATTGAGATATTTAAGCTTTCTGCCACTTTCCACATTGCCAATACATATGACACTTAGATATGCCAATAATCACTGGAGCTATTGAAAATACTGTATCTAAACCACGCCTATGTTTTTTTTTTAATCCCTAGTACTTCTCTTCGTCTTTTAGCTTCTGTCTTCTTCATTTTGATGTTTCGGCCGCTGATAGTGGCATTACGGCTACAAAATACAGTTAAAACACAAGTCAATCCGAACTACGCTCAGCGTACGCATGCCGTATCTAGTTGTAACGATTCCGTGCATTACTTGCTTTTGCTGTTATTGTCGCTCGCTGCATGCAGTGCGAGCGGCACTCGATAATTTATTTGTACAAGTACACTTTTTTTTTTTACTTAATTGTTTAGTGTCTCAGCTCATAACATTTTTTTTTAAATAATGTGTTTATCTCATGTAAGTGAATTGTACAATTCTTTATGAGATTAAATGATCTTAAACCTTATATAACACAGTTACAGTTAAACAATTACTCGCGTTACTGAGAAATAAAGTCGAGTGTCATTCTCGGCATGACATTCCGGGCCCAAAATTGCAGTACAGAAAATGAAAATATTAGTTTTTTGCGTAGCTCGCGTTACTCGACGACACGCAATTAAGCCATTGTTTTAGTACAAAGCCTTTGAATGTAAGATAAATGAAAATGCTCAGTTAAAATCCTAGAAACTATACGCCTCGTTCCAACAGCGCACTGCGTCCTTGTCGGTCGGGCAGCTTGCCGCAGGCGATTTGACAGCCGTGTGGACGCACCCGGTCCCACGCGCGCCTCGTCACTAGCGCGCTCCGCGCCGGGTCCGGCTCGGTTCCGACCCGGACCCGGCGCGGCCCCGTATCCGGCCGTGCGAGAGCCGCGCCGGTCCGGCCGGCTCCGGCTCGGATCCGACCCGGGCCCGGCGCGGTCCCGTCGCCGGCCGTGCGTGAGCCGCGTGCGCGGTTCGTTACACATCGATCTCCGCAGATGGACTATATTTTTTGTAGTACAAGTTAGGTTATTTGTATACATGTGTAAGGCTCTCGCTGCGATAATTCTAAACTTTATTATAGTGATGTTTACCAAAAATGTTCCAACGCTTCGCCGTGCTCGTCATTTTTGTATAATTATCGAACAATATGGAATTAATATTTATTAGGTAATTAAAGTTATTTCACACGAACAAATTGTAATTATGTGAAGTCTGTTTTTTTAATCCCGGGGATTGAAATGACATACGTAAATATAATATGAAGCAATGTATTCGACATCGAAAAATCTATAACTGCATAGTCTAACCGAATAGCCTAGTGGTTAGAGAACCTGACTATAAAGCTTGAGGTCCCGTGTTCGATCCCTGGTCAGGGCAGATATTTGTATGATGAATACGAATGTTTGTTCTCGAGTCTTGGATGTTTAATATCTATTTAAGTATGTATTTATCTATATAAGTATGTTTATCCGTTGTCTAGTACCCATAGTACAGGCTTTGCCTAGTTTGGGACTATATCAATTGGTGTGAATTGTCCCACTATATTTATTTATTTATAGTCAAGGTTAATGCATGTATCATCACAATAACACAACACATGATGTCATTTTAATCTCTGTGGTTAAGGTAGTCTGCTCGCATCCGAGCTGCCTGCAGGCCCCTATTTCTCGAGGTGATTGCCGCCTGGCACTGTTAATTCGTGTACGGTTTCCGAGTCGACAAGTCTATTCAAAACGACCAATGTTATATACATATTGACTACCAAAAGTCCGGCGAACAGTTCAGCCTCTCACAGACTGGCGCGGCCTGCGGTGGCGGTCAATAGTAAATTTGACGATTAAGGTCAAGGTCAGGCCGCGCCAGTGTGATTCAGGCTTATGTCAGGTTGGATGACAATGTCTAAACGGTGAAATGGGAGCTAGGTCGTTCCGGCACTGAGTAGTAGCAATATTACTGTTCGTCTCCAACCTGTTTGCCGAACGACCAGGCCCCTATTTCACCAACTTGACAATTGTCACCTGACAGCGACAATTCTCCGTACATTGCTGGTTCCACAAGTAACCTAGCGACCACCTTAACTTCTAGAACAAGCAATGTATGACGAATTATGACAGGTGACAATTGTCAAGTTGGTGAAATATGGGCCAGTCAGAAGGCTGTGCGTAGACTGCTCGTAACAGACTGTATGTGTGCGTGATTTGGGGGCGAGTGTGTGTGTGTTATTGGCTAGGGCGGCGCGGCCGTCAGCACCTACTTTAAGAAACGAAGCTTCCTTCTAATGTAACGTACTGTACTCATATCAAACACTTACGATCCAATTATTTTTGTAACTAACTCGTTCCCCGAGTGCGTGATGTAAATTAACGTTAACGTTTTTAATATTCCTCTTTCTCCGTTATATTAGTCGTTCCGGTAGTTAAGAGAGTTCTATTCACAAACTAATATATTGTAAACTAAGATATTGACGGCGAGCTGCGCATCTTTTGGCAAGTGTCGCATGTTACAAGGTACCTACAGATAACCTCAAAACTTAAATAGTGTCCGACCGAAACATGATTTTCGGCCGAAACCGAATTTCGGCCATTGCTTTCGTTTCGGCCGAAACCGAAACTTTGGCAAATCGAATTGTAATTTTTTTGGCTTTGTTGTACGGAATCTGCGTGACATTTCATTAGCGAAGGTAAAAAAATATAGGGACCTACACTACAGCACGATACCTTTTGCGTCGTTGCTTCTATGTTTTTTACCCGACTGCCGAAGGAAAAGAGGGTTATGTTTTTCGAGCGTATGTGTGTATGTCTTATTCTTTGGTACGCCCTGCAGCCTAAACCGTTTGACGGATTTCGACATATGAGGTGTCGTTGGATTCCTCTTAATCGTGGGAGTGACATAGGCTGTTATATTTGTAAAAAAACAGTTGGGTTTTTCGAAAAATCTTTTGATTTCACTTGTTAAATGTCACTATAGTCACCAGCGTCTATGGACGCTTGCAATTTCGCAGGTAGGTAATATTTTTCACATCAGGGCCTTAAAAACCACTACCCCCTTTCCTAGGAGAACCTCGTAGGTATCTCGGAATAAAGAATGTTAATTAACGAGATTTGCTTGATTGAGAGACTGTAAATCAAAACGAAAAAAAGGGTGTCGAGGGCGAAACAAGAATATTAGTATTTAAGGAAAGTGGGAATGTTTGAAGAATATTAAAATTAGAAGTCAATAGTGATTTTTTGGTCTAACCTGGTCCGTTGGAGCTGTGGAACACAGTATCTTCGGTGTCACAAGCAGAACACCGTTGCATGGAAAAAGTTTTCTTGGATTTGTGGTTCTAGTACTCTAATCTTAGTTGATATCAAAAAGTATATTAATCCTTGATAGAAATGGGACCGATTGGCATTAAAAAAAATTTACTAAAATCTGTCGATTTTTTCGCTGACTGTACATTTTGTCAAAAATCTGTGAACGTCGATTGTCATCACTTAAAAAGTTAGTAAAGGTCTCCTAAGGTCATTTTCGCGTAGCAGTAAGGGATCTAGTAGCTGCCCTTACTGCCCCATCTCGACTTTCCAGCCTGTATAGTACGGGGTTCTCCTCGAAAAGGGGGTAGTGGTTTTTAAAGCGCAAAGGCCATGCAAAAAAGCCAAAATATTATCCATTCAATAAGCCTGTCAAAGTTTCGATTTCGGCCGTATTTTGGCCCAAACCGAAACTTGGCCGAAACCGAAACTTCGGTCGGGCACTACGTGTGTTATATTATAAGTTACAGAACACATAATTACATTGAAATATTCACCTTTACACTTTTGCACGTTATAAGTGCAATATAAATCCACCAGCCTAGCTAACATGCCCTCGTTTATGTCGGACATAAAGCGTGCGTCCCTCTCGCACTTACATACTGACTAATAAGGGACCGAAGTGACGAATGCTTTATGTCCGAGCTGAGCCGATTTAAGCCTCTCACAGAATGGCGCACCCTGCGGTGGCGGTCAATAGTAAATTTGACAATAACTGCCAAGTTTACTATTGACCGCCACCGCAGGCCGCGCCAGTGTGATTCAGGCCTTACGAAGCCGTGTTTTCACAGCTGGGTGTCAGGAGTGTGTGTGTGCACACAGCTTCAAAAATCTCTGGTTTCTCTCTATTCACCCTAAAGTGTAATAGTATAAACGTATCTTTAATGCTGACTCATGTGGCATTAGCGGCAAGTGAAATGCGACGTTTGTGACACTTGCGTCAAGCGATGCGTGTTGTCAAGTGCAAGCGGTGCGAAAGTTGCGGCAATCGTGGTGCTAGGTGCTACGCATATTGCAGTTGCGTTAAGTGCCGCTTGACACATGTGCCGTTTGCGGCAAGTGTAGCATGGGATATTAAATCACTTACGGTATGCGCTTGTAAATGTGTGGGTAGTGACTAATAGAAGTGTGAGTGATTTGCGAGGGCATTTCAAATATGAAACGCACACATCGCCAACCACATTCCTTAAATGATTTAGGTATAGTTGTACATGTTGTATGTTGTACCTACTCGTAGTAAATGTTGCTTTTATTTTTGTAAACATATAATACTTTGCCTTATTATAATATAAATATCAAGTCTTTTAAATCAATGTATGTATTGATGCCATTACAAAATTAAAAACAGTATTATATACTTTGTGTTTGGTTATTGCTTCAGTAGAATCCACAATTAGGCGAGCTAAACTGACAGGTAAAAATGCACAAACGTGGCCATAGTTTGGCCGCTGTTGATATCGATATTATTGAAGGCTTTCTTACACTACTTAGAAGTAGACACGTACTATTTCCTTCAACGGAGCCAACCATTATCATCTCCGCGCTGCACGCTGGACTGGTCTCGGCGGGCCACGTGGCCAAAGAATATCACCATTCTCTGGAAGCATTGTAGTTGAACATGTGACAACTTTCTCTATTCGATCATCCAATAAAGTTAGACTGTCTCAAAATGAGGTTCAAGGAAACACTGTGCTACGTAAGCCACTTGAGAGCGCACCAGAGAGTAAAAGAAAAACAATTTAGTAAAAAAACAACCGTTAATCAAGTTTAAGTGAATACTTCTTTGTTGGCTATGGAACCCTAATAAAAAAAACCGGCCAAGTGCGAGTCTGACTGGTATAACTAATCGGTATAATAATAACTGTACCTTTTTTAGGGTTCCGGACCTAAAAGGTAAAAACGGAAACCTTATGGTGCGACTCCGTCCGTCTGTCTGTCTGTCACAAAGTCAAATATCTCAGGAACTACTAATGCTATCGATTTGAAATTTGGAATAGTTGTAAACAAAGCTAATCCTCGTGTATGGAAAATGAAAATTTTTAGTATATTTTTTTAATTTGTATAAAAAGGGCGGATAAGAGGGGGGCAAAAATTAAAAATCTAGTTAGTAGGCCAAGTAGGGTATCATATGAAAGGGCTTGAATTGTACATTCTAAAACAGTTTTTCTTTTTTTTCTACAATGGTAAAATTTTGATTTATAAAGAAAAATGTTGAAAAAAATACCATTCCTCCCCCCCTTATCTCCGAAGTTAACCAAGCGAAAAATTTGAAAATAATATATATGATTAATATTAACGTGAATATTACCGGAAAAGTATAACGAGACCTCTATCTAGCGTATTTTTTTTTATTCTTCAAAAATCATATGTTAATTTTGTTTGTAATTTAATACTTCTGTGTTTAATTTTTTTCCTTCAAATTCCTATGAAAGTGTTCTGAAAGTACCTTCTAGCAAATAATAAAAGAATTGTCGAAATTAATTCACTTGATAAAGAATTATCGCTGAAAAACCAACATACAGGGAAATGTATTAACGTACCACGGTAGAACCCTATCGCAATAAGGTGACATACCACTCAAGTTTGAGTGACGGCGGCTTGTCAATTGCGACAGGGTTCTACGGTGGTACGTGAATACATTTCCCTTACTGTACATACAGAGTTCCTTGGCCGCGCAAGTTAGTAACAAAATGCACAGATAAATGGCGCTGTAGGTACTGATGACTTAACTACACTATGCGTTGTTAAGATTTTTCCAAAATGAATGGGTGGGGCAAGACGGGTGTGTTGTATGATATTTCGTACGGAACCCTCGGTGCGCGAGTCAGACTCGCACTTGCCCGGTTTTTGATTTGCGATTGATTTCAATCTAAAGGGAAAATCTACTTAGATAAGCATATTCAATGAATTGTTAAATTCAAAGTGTTTTGATTATTTAAAGGAATCTACTATTATGGTGTACCCGTAAAATATATATCTGAATTAATTCACTAAAATCTGTATAAGTACAGATAAATCGGTATATATGGCAACATTGACTGACGTAGCTCATTTGACTCGCGATACATTGAAAATGGCGGTCATTTCAGCATTAATTTCATGTCCGCCACATAAACGAAATAACATTTTGTGATTAACAACTAATGGCAAATAAAGAAGGATTAAAACATGTAATAAACAATTATTTGAAATCAGATTAGGCTTCTCTACAAAAAGTTATTCCGGAAGTCACGTGATACATTTTGAACTGTACCCCTATACAAGAACGCGAGCAAAGAAGTATCCACTTCAAAATATTGTAAATACCAAAGCCAGAATACACAGTCGCTGTGCCTGCGCGGTTTCGCCCGCGTATTGCATAGAACGCAGGCAAACACGCGGGATAAAATATAGCCTATATTCTACACGCGAATGAAAGAAAAGAATAGATTACATTTTATACCCAACGTTGATATATGCCTGTGCTTAACAACTCTGTAGATGTTGGTCTCATTTTCATCATAATATTTTTAATATGGTCCAATTATTTTCATATTTATAGACCAAAACTATATTTTTTAATTAATTATGTAAAACTACCGTAATGTCGCCTGTCGGGCTTGGATGGCGCGAGCGCCAAATTGCAGTAGGTTAAAATATTTTTTATTATAATCTTATGGCCGCACCACACTTGGGGTTGCGTGTTCGCGTTGCATCGTTGCCTCTCTTTCATTTGCCGTAGGAAGGAAAAAGATGCAACACGAACATTTGGGCAAATACCGCCATGTGTGGTGCCACCATTATAGGAATTCAATCTCGCAATTATTATCCTTGGGACTTGGGTTGAAAAAAAAAACATTCGTTTTTGCCCACAGTTTTATTTTAATTTAGTACTTATATCTAATAGGTATTACTTAGTTCGAAACGTTTCATACTATTTACAGCTAGGTTACATTAATTCGGTGGCAGCTACACGCGTTCACAACTCGTCTTAACCCTCACCATCACCACATCCCGTTTAGTAGCTAAGTTAACCCTTGAGATGCCGATGTCAACAATTTGTTACTCAAATCACGTTGAAGTGTTAACCGTTGGGTTAGTTCTGGACAGATCCAGATTCCAGAACAAAGCATACGAAATGTTAAGCTATCTGCGGAATTGGAGCTCAAACTTATGTTGAACTGCCTAAGACGAGTTGTTGAGCATTGTGAATTTGAGAATCGCATTGCAGTTTTAACATATATTACTGCGTATACAAGTAGGTGAATGCATATAGCAGGCTACTTTACCCACTTGACAGTGAAAATTTGCCGTACATTTTTGGGTCGATAAGTAACGATCCCCAACGATCATATTATTTCCCTGTTCCTTGTAGATCCCACAAATGGTACAGCGAATTGTCATTGTCAGGAATGTTATCAAATTGTGGAAAAAGGGGCCAGGGCATGTAATCGGTTTAAACAAATCCTTAACTATATATTAGTAATGTAGGTACAAATAATTTTCCCTAATTTTGTACCTACTATAAATAGGGATCGTGGAGCAAGAATACCAAAAGCGAATAAGATGGTCATACTGAACAATTTTTTCCATAGGACCGACCACGAAATCGTAAAAAAAAAACTGCTGTTCCATACTCTCAATGAACTCACAGTTAATGTATGGAACAGCTGTTTTTTTTTGCGATTTCGTGGTCGTCCCATGGGAAAAGTAGTTCAGTATGACCATCTTATTCGCTTTTGGTCTTCTTGCTCCACGACCCCTATTTCACCCTGTATATAGTAAAAATACCGGTCAATTTCGTTTGTTTGTAATAATTAAATGGCATTTAGCATTAGGGTTGCCAACTTTTTTTGGGGGAGATATAGTAATTTCCAGAAAAAACGGATAAAAATATCCGTTAATAATTATTACGTATAATACATATTTCTTCAACAGTCGGTCAGTATTATATAGTATTGTACCAGTCAAAACATAGTACAATACTATATAATATAGTACGGTTGGCAACCCTAGTTAGCAGACACTTATAGGTAAACGAACAGACCTCAAGCTTTAGGGCAGTACCTATCTGAAGATGCTACCAGGTAAACGCTTAAAAGATAAGGAGAGGAGACGGACGGATTCCCTGTTGACCCCAGTAATAAATTGGAACATTCTCAGGAAAAGGGATGAATTCACGGGGTCAATAAACTACCGCACTAGGTCCCTTTCCGTGACCACGACACAATTGTTTTGTACGAAATATGTCTAGTTAATGCTTATGTTTGCCTAGAAATTCTCTTATCAGCTTATTAACAACGTCTGGTTTCTCCTGCATAATAAAATGTCCGCAGTCGGGGACCAAGGTTGTTTCAATGTGGGCGTATTCCGTCTTCAGCCGGTCTAGTAGGGAGCGAGCGAGATACTTGTCGTTCGCGGCATTGGCGACCAGCATCGGGACGGCGAGCTCGCAACGCGGCTTCGCGGGCAAGTCCACGGTGAAGTTCGCTCGGTAGTAGTTCACTGGCGGAGTCACGGCCACTGAAAAATTAACATTATAATTAATTAATTTTCTCCTTCTTGTTCTTCTTCTTCTTCGTGTCAAGGTTCCTCAGATAAGAGATGCCCATTGCCCATGGGCAGCGGTGTGGACAGCTCTGGCAGTCGCGTCTCCCAGGTCGTGTTCCGAGCAAGAGCATGTGGGGCACGCCATCAGGAGCCGTAGCATAGTTGGCCTTATCACGCGACAAGTGACAAGATAAGAGCGTCGTCTCGTTCTATCGAACGGTGTCAGCCAGTGACGCACGCTCTATCCTATCACCTATCGCGTGACAAGCCCAACCATGCTACGGGGCCAGGTGCGCCATGGTTTGCGGTGCTGTATAGCAAAGACATTGAGTTGATTGGCCCGGATGCAGTCCCCATCAGGCCATGTCTTCCTTATTAATTAATTTTGTATTGTACTCATGACAAAGGGCCATTTTAATATAGTTTCCGAGTAAAATACCAATAACCCTAAATATAGTCCACATTTTACCTATATGCAGCTACCAAAAGCAGCCGCCATGAGTTTCCTAAAATGTCCGTTTTTTACTAAAAACCACTTTTGCTCAGTGGACGCCACGCAAGCAATATCTCTTGCCGTAGCAGCAGCAGCTCCTGGTAATACCTCGTAGAGAGGCGAAACACGTGTCGAGGTTTTTTCATTATTGGCGGTGGTTTGTTGTATTTATGCGCGTGTATGTGTGCGCGTGAAGAGGGAGGGTGGGAATATTTGACTGCATGTTCTTTAGCGGAATAGCAAAGGAACATATTGTTCTAGAACGAATGGAATTCGCTGATTGATTCCATAATACTTGAAAAGACTTACATGGCTTGCCGAACCAGTACTTGTAGCACTCTGGGTCCTGGCTGCCCGGCGGCGACGGGATGACCGCGTCGAACACTCGCAGGTCATCCATCGTGAGCAGCTTCTCTGGGAGGGACGGCAGCCGGTACATGAACACGTACCTGAAACATGGTTTAATTAGTCCATAGAACCATAATGTAACCTAGATTTAAGCTTCTTTGCTGTGTACCCTTAAGGTCCATTTTATTACTTGTATGTGTGCAATAAATACTTATTTTGAGTTTGAGTCATTATGTGCCCTTACCAACTCATTTTCCTCTGCCGCGGATTCTCCCAAATCTCCTGCGCCCAGGCCTCTCTGGAAGTGCTAGCGAGCATGACAAGTGCATCCAGTGCATCTGAGTGCACGTCTCGGAATCTGCATGCGATCAGACCGCCCCAGTCGTGCGACACCAGGGTACACTTCTCGCGACCTGAAATTGTAATTAGATTAATTTTAAACAGACTTCAAAAAAACCGGACAAGTGCGTGTTCAACTCGCGTGGTGAGGGTTCCGTATATAATCTAAATTTCATAAGTGTTTTTGAATACTCAAACTTCTTATAGGTTTTCCTGTAATCTTTAGGCAAGGAACTATTTTCCATATTTTTTTCAGAATTTTAATCCCAGTAGTTTCGGAGATAAGGGGGGGGGGGGGGGGCAATGGTAAATTTTCGTCTTTTTTCCTAAATTACTTCAAATCTGTTGTTGCTAAAATTATTAAAAAAAATCACTACCTACTATCATAAATCTGCCAGCACTACCTGGTACGAACACAATCTCATTACCTACTATCATAAATCTGCCAGCTCTTCCTGGTGCGAACACAATTTCACTACCTATTATCATAAATCTGCTAGCTCTACCTGGTACGAACATAATTTCACTACCTATTATCATAAATCTGCTTACTCTACCTGGTACGAAAACAATCTAACTACCTACTATCATAAATCTGCCAGCTCTACCTGATACAATCTCACTACCTACTATCATAAATCTGCCAGCACTACCTGGTACGAACACAATCTCATTACCTACTATCATAAATCTGCCAGCTCTTCCTGGTGCGAACACAATTTCACTACCTATTATCATAACTCTGCCAGCTCTTCCTGGTGCCTACATAATTTCACTACCTATTATCATAAATCTGCTTGCTCTACCTGGTACGAACACAATCTCACTACCTACTTTTATAAATCTGCCAGCTCTACCTGGTGCGAATACAAACTCACTACCCACTATCCTATACAAACTGAACCCAATTGTGTTGCTCTTGATTGTATGTTATTTACTATTTCGTCATTTATAGTCATTTTTATTAGGGTTCCGTAGCTAAAATGGCAAAAACGGAACCCTTATAGTTTCGTCATGTCCTACCATGTACATACATACCTATTTGATAATCTGTCCGTCTGTCCGTATGTCACAGGCATTTTACTCAAAAACTTAAATTACTAAATTCCTAAATTACTTCAAATCTGTTGTTGCTAAAATTATTAAAAAAAAAATCTGAGATGCTTACAACAACCTCTTTCATTTCATTTCTCACACAATACAGTTTGCGAAACTTTTTTTTTTAATTTTCCAGTTTACCGCCCAAAAGTGGCCCCCTTGTTCAGAATTCATTAATTTACTTTACGCGTCCATCTTTGGGTCACCAATTTACATATGTGTACCAAATCTCAACTCAATCGGTCCAGTAGCAAATCGGCTGTGACAGACGGACAGATAGACAACCAAGTGATCCTATAAGGGTTCCGTTTTTTCCTTTTGAGGTACCGGAACCCTAAAAAGGAGGAGGTTCACAATTCGGTTGTATTTTTTTTTAATGTTTGTTACCTCATGGAGGGATATTTGGCAGTGATAAAATCCTGCACTAGAAATCTATCGCAAAATAAATAGGCTTTCTACTGTAGCAATGTAATTTAATAATACTCTGATACTGAAATGATATACTGTATACTGTTTTCCAAAAATTATACCTCACCGAGTTTTTTACGCCTGTTCTTCTCGAGGCAGAGGTTTTCTTTCCGAACCGGTGCTCGTTTATCGACATTCATAGAGGTGCATGTAATATGCCTAAATTGAAGAATAAATCACTTTGACTTTTCAGAACTCAATTTATGAACCGATTCGTACAATTCTTTTTTTATTTGAAAGTATATGCTTCCAGGTTGGTCCCATTGTCATGAAAACTTCAGTTGGATGGTGGGAACCATGAGGAATTGAGGGAACTCCTCAAATATAGAAGGCATGCATGTAGTAATTTCGGTATTTTCTATTATAACTAGTGTATTTACACCCGGAATAAGGAAATATTCATTTGGCTTGGTGAAGTATTAAATTGAAGTCGGTTAAAACTTTGTTTTTAAAGTAAATTATTATACCTAAATACCGCCGTACCGTAGCCGTGGAAGGAGTGATGAATCAACGTATTGTTATAGTCTAGCAAACTCAAATTGAACCCACTAGTTTCAATTATGTAATCATAATCTTTATTGCACACCATAAAGATTATGATTATGATTATGCGGCAGCACTAAACGGCAGACCGCATACATTTTAAACAATAGTTTGCCGCGTAAACGCGTTATTGAATCTATAGTGGATTCAACTTTATACACCTTTATTTTTTTAGTGGTTAAATCCTGAGAGCCAGCTAATTAGTACTACTGACCTAATTGACGTATAAGGTCACGAACGTCCTCTACCAGAATATCAATATGGTACGCAGACACATCGTCAGGTTTCTCGGAGTCTCCGTACCCTCTCATGTCCACAGCGATACACCTGAAATACGAAATAAATTGTTTAAGGATACGCAGGGGCGGCTCTACCTGTGCAGGGGGTGCGGTGCACCCGGGCGCACGGTTCTAGGGGGCGCCACTCGTGGCTAGCGCAAGCTAGGGAGAAGGGGGGGGGGGGGGCTAGTTAGGGTGCTAGCTTATTAAGTAGGTACCTAGAAAATTCATAACAGAGTTCTAGCACTTTAAATATCAACCGAATTCGTTTAATCCAGTATTTTATGTTACGGTAAGACTGCCAAATGTAAATCATATCATGACCTCGACTTTTCTACTTCAAAAATCCACGGCGTAAGTAGACCACGCGTAGACTAACGGCTGTGATTTCGGAGCTACTTAGGTAATTGAGATCAATGCCAAGGTGATCCAATCAGTGTTATGTATGATTATGACACGCAACTTGTAGAAATAGAAATCGCTCATATTCACACTAGGATGGGAGAACCTCGCGGCGAGAAGCAGTACGTCTAGCACAACTTGCTGCTCAGTCACTTCGCGCGCGACTAAGCGTCTCCTATCTCACTCACACCGTACAAGTTAGAAAAAGGAGGGTAGTTAGATCTTTCTCGACTCGCGTCGCGGCGCGGCGTCAGTTGTGCTAGCCCCGCAGAGTAGAATTTGTATTAGGTAGGTTAATTCCTTTTACAAAAATAATTTGAAAACCAATCTTACCAATAATCTCTGTTGAACTCGACGATCTGGTGTCTCCACGAAAACCAGAATTCGGGGAACCCATGCACGAATATCATGAGGGGCTTGGAGGGATCGCCACTTTCCAAGTAGTGCAACTTGACATTCTGTAAAAACATAACATAGTTATATTACTAAAGTTAAACAAGTTCTAATACACATTGGTTGTTAGAGATAACTTATGTAACTAGGCACGTAAATCATGTATTGTCTTACACAAATCAATCTAAGGCTTGTTCACGAAAAAAAGTAGCCATCGAAAACTAAGTCTCCACTGTCAACCAGTAGGTCTAGGTAGTTCAAACCGCAATTAGATAGCCAACTGAGTATTCTTTTTTATGTGTAAGAATCTAATATCCATCCATTTTTCCTTAAAAGTTGTGAAGCTAAATGATTGCATAGAAATGTCGTGTCTACTTCTGGCATGATTTAAAACAATTTATGACCTGCATACAGTAATTAAGAGTCTGGAAAGATATTCGCGGAACATTATAGCATCGATAATCTATTTGAGTAAAGGAAAAAAAGAACCTCTATGATCCAAACGTGAAAATTAAGTACCTACAATCTATTCTATCTATCTATCTCTTCTATCTAAGACTAAGTACACAATCGAGAGATTTCCAAAGTTAGCCCAGGGCGCCGTTTTGTCTTAGTTAATTGATCCTCAATTTGTAATTTTACCGGCTTGTAGCTGACTATGGATGAGGAATATCCTACATAGAGTCATATCAAACTCCTAACTAAGTACTTATCTTGTCTTGTTAATCAGGTAGTAAACTAGGTAAACCAAAGTCAAACCGGATTGTGAAAACCTACAGGTTTTTTTTTTATGTTGATAAGATAAGTAATTAGTAGGTACATATTATTTGTGAATTAATTAACATTATATTAAGATATTATTTACCAACCAATATGGACCTGGTTCTGCAATAAACGTTTTCATTCATTCATTCATTATCCTCGGTATCCGCGATTATTATTCATTAAATAAAACGATTTAAAAACTACAATACGAATTGTAATTTAGATATGAATCTTGACAACGATAACTTGGACATTTAACCTCATATCAAAGCCTGCCTAGCTTTATATCGCATTTTAGTCGGACATAAAACATTCGTCTCTCGCTGCGCTAAAATCACTATGACAAAAACATCGGAGGCGTCTCGCTATAACATTGTTACGTTACTCTCGGTAACACCGTGCCCGTGACCTACAACTGAGCCTGTTTTTGTGTGTCAAGTTTCTGTGTGAAAGTTAAAATCCTGACATGCGAAATATTCTTTCTCATCGTTTTCCTGTATCACTACTTATGTGGTTAATGGGTATGTACCTAAAGCACACACGCACACGCACAACACACACAGTAAAGCCAACGAGACGAGATATTACTTAATCATTGTCTGATACGTCATTCATTACTATACTACCTTACCTTTACCTGTTATGATTTATCTTGCAATTTGAAGAAAGAATTTCGCAGAACTTTGCACACACTAAATACATTTTTTTTATACTTGTCGACTTTAATCTTTGAATTAAGACTTCGTACACTAAACTAAAACCACATACTTTTTTTTGTATGGAGCTACCAACTTAACTGAAATAATTATTATACAAAGCTTTAGACAACTAAAATAAATTCGACCAATCACGTGGCGCCTTTACTATATTGAATTTGACCAATACAAAAGACATCAACGACGTTGAGTCGGCGCACCTCTGACTTGCACTTCGTTTCAGCACTTTCAGCAAGCCTCGTGGCCTAAACACGGTACTCGGCTTTAAGAGCCCTTATTGTGTAACGATTATATAAAATACTATTTTAGCAGGCCCTTTCTTAAGATTGTAGTTCCATCAAAGTGGGTAAACTCCATAGGTTACTCCATCATGGCCCATCGGACGCAACTTTGCGCAAAAAGGGAAAAAGACCTAGTTAAGTACTTTCATCTCATTCCACCGCATAACTGCGTCCTGTCCTGCGGCCTCGATGGCTAATTGTGTAGATTAGAGCCTTTAGTCCTAGGTTCAGTGAAGGAAACACATCGTGAGGAAATTCAAAGTTGTATATGAAGTCCTCAACTCGCACTGGGCTCATGCATGAGAGGAGGCCTGTGTCCAGCAGTGGAACGGACGTACATAATATAGGCTGATTTATTTATTATTATGAATGAGTCAGTAAGAGACAAAATTACTAACATCGACCATTGATATTTTTAACTACAAAAGCTAGAAACCTAGATTTCGTATGTACAGTCAGTATCATAAATATGAATACATTCTAGGACCTTATTGCTTGAAGATAAGGTCGAAAAGTGTATACATATTTATGATGCTGACTGTACATACTCTTCACTGCATTAGGTTGTAAAATCTATTAACTAGTGGCTCTGCGTCTTTAAAACAAAAACAAAAAAGTGACTCGCCAAAAAAATTCTAACGAGCCTGCTCACAAAATTTCACGAGTCGGTTGAGGTTGAGAAATGCGACAGCGTGACATCTGGACAAAAACCAGACAAACGAACGATTTTCGGCCCAAGCAACTTCGCGCTTCATTCGCTTCGCTCCCTCGTTCGAAAATCGATTATTATTTTCATGAAAATTCAGATTTTGAAATAAATCGATATTCTTTAATCGAATTTAATTTATAGCAAAATAATCGATTATTTAAGGCGGAAGTGATGTGAAAGAATAATCGATTATTAAAAAATCGATTAAAATTTTCATAAAAATAGATTTAATAACCGATTTTTTTATTTTAATCATCAACTTAACTTTAGATTTGACGTTTCGCGATTTCTGCAAATAACTTATGCGCACTGGGACCCCACGGACCGAGGGTCTCGACGCCAAAGGGTACAAAATCGTACTCTCTGCCGAGGCCTCTATATTTATTACATTTCAGATTTTCGGCGTTTTCCGCCGCTGCACCCGCTTTAGAAGTAGTCCGTTGGAGGTGAGACGGTGCCAGTGTGTCTACACATGTAGCGTCCCACACAAGCATCCGTCCCAACCTCCATGGAACCAGAGACACACCATCAGGTCTTTTGCCATCATCTCTGACAATGCCAGGCGGCTCAAGAAGAGCAGGCACATTGCGCATAAGTTATTTGCAGAAATCGCGAAACGTCTGGTCGATGTAA
The DNA here is from genome assembly GCA_932294315.1 of Epinotia nisella. Lineage (NCBI taxonomy): Eukaryota > Metazoa > Arthropoda > Insecta > Lepidoptera > Tortricidae > Epinotia > Epinotia nisella. The sequence continues at coordinate 21,879,251 of OW028678.1, read as the reverse complement.
CTGGTGACCGAAGAGCTGGCGGCTTTCTCGCGCAACGCATCAGCATTGCAATTCAGCGAGGAAATGCCGCCAGCATCCTCGGTACAATGCCTCGAGGGCCTTTTTAGGGTTCCGTAGCCAAAATGGCAAAAACGGAACCCTTATAGTTTCGTCATGTCCGTCTGTCCGTCTGTCCGTCTGTCCGTCTGTCCGTCTGTCCGTCTGTCCGTCTGTCCGTCTGTCCGTATGTCACAGGCATTTTACTCGAAAACTATAAGGTGTATTTGAATAAAATTTTGAGGATAGGTGTATTTTGTTAGCCGCTACATAGTTTTGTAATAAAAATGACAAAAAAAAATTTTTTTAGGGGTGCACTGCATACATAAAACTAAAAGTCAAAAAAAAAAAATTCATTGTGACCCCCCGTGTGGCACATCAATCGATAGGTCTTTCAAAATAAATATAAGGTTTCTTGGCATTTTTTTTGATTAAGTTAATAGGGTCGGAGATAATCGCCCCGAAAGTCACTAAAATTCTGTCCCCCCCCCTATAATTTTTGAACGGTGTATTTTAAAAATATGGAAAAATTCATAGACATAGGGCTTATTAATTTCATTCACCGAAAATTGTTTTGAACAAGATCGGTTCAGAGGTTTTCGAGATATTGCTGAAAAACTGCCTTCCTCAAAGAAAAGGACGTAAGTGCCGTAAAATTTCTGTGACGATACGACCTTTTTAATAGGCACGGAACCCTTCGTTTTGCGTGGTCCGACACGCACTTGGCCGGTTTTTTAGATTTAACTTAGTTTTAATTTATCTTAGTTAATGTTAATTATAATCTTGTATTTTTATTTCAATAAATTACTTTCCACTTTAGATTTTGAAATAAATCGATTATTTTTTAATCGATTTTCATTTAGATCAAAATCACATCCCTAGTTTGTATTTATCGGTGTGCATAAATACGGTTCTAAGTGCACGAGAGCCGTTCCGCTTTCTCGCTGCACGCGGGTGAACAAACTGCAACACGATGCGAACCGACCCGTTTTCTGGATCTAGATTCTAAGTACTCGTAGATACTTATACCTACCTATTTTATGAACGTACTTTGCACTTACTTAATAAGACACACTATAAAATCAAATCACTCACAATTTATAATATTAATAGTTACATCGGTACAGGCTTTGTTTAGGTACGGTCAAGGACTTTAATTGTTGAGCCATTTAGGTGTCAACTAATTTTGGTGATACTTTTTATTCCGGAAGTCATCCCCTAAGGGGGTAGAATGGGGGGCGGAAGTTTTTTTTAGGAATAGGTATAGGTACGATATAAACTAGTTCCACGCGGACGAAGTCGCGGGCAAGAGCTAGTGAAATCTTCCTTGCTTTATAACTGCTGCATGAGTGACAGATGCAATTAAAGCAAATAACCATTACGGCTTTATTTTTGGCAATATAGGCTATTGGTAGCTCTAGCCTAAGCAAAATACGTTTTCTTTGGAAATAATTCAATATCAGGCTAATTATTTGTACACGGCTTTTATATATGTATTAACTAGCCTCGCCCGGGTACTAAAAGTAATTTTTAACCGTCTACAAAAAAGGAGGATCTCAGTTTGACCGGTTTGTTCCAATTGAATTGCAATTTGGCACAAATACTTTCAAGAATTTTCATGTCCACAATATTAAATCTCAAAATCGATGTCATTTTCGTAATTAACAAAGGCAAAATATTTATGTGTAAACAGGTTCATAGGTCTTACAATTATTTATATTAGTGTATCTGTTTTGCCACCAGGCATACAAATATTTTAAGTCAATATGCCCGGCTAGCACGATACCTTTTATCGCTATGTTTTACGTGACGTCTCAGTACATTTTCGCCGTAAAACGTGGCGATAAAACCTACCGTGCTAGGGCCTATGGAATGGAGCATGTGTAAACAGTTACAATTCTTCATCTGTCAAGTATTCCCTTAGTGAATAGGCTTTTTTAACTAGGAATACCGTCCCAAAAAACCATAAAAACGACACCCATATTGATATTTAGTTAGACATTTCAACCCCACCCCAACAGGAAGATGAATATTTCACGTCCGCCACGTTGGATTTCAAAATCGTTGTTGATTTCGTAATCAGCGACCCGATTCCCGATAAACCATAGAAACAATACCCATGTTGATTTTCAGACTTTGTCGCTATATTTCCCCCTTTTAGGGGTTGAATTCTCAAAAAACCTGAAACACGTAATTACTCATTTATCGTTAGGAATACTCCTGTGAAGTTTCGAATGAAATAATCTAACTAATCTTATACCCCCCTTCAAACGAATTCAATTGATTGAATTGAATTTTGAAAAATCCTTTCTTAGTGCTCCCAAGAACTTATTATTGGGAACAATAATACTAATTCCAATTACCATACCAAATTTTTGATGTGGAAAAAATTCTGATATCTATATTATTGTTGTTTTTTTTTATGCGCCTGCGGGTTCTGAAGCCCTTTACGATCAACAACTGATGAAAACATATCCAAGATACGCACATCACTACCTAACTAGGTACTCATGGGAATAAAGTAGTGTCAGGTCTTTTTCTGAGGGTCCAAGAGATGTGCGAAGTGCCTGCCGATGTCTTTTCATGTAGGTATATAGGTATTTAACACTGGTAAAATATAAGATAACAGTTTCTATGACGATACCAAACACTGTCCTTGGATAAAGTACCTATTATAATGATTCAGAATGAACGCTCTTTACGTAAGGTACCTACCTGCGTAGTAGAGTTAACTCATCATTACGCAATACTCGGTTATAAGAAGCTGTGTGTACCTAGTAGTATCTAATCTACGCAAGTTGGTAATTTTTTGCGGAGCAAATCAACAACGGTTGTTATTGCATAATTATTATATAAGCATCTATCAAATTGTGTCTAAAAATGCCAACGATGATTACGGCTGATCCAATGTGGACACAATTGCCTATGAACTCTTGTCCTGTCGCACCTCTAGTTTCGTCACCACACTGCAAGTAGGCGAAGTATTTACCACGACCCGCTTTAATTTGCCTATATAGTTGGTAACGAGCGACCCTGCCTACGAAGCAAGAGGTCCTAGGTTCCGAACCCGGTAAGGGTATTTATTTGTGTGATGAGCACGAATATTTGTTACTGAGTCATGGATGTTTTCTATATAATATATATTTAAGTATTTATTTATCTATATAAGTAAGTATGGTTACGCAATGTGCCATTAAACAGATCTTAATAAAATAATCAATTGTAATTTCATCGTAATCGATTAAAAACGAACATTTTTCAAGTGTTAATAATTTTTTAAATGTCACAACAAATTATACGTTTTACTGAAATCAAAACTATCCATGACTTATTATATTTTCCTCATAGTCAATGTGAAAAATTGTATGTGTCACATTTTAGGAGCAAAATTATTTTCGTCATGGGCGTTAACGCTTGGATCCTTCGTTACGCTCGGGATTCTAACTTAGAATCCCTCGCTCCGCTCAGGATTCTATAGTAGACTCCTTCGCATCAATCTGGATTCAATGTACCGCCCTCGCCGTAAATACGTAATTTTGCTCCCTTTAGACATAAATACTGCCTACATACCTAGGCTACAGTATAAATGCCTAAACTCACGTAGGTATGTATTCCTAAAAGTAGGCTGAGCACACGAATTACATGAATTTTGAGTTCCACTTATTCCCGTGTGGTGTCGGGTCACAATAGTAGCATGGGGAATAGGGTTGATTGTCATTTTACTGGACTCAATCTATCTCTTCGCATCTCGAATTGAGCAAATGCGATCCGGGAATCTTGGAAAACGATTTCTCGCTTTACGAATTTCCCGGTGTTGGCCCCTCGGCCTCGTCCAAATCGGTTTTCAGTGTGACAGAAAGACAGGCACTTGAATGTAGAATATTAGTTCGGGGTCAATTGCCCATCACTGGCAACAACTTCCCTCTTCGAAAAAAAAGTAGAAAGCAAAGAATTTGGCATTTTTGCAAGTAGGGGCGAACTTTTATCTAGACTCTAGCTCTAGACCATTGTCAAAGTATTCCTACTAGCAAAAATGGTAGTCAGTAACCGAACGACACTTCCTTAAGTGGCCAGTTATTGACGATGGCCCCTTTATAGGTAGTAATTAGTAACCTCACAAAATTCGGATAACGCAACCATTAGACAATGAATTAGGCAGGTTGATAAGAAAAATAATAATCTATAGACAATTTCCATTAGGGTGCCGGAACTAGATAACGAGAGTTATACCTATACCTATCGTAATTTCTATATGTTCAATTGTTCAAATTGTTATCAAAAAGTCTAGACATAGTGCATATAGGTACAATCTACAATCTATGTATATTTTTAGCATGGTATTAAGTAAAGAAGTGAAGTGAAATATACAGGGTGTCCCTTGTTAATGTCACAAAGGGAGAGTACTTACTCTAAATTTATTTTAATTTATTGTTGCATTCAGACAGGATATTTTGCTTCATGAAGAAGTTATATTAATTCCGAAAGTACTAGTCACTGCATTCATATTATTAATCAAGTTATATACCTAATATAACCGTATTTAGGGTTTTCTGCATGTAGGTAGTACACTAACAGGTACATTATACTTACTAAGTATTGTACCTTTAACACTATTTAACATGTCGGGACGCTAACTAGCGACTTAGCATGCCTTAATCTTAATTCGACAAGTAAAAGGCACTATTAAATTATAGTAACAACAAAAGTACTTACATTAACTTTAATGTATTTATGGACTCCATATTTAGGGTCCGTCAGGCAGGCCGGTGGCTCCAGACGCAGCTTCTGGGCCCAGGGGTCCGTGAATGGGTTCTTCGCATATCTCACAGCGAAGTGTCCTAGCGTGAGGATGCCGTAGTACGCCGTCAGGACGTTGCACAATATGAAACGCGTGATCGAGTCTAGGACGCTCATGGTGGCGCGCGGTAGTAACGACAGCGGCGAGCCGACTGATTCGTTTATGGCGCGTTTACATGCTCGCGTTCAATCTGTTCAAAGCGACATTCAACGGCACGGGCACGACACGAGCGTGTAAAGCAAAGCGGTAGGTATATTGATTCCTGCCTGAGGGATCGTCCTAATACAACGCGACTACGAGATTATCATATTGAACTCAAATAGGTGTCCTAATTGACATTCGCGCCCAATTAGGACACCCTATTCGAGTCCAATATGTTTGATCGCGCGAACTTGCGATAATCGCGTAGTCGCGTTGTATTAGGACGTTCCCTGAGGGAAGTGAACGATTCTACAATAGGATCCTGAGCGTAGCTAGGTATTTTAAAATATAATCTTGAGCGTAACGAGGGATTAGTGTATAAATACGCACAAGACGGAAATGATTTTGCTACCGAGTATCACATAACTTAATGCTTTTCTCACCTTTTATGTGGAAAAATAAAATGCCTCATTTAATGACTCTTTTCTTAATAGCAGGATCGGAGAGGAAAAGTACAACTTTGATCGCTCGTTCGAGGACAACAGTTATTAGGCTTTTCTGAATAGCAGTGTGAAAATTCGTTTGTCTTTAATTAATCTGTCACATTATCATTTTGTTTTTGAGAAAGGGACTAAACTCATTCGTTAACAGAGGTTTGATAAGTTTTATGAATAACGACACGAACCAACCTGTACCTACACTACATGTATTTGCGTTGATAATCGATTATAAATATGATAAGTAGGTATCATCATCATATCAGCCGAAAGACGTCCACTGCTGGACATAGGTCTCCCCCAAAGAGTGGCAAAGTGACCGGTACTGCGCTACCCGCATCCAGCGGACTTCCGCCACCTTTACCAGGTCATCAGTCCACCTTGTGGGGGGCCTACCCACGCCGCGCCTTCCGGTACGTGGTCGCCACTCGAGAACCTTTCCGCCCCAACGGCCATCGGATCTACGTGCAATGTGCCCCACTGCCACTTAAGTTTCGATTAGGAGGGCTATATCACGCAGAGAAACTCCCAACATAACCTTCATTGCCCTTTGGGTGCATGTGCTAGTTGGGTGACTTTGAGCCTAATTATGAGACCCATAGTAAGCGATCACGTTTCCGTGCCATATGTCATCACTGAGTGGCAACTGGCAACATACACTGGTCAAAGACTCTCGTCTTGAGACACTGCGGCCGTCAAGTGGCGCTCGGGCGCCCCCTAGGACCGTGCGCCCGGGTGCACCGCACCCCCTGCACTATAGGTAGAACCGCCCGCCCCTAACAACACAGGTTTCGTCAATCTGCAACATCGTCGATAGACGAATGAATGATGTGGTGAAGGTTTCGTCAACTATATGTATTTAGTTGAGAAGTACCTAGTCTAGCCATAAGTTCTGTTACAAAAGAAAATAAACGTATTTTTTAAACAATCAAATTTATTTACAATTATTATATGTTTGTTTATAGATAAACTAATGTAGTTTTTAAACAATGCATGTATCATTCGAAATGGCCACCCTTTGCTTTAATACATGCTTACAAACGATTGGGCCAGTCGTCTATCGATTTACGCACGGTATCTATTGGGAAATTTGCTACTGCTGCCTTCAAAGATTTTTTTAGAGAGTCGATATTGGCATGTCGTTTAGAGCAGGCCATATCCTCTAGCACCGACCACAATTTATAGTCCAAGGGGTTTAAGTCTGGACTGGAGGAAGGCCAATCATCTGCTCTAATAAAGTCCGGAACATTCCTTTCTAGCCAAGTCTGCGTAGTACGAGCTTTATGACCTGGGGCCGAGTCCTGCTGAAAAGTCCAGTGTATGTTTTTGAACATTGTGTCGTTAAGGCGTTGAGTAAGCATTCGACCTTGGGCAATCGGCCGAAGCCAGAGATTCATGCGCGCGTGCCATCTAGTGTACATCAAGTGAACTCTCATTCGATATACTGGGCATTGATTAGTTCGATCGAACTGTCGCGACCTTTTGCAGATAGATGGCGCTTTATTTGTAATACAGGCGTTTTCAAATCAAAACTATATGTATCCAATTATAAAAAGTGACCAAAGGGCCTACCGCGAAACGAAAACGAACTTCGTTCGTGTATCTTGGTCTCTGTCGCACTTGCCAGTTCAAGCGACAGAGAGGGAGATACTTTCGTTTCGCAGTAGCCCCTCTGATAATTATGTGGTTATTATTTATATTATAATTGTATGGACCTGCTAATTAGATCCACCTAATCGGTGGAGCAAATTCATTGAAAATAGAAAACAGCATTGGCACTGCATTTCAAATATAAGTAACTTAGATACACACAACTTTGCCTAAATTCAGTTATATCTAACTAAAGGCAAAGTGATAACATTTATCGGCACTTATTTTCATATGTCATACATAAAATACAGTGCCATCCCTTGATGTTTTCAATGAATTTGAACTATAGATAACGTGCCATAATAACCACCACACCTTGGTATTTTTTTGGAAATTTGGAATACTTGCGTACCTTCGGTGATAATGCAATTTTATAGCACCACCGCCACAGTGTTTTATGAACCCTGTTTTTGTCTCATCTAGTTTTTTTTACAGAATTGAATAGCTTTTGTTATGTAAATCACTAGACTGAATGTCCCACACTGATCTCTTCTAGATTATTTAAAAAAAAACGCAAAGTTTGGCTTTATCCGGGTTACCCGAAACACAAAAACAATTTAAAAAAATAAACTGAAATATAATTCAATTTTAATTTCATGGGTAGAATGCACATATAAAGACATGTATTTGTACCAATTTTCGTACATCAACAATAAACAGATACTGAAATATTCTAATTTTTCACACTTTTCGTTTATATTTTTTATTCCCGAATAATCCCGTATTAAATCTTTTTTTTTTGTGTATAGGTAAATCAGACACTCTTCTATCATCAGTTAAAAAATTAGAGTCTAATACCGCGTTATTCAGAAAGAATAAGCAAATAAATTTATATCCGGATTCCTTTGACCTAGGGTTGTCACTTCTCTGAATATAATATTTTATATCCGGCTATTCTCTTTTGTCTCTTGACAAGGTATGGTAATTTATACATAATTTAATCAAGAAAGGTAGGAATGGAATATGTCATAAATCATAAATCAAGTTCTTAATATTATATGTTAATGTCGTTAAAATACTCATTTACACTATAATAGCATTTCCTTATTAACAATGTCTGTAGTAAATATTTAAATCTATTAGTGGTTTCCAATTTAATCGACTCGGGAAGGTTATTAAATATTTTTGGCGCCATACCTATTAGCCTTTCCATTAGTGATGTATTATAATTAAGAAATCTTTACAACGTTTATTTGTAAGTTCAATTATTTTCTCAACCGCAATTTTTTATATCCGGATTCTGAGTGACAACCCTGACAACGAACAAACATTTAATGATAACTTCTAAATAACGCGGTATTAGACTATTTTTTTAACTAATTATAGAAGAGTGTCTGATCTACTTATACACAAAAAAAATCGATCTAATACGGGATTATTCGGGTATAAAAAAATAAAAACGAAAAGTGTGAAAAATTAGAATATTTCAGTGTCTGTTTATTGTTGATGTACGAAAATTGGTACAAATACATGTCTTTATATGTGCATTCTACCCATGAAATTAGAATTGAATTATATTTCATAGTTTATTTTTTTAAATTGTTTCTGTGTTTCGGGTAACCCGGATAAAGCCAAACTGCGATTTTTTATAATAAACTAGAAGAGATATCAATGTGGGACTTTCAGTCTAGTAATTTAAAGAACAAAACTATTCAATTCTGTAAAAAAAAACTAGATAAGACAAAAACAGGGTTCATAAAGCACTGTGCCGACCTGATCTGATGATGGAGACAGAAGGTGGCCATAGCAACTACTAAACTACACAAGATAAACACGTGTCCACGCTAGAGATGGGTAGTGGGTAAAAACCCATTGGGTATTTACCCAATCTACCCGTGTTTACCCGTATCTTCCCAAAAAGGTGGGTAATGTAACAGGTATTTGAAACAAAACTACTCAGTTGCTTTAGTTCAGTTCATTTTATTTTGGTCTGCGAGCTAGCAACAGATTTTCGTGACCAATCAACTCCCGTTCGATAAGTTGTGAGAAGGTTAAGAATGTTGTATCATGAAGCCCCGTGGACGTCAGCTGCGGCTCCGTTGGTGGGTTGACCAGCATAAGCCTCCCAAACATATAAAAAAAAAATTGCCTGTTCCTCTCGATTCATTTTATCATCAAATGATAGTTAATCCAATATTATGACGAAAAAAAATCGTCAGCTGACTGTACAGTGGTGAATAATCCGTCAGCTGGTCACACGAACATTGAATTACGTAGGAATATTTTGACAGCATCCAATTTTGGACGGGTGATAAAGAGGAGGACGGACATAAGTTGTCAAAACATGGTGAAGGATATGCTATATAAAAAATCGATAGACCATGTGGCTGCAATAAAGCACGGGAAAAATTGTGAAAAAGAAAATATTGAAATACATACATGCGGATTATACATAGATCCAGAAATACCATACCTTGGTGCTATCGGGGCACAGTGTGACAAGAACCACAGTTTTTTAGATGTTCTACTGGTGATGAAAAACGATAGTCTAGACCAATTCAAAGCTGAGACTAAAACTCCCGGTTGCCAATTTAAATTAGTTTTTGAATTATAAAAATAGTAAAAATCGTACTTTACACCTAACTTTTCTTATCCGGATAGAGTGACAACCCTATCACAAAATTTTAAAATTCCCTAATTCCATTAGTCCACGGAATTATACAATGAAAATTTTATGGTGTATATAACAGCTTATTACCTTACAAGTTTAATAAAAAAATCTTTATAATATGGCGGATTAAAAATAAAAAAAATAAAAAACCAAATTGCTTAATTAGGTTATGATTTCGGAACGGACGGTATTTGAACTATACTGATTACTCAATCTTACGCTATTTTTGTAGCTCTAAAAGTTTTATCTAAACTTTTTCTCTGTATTTTCTTTAGTTTTTGGATTATCAGCAAATTATCCGGGGATATTTGTCGTGACTTTTAAAAAAACATTTTCGGAAACTATAAAAATTTTGGCAACCGGGAGTTTTAGTCTCAGCTTTGAATTGGTCTAGACAATCGATTTTCATCATCAGTAGAACATCTAAAAAAAATTGGTTCTTGTCACACTGTGTGGGGGCCAGGGCGACAGAGAGAGGAACCTCCTGACTATCGCCGCCGTGTCCAGGAGTACCGCCTTCTGTATCTGACCCTTGACCCAGCCAACGTAGGGTTCCGTGCCAGACGGACAGACGGCCAGACGGACAGACGGACATGACAAAACTATAATTATATAGGTAACTATAATTTTTGCCATTTTGGCTACGGAACCCTAAAAACCAACTTGTATCTTCTGAAATTTATAGCATTGACGAATTGTCAAGTAAGTCATTATGATAAACATGTTTTATACCAAGTAAAAACCGGCCAAGTGCGTGTTGGACCATGCAAAACGAAGGGTTCCGTGCCTATTAAAAAGGTCGTATCGTCACAGAACACTTACGGCACTTACTTACGTCCTTTTCTTTAAGGAAGGCAGTTTTTCAGCAATATCTCGAAAACCTGTGGACCGGACCGATTTTGTTCGAAATAATTTTAATTTATTCGAATTAATTAATTACGTAACTACCCCCCGGAACTTAAATGAGTAGAAGTCTAATTGTACTTTGGTTAAAACGCTATATAGTCAAAATGTACAATATGCTATGGTCATAATGTTCTCGCGACCTGAATGATCCTATGACAGAATACTACAATGCCAAAATGTGCAATCGACCTAACGTGTAATGGTCAAATGTAGCGGCTAACAAAATACACCTATCCTCAAAATTTTATTCAAATACACCTTATAGTTTTCGAGTAAGAAGCCTGTGACATACGGACAGACGGACAGACAGGCATGACGAAACTATAAGGGTTCCGTTTTTGCCATTTTGGCTACGGAACCCTAAAAACACTGTAGTTTGCGAGGTATGTTCTTACGGACTGCGAGCCGCGCGCTGGCCTGCTGGTCGATCACGTAACGCATTGTACGCGCGTCAGGTAGATCTAAATGTCAATTTTTATATGGAAAAATGACAGTTGGATCTACCTAACGCCATATTATTTATTTATGTCAGTGGATTAAGAAGGTACATATTTATGAGAGGATTAAATGGATGCATATTTTTGCACTTGACTGTACATATGTTATACTATAGTTATTTCATGAAATGTTCGGTTCTGGGGCTTTCCCATTTTAGGGATTGGCAGAAATCACCCGCACCAAATAAAATATCAACTGTTCAAACTTAATAAGAGTAACAAAATAATAACTTAACTTAATTAACAAATAAAAATAACAAGAAATTAACAATAACAAACAGTAAAACATTAACAATTTCCCGATGATCACACAAAATTCGTCAAGTAAATCGATCGATGCGCGACGCCGAACGAAATACCTACAAATACACACTGACAATGTGATGAGTGACCATCTGGCAACAATGCATAGCAAGGCGTACTCGAAGTTCGGACCGAAGTGACAGCGAGCTCGCAACGACGCGATCACCGATTAGCCAAACGGCCCGAGCTCGTGAAATAAAATAATGATCAATTTTAAAATTTCCATTTCATTGGTATATTTGGAGCGAAAAAAATCTGCATAAAAAGTAATTATTAGAATCAAATGAAAAACATAAAGACCAATCATATAAACATTTGACTGGAATCGATCCATCGCCCTTCAGCGTAGTAAGCTAACGCTCTAACCACAGGGCCACCGAGAACGCTCGCGCCGCCCCAAAATTAGTAATCATATTACTTCAGTGTACTCGGACAACATTTCGCCTACGCCATTTTTGCGAGCAAAATGTCTTAACGTTGTTTACGTAATTTTACGTAAGTGAAATGAAGTTTTTGGGTCTAAAATCCTTATTAAACTGTATATACTAGTATAATGAAGTTAATTCATCGTATAGAGCTTTTAACAATAAGTTTGGAACATTTCTTAACGTAGAATTATTTCTGGGCGAAGTAAACCGTGCACATAATTTTTTCAAGATAGTGTTTTTAAGTTAGTATATATACTTAATTATGATATACATAAACATACCCATAAGTCCCTTCAAAACTTAAGTATATGTCGGTCCGAAACATGCACCTTCCATATCCCCTCGTGTTTTATTTTCACTAAGAACCGTGCCCAAAAGCACCTCGATTTCACTTTTTTGCCTACCCTATCGCCTTAAAGAAAACAGAATTGCTGTGATTGCTCTGTATAAGGTAGGAATGCAGCCTGCTAACATTTTCGAGACGCTAAAAAAGTTAAAGTTAAGTCGAATGTTCGTGTATCGTACCATCCAAAGGTACACCAATTCTTCCTCTATTGATGACAGTAAAAGATCTGGGCGACCACGTTCTGTTAGGACACAGCAGGCTGCCAACGCTGTGAAGGCCAGAATACGCCAAAACCTCATAAGAAAACAAAAAATCCTTTCTAGAGAAATGAAAATATCAGCAAGGACACTTTCACGGATCATTAAAGAAGACTTGGGTCTTGGAGCTTATCGAAGATATATGGGGCACACTTTAAATCAGTCGCTGAAAACTAAGAGGGTTGAGAGATCAAAACGCCTGTTAACTCGATACGCCGATGAAAAATACAAGAACATTCTTTTTACGGATGAAATTTTTTTTTACTATCGAGCAGCACTACAAAAAACAAAACGATAAAGTGTACGCACACAATTCTAAAGAAGCCAAAGAGGTAGTCGAGAGAGTTCAGCGAGGTCATCATCCAGCTTACGTCATGGTTTGGTGGGGCGTGTCGTACCAAGGCGTCTCAGAACTCCATTTTTGCGAAAAAGGAGTGAAAATTTCGGCCAAAGTTTATCAAGATACCGTGTTAGAATCAGTAGTTACACCACTTAAGGCGATAGGGTAGGCAAAAAAGTGAAATCGAGGTGCTTTTGGGCACGGTTCTTAGTGAAAATAAAACACGAGGGGATATGGAAGGTGCATGTTTCGGACCGACATATACTTAAGTTTTGAAGGGACTTATGGGTATGTTTATGTATATCATAATTAAGTATATATACTAACTTAAAAACACTATCTTGAAAAAATTATGTGCACGGTTTACTTCGCCCAGAAATAATTCTACGTTAAGAAATGTTCCAAACTTATTGTTAAAAGCTCTATACGATGAATTAACTTCATTATACTAGTATATACAGTTTAATAAGGATTTTAGACCCAAAAACTTCATTTCACTTACGTAAAATTACGTAAACAACGTTAAGACATTTTGCTCGCAAAAATGGCGTAGGCGAAATGTTGTCCGAGTACACTGAAGTAATATGATTACTAATTTTGGGGCGGCGCGAGCGTTCTCGGTGGCCCTGTGGTTAGAGCGTTAGCTTACTACGCTGAAGGGCGATGGATCGATTCCAGTCAAATGTTTATATGATTGGTCTTTATGTTTTTCATTTGATTCTAATAATTACTTTTTATGCAGATTTTTTTCGCTCCAAATATACCAATGAAATGGAAATTTTAAAATTGATCATTATTTTATTTCACGAGCTCGGGCCGTTTGGCTAATCGGTGATCGCGTCGTTGCGAGCTCGCTGTCACTTCGGTCCGAACTTCGAGTACGCCTTGCTATGCATTGTTGCCAGATGGTCACTCATCACATTGTCAGTGTGTATTTGTAGGTATTTCGTTCGGCGTCGCGCATCGATCGATTTACTTGACGAATTTTGTGTGATCATCGGGAAATTGTTAATGTTTTACTGTTTGTTATTGTTAATTTCTTGTTATTTTTATTTGTTAATTAAGTTAAGTTATTATTTTGTTACTCTTATTAAGTTTGAACAGTTGATATTTTATTTGGTGCGGGTGATTTCTGCCAATCCCTAAAATGGGAAAGCCCCAGAACCGAACATTTCATGAAATAACTATAGTATAACATATGTACAGTCAAGTGCAAAAATATGCATCCATTTAATCCTCTCATAAATATGTACCTTCTTAATCCACTGACATAAATAAATAATATGGCGTTAGGTAGATCCAACTGTCATTTTTCCATATAAAAATTGACATTTAGATCTACCTGACGCGCGTACAATGCGTTACGTGATCGACCAGCAGGCCAGCGCGCGGCTCGCAGTCCGTAAGAACATACCTCGCAAACTACAGTGTTTTTAGGGTTCCGTAGCCAAAATGGCAAAAACGGAACCCTTATAGTTTCGTCATGCCTGTCTGTCCGTCTGTCCGTATGTCACAGGCTTCTTACTCGAAAACTATAAGGTGTATTTGAATAAAATTTTGAGGATAGGTGTATTTTGTTAGCCGCTACATTTGACCATTACACGTTAGGTCGATTGCACATTTTGGCATTGTAGTATTCTGTCATAGGATCATTCAGGTCGCGAGAACATTATGACCATAGCATATTGTACATTTTGACTATATAGCGTTTTAACCAAAGTACAATTAGACTTCTACTCATTTAAGTTCCGGGGGGTAGTTACGTAATTAATTAATTCGAATAAATTAAAATTATTTCGAACAAAATCGGTCCGGTCCACAGGTTTTCGAGATATTGCTGAAAAACTGCCTTCCTTAAAGAAAAGGACGTAAGTAAGTGCCGTAAGTGTTCTGTGACGATACGACCTTTTTAATAGGCACGGAACCCTTCGTTTTGCATGGTCCAACACGCACTTGGCCGGTTTTTACTTGGTATAAAACATGTTTATCATAATGACTTACTTGACAATTCGTCAATGCTATAAATTTCAGAAGATACAAGTTGGTTTTTAGGGTTCCGTAGCCAAAATGGCAAAAATTATAGTTACCTATATAATTATAGTTTTGTCATGTCCGTCTGTCCGTCTGGCCGTCTGTCCGTCTGGCACGGAACCCTACGTTGGCTGGGTCAAGGGTCAGATACAGAAGGCGGTACTCCTGGACACGGCGGCGATAGTCAGGAGGTTCCTCTCTCTGTCGCCCTGGCCCCCACACAGTGTGACAAGAACCAATTTTTTTTAGATGTTCTACTGATGATGAAAATCGATTGTCTAGACCAATTCAAAGCTGAGACTAAAACTCCCGGTTGCCAAAATTTTTATAGTTTCCGAAAATGTTTTTTTAAAAGTCACGACAAATATCCCCGGATAATTTGCTGATAATCCAAAAACTAAAGAAAATACAGAGAAAAAGTTTAGATAAAACTTTTAGAGCTACAAAAATAGCGTAAGATTGAGTAATCAGTATAGTTCAAATACCGTCCGTTCCGAAATCATAACCTAATTAAGCAATTTGGTTTTTTATTTTTTTTATTTTTAATCCGCCATATTATAAAGATTTTTTTATTAAACTTGTAAGGTAATAAGCTGTTATATACACCATAAAATTTTCATTGTATAATTCCGTGGACTAATGGAATTAGGGAATTTTAAAATTTTGTGATAGGGTTGTCACTCTATCCGGATAAGAAAAGTTAGGTGTAAAGTACGATTTTTACTATTTTTATAATTCAAAAACTAATTTAAATTGGCAACCGGGAGTTTTAGTCTCAGCTTTGAATTGGTCTAGACTATCGTTTTTCATCACCAGTAGAACATCTAAAAAACTGTGGTTCTTGTCACACTGTGCCCCGATAGCACCAAGGTATGGTATTTCTGGATCTATGTATAATCCGCATGTATGTATTTCAATATTTTCTTTTTCACAATTTTTCCCGTGCTTTATTGCAGCCACATGGTCTATCGATTTTTTATATAGCATATCCTTCACCATGTTTTGACAACTTATGTCCGTCCTCCTCTTTATCACCCGTCCAAAATTGGATGCTGTCAAAATATTCCTACGTAATTCAATGTTCGTGTGACCAGCTGACGGATTATTCACCACTGTACAGTCAGCTGACGATTTTTTTTCGTCATAATATTGGATTAACTATCATTTGATGATAAAATGAATCGAGAGGAACAGGCAATTTTTTTTTTATATGTTTGGGAGGCTTATGCTGGTCAACCCACCAACGGAGCCGCAGCTGACGTCCACGGGGCTTCATGATACAACATTCTTAACCTTCTCACAACTTATCGAACGGGAGTTGATTGGTCACGAAAATCTGTTGCTAGCTCGCAGACCAAAATAAAATGAACTGAACTAAAGCAACTGAGTAGTTTTGTTTCAAATACCTGTTACATTACCCACCTTTTTGGGAAGATACGGGTAAACACGGGTAGATTGGGTAAATACCCAATGGGTTTTTACCCACTACCCATCTCTAGCGTGGACACGTGTTTATCTTGTGTAGTTTAGTAGTTGCTATGGCCACCTTCTGTCTCCATCATCAGATCAGGTCGGCACAGTGCTTTATGAACCCTGTTTTTGTCTTATCTAGTTTTTTTTTACAGAATTGAATAGTTTTGTTCTTTAAATTACTAGACTGAAAGTCCCACATTGATATCTCTTCTAGTTTATTATAAAAAATCGCAGTTTGGCTTTATCCGGGTTACCCGAAACACAGAAACAATTTAAAAAAATAAACTATGAAATATAATTCAATTCTAATTTCATGGGTAGAATGCACATATAAAGACATGTATTTGTACCAATTTTCGTACATCAACAATAAACAGACACTGAAATATTCTAATTTTTCACACTTTTCGTTTTTATTTTTTTATACCCGAATAATCCCGTATTAGATCGATTTTTTTTGTGTATAAGTAGATCAGACACTCTTCTATAATTAGTTAAAAAAATAGTCTAATACCGCGTTATTTAGAAGTTATCATTAAATGTTTGTTCGTTGTCAGGGTTGTCACTCAGAATCCGGATATAAAAAATTGCGGTTGAGAAAATAATTGAACTTACAAATAAACGTTGTAAAGATTTCTTAATTATAATACATCACTAATGGAAAGGCTAATAGGTATGGCGCCAAAAATATTTAATAACCTTCCCGAGTCGATTAAATTGGAAACCACTAATAGATTTAAATATTTACTACAGACATTGTTAATAAGGAAATGCTATTATAGTGTAAATGAGTATTTTAACGACATTAACATATAATATTAAGAACTTGATTTATGATTTATGACATATTCCATTCCTACCTTTCTTGATTAAATTATGTATAAATTACCATACCTTGTCAAGAGACAAAAGAGAATAGCCGGATATAAAATATTATATTCAGAGAAGTGACAACCCTAGGTCAAAGGAATCCGGATATAAATTTATTTGCTTATTCTTTCTGAATAACGCGGTATTAGACTCTAATTTTTTAACTGATGATAGAAGAGTGTCTGATTTACCTATACACAAAAAAAAAAGATTTAATACGGGATTATTCGGGAATAAAAAATATAAACGAAAAGTGTGAAAAATTAGAATATTTCAGTATCTGTTTATTGTTGATGTACGAAAATTGGTACAAATACATGTCTTTATATGTGCATTCTACCCATGAAATTAAAATTGAATTATATTTCAGTTTATTTTTTTAAATTGTTTTTGTGTTTCGGGTAACCCGGATAAAGCCAAACTTTGCGTTTTTTTTTAAATAATCTAGAAGAGATCAGTGTGGGACATTCAGTCTAGTGATTTACATAACAAAAGCTATTCAATTCTGTAAAAAAAACTAGATGAGACAAAAACAGGGTTCATAAAACACTGTGGCGGTGGTGCTATAAAATTGCATTATCACCGAAGGTACGCAAGTATTCCAAATTTCCAAAAAAATACCAAGGTGTGGTGGTTATTATGGCACGTTATCTATAGTTCAAATTCATTGAAAACATCAAGGGATGGCACTGTATTTTATGTATGACATATGAAAATAAGTGCCGATAAATGTTATCACTTTGCCTTTAGTTAGATATAACTGAATTTAGGCAAAGTTGTGTGTATCTAAGTTACTTATATTTGAAATGCAGTGCCAATGCTGTTTTCTATTTTCAATGAATTTGCTCCACCGATTAGGTGGATCTAATTAGCAGGTCCATACAATTATAATATAAATAATAACCACATAATTATCAGAGGGGCTACTGCGAAACGAAAGTATCTCCCTCTCTGTCGCTTGAACTGGCAAGTGCGACAGAGACCAAGATACACGAACGAAGTTCGTTTTCGTTTCGCGGTAGGCCCTTTGGTCACTTTTTATAATTGGATACATATAGTTTTGATTTGAAAACGCCTGTATTACAAATAAAGCGCCATCTATCTGCAAAAGGTCGCGACAGTTCGATCGAACTAATCAATGCCCAGTATATCGAATGAGAGTTCACTTGATGTACACTAGATGGCACGCGCGCATGAATCTCTGGCTTCGGCCGATTGCCCAAGGTCGAATGCTTACTCAACGCCTTAACACCCCACTCCATTATTAAATCGATAATTTATTCCCATAAATTATACACAAATGGCGGCAAAAACATTCAATGAATTATGTCACAACACATCATTCGAAATTCAAATTATAATTTTTTTGTAATTTCATGCTAACTGCCAGTAACAAAATTTATGGCTAGACTAGGTAGTCCATTCAAAAAGCAACTTTACTGTGCAAGGTAGAACACTCAAATTCCACACATTAAATACCTAATCTCAACCTCTTCAGTCAGGAGTAGTGAGGTGTTTTAATAACCTTCTAGCCTCTCGAGAGTAGATAAATAAATATTGCTAGATAAGCAGTTAAGTAGGTATGGCGTGATCTGAGTGAAATTAACATTTGTAGTTTTTAGATGAAAATTGACTATTAAATAACGGAAGCATTTCTGAACATTAAATTTTTAAGATAGTGACTCCCGTCAGCACACACGTTACTAATATAGGTACGTACTCGGGAGGTTTTTGTTTAGGTACATCAGCAGCAGTTTGTACCAGCAAATTACTCCGGATACCTCCGATATCCATCATTTCATTTACCGCTAGTGTTTGCCATAATCATCATTTGCCATAAAAGTAGTTTTCTCTGAAACCGGTAACATTTTCAGGACAAATTATATAAACTTTGTAGCCACTCGGGTCACCCCATGCACCCGGGTGGTATGCGTAACGCATTTTCCTCACCTAAACCATAAATAACAAAAAAAGGTTTGTTTCATAAAAATTATTATAGATCTCATTAGTGACCCGAATTACTCAAATTAGTATGGGTGTTAACTTGGCAGAAAAAATATAGGTCAATAAAAAACTAGTTAACATTCATGCTACGAGTATTTATTACATCACACATCACAATACACACAACAATACAATAGTGAATCAGAAATAAAAACATTAAAAACAAACTGGACATGAACGAACACAATAGTAATATTGAACGTGAACGCTCTACTTGTTACATACACCTTATCATGTGGCATTAGCATTGCATTAAATCGATCCGAATCCGAAAGTAGACTTCAGGTGCAAATATTCTGATGCAAACTCTAAGAAGCTCGTTTCTCCTAAGTAATGATTCCTAGTTGTTAATAGTGAAAGAGAATACCGGACACAGGCCCCCTCCGAGTTCTCCTCTCCGGGTACCTCTCCTACGGGAAACTGTACGACAGGACGCCGAAGCACTTAGCCGAGCTGTTGAACGGTTTAGTACATGGGTTAGTATTGTTTACTGTACAAGTGGAACATATACGGCCTCTATACATATAAAAGTTACCGTATTGTATGAATAAAACGTAAGTACAATGTTACACCGTGACCTCTAGAACAGTTCGATACCTACCCTACCTCACAAATGTCTATTGTGATCTCTATTACACTCCTCTTTTGTTATTTTATACTACACAGTCAGCGGCCAAAGTAGCCAAATAAACTCAAAAAATTTGGCCCAAATTATAAAAAGTTTACTATGCAGAAAAACATTATTTAATTTGTTCAATTTATTATAGTTTGAAATCACGAAAAGTTATTGGGGCAAATTTTCTGCCGGTGAGTGTATATCGTAATACATTTTATTAGTATAGGCGTAAGAATGCGTTACGATATATTTGGCTACTAGGTACTCTGACTGCTACTAACTAACGGTAACTTTTTTCTAGTTATTATTCTGTTTCAACAAAGTTTAAATTTTATATTTTGTTATAAATGGTTAGATATAGATAATACGGTGCTACCAATACCAACGCGCTTATTCTTATCCGCGCACCAATAAAGTTCGTTCTTAATTGTCACAAAAAGTGTTTCCCATATAAAGTCCATAGATAAAATCACTAGGTATTGTATGTAACCTTTCGTAACCATATAGCAACGATCTAGAAGAAAAAATTGATTGGACCAGCGTGCGTCACTGAATAGTCGTAAAAGTGAAGAAATAATATCCTGCTACAGTTAATGTTGCGATTCAATGTCCATCCCTAATCGCTATAATATCTTTAAACAGCACGTCGACTTCGAGCCTCGGGTCGGACCGGAGCCCGCGCTCGCCCGCCCCGCTCCCGCTCCCGCTACCGCTCCACGCGTCGCACTCGCTCGGGAGACGCACGTCTAAACTCGCGGTCGACGTCGACGCTATATTCGGATCAATCGCTTTCAATGCCTCTTCTTTAAGCCGCTCCAACGTCTCTTGTTCTATTTTTTCCAGGCGATCCAGCGCGGTGGTGGCGTCCCCTTGATGTGGATGTGCGTCAAAGTCAATGTTAATGTCGATGCTAAAAATAAAAAGATACATAATAGTATTTTATACGATCGTTACACAATGAGGGCCCTTAAAGCCGAGTACCGAGTTATACAAACTTGGTATCTAATGAAAATCTAAGCCCGCTGAAACGAAGTGCAAGTCAGAGGTGCGCCGGCTCAACGTCGTTGATGTCTTTTCTACTGCCACTTTTCTACTACACTACGTAGCCAACGCGACGTGCTAATATTAGTCAAATTCATTATATGTAGTTCAGTAAAGGCGCCACGTGATTGATCGAATTATTTTAGTTGTCTAAACAGTTGTGAAATAATTTTTACGTCACCCTAGGCCGTAAGTTGGGATATTCTGCCCGCTACGTGAGGAGAAAATCTCACTTCTTGGCCAAGGCAAGACGTAAAACGTTAGACATACCACGGGCGGTAATTCGTATAGCCCCGGATCGCGTATTTATCGCTTCAATTCTCATTAGCTGTTAAATTATTATTAGCCCTCATTGTGTAACGATTGTATAAAATACTATAGGGTTTAAGGTGTGTTGCACCAAACCGTCTGTAATCGTAAGCGGTGTTCGTCAAATAAAATCTAAATGAATGGAAAGTTTGACCAGTTTCTACTTTCTATGGAATGACAGCTACCTGCGTCATATTCATATTTAACGTTGATTGTCTGTCTGTACTCGTAATATGCAACTCGCCCTTAATCTGCAAGCGCGTCTCAAGTCTCAAGAGCCCACGTGTTAAGTACTCACAAGACGGCGCGCGAGCTCTCTCGATTTTTCTCGCGCTATCCATCTCTCTCTTCTTAGAAAGCTTAGAAAGAGAGGTATAGTGCGAGAAAAATCGAGAAAGCTCGCGCGCCGTCTTGTGATAGCCGTGCTGAGTATTCTAGAGGTTCGGAAAGTAGGTACAGTAAGGGAAATGTATTCACGTACCACCGTAGAACCCTGTCGCAATTGACAGGCCGCCGTCACTCAAACTCGAGTTATATGTCACCTTATTGCCATAGAGTTCTACTGTGGTACGTGAATACATTTCCCTTACTGTACAATGAGTGACATGAAAATATAAATAGGGTCAGTGCGCCAGTTAAGCGACCACCTTCACTTAACAAGCAATTTAACCCCCTGTCCCAAAGCGAGTTTCAATTAAAGATAATAATTAATAAATAAATATTAAGGGACAATCTTACACAAATCGAACTAGCCCCATAGTAAGCTCAATAAGGCTTGTGTTATGTTATGAGTTGATACTAGACGACGATATATTTAATAGATATAATTACTTAAATACATAGAAAACATCTAACACTCCGAAACAAATATTCATGTTCATCAAAAATCAAATCAAATCCAACATTTATTCGCAACACAACACAGCATACATCATTACAAGACAAAGACACAAGAAAAAAGTAAAGCTGTGACGTGTCATGAAATGGACCCAACTCAGCATGACAACATTGACAACACAATAACATTTGCCCTTACCGGGATTCGAACCCAGAACCTTTAGCTTTCGACAGCGTCGTCACTAATACCCACTAGGCCAACCGTCAACAATAATATTAGTTACCAAAACACCAGTGAGCTGTGTGACTGTTATAAATGTTATAATATAAATCTACTATTTAACCGATTTTGATGAAACATGGCTCAGAACACTCGGTTTAAAATTATCTATGACACAAAAAACCCGCATTTAAATCGGTCCATCCGTTTGGGAGCTACGATACCACAGACAGATACACCCCTCTCTTTGCGTCGTGGGTTAAAAACGAGAAATTATCCTTTCAGTTCATCACCTATCCAAGTAGTAGCTGCCTACACAGAACTAAGTGGTCGCTAACCAGCGAAATGACCCTAGGTGTAGTAACAATAGTAACATTGACATAACAGAATACCTTAAGTAGGTACCTAATACTTGGGACTCACTTGACGAGATGTTTGATCTCCGGGTCATGCAATAGTAAACTTACCTAACTGTTTGTTTATCTGCCTTTACCCATTCAATGCTCATGTTTAGACGCAAATAAGCGAAGCAATGGGAGAAACCGTTTACACAGTACTGTTCGTAAGTTAGAACAGTATTTACCTATTTGAGTTCGGGTGAAATCGTTTATTTTGACATAAGTGCAAGCGAGAGAGAAATATAGACCCGAATCCGATTGACTTTCTTGTTCACGGACTGTATGTAAAAATATGCTTCGTCAGCAATTTGTGGACTACTCGTAGCACTCGTCTATAAAGTTGCAAAACGAGGTGACATACTTATATTATATGTACGGGGTTAGCATGAGCAATCTTCCGCTGTAATCGCATCGATTTCGGAGACGAGAAAAACTTCTATCAAATTGCCAATTCAGTGTCCAGGAGCACCGCCCTCTGTATCTGACCCTTGAACCAACCATCTAGCAAGAGTATCTTAAAGTGTTAGTCGGGAGAATGATCGTCGAATCAACAAGGTACTATCGCCCAAGGGTACGGGTTCACACTTTCTGTTCAAAATCGTCTGCACATGCATAGCGAACGCTCGAAAATGAGCCTAGAGGTGTTAACCCGTACCCTTGGGCGATAGTACTTGCTAGCTTTGTCCTTCTCGGCCTTCACCTCTGGGCTCTTACCTTTTTTATTACCATAGATATAGATTATTATAGTCTCAGGCAATTTGGAAAAACTAATGGTGACTGGGTCGATGGAAGGTAAAAGAGGGAGAGGCTGTATTCTAACGCGGTGGTCCGACCAGATCAGCAAATCGCCATCCATCCATGATGCTTTAGAATAGAAGTCGCAAGAGACCGATAGGCCTGGAAATCGGTCATCCAGGACAAAGTGACCCATGGCCGAGATCACGACGCCCACCCAGCACTGAGGAGGGTAGTCTCTCGTACTTGTAACTGTTAGGTAGGCACTAACCCGGTGAGTTTCCTGAACTCGGCCCAGTCCTCCAGGCAAGGCGCCCGCGGTATCTCCTTCGCGATGCTCCGACTCGCCTCCTCCAAGGTTTGCCCCAGCAATAGCTTTTCTTCTTCAGCTGAAAATTTGAAGCTGTTTTACACATTGCCTAAAAAGCGGTCGTTGCCCCCGTTTTAATAAAAATCAAATACTTAGGTTGAGGATCGACCAGCGCTGTGCGAAGTAGCGGAGCGGTGTAAGAGGAATACCACGAACAGCATTGCCGATATATAGGGCCAAGAAGAAAAAACTGAATAATTACCGGCCCATATCAATTATACCAGCATTCTCAAAAAATGTTTGAGTGAGGTACTTATTGCCAATAGGCTAATTGTGTCATCTATAGAGTAGATAAGGGTAATAATATTGCATTGTAATAAGGCGAAAAATGTATAGGTGCGTTCCGTAGGAGATCTCAGAGCCGTCCGAAATGCGTCGAGGAGGACCATTAGGTCATTAGGTTAGGAGGTTTTTAGTCGGTGCGAGTCCGACATAACCTCCGCGCTATCCCCGTGGCGCGGAGGTATCCATAACGGATTGTCCTCCCAAAAAAAAGGCTCCTGCAATAGAGATTTATTTATTAGGCTCCTCCAGTTGTTGCTCCAGGGCCTCCAGAGGGCCTACCGCGAAACGTAAACGAACTCCGTTCGTGTATCTCCGACTCTCCGTCTCTGTCGCACTTGCTAGTTCGAGCGATAGAGAGAGAGTTCGTTCGTTTCGCGGTAGCCCCTCAGACCTCCTAATTGGGCAGTATATTACCTGAAAGCGCGTGCCTCGCGGAGAGCGGGCGCCGCAGCGCGCGCGCGATGTTCCCGCACGCGGCGCGCCGCGACGTCAGGCGGCTGCCGCTGCAGCGCCACTCCTCGTCTGTCGCAGCAGGCTGTTCTTTTATCCATTACCAGTGAAATACACTGAGTTTGATCAAACATGAGTAAAGCTTAGAGTGCCAAAACATTTTTCTTCGTCATTTGAAGAAATCTTAAAACCTTCAAAATGATATAAATCCTAATGCACCAAATTTTTAGACTATAAACAGTACTACAACACTAGTTACCGTGTGATTTTGTATCGAATTGAAGTAATCTATGATTCATAATCATCCTTTTTAACCCCCGACGCAAAGAGAGGGGTGTTATATTATAAGTTTAACGTGTCTGTGTATCTGTGTATCTGTCTGTGGTATCGTAGCTCCCAAATGGATGGACCGATTTGAATGTGTCATAGATAGTTTTAACCCGAGTGTTCTTAGCTACGTTTCAACAAAATCGGTTCAGCCATTTTTGTGATATTGAACTTTGAAATAAAAATGTCGGGGATTTTTTTCAACTTTTCTAAGTTGTAAGTTATTTTCTTGTGGCACACCGTGCCGTGTCGCAGGTGCAGCCGCAAGCGTCTGGACCTGCCGGCTTACGGACCATACACTCTGCCTCTGCGCACTGTAACCATGTCATACACTTAGAGCATACATAACTGGGGTAGCCTTTCAGTAACTTATCCTTCTGTAGAAAACCTTGCACAATATGCGAAAAATCATACAAAGACAACTTCACAATCGATTAATGGTCATTCACAAAATCGCCTCTCAAGAGAACTCTGATCATAAAAATGCCCGCAAGTTGCTGTAAGCACTTGATATTATAAACGTTCAACCACTTCAAGCAAGTTTCAATGTCCTATTAAGATGCTCCGCCCCGCCCCCGCAAAATTCGGCAGACATTTTTGTACGCAAATACGACATAAAAGGCTACTCCCGTTATGTATGCTCTAAGGTCATACCATACCCGGCAGCGTCTGGAGCTGCCGCCTTGCGGCGCATACACTGTGCCTCTACTGCCTCTACTCTACCTACAGCGATCGTGTCATACCCATGAGCGTGTTGAGCGCGTGCAGCCGGCTCGGCGCGCGCGGGGCGGCGCGCGCGGTGGCGGTGGCGGGCCGCGGGGCGAGCACCGCGCGCGGCCGGGCGCCCGCGCACTCGGTCGTGGCGGGCCGCCGCCGCGCCCGCACCGGGAGGGCCGCGTCCGCCCCCGTCCCCAGACTCTGCGACAAATAGGCGCTTGTCTTGTACCGGAACTATGGCACAGCATGAACACCGCGAATGTGCGCAGAGCAAGCCGGTGGTCGCGCAGTAGATGACTACACAGATTACTAATATGATGACTGTAGATTCCTTGGCTTCACTCTGGAATCTATAACCTTAACTGGAAGTGCTTTAGACAAACTATTCCACAGATTGAGTAGTGCAGTATTTGCTATGCATCAGCTAAAAACTCTTATTTTATTTATTTTATACTATTCACATAATTATAGTTAACAGTAAACTACACCAAAACACTTTTATGGTAGTTAACAAACACATATCGAATAAAATATAGGCACAGTCAGCAGCAGAAGTTGCTAAGCGGTCCTAGTGCTCAATATGATCTACGCACGAACTCTAATGTCAAGGGAATAAGGATCTGTGTACTGTGTATGGTCATTTTGAGCGTGTTATTTTGCTAAGCTACTTGTGATGCTGACTACATGAACACTTAAATGAAATAATAGAATTAAACAAAACAAAATCAACAAATATACATATTTTTATTATTAAAGTACCTAAACAAAAACATGGCTCAATCGGACGATGCCTTGAAGTTTATTTTGGCCATTTTCATTCGCTGATGTCGTACGGTACGTTCATCTGGAGAAACTCAACAGATAGACGCTAATGGTGCTACTCATGCGGAAACGAGTATATACCTAAACGGGCCGACTTACCGCAAAGGAATCGCTATGTTTTGACGTGGTCCACGTGCTTAGAAACGTCGACAAGTTAAGTTTAATAGCTAACTACTTATTCCAAAAACGAAACCATTTTGATACAAAATGTCAATGTCTTTGTTATAAAACTTGACTCTTGGTGTGCATGGAAGCAAACGCGCGATAAATATAGTTTGAATATTCAAACTAAATAATACGTCGAGTGAAATAGGCCCCATGTATATGATTCACCGAATGTACCTCAAATAGTGGCTGTGACGGGCCGGGTTGCGGCTCCAAGGGCACGTCGGGGGTCATCGAAGTCGCCGTGGTGTCCACCTCGCACTCGCTCTCCGAGTCTGAACTTAGGTGTGGATTTAGCTCCGCTTCCAGACAGTCTTCTGCCAAAATTATACAATAGATCTTAGTTCTATCGATCTATCGATCAAGCTATTTGTTTACAGCTGGTAGTTGCTTACCACTTTGTAGGTTGTTTACCTATAGTTTATGCGTATACGACTCTAAATAAAATTTGTGACTAAGGTAGTAAAGGAAATGCATTCACGTATCTTTTTCGCTTTTCTTAATTACTATGACAATAAGGTATAAAAAGGTACGTGAATACATTTCCCTTACTGTACCTCTCGCCTCGGCCAGAAGAATTACCTACATGTTCTTCATGAGGCTGAGCATCTACCAGAGATAATGTGCTTTCAAGTTTCAAGCCGTGCACGTAACGTGTAAGTGCACGGAATCTAAAGAGTCACTTGTTCGGAAAGAGCACCTTTGGTGGAGACTCTGACCCAGAAGATTCTAACAGCCTACCTTCGTGCATCGGGCGATCGTCCAGATAGCTCAGCATGGGCAGAGCGGCCTCGACCCGCGCGCGGTAGTCCTCCGCGTCCGCCAGCGGAGTCCTAAGTAGCGTCAGGTGGCGCAGGCAGTCGCACACCCCCAGAGTCCATAGCCGACTTGATTCGGCTATAGGGTTACTGTGAGGAAAGTAGAAGACCCTACTGCAGTCGCCATTCTGACATAATAAATAAATAATAAGAAAATAAAATAAAAGTGATTTTTATTTCTTGTAATCTAAGTTATTTTTTACATGGTCGATTTTGCTAGGATTCTTTTTATTACCAAAATACTTATAATTAAAATGTCAATGCCATGTCAATTGTGAATTAAGTTATTACTACACATTTCTTACTTCTTAATAGATTAAGTTTAAATAATTTGAATAGCATAGTATTGTTACGGGCAAGAACCCCTCATCAGGTGAAGGCCGCCTCCAAGGACTTCCACTTTTTTCTACCTCCTTCCTGCCAGTGATTACCGGCTTTTCTTCTCATGTCGTCGGACCAACGACTTTTTGGTATTGGCATTCTGACATATCGGAGCAAAATGGTGCTTACTAATCAAGGCATCATTATTTTTTAAACACCCTAAAGGTATTTGAATGCGAGCTGTAGAATCAACGCTTGACACAAGACTATAGCTAACAACTAACCGCCCTACGCATTATTTTTCCTTATATTAAGGTTCTTCGTGGATTGACTACCTATATATACGCATGTTCAACTAATTACTCGGCCAAATTGAGTGTATGCAGCTTCTGTAGGCCGGCCAAGAGTTGCAGGTCGCGTATCCGGTTCCCGGCGGCGTGCAGCTCGCGCAGGGCGCCCAGCCCCCACACCCCGTCCAGGCTCGTCAGCCCGCACCGGTTTATACTCAGGATCTGGACAGCCACAACATTTAATACTGTAAAACTAATAAAAACGCTACTTCCACTTATACGACTCGGACGTATACAGTCGGGAGCACTCCAAAATAAAAATATAACAATGCATTAAAAATGTCTTTTAAACGGCATACAGTACCTACGCCATTACTGACTGCAAGATCACTGATCCTATGATCAGCAAACACAAAAAAGTAAAATAGTCCTTTGTGTCGGGTGACGATGGTGAAAGCAAACATATCAGCAAAAAAATTGCTTCTCTCCTTTTTGTTACAAAAGCCGTGGCGCCAGTACCGGCAACTTTCGGAGCCCGACCAGGTGACGAGGTACCCTCAAGCGAGCCAGGGCCACGCCGAGGTCTCGCAGCGAGGCGACCGCGCTGCCGTCGAGCGTAAGCTCGTGCAGCCGCGGCGCTAGCACCGGCAACCTTCGGAGCCCGACCAGGTGACGAGGTACCTTCAAGCGCGCCAGGCCCACACCGAGGTCTCGCAGCGAGGCGACCGCGCTGTCGTCGAGCGTGAGCTCGCGCAGTCGCGGCGCCAGCACCGGCAACCTTCGGAGCCCGACCAGGCGACGAGGTACCTTCAAGCGCGCCAGGCCCACGCCGAGGTCTCGCAGCGAGGCGACCGCGCTGCCGTCGAGCGTGAGCTCGCGCAGCCGCGGCGCCAGCACCGGCAACCTTCGGAGCCCGACCAGGCGACGAGGTACCTTCAAGCGCGCCAGGCCCACGCCGAGGTCTCGCAGCGAGGCGACCGCGCTGCCGTCGAGCGTGAGCTCGCGCAGCCGCGGCGCCAGCACCGGCAACCTTCGGAGCCCGACCAGGCGACGAGGTACCTTCAAGCGCGCCAGGCCCACGCCGAGGTCTCGCAGCGAGGCGACCGCGCTGCCGTCGAGCGTGAGCTCGCGCAGCCGCGGCGCCAGCACCGGCAACCTTCGGAGCCCGACCAGGCGACGAGGTACCTTCAAGCGCGCCAGGCCCACGCCGAGGTCTCGCAGCGAGGCGACCGCGCTGCCGTCGAGCGTGAGCTCGCGCAGCCGCGGCGCCAGCACCGGCAACCTTCGGAGCCCGACCTGGTCCGCGATCACACGCAGCTTCGCCTCGCGAATGCGGAGCACTTCCTCGTCTGTCTGCGCACCACTCGATTGTTTCTGTACAAGCAAACAAATGTGCAGCCGGCAAAGCTTCTTGGGTGGATCAACTTTTTCTTGTTGTTATTCTGTCCTGTCCGGATAAGCCAGTGGAAAGGTTTCTTAGAAAAAATATTATAATATAGACTCCTAGCTCCTAGCATGCTAACTAAATAAATAAAATAAACTGCTGAGGAGATGACCCGTTATAAAACGAGTTCCCCATTGTCACAGAAACCCTTTTTAGTGGCTTTAAACCCTATAAAAATATCATTTTAAATAGAGTAAGTAATACAGATGACGTAAGGCAAACAAGCAACAAAAAATTATGATTAGCCCAGCCCACCTAGGTACATGCGAAGTTTTCCAAATGGGCTGCGCGTTATTCGACTCAAAACATGATCGTTTGTGGGGCTTTAAAACTTAGATCATTTCAATTCAATTGTTAAACTATACCATCTACTTAACTGGAAGCACTTTCACTTCTCTCTACCTACTTACTCTTGCGAAATAGGAAAGCTCTCGAAAGTGCAAAATTTATTATGTACAGTACAACTACAGTACAGGGGAAATGTATTCACGTACCAACCTTTTTCGCTCTTGTTACTATGTCAATAAGGCATAAAAAGGTACTTGAATACTTACATTACCCTTACTGTACCTACTTATGTGCGAATCTTAACATAGTGCCGTAGGAACATTTTGTTCCGTTCCGATCTTTGGAAGTGGGTAGAGTCGACTAAAAAAGGCGTAAGAATTATTTTTTTCACCACATGTATATAAGGTCAACTAAATTAATCAACAGTCTAAATCAGTTCAGTTGGAACAAAGTTGAAAAAAACTCGCATACGTACATAATAGTTATTATGATACAAGTGCGAAAAGTAGGTATTTCCCAATTAGTGACGATAACCGACACGGAGTTGGGATTTACCTATCCGCAAGTGCATTGTAAAACCATTATTATGAACCTTAAAAATGTTAGAACATTATACCTACTCCTTTTGTTGGCAACATCCCGTCATGATCTGCCGACTCAGCCACTCACCAACAACTCGATGAGCGTGAGGTCCCGCGGTATCACGATGCGCCTGTAGCCCGGCAGCCGGCGCTCCAGCTCCTCCTGCCCCGGCGGCTGCGCGGGCTCGGGGGGCGGCAGAGCGAGCGCCCTAACATCAATAATCATTACTGGGCATTATGGGCTGAACTTTCTGCACCGAGCAATAAAACTTGAAAACAGCACGCTGTCTGTTGCGCGTTCAGTCGGCCCTGTAATGGAAGGTTGATGCGACAGAGCGCAACAGGCGCTACAAATGCATGGCGTCATGTCGGGCTGGTGCCCGTTTTACTACAAGTTCAGGCTGCTCTACATAATGAGCCATCATGTAGAGGACGCAACTATACGTGAAATGGACAAATACCTACTTTCATCTCATGTCACCGCACAACTGCGTCCTGTCCGGCCATGATGGCTCACCATAAAGTCCATAAAGAACGCAAGTATGCGTTAAAGGGAGAAAGACCTACTTTCATCTCATTCCAACGCATAACTACTTTCTGTCCTGCCTCCTGCGGCCATGATGGCGCATTGTGCAAAGCAGCCTTAAGGCAACAAAGTTCAAATGGCCAGTCGTTTGGTCAAGTGCCTCAGTGTTGCCTGTTTAGACTTGCAAAATTATGACTTGTAGATACGTGAAACGGGCCACTGTTCCTACATTTTATTGCTCAGATGTCATCTCTTTACCTAAAAGGTAAAAACTAGGTACCTAAACAAAGGTGTCGGTCGTAAATTATGCGGCTCGGGAGTGCTAGTGCTGGATATTTCCGACGGTGACGGAGAAGGTCC
Organism: Epinotia nisella; assembly: GCA_932294315.1. Taxonomy (NCBI): domain Eukaryota; kingdom Metazoa; phylum Arthropoda; class Insecta; order Lepidoptera; family Tortricidae; genus Epinotia; species Epinotia nisella. The sequence continues at coordinate 21,848,143 of OW028678.1, read as the reverse complement.
CATACTTGGCGTCTGAGGAGCGCTGCCAAGTTCCACGCATGGTGCCTCTTGGCCAGGCATCTTCACTGGCCCAAGAGCCAAAGACTACTCCATAAACCTTAAAAATAAGTGGATAGGATTTATGAGAGCTCCAAGGTATTTAATAATCTCTCGTTAACTGGTACATTTGACTTTTTAATTCGACTTTAGGTACGTTGTGTTGTGTTGGTTGGCGTAGAAAAAGATAGTACCTACTTACTGCCTTGGGAAAAAGTGCCTTACCTCGCTTACTTACTTTGTCTCAGTAATATTTAATAGTTTTGCGTTGGATATCCTTACCGTCGAATTCCCCTATATCAAACACTTTGTGTTTCTGATAATCAGTCACGCCAAAACATTTATTTTGTATCGATAGATTTTATTTACAATACTTTTTCCAATAATAATCTGTTACCATAGAGACATCTACGAAAGCCAGTTTTGTCTTGAAATCAAGATCCTTGCAATATAAAATATTGCCTGAACTCTAAAGCATAGTTTAAATCATGGGTTTTTGAATTTAAACTTTCCGCAAAGTTATACTTTGCGGAGTATAAATTCAAATTACCCACATTGTTTCAAAATACGGTTCAGTGTCAGCAATGATGCTAATGTTAACATCAAAACGCAAAAAAAAAAACATGAATCCGTCAAATTGTCAATGTCACTTGTCACATGAAATTTTGGCGCGAATGTTATGGTGTATGGTGATATATTATAAAGTAAAATTGTACTAAACCTATCTTAATTTAATTGGTTGCTGACCGAATTCATCACAAAAGTTTAAATCCCTTAAATTTAAATAAGAGTAATTATTTTAAGTACTCTTATAGTGTTTCTAGTGACTTCGGTGAACCCCATTATGGCAACTAACGGCGTTTCTGAGCATCATGATGAGTATCAATATCTGAAGCTCATAAAGCAAATTATAGACACAGGTACGCAATTTTCGTTTATTAAAATATCGATGATGTTAATATAAATACTAAAACTAAATTACGTGGATGTTACAGGTGACAAAAGAGTAGACAGAACAGGTGTTGGCACTTTGTCCATTTTTGGGGCAGTGCAAAGATATTCGCTTAAAAACAACACAATGCCACTTTTGACTACGAAGCGGGTCTTCACTAGAGGAGTTCTGGAAGAATTACTGTGGATGATCTCTGGTTCAACTGATGCCAAAGTATTGGCCTCTAAAGGAGTTCATATTTGGGATGCTAACGGCTCAAGATCCTTTCTAGATAATTTGGGATTTACAGATAGGGAAGAAGGTACCTTTTATGATTACTTTACTGACTATATACTTTTGTTTTTGTTATTAACTTTTTCAATGCCAACAACACATATATCCGCACCGTAAGTTCAATGCCAATGACTGATATATGCGTCAAGGAGCCCAGCGCGACAGGAACCTTCTTGCATTGACATAAGGTTTAACTCCGCACTAAATGTCTTGTTGATTTGGCATATGGTTGACAACTTTTCTCTTTGACAGAGTGTTGAAAAGGTTAATATATGCTACAAAGTTTTGCATTCTAAAAGGAACTCTAATATATTATTTACAGGAGACCTTGGGCCTGTGTATGGATTTCAATGGAGACACAGTGGTGCTCAATATGTAGATGCCAAAACTGATTACAATGGGCAGGGAATTGACCAGCTACAACATATTGTTGATGCTATAAAGTATGCCAATTTTTATATTGAATATTACTTTGTTTTTCAGTGTCCCTGAACTCATTGGAACATAATGCATTTGTAATCAATTTCAGGAAAAACCCTGCAGATAGGAGAATGCTGATGTGTGCCTGGAATCCCTCAGACTTGGGTAAAATGGCCCTGCCACCGTGCCACTGCTTGGCGCAGTTCCATGTGGCCAGTGGCAAGCTTTCCTGCCTCTTGTACCAGAGAAGTGCCGACATGGGCTTAGGAGTGCCATTCAACATTGCCAGCTATGCCTTTCTGACCCACATGATTGCACACATTACAGGCCTTGAGGTGAGAACCAATTTACTTACTTACTGCTGTGGCACAACAACCCAAAGTGGATCTTGGCCTCCAACACTAAAGACCTCCAGGCTTCCCTGCCCAATGCTGTTTCTGTCCAACAGATGACCCCGAGTTCATTCAAGTCTTTTTGAACTTCATCTCTCCACTGGTACCTAGGACCTAGGATGCTCTCGGGACTGCGCGATCTTCGTCCATGCGGACTACGTGCCCGAGCCATGATATTTGGCTCGGACACTAGACCTTCAACTTATTGATTCTTGCATGGTGACGGCTTCTCCACCAGTGGGTCCCAGAAGTTTGTAGAAATTTTGAGGAGACATGAAAAAGTATGCAGTCACCATTACATGCACCTGAGCCAACAAGGTTGTAACCCTTTTCCAGGCAGAGGCGTTATATCAACCACGTACAGATGTACAGTCAGCATCAGAAGTAGCTAAGCAAAATAACACGCTCAAAATGACCTACACAGATCCTTATTCCCTTGACAATAGAGTTCGTGTGCAGATCATTTTTAGCACTAGGACCGCTTAGCAACATCTGCTGCTGACTGTATCTTAATTTCAATAAAAAAGACTGACATTTGATTGTCATTTTTAAATTGAAGGCCTGGAAAAGGGTTAACAAACATCTCAACTTGACCTTATTGTCAAAAAATGCACAGACAATTTTGAGCATAATTTTGTTGTTGTGATGGATAACATGACATTTAAATAACAGATTAGAAGGGCAGAATAATAGAAATGTGATTGCTATACTTTGCTTCCAGGCTGGAGAGTTTGTGCACACAACTGGCGACACTCATGTTTACCTCAACCACATAGAGCCTCTCAAAGTGCAACTCGAAAGGCATCCCAAGCCATTCCCAACATTAGAGTTTGCACGGAAAGTAGAGTCCATTAACGATTTTAAATATGAAGATTTCATAATTAAAAACTACAATCCTCATCCTAAGATTGATATGCAGATGGCAGTCTAAAAATCATTGAAGTGTTATGATGAATTAGAATTTAAATCAACATTCAATGTAATTTAAGTAAGGCTCTGGTATTAAGAGTTGCCACTTTGTGTAACGTAGGTATGAAATTGATCAAAGTATTTTGAACCATTTATTGTTTTCAAATTGTACTCTTTACTTACACGTTTTACAACTACAAATGAAACCCCAATTTTATTTTACTAAATGATAATGCAATTTATAAATAAGAAAATAAGTGATGCTATTAAAATAAACACTTCATTACAATATTTTGTAAAATTTTCATTAATATCTAACAAATTCATATTCTTTGTCACCTTACAGCTATTCAACAACTGGAGACGTGTACAATGTACTTTACTTATTTCCTAAGCAACCAATTTCATTTGTACATTTACGGTTCAAGTGATTCAGATATTTAGCTAACTGATTCAAAGGTACAATAAAAATAACTTAATTTTTACTACAAATGCTTTTTTGTATATTTAAATAAAAACATAATTAAAAAAGGAAGTCACTATATGTAGTAATGAGTAATCAAAATGATAACCAATTTTTTCAGTGATGTAAAAGTAAAATTATATTAATGATTTTGTGACACTGCATCCATTGTCATCATCAACACATCTGGTCATCTTGTGGCACCTGTAAATAAGATAAATTTCTGTCAAAAAATATATTTGGTACAAGCTTTTACTGCCGACTGTACTTTTTTGTATATTGTCATCAACTACTCATTGAGACGATTCTAACGAGCCAAAACAATCTAAATGCAAACAACAAATACCTTGTGTGGTGTTGGGTTAGTATAGCAGCACCCTAGGTAATAGAATAGGGTTGAAGCGTGCTGTGGGAGATGGGCTAGCAACCTATCACTGCAATGTCACATTCTTTTTTTCTTTAAAGTTACAATTGTTAGAATTAGCACTGAAAATTCGATTTATTTTGGTCTGCCTACGCCATTTCGGAAAACAGGCGTGAAGTTATCTACTTACACTTGCCAAATGTCAGCGTAGCTAAGCACTGCTCATATATTTTTCTAATGCTAGCTTTTTACTACAAAAAAAAGGAGTATATCTTTTTTAGGGTTCCGTACCTCAAAAGGAAAAAACGGAACCCTAACTCCTTATAGGATCACTCGTGCGTCTGTCTGTCCGTCTGTCACTGCCAATTTGCTCCAAAACTACTGGGCCGATTGAGTTGAAATTTGGTATACATACGTAAATTGGTGACCCAAAGATGGACGCGTAAAGTAATAATAATTAAGCCTTTTATTTCCAATAGATGAATAACATTTAGAAATTACATTTGATTAGTATTCAATTTATCAAATAAATCTAGTTCATGCGTTGCAATTAAGTTCATAATTTATAAATAGTATACTTATTTGCATTTATAATAATTTATCAGTATCATTCATTAATAATTTATAATAACATTAGCATTTATAATTAATCAGATTTACAATATTTTAATAATTAGAATTATTTTATATTTTATTCCTACGTCTATTGGGCTGTCCATTATTGGACATAGGCCTCCTCCCTCCTATTCCACTCGTTCCTATCTGTAGCTACTCGCGTCCATGTGATACCAGTACGTCTAGCACAACTTGCTGCTTAGTCGCTTCGCGCGCGACTAAGCGTCTCCTATCTCACTCGCACCGTACAAGTTAGAAAAAGGAGGGTAGATCTTTCTCGACTCGCGTCGCGGCGCGGCGTCAGTTGTGCTAGCCCCGCAGCCCTGCTAGCATAACTTGACTCTCGACTCTACTCGCGCGCGAGATAGACTGTCCGTCACTTTCGGATTAATGCTGTCAAAAAGTGACAGATAGGCTATCACGTGCGCGAGTAGAGAAGAGAGTCAAGTTATGCTAGCAGGGCTGCGTCCGCTACGATGTCGTCTCGCCAGCGTCGGCGCGGACGCGTAAAGTAAATTAATGAATTCTGAACAAGGGGTGGCCCCCTTTTGGGGGATAAACTGGAAAATAAATAAAAAAAGTTTCCCAAACTGTGTGATATATCAAATGAAAAGGGTTGTTGTAAACTTCTCAGATATTTTTTTTTATAATTTTAGCAAAAACAGATTTGAAGTAATTTAGGAAAAAAGACGAATTTTGACCATCCCCCCTTATCTCCGAAACTGCTAGGCTTAAAATTCTGAAAAAAATATGGAAAATAGTTCCTTGTCTAAAGATTACAGGAAAACCTGTAAGAAGTTTAAGTATTCAAAGTAACGGGAAAATTCTCAATATTTTACGGAACCCTCAACACGCGAGTTGAACTCGCACTTGTCCGGTTTTTTTTATGTTAATGCCATGTTTTGTTGCCAAACTATATTGGTCCGTTTGTTAAGGGGAATCCTTGTATGGAGAGGTAACAGTGTTGGGCGTAATTAATTACTTCTTGTAATTTAATTACAAATTACACAATTATTAATTCAATTACGTTAATTAAATTGAATGTAATTAAAATTTCATGTAATTGAAATTACTTTGTAATTTGTAATTGTAATTACATTTATTTGTAATTTAAATTAATAAATTACTTTAAGTCAACTTTTTTTATAAACAATTTTTTTTTATTTCAAGCTAAACCTTGCAAAGCTCTTCGAAAACAAAGTTCACTCATACACTCTTTACAACTTTGGGGCTCCGCTTACATATCAGCTAACATATTTCGGAAATGAATATAATAAGCTAAGCGTCATGCCTCATGAAGGAAACAGATACCTAAATTTAACTGGGAAATCTAGGAATGCTTTATTTATTTTATTTATTTATTTATTTACTATTCAATTAGCACTAACAGTTAAACCTTACGTGCTAATTGCTAAATGCTGACTGTCCAAAGAAATTGTGAATGTTACAAAATAGACTAAAACACCACACTTACACACACACACCACCTTGTCTATGACCGTCACATCTAAGTCCTAATTTTAATAAAATAAAACTTCTTTTTGCCTTTTACATAAAAAACACTTCACTCAAGCATGCCATGCCCCATACCTATCCGGTTTTCGTTTCACCGATCGTTTATTTTATTCAAAAAATAAGTGATCAAGAATATTCTATAAAACAAAAGTAATGTGTAATTTAAGAAGTAATTAATTGCAAAATGTAATTAATAATTCAATTAATAATTACATTTTGTAATTGTAATTGAAACTTATAATTACAATTTCATTTTCCCTGTAATTATAATTTGTAATTGCAATTACTTTTTGTAATTGTAATTATTAATTAGTAATTCAATTACGTATTCCCAACACTGAGAGGTATACAATTTTGAGTACAGCAATGGCATTTGGTACGGGTAATATAGTCTTAAGTCATTTGTTACTAACATTCTATGGATCAACCGGTCTGAAATAAAGTATTTTTATTTTATTTTATTTATTATTATAAACGTCCACCTGAGTCCAAAACGGTAGCCAGTTTGAACTACGCGACGGTTGGGGGGTGGGGGGGTCAAAGTACAGAGCTCCCGGCGCTCAGAAAAAAAATTCTGGCGGATTAGTTTCGACCTTTGAGTCAAGTTTGGTGCCGTTATCAGGTAACTAGATGATGCCCAATTCATTCCTCATACCCGTTTTCTAGGGTTCTGTAGCAAAATATGACGCAATACTTAAAATAATAAACTTTTAGTAATAACGAAATGCAAACAAACCATCATATTTTCATATTTTTGAATTAAAATTGGTTTATAAAAAATACTGTTTCATTATGTATAAAAAATACTGTCACATTGTTATCATGTTTAATTTTGTTTTATGTTTAATGTAGTACTTCAATCTGCTCATCTTGTTAACTTTTCGCACCTATTATGTAAATTCACTTTCGAGATCGCTACCTACAGGACAGGCTGTGCTACCTAGGGGTTAGTGTTTTTCTCTTCTGAGAATTGTATGTTGTGAAATAAATAAATAAAAATAAAATGTTGGCTAATCACCTGAGTAACACTCGACGTGGCAGTGTCATCCGTTCTACTGCTCGGGACGGGTAACGCAGCTAGTTGCTCCACCAACGCCATAGTCATCTCGGATTCTACCGTGATTTCCACCCACAACGTATCTATAAAGTATATTAAGGGCCGCTTTTATAATCTTATCTTATCTATTTGAGGGCCCTTTCGGATACACTTCGACCGAGTGGGATCTTTTGTGCATTTGCCCTCCCCTTTATAGCTACTCCCAAGCTTGCTCCATCATTTCCACAAAGCGGATGATGCAGCTTAGTGGGAGCACCTTGAATTCCTTTGGTTGCGGGTAGCCGTTACCAAAGTGATTCATTCTTTGTCTGGCAAGGGCATTTTATAAAGCGTTAGATTTAATTTTAGTAACTCGGTACATTTTTTGACGTAACTGACTGAATAAGCTCTAACGGATCTTTATAAATAATAATATATTAATAATAATAATAAAATCTTTATTTCGGAACACAGGGCTCCATAGTTGTTAGTGAAGTAACATGAAAGACAAAATATTAAAACTAAGTCAGTAAGTACACATGTGACTAATTAAATTAAATACAAATTTAAAAAAAAAAGACTTCAGTCGGGACAGGGGAATAACGAGTTTGCTCAGTCACACGCTCAAATTCGACCGAGCCGGCCGCAGGCATGTCCACGCCAGACGCACGCTCGCCCGAGCCAGTCCACGCGCTCGGGCGAGCGTGCGTCTGGTGTAGATTGGATCCACCCAATCACGCTTAAGCGGCTCAACCGGTTGGATGAAATTTTGTATGAAGACTTTATAGCCTGTGTAAAGCTTAATAACAAGCTAAACAACCCTTACAGGCACTAATGGACTGACCCACCAACAGGATCCTTTCACAACAAATGATCAGTAACGTATCGCATTATTCTATTTATTGTGTCTTATTATATTCATGTACATAGTCAAAATTTACAGCAAGCTACTATTTTATTTACAAGTCTAAACCAGCAACACAGAAGCACTTGACCAATTATTGACTGGCCATTTGTCCTGTGTTGCCTGTTTAGACTTTAAAATTGTAAGATGTAGCTTCGAGAAAACACCTTCACACCTTGCAATTTATCACAACAACTTGCTGTAGTTAGAATGAAAGGAATGTATCTCACTCCATTGGCATCATTTGTAGTGTGCTTAACCCTTTGAGAGCTAAAGACGGCTGTAGACGCGGACGAAAACTCGTGCAACTGAAGCCACGGAGGGCCACATGATAATATTGATAAATATTGTCATTTTGACATAACAATATGTTTCATAAGTTTCATTTTACTCATATTTTGTATGGCTATTGTTTTGTTTTGGTCACAGTTGTCTCGCTGTCAAAAGGTTAATAAGATTTGAAATTTAATTTGTGCACTATTGTGGCATTTGTGTGTTATTTATTTATTTTATTTATGTATGGGCAGCCCCTCGTCGCCCCAGTGGCATCCAGTCTGCGGCCTTGCTATTGTAACACACAAATGCCTAATCAAGTTTCTAAGCATTGTCATTTTATTATATCTTACCTCCTATTTGGTCTCCCTTCTCAGTCACTAAGTGGAAATATCCCCTATGTGTGCCAGGCTTGCTAGGTGCTACTAATTTTAACATTACAGTAGTAGAGTGCCCCGGGGGTAGGGGGGGCACATAGACAGGTATGGCGCCAAGAGGCTCGCCGCCAGCTTGGATCATTCTACAGCTGCCGGGCCAGCACTCAGCCCCTGTGTTGGCAATAGTCCAATTTTGTTCAAAACTGAAACAAAAGATCCAACTTATTGTGTCTTAGTCATGCATTCAGTGTATGACTGTTCAGGTACTAGTAACTTTATCTTTGTCTTTAATATAAACATAGCAGATGCAGATATGTATTATATATATCCATTATCCATCAAGAATGATTTAAAACTTTAATTTGTCTTTAGTACAACAAATATATCTCTGAACACAGATGTGTATATTTGAGGCCTGAGCCAAAGGCAAGGTTTATAAATAAATATGTGATCTGAGGCTTTATTTATTACCACCAGAGGCAATGGTTAGTAGAAGATTGTCTTCACCTGGCCAGGAAGTGGGTTTTTTTTTTCGCCTACTTAGCGGGCGTTAATTCCCACTTTATGACCAGGTGTGATGTAAAGATATTTACCACACTCCAGGACCCACAGCTGTTTCTTGACTTTGAGCAGCCTTCAATGACATTGATGGAAGTTTTTGTGGTAATGTATAATCTAAATAACAACATATTGCAGTTTGCAAGTTCCTGAAACATGAAACAAATTCTTAGTATGAACTAAAACAAAGAAATCATCAGATCAACATTTAGCAAGACACAATATGTATAAAATATGGCATCCATAATATAATAATAAAAAAGTTACATAAGATAAAGTAAAACAATTACCAATTGCTCATATCGAGAAAGAAACTGGCCGTGTTATGGGTCAAACTTGGCCCTAAAAGCCTCTGCATTTGACCTATAAGTTCTTCCCGGTCCGTAGTGTTCATACAGCTGAACTGCAGAAGTAAATTTTGATCTATTTCCCCAATATTTTGGGGATTTGTCATCGATGAACCATCAATATCCATAGTTGCTGCACGGATCACAAAGTATTTTGTAAATATTTCACCACTTCACAGAATATTAACATGCCCTTTGTTTACGTTCGTCAGCTGATCCTACTAACGTCGTAGTTATTCTGGCACTGGCATATATATCATAATAGTCTTAAACTTTATTAATTCAAAAACTGTCGCATTAGAGCCAAGTAATCACAACAAAAATTTAGAACAAGTAAAATGTGAGAGCTAGTGAATCTCACTCGAATCACGTCATTATTTATCATGTCATGTCAAGTTTACCACAGAGTACAGTGAGGAGTGGGGTTCCTACTGTAATAAAATTAAGTAAAACTTTATAGAAAGTATGTTGACCAACAAAATGGTTACTTTTATATGGCAACTTACGGTGCGTATACACCGTACGACCCATATCAAAGAGTACTACGAACATATCTTTGATTCGTTATGGCACACACTTGGCAGTATTTGCCCGAATGTTCGTGTTGCATCTTTTTCCTTCCTACGGCAAATGCAAGAGAAGCAATGATGCAACGTGAACACGCATTCCCATGTGTGATGCCACCATTAGGTTAGGGTTAGATCGATGTGTACACGGTCACGGCAGTACTTTTTTGACATACTTCTTTTTTATGGAGGAATTGTATTGGATTGGAGTTTTGAGTTGGAGTTGGAGCCGTTGGAGGTTATAATTATAATTATGTGGTGTGCGCAAAGTTCGAAAATATAAAATGTGTAATCTTATAATTGTATTCTGGTCGATCTCAGTGTAAAAACACAAGAGTAAACCGAGGATTTGAATTACAATTTCGTATATTTAATGAGGAACATAAACATGGAAAGTAAACACCAAACTTTGCATCCCTGCACTTATGAGGGTTGCAAATCTGTGTTTAATCGGCCATACAGACTAGCGCAACACCTGCTAGTTCATAATAATATTGTAAGTGTTCAAAATGTGTGTCGAAGTTCAGCCGTAATTCGCATTTTATATTATAGAATAAAATAGCCCGAACAAGCCTGGCCTGTTAGTATTTAAATCCGTCAATGCAATCATTCACGGGAATCACGGGTCAGGAATTATACAGTACAGGTTGACGGTTTACATTGCATACAACATTAAACTTTTTAAAACTTCCCTTTCAGAAAGGATTCCCGTGTCCTGAAGGTAGCTGTAGCAAGGCCTATACAAACAAAAGTCACCTAGATAGACACATTCAAAATGTGCATAAAATACTCCAAAAAGATGTATTATACACGTATGTTCATAACTCATAAGCCTATGATTAGTTTAACCATCAAAATCTATTCAAATTACATTTCATAACTATTTTTTTTTAGGTGTTCAATATGTGTGAAGAGGTATGCTAACAGACAAAACTTAAAGAGGCACATAAACATTACCCACAAAGCGAAAATAAAATTCACATGTGATGTCTGCCAGTTTAATTTTCTAAAGAAGAATCAGTTAACAGCTCATATGTTCCAGCACACTGGCATTATGTCGTTCAGGTACTTATAGAATTATCATCATCATCATCATATCAGCCGAAAGACTCCCCCAAAGAGTGCCACAATGACCGGTCCTGCGCCATCTGCATCAGCGGACCCCACGACCTTTACGAGGTCATCAGTCCACCTTTTGGGGGGCCTACCCACACTGCCCTCCTGTACATGGTCGCCACTCGAGAACCTTACCACCCCAATGGCCATCGGTTCTAAGTGCAATGTGCCCTGTCCACTGCCACTTATGTTTAGCAATTCGGAGGGCTATATCATTTACCTTGGTTCTGCTGTGGATAGCCTCATTTCTGATGCGATCACGCAGATATACTCCCAGAATAGCCCTCTCTATTGCCCTTTGGGTGACATTGAGCCTTCTTATGAGGCCCATAGTAAGTGTATAGAATTATATTCTTACTATTTTAATGATATTCTCACCAAAACTTGTGTGGTAGAGAAAAGTCGCCCTATTTAATGTTATACTTAATGCCTAAATTAGCTAAGTATTCAATCTTTTACATACATGTAATAAATCAGTTAATGTCAAGCTCACAGTACAAACAAAATGTTTTTTTGAAATATAAAATAAGAGCCCTACATTGAAATTTTAATTGAAATAATTTATACTACAATGTGAGGAATCCAGTCCAATCCCAATAGGGTCTTCTTTTCCGTCTGGGTTAGAATGTCAGATGGCTTTCGTAAAACTAGTGCCTATGCCAAATCTTGGGATTAAGGCCCAAAGCGGACACCGGGCTCGTGTAGCTACCGGGAAATCACTAGGCGGATGATGACATTCATGAAAGTGATTACAAATTGATATGTATTGCCAGTCTATTAGAATGATATATATTCGATTATATTTTCAGCTGTGATCTGTGTCATAAAGAATTTGTGAGTCTCAGGGAGAAGAAGAAACATGCTCGGTCACATAAGACTTACAGTTGCACAGAATGTGATGCCAAGTTCAAACTCTGGTCCAAATACCAGAAGCATATAAAGTCTGATCACTTGGGTAGAGGTAATTAAAAACAGTAAAAAAAACATTTTTATTTATAACTGAATCCTGTTACAACTTACAGTACTAGTACCTGTTCAATATTATATTACCTACAATTTTAACCAGTTCCATTCCCTTTCCAAGCAGAGGCAATATAACAACAGCACGGCTATCACAAGACGGCGCGCGAGCTCTCTCGATTTTTCTCGCACTATACCTCTCTTTCTAAGTTGTCTAATAAGAGAGACACAGATAGTGCGAGAAAAATCGAGAGCTCACGCGCCGTCTTGTGATAGCCGTGCTGGTATAGCTTGTCCTGAGTATCATAGGTGACAATTAATGATATTTCCTTTTCTGTCACACTTATCGAGATTAGTATGCTATCATCTCGCTCGGACATGGTATTATTATTACCATAGCTTGTCCTGAGTATCATATCTTTCGGTCCATGCCTTTTATACATTTTCTCTCATTTAATATGTTTTTCACATCTCATGCTCGAAAAGTGTGTCATATTAGGCTTAATAAGCGGGGCTAAAGTAGTACATTTAGCCCCTAGGGAAAATATGTATACATATTTATGATTTTTAACACATTTAATTTGACCAATCAAAACACTTCCCCATATTAAATCCACCAATCACAACTCTTTCAAAAAACATTTATCTTTGCTATCAACCAACCAGAATACCTACAGCTACATATTAAAATCGACCAATCAAACATCAGGTGTTTTTTAGTCCCTAATTCCAAATCATTTAAATCCACCAATCACAACTCTTTCAAAAAATATTTCTCTTTGCTATCAACCAACCAGAATACAGCTACATATTAAAATCGACCAATAAAACATCAGGTGTTTTTTAGTCCCTAATTCCAAATCATTAAAAAAGAAAACGCCTCACGCTAAATTGAACAATCTCTTCGCAGTGAAATTTGTTATTGATTGTGGATGGATAATCTTTGTTTTACTATTTTCTCGCAGTCGAAGTGAAAAGTAGAGTGTATAACTCGGGTCTAAAAGCCATATTACCCCTCGAATTATTTTCCCTCGCTTCGCTCGGGAAAATATCCATCTCGTGGTAATGTGGCTTATTTTAGCCCCTTGTCATACAATCTACTATTTCGTTTAGTACACATTTTTTGCTTGGTTCCTTAAGAATCATAATTATCATGAGGACTTTACTGTAGATATTGTTTTTTTTTAATCTGAAATTATTTTATTATTTCAGCGTTCGTTTGTAACGATTGTGATAGACATTTCAAAATCCGAAGTCACTTGGTACGGCACATGAAATCACATTTGAGAGTAGCTACAAAAACTTTTCCATGTTCATATGAAAATTGTCAACGGTGAGTAATTTTCTCTTAAATTAGAAAAATTTAGTTAGTAGAACATAATCTATTGATCCAGAGAAATTTAATTTAATTACATATGCATGAAAAAAGATTTATCTAAAATCACCTAGCAGACTTTAAAATACATTATCTTTATTTAACAAACCAATGTTTATTTCAGGGTTTATTCACGTAACAGCAATTTAAAACAACATATTTTGATGAAACACGAAAGAATTAAACATGAGTGTGGATTATGTGGAGCAGGATTGTGCACTAAGGTAATTGAGTCTACATACTCCTACTGCTCTACCATACAAAATCGACATGTAAAGGCTAAACTACGCATGTTTTTAATGTCCCCCCCCCCCCCCCCTCAGCGCACATTGCTGACTGTTGGGGAATGTTAAGGCGTATTTACATTGCACGATAGGCACCATGCGGGGTGCGGGAGATTTCCAAAACGCACGCCATGGGGCCCGCATTCGGGCGACCGTTTTCATTGGTCGATAGCGCCCGCATTCGAGGCACCGGGAAATTTCGAAAATGCATGCCATAGTTTGGGGAACTGTTTTCACTGGTCGATAGCGCCCGCGTTCGAGGCACGGGAAATTTCGAAAATGCATGCCACCCCATAGTTTGGGGAACTGTTTTCACTGGTCGATAGCGCCCGCATTCGAGGCACGGGAAATTTCGAAAATGCATGCCATAGTTTTGGGAACTGTTTTCACTGGTTGATAGAGCCCGCATTCGGGAGATTTTCAAAACGCAAGCTGTCGCGACCGCATTCCGCTCTGCCGCGACGTTAATGCTACATAGGAAAATCCACCGTGATACTGCACCTTATTTATATTAAGTACTATATGTAGGTAGTACAATACCTAGAGTTGAATGTAAACACATATCTCTGCGCGCTCTGGTGCGATGAACCTGATTACGTCGAGCCTAAATCTTTAAAGGGCAGTTTAAGAGGGCGTTAACGTGCTCACTAGCGCCACTGGTAAATATTTAATTGTGATTATTTAAATGTAACGATAGATATTAAAAAAAGGAGGCCACTACACACTGTATTTTGTATTTAAGTACCTTGTGATCAAACTAGTTTCAGTAGTTTTTGTGTTGCTGGATTTGTCGATCTATGAACTCAAAAGAAACACGGACGTTTTAACTTTGGTCGCATAGATTGATCCCTGTCGTCAATTACTAAATGGGGAAGATGTATATTAAACTCTTCAATACTTCTTGTAACAATCCGGAATTCCATGTTAAATTACTAGAAAAATACCGATTGTTTTGCTATTCCGCTAAAGAATTTAATTTAATTTAATTTTTCTCCATTTCAGGCCAAGTTGATATTGCATTTGAAGCATCATAGTGAGCCTAATATAGCCACCAAGCCTCCAAAATCAAAACTGACCGGACGACGCGAGAGAAAGGACGTGGGTAGTATGAAACTGTCCACCGCCCTCAAAGTAGCTGGACTCCAGGAAGAAAAACCGGAAATCATTGATGTCGCATTTTGAATATTTAACATAATATATGCTTGAGACTTTAGACGCATTGTTTCTGGCTTTCTGCATCCCAAACATGGACCTAAGATACTCGGGACAGGCTATACGTGATGCCACAATGAGGGACGGAAAGGCTTCTATGCAGCTAAATTAAAAACTGGTCTTAAAATGGCTGATCGCTTACCATAAATAACCTACTTAATTTGGGTGGGTAATGATTTATTGGCCATAACTTCATACTAAATCAGTTGGGGCAAACAGAAAAAAAGTGGAACTATGACAAGGACAACGAATGATATTTCCTTTTCTGTCACACTTATCGAGATTTGTATGGTACCATCTCGCTCGGACGTGGTATTATTATTACCATAGCTTGTCCCGAGTATCTTAGGTCCATGATCCCAAATTTTCGGAGTATTGTCTAATCATACCTCTCGATTTTAGTCTTTTTTTCAATAATTTCCAAAAACTGAATCAATGAAATCAATACCATATCCATTATCTAGCCAACGAAAACATTTTTGTCCAAGCTGAAATGGAGAACTTTGTTCCCTTCGCAAGCTCGTTCAATCAAGCTCGCAACTCAACGCTCAAATGTTTGTCTTGACAATGAATATTCAGTTATTAGAGGGCACAGAGCGTAATGTCATATTACTTATTATGAATTATGTTCTCATTGCGCTCAACCTTTTTTCTGGCTGGCCCTGGGTGCTTCTTAGGTTCGCCGTGGGTTGCAGTCCACGGTTACTAAGCCCCCCCGCCCCGGCAAGGCGGGCACCCTCGAGGGGGGACATAATGTCACAAGCCTATTCCAACTATATAGCTAGGTGTGTACAGGCATTTAGAATGAGTATCGGGTAAAAGAAGGAAACGATGTCGAGAACATTATCGCTCTGTTGAAGTGGAAAATGAAAACAAGGAGCCGACTCCTCTACCCCACCATATCGGACACATGGCTAGGATAAGTCTCCTTGTTTTTAAATAATAGCATCTTTTGGTTCTGGCTTAAGGTCACCTAGCTATTTGTCACAACAACCTAGAGACGCAGCTTTAAGGTGGAAAGAGACAGCAGACATTCACTGTGAAAGCGGCTGTTGTGACATATTTATAGGTGTATAGAACGCTTAACACGGGTGTCACAAATTTAAGCAGGCAGGATAGTACATATTAATTCCAAATGCGCTACCCGGAGCATAAGAATTTAGCCACGATGAGATGAGAAAAACTGGATCACTCCTTTTTTTCCCTACACAAGAATGTACCCACCATAAGCCGCAGCCCGCAACCAGACAAGCACGCGTGCCTGGACTGCCGAGAAAGGTCAAAGGGAATCTAGTCCGTAGTGACCTTGGTTTTTCCAGACGGGCCGACGGGCTTTATTATTCGGCACCGGCTTTTTTCAAAGTCAAAAGTCAAAGTCAAAGTGATTTATTCTTCAATTTAGGCATATTACATGCACCTATGAATGTCGATAAACTACCACCGGTTCGGAAAGTAAACCTCTGCCTCGAGAAGAACCGGCGTAAAAAACTCGGCGAGGTGTCATTTTTTCAAAACAGTATACAATATATCATATCAGTATCAGAGTATTATACAATTTTAAAATTACATTGCTACAGTATAAAGCCTACACAAAAAATGAATACATTAAGTAAAATATAATTATAGTTTATATATAGCATAAGTAATGTCAAGGTCAGTTGTAAACCTTTAGCAAATGTTCATATTTCTTTTTACTAAACCAGGCCAAGCATTTTTATCATTTAAATAGTCCTCGATAGTATAGTATCCCTTTTTTAGTAAAGACGATTTTAGATATTTCTTCAGAGCAGGTAAAGACAACTCAAGTGCTTCAATGGGTAATTTATTGTAAAATAGTATGCATTGACCTATAAATGACTTATATACTTTACGCACACGGAATTTAGTAATTGCAATTTTATGTTTATATCTGCAACTGTTCATTTTTTTAAAGGAACCTATATTTTTTCTTCGAAATTAATCACTGTTCTATAAGGACTGTTGCTATAGTTGTAATGAGACAGCAATACCTACATACCTTTCGTTCTGCAAGTTGGTGTGACAAATTACACCGTTTCATCAGCACCCTCCTAGCGTTTTCCCGGTTTTCTACACAGTGCCCTACACGAGCGCGGGGTCCGCTTTGACAGTTTGGCACCTAATTCCAAGATTTGGTATACAAATTGCACCGTTTGTGATTTAACCAGATTTAACGTTTAATTCGCTAGAGTAGTCCGTACACTTGCGTGAAGGTTGAAATTGTTCTAAAAATAAAGTTCGTTTTCGAACATGGACCTATGATATCTTACGTCCATGTTTTCGAACTGCATCTGTTTGTGAATTGTGATATCTGTCACTGTCATTGCAAATTATGCTATATCTTGGTGAAAATAAAGAAAAGTTTAATAAAATTATAAAACGTACGAATAGTGAATAAAACGCGTAAAAGACCTTAATATTCTTAGCTATATTCTTGTTTTATAACAATATCAATTAGAAAAATATTATAAGAAATACTGTTATCGTGTCTTATCGTAAAAATCAAGGAAGTGGTTAGTTACATACAACTAGACAGAACTTATAGTTTCTTTGTTATTAGTAGTTTAGAACTATGTCTGACTTGTCGTTAAACATTTTTACGTTAAACTGTTGGTAAGTTGTAACATATTTGTTAAGTTTTCTATTTGTGTATCATGAAAACAAACAGTATAAGTATGAATTGTATACTATAAGTATGTAATGTTCTAGGGGTATTCCTATCGTCTCGAAGAACCGCAAACAACGAATGCAAGCAATATCTACATACCTGCAAGATAGTTGTCACACGCTTGTTTGCCTGCAAGAGGTGTGGAGAGAGGATGACTATCTGTTTATTAAAGAACAATTGAAGCGAAGGCTGCCTTACTCACATTATTTTTACAGGTAATTATTTCAATAAGTAGTCATTTAACCTTGTCTTCGAACTATGCCAGTGTTTGTCGTTCATAATGTTGTGCACCACGGCCTGAATATATTTCAATTGATACAGATTTTTTTTAGCTTCAAAAAAAGAATCTCTCTCAATTGGGAATGGATGATTATTTTTGCTGATAGGAAGAACCTTGCTTAGCACCAAAAAAAAGTTTCAGATTTTTCAGCTGTGTCAAATATTTTTGAAAAATATGAACTGTTTCCTCACTTACGTTTTAGGTCAAGGACGGCACTTTCCTCGATCCGTGTCATATTACAAAAAAATATCTTAAATATTTGTGATAAACTGACACTGGCAATGATATTGCAGCAGCTATATTTGTCAGTACCAGTGTCAGTTTACCACAGATATTTATCAATCAAGGAAAGTGTCTATTGACCGTCCTTGACCCAAAACCAAGAAGAAGGAAGTGGGGGGGGGGGGTTGTGAGGAAGTTGTTTATATTTTCCAAAAATAATTGACACAGCTGAAAATTTTGAAACTCTGATCTGATTGGTTTTATCAAATCTCGTTGACCGTGTGCCACAAGAATTCTGCTCTGTGATTGGTTGAATGAAATATTGAAGCTGTGCGCTCCACTCACACTGATCTGGAAGTGAAGTTGTCAATTTCGTCAATTTTTGATTGGTGCGGTTGTATAAAACATACATTTTTCTGTCTGTGAGCAAATGTGATGAAAAACATTGTATGGGACACGTACGGTAAGATTTTTACAAACTTATAAATAATAGACTCTCGTTCGTAATTCATATCTTACTGTACTTGTAACATAATGTACTATTGCGGCGATGAGCGACACACGGCCGGCCTGCGTTGATCGCGGCCATATGAGCAGCGCGCGCATAAGAGACAAAATGATTGCACTGACGTTTGACAGAAAAGGAAACAAAATCCTCAGGAGGGGGGCGTTTGCTTTCAAAAACGCGAAATCAAAAATGATGACATTATTATAAATGTTATTATGACGGGATTATCAAGAATCATATATCTGAAAATCAGGCCTCATTGTTTCCTAGTATGGCGTTTCAAACAACTCGATATTTTTCAATACAGCCCCTTAACAGTAACGTTACTTCTTAACAGTAATCTTAATATTTTTTACTTTGTTGTTAAAATATTTCCATAAATCTGTTGTTCTTAACAACTCACTGTTCATGTCTACGGGCAACCACTGGGGCTGCAACACAGTGAAAACGAATGCATGGAGGCTCTAATTGTAATAAAGATTTTTATTATGTGTTCCGTTCGACTTCCAATATCCGGTTAACTTGAGAGGGCGCCACTGCGCACGATCGAACGTAGCCATTTGCGTAAACAAGTCGCTCCACGCCATCGCTGTGACGTCACATCCGCCTCCACTCCTGACAAACCAGAGCCCGCGCCCGTGCACCCGCCGCCATGTTGGCTTTCTCACTGTTGCGTCGTCTGCCGTAGAGTTCGGACGTACCATAGCTATTCTGTAAACTATGCAACGAGGAATCTTAAAACCTCGATTTTTAAAATCGGATAATATAAATTTTACCTAGAGGGAGTCTTAAAAACGATAAAAATTAAAGAAATCGAATCGCGAGTGATATTTTTTCCGTTGGACTACCCTCTTTTGTAATTTTTTATTTTATCTTTGTACTTCGTTGTTCGCGAGCGTTTCGGAATCGCATTATGAACAACGAGAGTCGCTCCGCGTCGAAGGAGAAGGAACGCGCTTCGTGATCACGTAGGCACGTGCGCTCATCGAGCTGCATTAGCGGGCCCGGAACGGAGGTTTGAATATCTTTCGAACCAATCGGTGAGTCAGTTACATAACAATATCCTAGGTGCCCCGCGTGCCCGCCGTCGCCGCGGCGGGGCAGGCCGCCGGCCCGCGCGCCACGTGGCGGCGCCCGCGCCGCGATGGTGCCAACTTCTGTGGTGTTGCGACTGTTATGGTGTAATGGTGCCAATGGCACAATGCCGCCACCGACAACGATGTTCATCACTTCTTACCCTGGTGCCGTCCGCCTCAATGGCGCCACCCCTTTATCTGGTGCCGTCCGCCTCAATGGCGCCACCCCTTTATCTGGTGCCGTCCGCCTCAATGGCGCCACCTCCTACTATGGGCCGTCCGCCACGATGGCGACGCCGTTCGCGATGGTGCTGCCCGCCGCTGGCTCTGTCGCCACGGCGGTGCTGGCCGTCTCGCTGGTGCTGTCCGCCGGGGAGGCGCTGCTCGCCATGCTGACGCTACCCGCCTCGGTGGCGCTCTCTACCACGGCGGCGCTGTCCGCCATGCTGGCGCGATTCGTTAGGGTGGCGCTGTCTGCCCCCCTGGCGTTGTCCGCCTTGGCGCTGCTGTCCGCCACGCTGGCGCTGCCTGCCACAGAGGTGCTGTCCACTACGCTGACGCTACCTGCCACAGTGGTGCTGTCCACTACGCTGGCGCTATCTGCCACAGTGGTGCTTGTCACTATGCTGATGCTACCCGCCACAGTTGTGCTGTCCACTACGCTGACGCTACCTGCCACAGTGGTGCTGTCCACTACGCTGGCGCTATCTGCCACAGTGGTGCTTGTCACTATGCTGATGCTACCCGCCACAGTTGTGCTGTCCACTACGCTGGCGCAACCCGCCACAGTGGTGCTGTCCACTACGCTGGCGCTACCTGTCACAGTGGTGCTGTCCACTACGCTGGCGCTACCTGCCACAGTGGTGCTGTCCACTACGCTGGCGCTACCTGCCACAGTTGTGCTGTTCACTACTCTAGCGCTGCCCGCCACAGCGGTGCTTTCTACCACGCTGGCGCTACCCGCCACAGTGGTGCTGTCCACTACGCTGGCGCTACCTGTCACAGTGGTGCTGTCCACTACGCTGATGCTACCTGCCACAGTTGTGCTGTTCACAACGCTGGCGCTATCCGACACGCCGGTGCTGTCCACTACTCTAGCGCTGCCCGCCACAGCGGTGCTTTCTACCACGCTGGCGCTACCCGCCACAGCGGTGCTGTCCCACGCTAGCGCTGGCCGCCAAAGCAGTGTTGTCCGCTACGCTGGCGTTATCTGCTACTCTGGCGCTGCCCGCCATCCTGGCGCTGCCTGCCACGGCGGTGCTGTCCGCTATGCCGGCGCTATCCGCTTCTCTGGCGCTGCTCGCTACTCTAGAGCTGCCCACCAAGGCGGTGCTGTCCGCCATACTGGCGCTATCCGCTACTCTGGCGCTGCCTGCCACGGCGGTGCTATGCTGGCGCTATCCGCTACTCTGGCGCTGCCCGCTACTCCGGCGCTGCTTGCCACGGCGGTTCTATGCTGGCGCTATCTGCTACTCTGGCACTGCCCTCTACTCTGGCGCTGCCTGCCACGGCGGTGCTATGCTGGCGCTGTCCCTTACTCCGGTGCTGCCCGCCACGGTGGTGCTGTCGACCACGACGGTAACGCCCGCCGTCCGGAGTGGAAGATGACCACGTTACATCAATGCAGGAGAACTACTTACGTCTCCGGGCTTCATAGAGGTAATAATCACTGAGGAGCTGCCCGGCTTCCCCGGCGTTCTGGCGCTCGCGAGTGACCCAGTAGCTGCAGAGTGCCGCGGTGCAACCTAACGCTCAAAATGAAGCCCTAGGTTCTCAATTCTATCCAATTGGTCCATTAAGCTGCAAGCCGGGACGCCCGGCGCGCTCTTACCTACTTGATAATCAATCTAATTACAAGGTCCTGCAGTTCGTCTCAGGAAAACGTACCATGAGGTCAGGGGACTCAATCTGAGATTTGTTAACGAGTAAATTGTGGAGGATATCGGATGGATCTCCGACCTCTGATTATATATTTCTCAGCCCCGTCAAACTGTCCTCGTACCTATGGAGAATGGAGGTCATGGGCAAGGTAGGCAAACAGATTTCACATCGTCTCTTAGCTCGCTCTCCCGCTCAGGTTCTTCTCTATAAAGACAAACCTTTCGCAGAAGCCTAATAAACAAAATTGGGACAAAATAACTGGCCGCTCTTAAGCGATCCCGAGATTCCGCTCACCTCAAATCGTATAAGCCACTTTAGAAAATTACTTCCGTGAATTCTCAGCGAACTGTCTTGCCGTAACAGTTGCATTGACTTGAAAGCCCCGAAAATCATCTTAGAGATCAGATCAGTAACGGTTTTTCTTTTGTTCAATAACCCCTACTGATTGTGCTATCTATCGACTTCGCTAATGCACAAGCTTTTACACTGTCATATGCATCCCGATACAGTCTCGACACAGAAAATCTCTTCAAAGAATCTTTTCAAAGCTTAAGTACTTCTGCTAGTCTAAAACTTGTAGTTATAAATTATTCATGACTATTTTAAAGAAATTAGCGCAATTTACTAGGGCCTTCTGGTAATTGTCTATGTGGACGACGTCCTTGTTACAAACCAATCGAAGTGATCGCTAATAAAACCGAGGATTCGTTCATAAAGTTCATGTCTTTTTGTAGACATTGCCAAAATTAAGGGTAATAAAGCCCAACTTCTTGGTAGGACTCCTAATAGTCCGTATAAACGTCTCCTGTTATATAATTTTATGCAATAGGAACTTTGTATACTTGCAAGTGAGCCCTTAACTACTTGCCACGGGAAGAACGACTTTTGCTTTTGGTCCTCACGCAAACCTTCGAGTTCCTGGTGCCGAGGGAAAAGGTAAACTACTTGGCGTGACTTTTTTACAGTCTCGTACTGGAAGGAATCGTCTCAACTTTGCAATGTTTGCGACCCACGGAGAAAGGTCGCATTGCTGCACTCTCCGACTATACCTGTGAGACCACGAGGAGCGCCATGCACTCTCCATCGTCTCCCTTCTGCTGTACAAGATACCGTACCATAACAGTAAGTAAGACTAACTATATTGTAAAGAGTGTTGTGCTACAAATGGACAACCGGTGGATGGTAGCATGCATGCCTTTCCCTGCTGCAAACTGCTGGCAAGAAAGAACTGGGAAACACTGGTCTCATACTACCTGCAAGATCGGTAGCGCCCAGAAATTACCGAGAAAGAAATCTTCATCCGCTCTGGGGTGCCTCGCCCGTCGACCTCAAGGTCACCTCGCAGGGCACACACTTTATGGCAATACGTCTCGATCGACTCGCAAGTCTCGAGCGCCTACTGTCACGACGTGTTCAACAGCTTCTGGTGTTACGACACGACTACGCCTACGTTCCAGACTCCTGCCTCGCGCTCCACATCACCTCGACATCATGTTGTGTCTGTTGAGCACAATGACTCTCAAGTGAAGCAATATCATGTGTTGACCAGACCTGAAGAGGCAAGCTGTAGCGGAATCATTGAAGGTTCACAATTTGCAGGCGTTCCTGCGTGACACGACATACACGGGAAACACACGCCTGTATGACCAATGGCCGTCATGGCGCGCCAGGTACAATATCAACAGCCAGTTACCTCCTCCCATGCGCACTTATTTCTGTCGCATGTGTTAGCGTACTGCATTCAGTACGAATTATTATCTTTGTTTATAAATCTGCAATGATCGCTATTGTGTGACCTACGTTTTTGGTCACTAGGATATCTTCGAACGCCTCACTCAAGAATACCATCAAAACAACGTTCTTGTGAATACCACTGTCTCCCAAACCACTGAATAGGTTTGGAATGTGGTAAATTTAGATAATTAATTATGCTAAACATAACAATCTTACTTCAATAACTTATATGACGTATCCAGAAGATCGGCTGCACTTTTACTGTAAGAGTTTTCAGGCCCCAGAGATCATGGCTACACTGTAGCCCAGACAAATAGATAAATTTTGCTCTATACCCGAAGTCTGATCCTAAATAAGATTGTTATCAACCGAGTTATCGAAAGCTGTGTTCTGGATAGGTATAACGATTTCAGAAGATGTAACTTCAATATTTTACTCTAATTTAGGCGAATCAACTAGAGTAGTGTCCAAGCCAACCTCAACCACGCTTATCGGAGATTTAAAGTAAATATACATACATATACTTTATCTACTCTATGATTTATGCTACGCCTTTGGACAGAATCGGGCCTTCAAGTAACATCTGAGTAACTTTTCGACCCGTGGTATCGTTAAAACTGGCTGGACAACTACCCAATTACATTTTAACAAAAGCTATTTGGCAACTTGAATCTATTCTCAGACGTTTATCTCGAATCTATTTAAGTACCTATAATGATTAGTGCCCGTTAGAAATCTAACGATAATCTAATAGTTTTCTTTTGTAGGAATTTTATTTTTCTACAGGCGCGTGGGCGCCCGCTGACCCGCCACCAGGAGATAATAAACAGATCTCAAGTTAACCGGATATTGGAAGTCGAACGGAACACATAATATGAAATTTTACCTTCCAATAAAATTGGTATTATGTTTCCTGAGACTTCCAATATCCGAATAATGGCTTCCTGGTGGGCTGCCAACGGCATTTCCTCCGCAACAGTGAGAAAGCCAACATGGCGGCGGGTGCACGGGCGCGGGCTCTGGTTTGTCAGGAGTGGAGGCGGATGTGACGTCACAGCGATGGCGTGGAGCGACTTGTTTACGCAAATGGCTACGTTCGATCGTGCGCAGTGGCGCCCTCTCAAGTTAACCGGATATTGGAAGTCTCAGGAAACATAATACCAATTTTATTGGAAGGTAAAATTTCATATTATTTATAATTATTTATATAAGTTTTGTCTAATCATGTGGCCTGTCCAGCGCCACTTTTGTTGTTTATCACTAAGCACTTTGGCCAATTCTTTTGCTCTTTGATTTGGCTAAAATTATGGATAATTTAACTCGGTCTTTATGTATTATATTTAGTACAGTCAGCAGCAGAAGTAGCTAAGCGGGCAGGGTGTTCAAAATAATCTACACACACTCTTAATTTCTTAAGAATAAAGTCGTGTGCAGGTCATTTTGAACACCCTGCCCGCTAAGCTACTTCTGCTGCTGACTGTACGCTCCTTTCTTTTGGTTTTGATTGTTAGCACGTTTTAGGCAATGCCTTTTTGTAAGTGCCCAAGTTTGGCATCCATAAGTTATCACCGGTATAATGCATGTTTCTCCCAAAATTTTTGGCTTGTTGGTATTTCGTTTGCCTTCACAACCTCTTTTAGGGACCAAAACTTCTTCCATGTGTTTGTGGTTCTTTTTTCAATTTTTTTATTTATTTGGTCTAAGCGTGATAATATCTGCCCAAGATATACGTATTGCTTAACGACCTTAACATAATCAATGGTACTTCCGTTTATTATAATCTGCTCTTCATTACTATTACTTATTTGTCGTCAGCTTTGTTTTAGACATATGCATGAATAGACCGTTTGCTTTGATTACCAAGTTCCTCTAAAATATATCGCAGTTCTGTAGAATTATCTGCAATTAGTATGAGATCATCTGCAAACCTTAAGTGGTTGAGTTTTCTTCCATTAATATTTAGCCCATAGTTCTCCCAGTTCATATCTAAACACACTTTCAAGGACGGCAATAAATATCTTAGGTGATAGAGGATCATCCTGTCGGACTCCCTTCTTTATTGGAAATTCTTCGCATGTTCTCTCTAATTTAATTTTTGCGTTTCTTTTTCTTTTTTATAACATCTTGTTATATTTATTTTTTATAGTGGAGTACTTGGGTCTGGTCTCTGTGTGTTCTCGAAGTGGCTGATCCAGGATGTGTTCTTTCACCAGTGGCCGTTGAATGGCTACATCCATAAGATCCATCATGGGGACTGGTTTGGGGGTAAGGGCGTAGGGCTCTGTCGCATCCGCATAAAAGAAAGGCTGGTTAATATTTATTGTACTCATGTAAGTATTGAAATTAATTATTTTTACTGTTTGTAATATATATATATATAAATATATATTTGTAATATGTTCATAACCCACTCCTATTACCGGTAATAAGTATGTATATTTAATACATACCTACATATCAGCATATTGACCAAATAATAATGCACCATCAATAGACTCTACAGTTAGCATTTTAAAAATATGTATTGTGTGTGTGTGGCAACCACATCCTTATAATATAATATTAATGATAATGCATTCACGAGTATGAATAATATAGCACTATTGAAACTGGCATATTGACTGTCAATATTGGCGGCAGGCTCACCAGTCCTTCATCACCATCCGGTTGAATATTGCCACAGCTGCGACAAGGTACACATTCCCTGCCTAATGGCAAGCATCATGCGTGCTGACTCAGCTGAGGCAATGGATTAGCCAGTATGGTTATTGTGTGAGGCTGCAGTGGACACCCAAACTAATTGAGATAGCCTGAAACATGTCGCCAAAACGGACAATTACTAGCTGTTCATGAGTTCCTTTGAAATTTGATAAACTTTATTCACAGTTGCATGCTGAGTACCATGAGGATGACATGTATCTAGCGCATAGGGTCCTGCAAGCACATTCCACAGCAGAATTAGTAAATCTAACCAAATCCACGGCAGATGTATCCATTCTTGCGGGAGACCTGAACACGGGTCCTGGAGACTTGTCTTACAGGTATTCTCACATTTAAGTGCCTGATTCATGACCAAAATTCATCATTAGTCCTTTGCAATACGAAGAGTAGTGTTTATTTTAACACGCCAAGTCACATTATGTATGTATACTTCCGTGAGGAAATATTACAGCAGTTCCTATATCATCTAGGAATCAGATCTGTGTCTTAGAACGTGGCAGTAGCCTGAAAATAAACTATCTGTATAATGGGGAATGGATGAAAATTTTAGAAATGCCTGATTATTGTTTTGGTGATAGGAATAACCTTCCTTAGCGCCAGAAAAAAAGTTTCAGATTCAGCTGCGTCAATTATTTTTGAAAAATATAAACAGTTTCCTCACGTTGCGTTGTATAATATATAAGTATAATAATTATTTCAGTTGAGTTGGGAGCTCCATAGAAAAAAATATGTGGTTTTAGTTTAGTGTACGAAGTCTTAATTCAAACATTAAAGTCGACGAGTATAAAAAAATACATAATTCCGCTGTTTAGCCTGTTCATGAACACAGGCGCCATGTTTACATTAAAATTTAAAAAAAAAACTTCCCGGCCTTCAATTTTGTATGAAATTCCTTTACAGTTCTCTCGAGTTGTTCCGCCCGAAACGTGATACTTTGAGGCCTGTTATAACGCACGTAATGACGACATTTCATTGCATGTTTGAGAAAAAAAAAATATTTCTGTTCCAGATTAATTAAAGAACTACCATCACTTATTGACCCATACGACATGGAATGCGAGGGCACTAACCCTGCCTTTAGGAAAGCTTCCGGCACTAGTGACAACGCCAACAACAGCTATTCCGATAAGAAGCAAGTCAAGCTGAGTGCGGAGGGAAAGAGGATTGATCATATCCTCTACCACGTTAATTCACAATGGACGGTAAGACGACATACTTATCTAATGGCTGAATTTAGCTAAGGGAGCGTTCATTTGTTAAGGCGATTTTTCGAAACCTCTTTACACCTTAAGCTGCGTTTACGCACTGATTGTACGCGAGCGTTTTTCAAAAAAAGTGTACATAAACTTTTTTTTTCAGAATTCGATTTTTTTGGTTTTTTTTTTACTCAAAATCTTTGATACTATCGATCCTCATACAAGAAAAAAGTGTCCAAAATATTCCATTCCAGATCGTCACATTTTTGTATGCAGTTTTTTTTATTTATATGGTCGTGATGCACTGGAAGAAAAACTTACTTAGTAAAATCTAGGACAATTTTTTTCTTCTATAAGGATCGATAGTATTAACGATTCTGAGAACAAAAACCCTGAAATAACGAATTCTGAAAAAAAAGTTCATGTACATTTTTTTGAAAAACGCGCGCATTACGCATTGGTTAAATTGGGGGGTGTTATAAGTTTAGCATGTGTATCTGTATAGCTCCCAAACCGATAAATATTTCTATCATCCGTTTATGATTTTGATATACTTAGTATTTATTATACATTTCATATCGCAGAGCAAAACATAAACTACACTATTCAAACGATGACAGCTTTATGTAGGTACTTTTACTCATGTTTGGACAAATAAATTATCTTTACAATGCACTTGCTCTGAAAGTGCGCCTATATATGGTTCAACATAAACACGGGAACTCTACTAAGCCCGCACAGCGGCGGAGGCGGGGCGGGGCCGTGCAGGAATGGATTTCGGGCCAATATTCCCACACACGTGCGAGAATGAGATTTCATGATTCACCTTATATGTATTTTTTTAATTTCCTTGCTTGATGCATTGTAAAATCTTCTATGATACACGTGCGGATATGTAATTCCCAATTCGTGTCGATCATCGTCACTCGATGGGAATTCCCTACTTTCCGCACTTGTATCATAAATAACTACTGTCTCACTTGCATATTTGAGCGACAGAGAGAGATAATCGAACGAATGACGGCTACCGCGAAACACACACGGAATCTTCATACATAATCTATTTTACATTTTTATTTTCAGGCGGAGGTAGTGAACTTTGGTAACCCACTCGAAGACAGGGTGCCTGGGCAGCCATTTTCATACTCTGACCACAATGCGGTGGCCCTTGAGCTTCGTATCCGGCCTTCAGAAGGCTCGCACAAGGCGCATACATATAATAAGGACGGATCATTGGACGACGCAGTGGCAGACGCTTACAAAGTCTACCACGAGGCCCACTCCAACTTAACTAGAACAAGAAAACTGTATCTTCTCGCTGGAGGACTTATCTTCATGCTCCTACTAGGCTCAGTTGGATACTGGCCCGACTATATGTTTTATAACGTGCTTAAGATAGTTTTCACTGGACTGAGCTTCTATTATTTGATAATGGGAACTTTGTGGAACAGAATTGAGATGAATAGCTTAAAAGCTGGTCTTAGCGCATTTGACAATTTTGTTAAAAGCAGAAGCCAAATGAAAAAGGGTGATGGCGAGCCCAACGAAACGTGATTGTGAGATAATGATTGATGTCTACAGTTGACGTTAAAATACATACTTTTACATTTTATTCCTCTGGAATAAGGCGGAAATTGATATACAGACAGGATTTTTTATGACTATCCAAATTGATGTATGTTAATCCTTATACAAAATTATAATGTATGTGTTTTTTCTTTTAGTATCTCGGTACTAAATATTGAGTTAGGGACCTCAAAGTTGTCTCAAAAAGACCAAGATTGTTGTCAATATTAGCTGCATACTGGCATCCCCGCGCCCCTCCCCACCAGTCATTCATAACAACTGTGAGTCACGCACGGGCGTCCTCCCCCGCCCCGGCACCCCGCCGCCGCGACTAATTGATACGAGTAACACAAGTTGCTAATTTTCCTTAACCTTTGTGTCTAGTTTTTTTACATTCGACTCAGTGACCACACTACAATCATTATTATTAAAAAAAAAGATATTTTGTTGTTTTTTTTATAAGTGAAATCTATAAATGATGCCTAATGCCTGAAAAAAATTTGGATACTCATAAAAAACACCCCGTATATTGCGAACCGGGCTATAACCATATAAAACAAGAGTGCCGTAGTGTTTTAAAACACGCTTTTAACGTCCTGGATACGTCATAAAAATAAATAAAATCCACACGGTTGAAAAAAACCGTATTAAACACGTGTGCCCAGATCACTACGCTCGGCCTTCTTATTGAAAATATCAATATAGCACACTTCTATCGCAATGTACTGTTAAAGCAGACTGTACTGCCCGTCGACGACCGCTTTAGCCTAATTACTAATTAGTAGTGATTGACCCTGCCTACGAAGCTGGAGGGGTTCGAATCCCGGTAAGGGCATTTAATTGTGCGATGAGCACGAAGTTCCTGAGTCATCGATGTTTTCTATGTATATAAGTATTTATATCGTCGCCTAGTACCTAGCGTTGCTTAGTTTGGGGCTAGGTCGATTTGTGTAAGATTGTTCCCACATAAATGTATTTTAATTATACAGTTTATCGGAGTGAACAAGGTGCTCTCAAATATATGAACATAGTCATCAAGTCAAGGTGTTCATTTACAGATATTTTTTAGCAGGCTGAAGAGTAAAAATTAATTTGATGGAGATAATTTCGCGCTTTACGAAAAGTTTGAATAGCAAATATTATACATCGCTAACATTCATTACCTATTAAACATACGTAATAGTAATACTATTATAGCATTTAATGCTTATGTAATAAAAATAATTTTAACCCTTGTTATTTTAACTTATGCTCACTTAACAAATCATTATTAAAAACTATAGATTAATGATTTATGTTGTTTTAACTTTTAATACGACGGACATTCCAACGGACACACGTAGGTAGGTGTTTATGTATGTGTATGTTATTATGAAGTGACGACATTAATAAATATAATATCATCATCATCATCATATCAGCCGAAAGACGTCCACTGCTGGATATAGGCCTCCCCCAGAGAGTTCCAAATTGACCGGTCCTGCGCCACCCGCATCCAGCGGACTCCCGCGACCTTTACCAGGTCATCAGTCCACCTTGTGGGGGGCCTACCCACGCCGCGCCTTCCGGTACGTGGTCGCCACTCGAGAACCTTTCCGCCCCAACGGCCATCGGTTCTACGTGCAATGTGCCCCGCCCACTGCCACTTAAGTTTAGCAATTCGGAGGGCTATATCAGTTACCTTGGTTCTACTGCGGATAGCCTCATTTCTGATGCGATCACGCAGAGAAATTCCTAACATAGCCCTCTCCATTGCCCTTTGGGTGACTTTGAGCTTTCTTATGAGGCCCATAGTAAGCGACCAAGTTTCAGTGCCATATGTCATCACTGGCAACACACACTGGTCAAAGACTCTCGTCTTGAGACACTGCGGGATATTGGACGAAAAGATGTGCTGGAGCTTCCCGAACGCTGCCCAGCCGAGTCGGATTCGACGATTGACCTCTTTCTCGAAGTTGGACCTACCTAACTGGACAGTCTGTCCTAGGTATACATAATCGTCTACAACTTCGAGCGTAAAGTGTCCGATTGTAATGGGAGTGTGTGCGTCAGGATGGCGGGTGGACCTCGGGAATTTCAATGAAATGTTGACAGATATTTGGTACCTTCTGTGTACCTTTGTGTACCTTTAATAAAATTCTGTGTACCTCTCCTGAAAACGAGCTATCTTCAAAATTAGGTCCACCCGCCATCCTGACGTCAGAATGGCGGGTGGACCTATGAAATATGTACAAAACATACATTCTATTTCGCCAAATGTATGTAATAATTTGGTACCTTCTGTGTACCTCTGTATACCTTTAAAAAAATCTGTGTACCTCTCCTGGAAATTTTTTTTTCTTAAAAAATAGGTTCATCCGCCATCCTTATATTACGTAGTACGTAGTCGGCCGCTCTGTCATCAGTATTTTAGTAAATAAAACGAAACAACCAACATTATATTATTACTTATATACATCTTAAAAATGCTTGTTTAATACTGATATAATTACAATATGATTTACTTTAAAATTAATTTGACTTTCACCTTAAAATTCCTTGTAACTTTCGAGGTTCCTAGTTTAGGTAGAACGCACGAAGTATGCCGCGACAAAATTGAATAAATCTCAGGATTTAGGTTTATTTACAAAAGTTACTACTTACTTAGGTATGTAATATTACAAAGATGTAAAATTGGTCTCTTAGTAAGCTTGTATTCCCTGGTAGTACGTGTAATCCCTGAAACGACACATTTCTCTACTCATCATATTTTTTTCTTATTCATTCTAGAATCGAACTCAGGCCGCATAAGACAAGCGGAGTTGCGGAATAACATTTATAGCCTATGATAACGATCCCAAAGGTTAATGAACCTTTAGGCAAAGTAGTTTTTGAAATTGGATGAGAACTTTTTCCGGAGATTACTCCTACGTACCTACCTACAAACTTACAAGCTTTACCGTTTCTTAATACCAGATGTACGCGCGTTTCTGTCCTCGTGTTACAAACATCCGTACGTATGTACAATACTCATATGTAGGTGCCTTTCCCAACAAGCAAAATGGTAATATAAGATTAAGCGTAATCAGCTTATACTTACGTGTTATAAAAGTCATATAAATGCAAATTATACAGCATATGTCAGATAAAACCTACATAATCAGCATTTTAGTTAATCAGATTTCAGTCATGTAATAATGTCGAGTAAACGTTTATACGGCGGCCTTAAATTAGCACTGTGCCGTATAAAATATCCTGATTACGTCGCTTATGTGACTATTTGGTTGAATAAAGGCATATTATACAGGATGTTTGGTAGCTAGGTGCAAAGCTTTAAGGGGGTGATAGTCGGGATATTTAGGAGCAACTTTTAATATGGGAGCAACCCTGAATTCGCAAAAATAAAATCAGCTCTCCATACAATTTGGTCGAATAGCAACTGAACTTTAGTATGGGACACCTGTTTTTTTATGCGATTTCAGAGTTGCTCCTATATTAAACTCCAAAATATCCCGACGATCACCCCCTTAAAGCTTTTCACCTAGCTACCCAACACCCTGTATAAGATGCCTTTATTCAACCAAATAGTCACATAAGCGACGTAATCAGGATATTTTATACGGCATGGCATAGTGGTAATTTAAGGCGCCGTATTCGTTATTCGTTTCCATCATCAGAAAAGGTCGGTGGTGCCATAATATTTTATTGCTAAGTTGGTAACCAATTAAAAACATTACGGCTTCACGGGCTTCAAATTATTTGTACAGGAAGTTAACAGTTTTTTTTAATCTACGATGGTGGCAAACAAGCATACAGCCTTCCTAATGGTTAACTTCATCGTAGGTAGCCTGGCCTTTATTGATTCCAAGATTCGTTGTGTCAACTGTGAGACAGATTCACACAAACCATTCGCGGGAGCTCTGTCAACCTCACTCACCACCAGGTAGATCTAAATATCATTTACGTCACCCTAACCCTAGGCCGTAAGTGGGATTTTCTGCCCGCTACGCCAGGAGAAAATCTCACTTCCTGGCCAAGGCAAGACGTAAAATTTTAGACAAACCACGGGCAGTAATTCGTAAAGCCCCAGATCGCATATTTATGGCCGTCACATTCGGTCCGGGCCACAAACACTTGCGATCTGGGGCATTCACGAATTCACCTCCCTAGGTATGTAATGTACTATTACTGTGCGATAAAAAATAAATGACATATGATTTAATATATAAGATAACTTACTTAAGTTATTCTTACAAAAAATACGTAAGTATTACTTACTGCAATTTTATTTTTAGGTGTAAACGCAGCCGTAAGTTACTTTACATTTTACGAAAGTAACTTAAAAGTTTAAATCAGGCCTAAAGCTCGTTCGAAAAGTTACGTAATTATACCCCTCAGGAACACAATAGATCAAGTGATAAAATGTACGTTATGTATGTATGTATGTATAGTATGTTAAAAACAGCTGCTGTCTTCTGGGTTTTGGTCTGCTCCAAATATGTGTGAAATGACATTCCGACGCTGTGCCCCTTATCTCAAAAACACAAATTCAGTTGCAAAATTGTCCTTTAGCAATAGTTACAAACAACAAAATGAGTTAACTAAGTAAATAAAAGCTGGTAATAAAATGCAAAGTTCTAAATGGAACTGAGATGTACCGAATATCAGACGCAAGTTGCTTAACATGTCCTCAAATAAATGTCACGTTGTTGTGCTGAATGTTTCAATTAAAATCATCATTCATTCATTCAAATAGATACTCGTACTGGTTTCAGAAAAACGGCAAGTTAGGTATAACTGAGGAGTATAACCTGCCTCTCTGCTTAGCGTTCGTGGACTACGAGAAAGCCTTCGATTCGATCGAAACCTGGGCTGTACTACAGTCCAGCGGAGCCAAGTAGACTGCCGCTATATCGAAGTACTGAAGTGTTTGTACGTCAACGCCATTATGTCAGTCCGACTCCAAGATCGGAGCTCGAAGCCTATACCGCTGCGGGAGGTGTCAGGCAAGGGGATGTTATATCTCCAAAACTGTTCACTGCTGCACTGGAGGACGTTTTTAATACTGGAGAAGGCTAGGCATCAACATCAACGGCGAGAACATCACTCACCTTCGGTTTGCTGATGATATAGTAGTCTTGGCTGAGACCATGGAGGACTTGGGTATTATGCTCGATGAACGTAGTACCAACTCCAATTTCAATCGGCCACTTTACGCTCGAAGTTGTAGACGATTATATATACCTAGGATAGACTGTCCAATTAGGTAGGTCCAACTTCGAGAAAGAGGTCAATCGTCGCATCCGACTAGGCTGGGCAGCATTCGGGAAGCTACGGCACATTTTTCCGTCCAATATTTCGCAGTGTCTCAAGACGAGAGTCTTTGGCCAGTGTGTGTTGCCAGTGATGATGTATAGCACGGAAACGTGGTCGCTTACTATGGGCCTCATAAGAGAGAGAGAAGACATTTATTCACTACACAAAAGACACACAGAGACAAAGGAGTAGACATACAAGAAGGCTCAAAGTCAACCAAAGGGCAATAAAGAGGGCTATGCTAGGAGTATCTCTGCGTGACCGCATCAGAAATGAGGCTATCCGCAGCAGAACCAAGGTAACCGATATAACCCTCCGAATCGCTAAACTTAAGTGGCAGTGAGCGGGGCACATTGCACGTAGAACCGATGGGCATTGGGGCGGAAAGGTTCTCGAGTGGCGACCACGTACCGGAAGGCGCAGCGTGAGTAGGCCCAAGGTGGACTGATGACCTGGTAAAGGTCGCTGGAGTCCTTGGATGCGGGTGGCGCAGCTGAGCAGCGGTCATTGTGGCACTCTTTGGGGGAGGCCTATGTCCAGCAGTGGACGTCTTTCGGCTGATATGATGATGATGATCGTAATTTAATGATCATTAAATAAGCCTTTTTAAAAATTTGTGTAAATAATTAGGTAAACATATCTTGTCGTTTTGCCTCCGCCTCTGTCCTTTGCCACCTGAGTTCTGTACAAGAATTGATCAACGAAAGATTTTATGATAGTACCTAGTAAATTCGTGAAATATACATCATAATTTTTGTACATAGGTATACAAATAAGTTCTGAAATTTTTATTCAATTCAGTGACGCCATACCTACTTCATGCGACAGCTACCGAGCTACCTAAAAGGTTAAAAGGAATTTTAAGGTGAAACCAAATTAATTTTAAAGTAAATCATATTGTAATTAAATCAGTATTAAACAAGCATTTTTAAGATGTATATAAGTAATAATATAATGTTGGTTGTTTCGTTTTATTTACTAAAATACTGATGACAGAGCGGCCGACTACGTACTACGTAATATAAGGATGGCGGATGAACCTATTTTTTAAGAAAAAAAATTTTCCAGGAGAGGTACACAGATTTTTTTAAAGGTATACAGAGGTACACAGAAGGTACCAAATTATTACATACATTTGGTGAAATAGAATGTATGTTTTGTACATATTTCATAGGTCCACCCGCCATTCTGACGTCAGGATGGCGGGTGGACCTAATTTTGAAGATAGCTCGTTTTCAAGAGAGGTACACAGAATTTTATTAAAGGTACACAAAGGTACACAGAAGGTACCAAATATCTGTCAACATTTCATTGAAATTCCCGAGGTCCACCCGCCATCCTGACGCACACATGGGAGTTGGTACTACATGGGCATTTGACATGACCTTCGTCTTATCCATGTTCATTCTTAGACCAACTCGCTCGGAAGCTTTACTGAGGTCATCGAGCATCGTACTTAAGTCCTCCATGGTCTCAGCCAAGACTACTATGTCGTCAGCAAACCGAAGGTGAGTGATGTACTCGCCGTTGATGTTGATGCCTATCCTTCTCCAGTCCAGAGTCTTGAAAACATCCTCCAGTGCAGCGGTGAACAGTTTTGGAGAAATAACATCTCCTTGCCTGACTCCCCGCTGCAGCGGAATAGGTTTCGAGTTCCGGTCCTGGAGTCGAACTGACATAGTGGCGTTCTCGTACAAACACTTCAGCACTTCGATATAGCGGTAGTCAACTTGGCACCGCTGGAGAGACTGTAGTACAGCCCAGGTTTCGACCGAATCAAAGGCTTTCTCGTAGTCCACGAACGCTAAGCAGCATAATATAATATTAAATAAATGTTTTATTCCAGTAATATTTCTGAAATATACAATACAATACAAATACTCTTTATTGCACACCTCACACAAACAAAGCAGGAATTGTTAAACTTAAGTGGCAGTGGGCGGGGCACATTGCACGTAGAACCGATGGCCGTTGGGGCGGAAAGGTTCTCGAGTGGCGACCACGTACCGGAAGGCGCGGCTTGGGTAGGCCCCCCACAAGGTGGACTGATGACCTGGTAAAGGTCGCGGGAGATTCGGGTGGCGCAGGACCGGTCAATTTGGAACTCTCTGGGGGAGGCCTATGTCCAGCAGTGGACGTCTTTCGGCTGATATGATGATGATATTAGGAAAAATAAAACGCTCGTATTGATAAAGAAATAATTTTATTTCTAAAACTTAACAGAGACACAGAAAACTGACCGATCAGACACCTTATTGCAACGGGACAAGGTCTACAACACGGGTCCATTTCCCGATGCAACAAGTCCAAATTGGCAACACTGACTCGCACGGACCAATTACGACTGGTCATTTGACCAGTGTTGCTGGCTTAGACTTGCTAAATTGCAAATTGTCGCTTCGTGAAACCAGTTTAATGAGTCTTAGTTTATACCGCTCCATCAGTTACGGTAAATATCACATTCATAATTATAGCATAATATTATGATATATTTAAGTCAATATCTCAGATCATAAGATTACCATTATGTATTAGTAGCATAATATGAACTTTATACATTAAGTGCAAAAAGCTATGTTGCTCGGATTTACAGTTTTGGTAGAAGGAAAACAATTTATTGTTCGATATCATTAGGAATGTTACTATCTAATATAAAGCTTACCAAATCTTTAATATAATAAAAGGTAATACTAACTTATTGTGATTAAGTATTATAAAGATGAGATATAAGTAAACAAAAATTATGCTTTACTTTTACTCTCATGTTACTAAATTTTTATGCGGGTATGCAAAGTTTTTATTCCACTAATATTATTACAAAGTATAACATATAACACAAAGGGAATTATTGTGATGAATAATATTAGGCTAATCAAATAATATGAAAAAATCAAATTAAATAAGTAAAATAATACAAATAAATTCATTTAAAATCGTTAGTAAGCATTCACTGCCAACTTTTAAGAGCGCTACGCGTGTAGTTTTAGTACATAATTATGTTTTCCGTTCTGTAAAAAGTTGACAAACAAACGATGACGACGTAATTTCAACTTGCGTTTGCCATGATCTAGGTACTTTAGTATCAAAATAAAATCCGCAAGCGCGCAAGGCCTCCTCTTTTAAACAATACATCACGCAAGTTTAAACAATACATCACGCAAGTTTAAACGCACACTTATACTTTAGGGTCATCCTCCGAGCCGAGCAGCGGCTCCGAGTCGGAGGCCGAGGCGGTAACCGCGGTATCCACCGAGCCGTAGACGGAGGGCCTGATGTCCACGGGGGGCTCCTCCACGGTCAGGCTCGGCGCGGAGCTGCTGGTGGGCTCCACGAGCCGGGAGCTCTCGTCGTAGCCTCGAGGCATGTGGTACATCGACCTGCCACGGAGGCGCCTGCTGAACGAGCTCCCTGTTACAAACAGCCGGGTCAATACACTATTATGATACTGCAGTTTATTATTATGCACCTTATAGCAAAGATAATAAGTGCGGCCATTTATGTAAGCATTCCTTTTTGCAGCGAAGGTCAATTGATAAGGGGCAGGTATTTGGAAGGTTATCCGCACACAAATGATAGGTGCTTATAGAAAAACGAGACCACGCTAGAAGGGTTGCCAACTTTTTTTGGGGGCGATGTATTTACCAGAAAAAACCGGCAAAAATATAGTACACTGTAAAAAAATAGAGTACTTGGCTGGAATGGCTGGGCAATGTTTCTATTTAGTAAAATTTTATTGAAACCTGCGCCGCTGGATGCGGGTGGCGCAGGACCAGTCACTTTGGCACTCTTTGGGGGAGGACTATGTCCAGCAGCGGACGTCTTCCGGCTGATATGATGATGCTGATGATGATGATGATGAATTGAAACCTGGGCAATTTGAAGCACTTCGTAAGGACCCTCAAAATATAGTATTTTTGCCTACTATATATTTCTTCAACAGTATATAGTACAAAGAGTCAAAATATAGTATGGTTGGCAACCCTACTAAGTAGAGGGATGTGAAATGATAAATCCCATTAAAAACA
Source organism: Epinotia nisella (assembly GCA_932294315.1). Taxonomy (NCBI): domain Eukaryota; kingdom Metazoa; phylum Arthropoda; class Insecta; order Lepidoptera; family Tortricidae; genus Epinotia; species Epinotia nisella. The sequence goes on along the minus strand of OW028678.1, from coordinate 21,810,006 downwards.
TTCCATGTAAAAAATAGGCCAAGTCTCAAAACTCTTCCACAGTAAGACGTTGTGAGATATTTCGTAGAGCCAAATCAAGCATTCTTATAAATCTTTGTTTTCGAAACGCCTGCCACATAAATAAATGTCCCGCTTCACGTCGGACACGTCCCACATGGCGAGGAAGGATCCGAGGCACGAGCGCGAGTCCGGCTCGGGCCGCGCGAACTGCTTGTATGAGAGGCTGTAGTGTGACGACATACCCACAACGCCGAGGTGCTCCGAGATGTCCCGCTTCACGTCGGACACGTCCCACATGGCGAGGAAGGATCCGAGGCACGAGCGCGAGTCCGGCTCGGGCCGCGCGAACTGCTTGTACGAGAGGCTGTAGTGTGACGACATACCCACAACGCCGAGGTGCTCCGAGATGTCCCGCTTCACGTCGGACACGTCCCACATGGCGAGGAAGGATCCGAGGCACGAGCGCGAGTCCGGCTCGGGCCCTGCGAACTGCTTGTACGAGAGGCTGTAGTGTGACGACATACCCACAACGCCGAGGTGCTCCGAGATGTCCCGCTTCACGTCGGACACGTCCCACATGGCGAGGAAGGATCCGAGGCACGAGCGCGAGTCCGGCTCGGGCCCTGCGAACTGCTTGTACGAGAGGCTGTAGTGTGACGACATACCCACAACGCCGAGGTGCTCCGAGATGTCCCGCTTCACGTCGGACACGTCCCACATGGCGAGGAAGGATCCGAGGCACGAGCGCGAGTCCGGCTCGGGCCGCGCGAACTGCTTGTACGAGAGGCTGTAGTGTGACGACATACCCACAACGCCGAGGTGCTCCGAGATGTCCCGCTTCACGTCGGACACGTCCCACATGGCGAGGAAGGATCCGAGGCACGAGCGCGAGTCCGGCTCGGGCCCTGCGAACTGCTTGTACGAGAGGCTGTAGTGTGACGACATACCCACAACGCCGAGGTGCTCCGAGATGTCCCGCTTCACGTCGGACACGTCCCACATGGCGAGGAAGGATCCGAGGCACGAGCGCGAGTCCGGCTCGGGCCGCGCGAACTGCTTGTACGAGAGGCTGTAGTGTGACGACATACCCACAACGCCGAGGTGCTCCGAGATGTCCCGCTTCACGTCGGACACGTCCCACATGGCGAGGAAGGATCCGAGGCACGAGCGCGAGTCCGGCTCGGGCCGCGCGAACTGCTTGTACGAGAGGCTGTAGTGTGACGACATACCCACAACGCCGAGGTGCTCCGAGATGTCCCGCTTCACGTCGGACACGTCCCACATGGCGAGGAAGGATCCGAGGCACGAGCGCGAGTCCGGCTCGGGCCGCGCGAACTGCTTGTACGAGAGGCTGTAGTGTGACGACATACCCACAACGCCGAGGTGCTCCGAGATGTCCCGCTTCACGTCGGACACGTCCCACATGGCGAGGAAGGATCCGAGGCACGAGCGCGAGTCCGGCTCGGGCCGCGCGAACTGCTTGTACGAGAGGCTGTAGTGTGACGACATACCCACAACGCCGAGGTGCTCCGAGATGTCCCGCTTCACGTCGGACACGTCCCACATGGCGAGGAAGGATCCGAGGCACGAGCGCGAGTCCGGCTCGGGCCCTGCGAACTGCTTGTACGAGAAGCTGTAGTGGTGTGCGATGGCCGCCAAGAACATCTCGATGCAGATCAGGAAATCCTGAAACAATGTGTATTTATATTGCAAAAAAGTGCTTGCGTATAATAATAAATAGCCGCCAGCAAGAAACTTGCAGGCCACATTTTGTAGTATGGTACAAGAAAAATATTGACCTTGCCATCTATCTATTTATCTATAAGTACACATAATAAAGCTGTAGAGGGTCGAAATTTTTTGGCTCTCAGCAGGCTCGCATGGTCCGATATGTTTTGTGAATGTCCGATTTATGTCTTTTATTGCGGGTGGCGCAGGACCGGTCACTTTGGCATTCTTTGGGGGAGGCCTATATCCAGCAGTGGACGTCTTTCGGCTGATATGATGATGATGTATACAGAGTGTTTTTTTTAAATGGGACAGTATGGGGAAATCCGAATCTAAAGGAGATAGAGGAAAAGTGTCCAAGAAGACATTAGGTGTTTTTTTATGTAAACAAATTTGGCTTATTAAAATTTTTGGTCAAGCGTGAGTTGTTCTTAAAAAATGATAAAGTTGGTCATTTTTTTTTTTGACGCGGGTCGACTCTGTTTCATGTAAGGATTATTTCATTGTATGGAAAGAAAAAAATCTGAACAGCAGAAGTTGGTCAAATTTAATGAAAACTAATCTTCATACAGTTGGTTTATTACTTGAGTAAATGTTCGATGTGGCCGCCGTCTTGTCTTATGCAGGTACGAGCACTCTTCAAGACACTTCTAGTTGCATTTAACAGAGACTTATGGTGAATTGTGTTTAAAGTGTTGTAAACAGCATCTTTTAATTCTTGTACGGAGTTGTATCGGGATTCATAAATTCGACCCTTAAGGTAACCCCATAAGAAAAAATCTAATGGCGTTAAGTCGGGCGATCGTGGGGGCCACTCGTTCCAAATTTGAATTCTTTTTTTTATAATTTCAAGACTATCGCGTGCCATGATGTTTACGAAGATTAAAAAAAATGTTCTTCTCTTGAATCATCTGGAGCTCTTATGGATTATCGAAATTTAAAAATGGAAGAATTTTAAATATTTTTTTACACGCCTAGGCACTTGTAGCAATATTAAAAGGCGAATACTGCAATTGTATGAAGATTAGTTTTCATTAAATTTGACCAACTTCTGCTGTTCAGATTTTTTTCCTTCCATACAATGAAATAATCCTTACATGAAACAGAGTCGACCCGCGTCAAAAAAAAAATTACCAACTTTATCATTTTTTAAGAACAACTCACGCTTGACCAAAAATTTAAATGAGCCAAATTTGTTTACATAAAAAAAACACCTAATGTCTCCTTGGACACTTTTCCTCTATCTCCTTTAGATTCGGATTTCCCCATACTGTCCCATTTAAAAAAACCACTCTGTATATATAGCGGGTATCCATGTACTGGATATACATATTATAGTATTAAATTAACACCTTGTGAACCATAGTATTGCAATGAATAAATAAATAAAAATAGTTTGGGCATCCTTCACATGGACCTTATAAGCGCAACATTAAATTTTTATACGTGGGCAAAGTTGCCCGCCAAACTAATAATTATAATAATATTAATAATAGCTACATAATGATAATACCTGAAGTTTAGAAGACATAATTTTGGTGTCCTCCTCTGGTATATCAAATAGGTTGGATATAACTCCACAATATACCAAAATATTTATAATTACTCCTTGGCTGTAACAAAATTACATTAATTAGTCATTTCAATTACGATGGTTACCTATGCACTAAATCATTTAATTTTTAATCGGAACTGAGCAAAAAATTAACAACAAAAATTTATTTCTGCAACCTTTTATTTTAAAACCATTACCTACACATCTGGTCTTTTAGTTCCTTTAAAATTAAAAAGTAGAGTTCCACTTGAGTTAGTGATATAATATAACACGTTTGACTACTACTTTACTATAGGATTACCAGTACAGTTAGCAGCAGAAGTAGCTCTTATTGCCTTGTATTATACAGACATTTGAAGATAATATTGACCTCTCCTGACTCTGGCTCAGGCAAAGTATCAGAGCTTCGTTCGAAAGAGCGAAGTATATAACTAAGCCATGAACTCATTTGTTGAATTTTATGTTGAAGATTTTTGCTGTACCCAATATTTGTCTCATTTTGTTTCAGTGTTGTTGCAAAAATAATGCTTTATCTATCTATCTCTTCATACGTTTAGACGCATAAACGCAAAACACCAACTGTACGCAAAATTCCTAACTAGCAAAATACCAAATTATCAAAACAACAACTTAGCATAACGCCAACATGAATTTAAGCAAAATACCAACTATCACATAGCTCCAGGGTGGGAGTGGCAGGTCGGTGTAGGTACGACGAGTGTTGGGTAGAACTGCGACCCTACAGCGCGCGCGCCGAGCTAGCAGCGAGCGCTGCGGTCGCGAAGGGCCAGAACCGAATCTTTGTGAGCTCCGTAGGAATGCCAGTACCAGTAAGAGTTTTGCGTTTGTGGTTTTGTACGTCTATGGTATCTTGCGTAATTTATTGTATAAAATCGCTTAACGCCATAAAATGCCAGGGAGGTCTTCATATGTGTAGCTACTTCTGCTGCTGACTGTACCAGCACTTTGTTAGAGTGCTGGTGCTGGCATCAAATGACTAGAAATTTAAAAATCTACTGTACAAATTACTTACAAGAATGAGAAGAAAACAACAGCTTTGATGCACAAAAACTTCCCGATGGGTTTCATTGGTTTCAGCTCTACCCGATTGGCCCTGTAGAACAGCACCAGGCAGTACATGGCCAGGAACTGGGACAGATTGTTGATGGCTATCATGTACGGGAAGGCCACGTTGGGGTTGAAGTCACTCTCTCCGTACACCCCACACAGCTCGCAGATCACGGAGATGACCGTGGTGACTGGCCGCACCACTGTGTATTGCAGGATGCCGTGTTTGCAGTTATGAACAAACTCCCTGTAGATATTTAGTAGAAATTAACAATCACCAATGTTTGAGCAGATATGTCAGGCAGGTAGCAGTGAGAGAATACATATCGACGGTGGAAATTTCAAATGTCGTAAGGGACAAGCAGGCTTTTGTCCCTTACGACATTTGAAATTTCCACCGACGATATATTGAATTTGACAAAAATAAAAATAAATCAAGATAATTTGATTTCAAACAAACAAAAAAAGCATTAAAATCGGTTCATTCGTTCAGGAGCTACGATGCCACATACAGACACACATACACGTCAAACTTATAACACCCCTCTTTTTGCGTCGGTGGTTAAAAATAAAACACATGATAGTCATGTAGGTATGCTAACAACAGCAAAGATCATTTATACTATAATGGGAGACATTTGGGTCAGTAAATTTCTAAAAACGACTTACATAATTAATGGACGCCTCACAACTATCAGTAAAATGTAATTCAATAGTTAATTATTGATATTTTTATAATTACCTTCCCATCTCCCACGGCGTGAGACAACATAGAGGAAATATATGATATACTTGAGGCTTTGTCTCTAACAGTGCTTCCAAGTCCTGTGCTTCATTGAGGTAGTTTAATAAATACTTCATGAAGTTGTAAATGACATATGCTTCATAGCATTCCCGGAGAGAGTCCATGTAAATAGACTGTTCCGGAAACTGTAAGCCCAGCCATGCATTTAGTGCATAGATTGGGACCATCCATAGTATTCTGTGGGAAAAAAAGAGATATTATGAGACTAGTCAGCAAAAGATACCGAATAGTCGCCACTTTTCGACTTACTGGAAAACATAAAATTGGGGGTGTTATAGAAATGTACATTCCAACACTACCCTACAAATTAAATAATCATTGAGGGACAAAAGAAAGATAAAAATTTGCACTATTAATTAGATAGTATTTATTTGTCATTTCACAAATTTGAAACACTACTAAGTCAAGTTCTTTGTGGACATTGTTGTGAGAATATAAGTCCTATTGGTATTAAGATGAAACTCTGATATCCCGTGATTCCACATCCAATGCAATCACTACTCATCATGATAACATTATATTAAAATCAACAAAATATTTGTCTAACAAGTACATTTTTTACCTATTGCACAAATATTGTATTGTTTGGAAATATTAAATTACCTTATAATGTGTTTCTGTAAAGAAGGCTTTGTGTAATGCACAATATGTTGTATGATCTGCCATATCGAGATGGGCAACGCCAAGAGAACGAAACCTCCTCCCACCAACGAGCCCTGGTCTGCTTTACTGAAGCCATTGCTTATTGAGTGAGCTATCAATATTGGCACAAAGACTACTATAAGTATCACGTACAACGCTATCAGCAGCGGTCTGATCCATAGCCGCCACTTACTAAAGAATGAAAGCACAGAATAAGAACACATTTCTACTACTACTTTACATAATAACTAATAAGAATAACGTAAACATGTTCGGTTTCACAACATATTCTATTGATGTATCATTAACGGAAGAGATGTAACGAAACGATTTAAGGCATGTATATGATGAGAGAGCGCATTAAGGTAAACAACAACGAAGAAATGCATGGGCAGACTGATTGGATTATAAAATTAATTTATTTTACGTAGATAGTATCGACTGACTAATAAATAAAAGTAGGTAACTAGGTAGACTGACAGTGACGCTGACGCAGCTGACTGACTACAGAGTACTTTTATAAATTCTCTCTACGAGATGTTTAAGAAGATGTTGAAATCGCTTCTTTAGATATCATGAAATAATACGATAAAAGATCTATTTATTTTGAAATACCTCAAAAAGCGGCATAACTTTAATGGTGAAGTTTATTAAAATAATAAAAAATATATATACATTTTTAGATTATATCACAACAGTGTTACAAGCTAGATAATCCTTTTTAGAAAAAAAATCAAATCACAGGTGTAGTGTTGTGTGGTGAAGTAGGTATAATTTTTTTCTGTAAGAATCATGGTCAAAATGGGATTGCTGTAGATATAATACTATTATTTAATTTAAGAAATCAAAAGTTTTAGCAGTGTAAATATAATATAAGGATGTACAAGCAGTCCAAGTTAATAGTGGGGATCGACTTATTTGTGCATTTACAGTTATACGCGTAACACGAATTTGTGCATCGAGTTCTGAGCATCGAATTAGGCCACATAGCAATCTCTCCCTAAAATACCGCTGGCTGTCGACGTATCAAGTTAAACGTAAGTTTATAATTTATTAACGTGTTCATCATTTATCTTTGTTGACGGGATAAGTGACGTGGGATATGGGATGAATACGATAGATAGCGTTTATAAATAGTATAGCTTGAGTCGATAATTCTTATGTTTTTGTAAATGGGTCACCTCGCCATTCTTTTACGAGCGAAGTTGTTTTGTGAGTTCTTTGAGTAGCAATTATGGTTGTTTCACCGATCATATGTGTACGTATTGTAAGTTTGTGTATTCATTACAATGTTTGTGTTTCAATTTTGAAGTGAGTGTGGCGGGAGAGTGATGTCCAGAAAAGCCGCGAGCTGGTAATGTGATGTCATCAAAAGGGGAAACCGAGGCCGATTCAGGCACCGTCTCACCGAACCTGCCTACAGTCAAAAATGAACCGGTTAGTACCTAAATGTGTTTTTTCTAGTAAAATTTAGTTTGGGGAATTTTAGGTCAAAATAAACCTATTAAAAAAATATCTTTGAGTTGTTGATTACTAGTTCAGGAACTTTACAAAGAATTCATAAATTATTATTGCAGTACACTGTATGCATGTCTTCATCAATGATAATATATAAGGTTTACTTATAAATCAATTGGTTTTATAAGTCAGGTTATATTATAAGCAGTGTGTCACAGTATCTTGCACAGCTGCAAGGTATGATTACTTGTTTTCCTCATTTCCATCAATATTCTGAATTCCCATACAGGCAGTTATCTTTATTATTAGGTACTAGTTTTGTAACAAGGATGTTTGGTCTCTGCAATTATTATGCAAATTGACTTCAGCAATTAAGAAGTACCATTTGAAATTTCTCTTGGATTGTTAGGAACAGGTGTAACGGTTTATAACAGGTTATTTTCATTACTGTAAATATAGGAAATTGAAGTAAAGGGCAAAAGAAAACAAAACCTCTGTCTATGCTACATTTCACAGCATGAGAGGGAATGGTGAAAAACTATGATTCAAAAATTCTTACCATCCACTTGTTTCAAATATGCCTACATTTTTTCATTTGAATATATTATGATTCTAAGTCAAAGTCAAAGTATTTATTTGCTAAACATAAGATGTTATAAAATGCAGCTTGGTCTCACTATATCTTATCCAAAAGTGTAACAAAATATACTATGAGTAGGCTTTAATTAATGTTAAATCACAATTTTCATGTAGCATGCTTTTCCTAATGCATAATAAGTGTGACTTTAAGAATCACCTTTTCTATATTCATCAATTGAATAATATGGGGGTCCGCCCTGTCCGTACCTCGCTACGCCCTTGAGCCTTTGTGAAATGGATGCCAGGTACCCATCACATAAGAAACTTGGTAACTTGTATGGGATGATTGTGGAAACTTGCAATCAACTGTTTTTTTGTTATAAAGAGAATTTGAGAAAATGGCTCAACAATTAAAGTCCTTGACCACACTTTAGATAGAGAAGTAAAGAAATAAAAATGTAAGTAGAGTATATGGTTGAGATTTTGTTTGTGGGTGACTTTTTATAAAACTGTCATTGGAATTGGAATCTTCTACCTTGGACGGTAGAGTTGCTTTTCGAATGGACTACTTTGATGCAATTCGGCCAACTCCAATTATCTCAAGTTTACATAGATTTATAGAGATCATTGAATTCATAAACAAGTGGAATTAAAAGATTTTTCAAAAAACCCAACTGCTTTTTACCCGACTGCCGAAGGAAAGGAGGGTTATATTTTTTGCAAATATTATAGCCTATGCCATTCCCACAATTAAGAGGAATCCAATGACACCTCATATGTCGAAATCCGTCAAACGGTGTAGGCTGCAGGGCGTGCCAAAGAAGAAGACATACACACATAGATACATACATACATACGCTCGAAAAACATAGCCCTCCTTTCCTTCGGCAGTTGGATAAAAAGCACCCTCTTAGCCAAACAAGTATGCAAAGAGAGTAGGTGCGAATGAAATGAAATTGGGAACATGATACACCATTCATCTGGTATTTAATAAAAATGTAATGTAGCCATTGGGAATGAGATTATTTCAAAATAGTTGTTACAATGTCATCTCTGATGTACCTACATCTAAAGTTTCAATCTGTACAGTCAACTACAAAGAGATCGATACGGCCAAACTTACAAAAATATGTATACATAAAGAAGAAAGAAAGAAATAAAGAAAGATACATTTATTCACAAACACACAGGACACACATATTAAACAATAAAATAAACTAGAAAAACATATAAAACATGAAACAAGTGTGTCTCTGCGGCAGTGAACTGGCTCAGCATTATGCTGAGTTGTCAGACACCTACAGTGCTGATTTTCAGCCAGCACGTAGGTGATTCACAGAAACGTCATACAATTTTAATATGTAAACTACATACTAATATACTATTGGGATAGGCGAGAGAGAAATAAACATAAACACGAAGTGAGATGTATTGTACGGCACTACCTACATGCAGCATCAATCAAAACAATAATACATTAAAATTTAACAACACTCCGACATGACCTTACTGTTAGGCAATAAAGTTGTGTGTATACATATTTTTGTAATTTTGGCTGTATCAATCTCTTTGTTTCTGTAACTATAATATAGACATGCTCATTCTGCGCGCTGATTCAAATTCAAACACCACTATCCAATGTGGTTTTTTTCTTATTTTGTTTCCAGTTTAGAAGTCCTTGCTGAGATAAAGACTTATGAATATTAATAAATTACTAAGCGGGTAACAATGCTATTTGTTGGAGGATGTATGAATTCACATTATTTGTAATACTTGGTCTAAGTTCCATTGGTCTATATGGCATTTTAGAGTCGTGCGCAATAATCATAACATAATACAATCTTATTCTTATTGATCCATGATACTGAGTCATTATTTGATTTGGTGCACTATGTTTTTTGCTTAAGAGGGTGTTACAGTGCACACTAGCGCCTGGTATAGATGAATTATCGAGAACATGGAATTGCATTTGTAGTGGTTGTACGAGAAAATAGAAAATTCAAATATAGAATGCCTGTAAACACACAATACTACTACATATGCAATTCCATGCTCTCGTTAATTTATCTATAAATAATTGTGATTATTTAAATTTAACGATAGGTGTTTAATAAAGGAGGCCACGACATACTGTATTTTGTATTTAAGTACCTTGTGAATCTATGCGTCCAAAGGTAAAACGGCCGTTTTTCTTTTGAGTTCATTTCATAGATCGACGAATCCAGCAACATAAAAACTAGTTTGATGTATTCACAAGGTACCTACTTAAATACAAAATACAGTGTTTAGTGGCCTTCTTTTTTAAAAATCCCTCTTAACCCCTGAATCAAATGAGTGGTTCCACATAAGTTTAACATGTGGGTCTGTGTGTCTGTCTGTGGCATCATAGCTCCCATACGGATAAAACAACTTGAGTACATTTTTAGGGGTCCATACTTTATAGGATAACTGTTGTCCATCTGTCTGTCTGTCAATAACCTTTATTTCGGCAACGCGTAAAAGTATCGAGTTGAAATTAAAACCATTTACTCAGGTCTACAGTCCCTTGAAGATGTGAAAAAATCAAACATTTAAGTTAACGTGAAAAAAGATACGGCCGTTTATGCCGCAAAAATTTATATTTCGATACTCTCAATGGAATCAAAATGTATAGGGTACTTTCCGTTGACCTAGAACTATGAAATTTGGCAAGTAATATCGTCTTATACTACAAGTACAGGGAAAAATCTGAAAACTATACATTTGTAATTTTGTACGGTACCCTCGGTGGGCGCGTCCGACTCGCACAAGTCCGGTTTTTTATATAATTGAAAGTCTCTGTGGAGATGGCTCTTAGCTATGTAATATGTATGTTGTGTTGGGGGTGTTCAAAATAGTAGATTGACCTGGATCATTTGTATCCTTGTAAGCCATGATAAATAAAGATTTTTAGTTCAAAGTTCTTGTGACTTCCATTAAAAAAAAAAATATTATCAGTGATGAAACATTCTCAAGGATATGTGTATTAGTTCAGTAGTAATAGTTCAAACATGGTGACGTATGATAATATATATATATATATATGTATATTCGAGTGATCGTGATTAGTTGATTATCATTTCATTTACTCAATTATTATCTGTTAGTATAGAAAGTACACGTAAAATGTCATTATCTATAATTGCAAGCAATTGATGCACAATACATTTGCACCACCTTTACATTTTTTGATATTCTCAAACAGAAACATTCAATTTACACCAAATTAAATAATGACCATAATTAATTTATGACATGACAAAGAATGATTATTATGAGCAAGGGGCTCTTTAAATATGAATTAGGCAGCTATAATAAGACAACCAGGATAGAAGTTATGCTGTTCACAGTATGCTGGTTTAAACTCAACTTTTTTTTTAAATAATATAATAAATTTGTCAATCATAATAAAGAAGCGGTTTGTGTCGGAGATACAACCGTTAATTAAGTTTAAGTGGATACTTCTTTGTTGGCTATGGAACCCTAATAAAAAAAAACCGGCCAAGTGCTAATAATATATATAATAATAACTGTCCCTGTCCTAAATTGTATCCCATGGATTTGCGATTGATTTCACTCTAAAGGGAAAATCTACTTAGATAAGCATTTTCAATGCATTGTTAAATCCAAATGGTTTTGATCATTTAAAGGAATCTGCTATTATGGTTTACCCGTAAAATATATATCTGAATTAATTCATTAAAATCTGTATAAGTACAGATAAATCGGTATATATGCCAACATTGACTGACGTAGCTCATTTGACTCGCGATACACTGAAAATGGCGGTCCTTTCAGCATTATTTTCATGTCCGCCACTAATGACAAATAAAGAAGGATTAAAACATGTAACTAACAATTATTTGAAATCAGATTAGGCTTCTCTACAAAAAGTTATTCCGGAAGTCACGTGATACATTTTGAACTGTACCCCTATACAAGAACGCGAGCAAAGAAGTATCCACTTCAAAAAACAACGACTAACATGTATGTCAGAAGGTAATTTGCCGTGTCTACAACGGACGCATGCCTCGGCCGAGCGTGCGCGCTCAGCAACATGAAGGATTACTTATCAAACTTTATCTACAACCTCTAGCATTCCCCTGGCTCCTCAAAGATGCAACCGGGATAGCGGTAATCTTCAATAGATCCAGTAATGTATTAATTTTCGACAGGCAACCACAGCTAAAGAAGAAACTCCTAAAAGAGGCAGCACGCTATTAAAATGCACGACATGCAACACGTTTAGCACGCTGAGCAGCCGCGCGCTCACCGCGCACATGGCGCAGTGCTCGCCTGACAACAACAACGTGGCGGGCGCGGCGGCGGACGCGCGCCCCCACAGGAAACTCTTCGAGTGCGATGTCTGCAACATGAAGTTCTCAAACGGCGCCAACATGCGCCGGCACAAGATGCGGCACACCGGCGTCAAGCCGTACGAGTGCCGCGTCTGCCAGAAACGGTTCTTCCGCAAGGACCACCTCGCGGAACACTTCACCACGCACACCAAGAGCTTGCCGTACCACTGCCCCATATGCAACCGGGGGTTCCAGCGGCAGATCGCCATGCGCGCACATTTCCAGAACGAGCACGTCGGCCAGCACGACCTTGTCAAAACTTGCCCCCTCTGCAGCTATCGAGCACCCACCATGAAAAGCCTCAGAGTTCATTTCTTTAACAGGTAACTGCTGCCTCCTATTTTGTGATGTTCACTTCAGATTTTTTTATCATTACGTTTGATTGTGAACAAATAAGCAATATTTTTGCCAACAGACTTGTGTCACACCTTCATAGCCACTTAATCTTCACTTATGATTGAGATTGAACTTGATGCTATTATTTCATAGAATCATATAATGGTCCCCACATTGTCCCTTGACTAAACTTCATCATCATCATATCAGCCGAAAGACGTCCACTGCTGGATATAGGCCTCCCCCAGAGTGCCACAATTCCGCAATGTCTCAAGACGAGAGTCTAACCAGTGTGTGTTGCCAGTGATGACGTATGGCACGGAAACGTGGTCGCTTACCATGGGCCTCATAAGAAGGCTCAAAGTCACCCAAAGATTAACTTAACCTTAAGTAATTGCAAGCTTTTATTGAACTTATGTATTTAGTTTGTGGTTCAATGTTTTATTTTCGCCCTAATACCTATTTCCTACAAGCACCCTAATTCCTATTTATCATATCCAATACCTAAAGTTGTAGGAAATGTAGTCCATGTTCACATTTTCCTTATTCTCTCTTGAGTTGAGCAATATTTTTACATTCCGTGTCTATGTTACGTAAGCAGCGCTAATGGCAAATAAAAAGTCCACTGTAACTGACACTTCGCGAGTAGAAAAAGTGTTTCAAGCAGCAATATGTATAAGTGTACCAGCACGGCTATCACAAGACGGCGCGCGAGCTCTCGATTTTTCTCGCACTATACCTCTCTTTCTATGTTTTCTAATAAGGGAGAGACGGATAGTGCGAGGAAAATCGAGAGAGCTCGCGCGCCGTCTTGTGACAGCCGTGCAGATTATACACACAGTTTAAGTTGATTAATGTAAAATAATTAATAAATAAATAATTAATGTCGTAAAATAATGTAATCGTTTTTTCATCACACTTGCTCGTAAATGGTGTTATTCCATGCCTGTATACAGAAGGACAATGGCCTAAATTGTTCCCGCGGGAGTTATGGCGAGTTTGTATTCCCTATATATAGGGAGTAATGAGCTTGTGTGTGATCTGATTGGGTTAAGTAAATCTAGTTGCTCTGTGATTGGTTGAAAAAAAAATCTAGATGGCCACGCGCCGCAAGAATACTGCTCTGTGATTGGTTGAAATATTGAAGCTGCGCGCTACACTAGCACGGATCTGGAAGTGAAGTTGTCAATTTCGTCAATATTTTATTGGTGCGGTTGTATGAAACATTTTTCTGTCTTTTGTAAGTTATTTATTTCGTCGCAAATGTGATGAAAAACATTGGGCGTAAGAATATTGTAAACTCGAGTCATCAAAAGCCTAGACTCTCGATCGCAACATTCCACTAACGCCCCTCGTTAAACAATATAGTATTATTTTTATATGTAACCTACAGCATTTACTAACAAGACTATTAGCTATAAGCAGAGCATATAGTAGAGCCTATTCTGACACAGGTTCACTCACCTAAAAGGAAGTCCCAATACACACACACACATAACAGTTGGCAATTACTAGACTAAGCTTAAAAAGGAAAAAAAAAACATTTACAGTACATATGGTGTTACTTTCCCGCACTAGTGCGGGAATGAGCACTTTCCTTGCATATGTTGAAACTTTAAAGAGCCATATGTACTGTAAAACGTTGTACAATACACGTGCGAATTTCCTATTTTCTGCACTTGTATCGTAAATAACTATTTTTCATTTTCAATATGTCAAGTTAACAGTTTAGCAAATACCTCGTTTATTTCAGACACGGCATCGACCTCGACAACCCTGGCACCGGCAACAACTCGGTGTCCCTGCTGGCGGCCGGCATAGCCAACGCGGCGTACGCGGACGGCTCGATGGACGCCAGCGCCATTAACGCACTAGGCGCGCTGGGCTCGGGCCTGTCCGTGTCCGTGGCCGCGGCGTACTCCGACAGCGGGGACAGCAACGGCGCCCGCTCCGTGGACAACGCCACGCCCCCCATGCACTACCTGACGCCGCACGTCGAGATCTCCATGGCGGACAACAACGAGACCTTCTCGCCCGGACACTCCAACCACTTGAACAACTCCGGTAAGCAGTGCCAACCTTAGTTAGTTAGTTTTACTGGGCATTTTCCGCAAGTCGACATCCAGTGTGCCTATTTTGCGTGAAACGGCAGGGTGGCGCTACTCTAACCACCCTAGCTCCTCTAAAAAGTTTAAGAGTGCCTTGGTATTACTGACTGCGTTCCGTAGTGTGTCCGGAGACCCTAGGTGCTTTTTCCTGTACACTTCTACCTGCTTACAGTTAGTTAGTTTTACTGGGCATTTTCCGCAAGTCGACATCCAGTGTGCCTATTTTGCGTGAAACGGCAGGGTGGCGCTACTCTAACCACCCTAGCTCCTCTAAAAAGTTTAAGAGTGCCTTGGTATTACTGACTGCGTTCCGTAGTGTGTCCGGAGACCCTAGGTGCTTTTTCCTGTACACTTCTACCTGCTTACAGTTAGTTAGTTTTACTGGGCATTTTCCGCAAGTCGACATCCAGTGTGCCTATTTTGCGTGAAACGGCAGGGTGGCGCTTCTCTAACCACCCCCAGCTCCTCTAAAAAGTTTAAGAGTGCCTTGGTATTACTGACTGCGTTCCGTAGAGTGTCCGGAGACCCTAGGTGCTTTTTCCTGTACACTTCTACCTGCTTACAGTTAGTTAGTTTTACTGGGCATTTTCCGCAAGTCGACATCCAGTGTGCCTATTTTGCGTGAAACGGCAGGGTGGCGCTACTCTAACCACCCCCAGCTCCTCTAAAAAGTTTAAGAGTGCCTTGGTATTACTGACTGCGTTCCGTAGAGTGTCCGGAGACCCTAGGTGCTTTTTCCTGTACACTTCTACCTGCTTACAGTTAGTTAGTTTTACTGGGCATTTTCCGCAAGTCGACATCCAGTGTGCCTATTTTGCGTGAAACGGCAGGGTGGCGCTACTCTAACCACCCCAGCTCCTCTAAAAAGTTTAAGAGTGCCTTGGTATTACTGACTGCGTTCCGTAGAGTGTCCGGAGACCCTAGGTGCTTTTTCCTGTACACTTCTACCTGCTTACAGTTAGTTAGTTTTACTGGGCATTTTCCGCAAGTCGACATCCAGTGTGCCTATTTTGCGTGAAACGGCAGGGTGGCGCTACTCTAACCACCCTAGCTCCTCTAAAAAGTTTAAGAGTGCCTTGGTATTACTGACTGCGTTCCGTAGTGTGTCCGGAGACCCTAGGTGCTTTTTCCTGTACACTTCTACCTGCTTACAGTTAGTTAGTTTTACTGGGCATTTTCCGCAAGTCGACATCCAGTGTGCCTATTTTGCGTGAAACGGCAGGGTGGCGCTTCTCTAACCACCCCCAGCTCCTCTAAAAAGTTTAAGAGTGCCTTGGTATTACTGACTGCGTTCCGTAGAGTGTCCGGAGACCCTAGGTGCTTTTTCCTGTACACTTCTACCTGCTTACAGTTAGTTAGTTTTACTGGGCATTTTCCGCAAGTCGACATCCAGTGTGCCTATTTTGCGTGAAACGGCAGGGTGGCGCTACTCTAACCACCCCCAGCTCCTCTAAAAAGTTTAAGAGTGCCTTGGTATTACTGACTGCGTTCCGTAGAGTGTCCGGAGACCCTAGGTGCTTTTTCCTGTACACTTCTACCTGCTTACAGTTAGTTAGTTTTACTGGGCATTTTCCGCAAGTCGACATCCAGTGTGCCTATTTTGCGTGAAACGGCAGGGTGGCGCTACTCTAACCACCCCAGCTCCTCTAAAAAGTTTAAGAGTGCCTTGGTATTACTGACTGCGTTCCGTAGAGTGTCCGGAGACCCTAGGTGCTTTTTCCTGTACACTTCTACCTGCTTACAGTTAGTTAGTTTTACTGGGCATTTTCCGCAAGTCGACATCCAGTGTGCCTATTTTGCGTGAAACGGCAGGGTGGCGCTACTCTAACCACCCCAGCTCCTCTAAAAAGTTTAAGAGTGCCTTGGTATTACTGACTGCGTTCCGTAGAGTGTCCGGAGACCCTAGGTGCTTTTTCCTGTACACTTCTACCTGCTTACAGTTAGTTAGTTTTACTGGGCATTTTCCGCAAGTCGACATCCAGTGTGCCTATTTTGCGTGAAACGGCAGGGTGGCGCTACTCTAACCACCCTAGCTCCTCTAAAAAGTTTAAGAGTGCCTTGGTATTACTGACTGCGTTCCGTAGTGTGTCCGGAGACCCTAGGTGCTTTTTCCTGTACACTTCTACCTGCTTACAGTTAGTTAGTTTTACTGGGCATTTTCCGCAAGTCGACATCCAGTGTGCCTATTTTGCGTGAAACGGCAGGGTCGCGCTTCTCTAACCACCCCCAGCTCCTCTAAAAAGTTTAAGAGTGCCTTGGTATTACTGACTGCGTTCCGTAGAGTGTCCGGAGACCCTAGGTGCTTTTTCCTGTACACTTCTACCTGCTTACAGTTAGTTAGTTTTACTGGGCATTTTCCGCAAGTCGACATCCAGTGTGCCTATTTTGCGTGAAACGGCAGGGTGGCGCTAACCACCCTAGCTCCTCTAAAAAGTTTAAGAGTGCCTTGGTATTACTGACTGCGTTCCGTAGGGTGTCCGGAGACCCTAGGTGCTTTTTCCTGTATACTTCTACCTGCTTACAGTCCAGTAGAATGTGTTTAGTCGTTTCTTCTGCCTCCATGCACGCTCTGCACATGGGGCTGTCTGGGATACCTAAATTATAGAGGTGTCTGTTCAGTGGCAACCTTACTATTGAAAGAAAATGATAATAAAGACACCACAGCTAACTAACCATACATAAACCTTATTGCAACGAGATAACGTCTACAATTGGAACTCCGACTTGTCTTTGTTTGTACAAGAAGGGCCACACACAAATTGAAATCAATATTTGACATGTACCGGACTACGGTGTGGGTAGACTCCCCACAAGGTGGACTGATGACCTGGTAAAGGTCGCTGGAGTCCGCTGGATGCGGGTGGCGCAGGACCGCTCATTGTGGCACTCTTTGGGGGAGGCCTATGTCCAGCAGTGGTCGTCTTTCGGCTGATATGATGATGATGATGATGATTTAACATGTGCGGCGGCAGCCGAGCGCAGCCGTCCACGTCCGCGAGGAGCCGACCGGCCACAAATTCACTCGTGTATGAAAT
Organism: Epinotia nisella; assembly: GCA_932294315.1. Classification (NCBI taxonomy): domain Eukaryota; kingdom Metazoa; phylum Arthropoda; class Insecta; order Lepidoptera; family Tortricidae; genus Epinotia; species Epinotia nisella. Next base: position 21,792,316 of record OW028678.1, on the reverse strand, counting down.
GTAACCTCTGTAATAAAACTTCATATTCCTTTGGCAACTTGTAAAATGCGCTTGGGCGAGCTCCGGCCCGGCCCGGTCCGTAAGAATCGTACATAATTTTGCAAAGATAGTTTTTAACCGAGTTCAAAAAAGGAAGTTCTCAGTTTGACCCGTATATATGTATGGTTGTCTGTCCGCTATTATCTCACCCTTGCCTGAATCGATTTAGATGCGGTTCCCAGAAAAGTATTCTTCACATTCTGGAGAATGTTTTGGTATACATTTGAATTGTGTCTTCAATCTTCATGGCTAGCTATAGTTTGGTGCTGTTTATTGTAGAGTAGGGAATGCAATCTCGATCTCGCGAAATCTCGTTAATATTTTACGAGACTGAGTCTCGTACAATTTTCGTTCGAGATCTCGCGATATTGCGAGATTGAAATTTCCATATAAAACACTACATGACAAAAGTTTCATCAGGAGCCGTAGCATGGTCGGCCTTATCACGCGACAAGTGACAAGATAAGAGCGTCGTCTCGTTCTATCGAACGGTGTCAGCCAGTGACGCACGCTCTATCCTATCACCTATCGCGTGACAAGGCGAACCATGCTACGGCTCCTGACTGACAAAGTAAAACTTACTTTTATTCGATTAAAATTATATTACTATTAATTATATGACGTGTTACCTGACGGTTAAATAAATAATAATCAAATAATACATTTTTTATTTTTATTTAACCAAAGTTAAGTCAAATTAGGGTAAATCGCCAGTAGCTGGCCCCCTCATACTAAAAATGAACTCTGTTCCCCTACAAACAGAATTCAAATTAGTATGACCTGGCCAGTTATTGAACGGTGGCCAGTTACTAACGATTTACCTTATGTACTCGCAATGCATAAAAAGGAACATGCCAACATACACGGAAAAGTAGCAGTAGAATAAAAATAACATTAAATTATATCAAATGTCTTAGTTGTACAAAATAATAATAATAATCGTAATTGCAATGTCGATAAAGATTATTCGATTAATGATTGTTTATACAATTCCTTTATACTATAAAGCGCCTTATCTAATAAAAATGTCTTCAGCCTATTAACATATTGCTCGTTATGAAGAAGCCTCTCTGATTTCGGGGCTCAAATTAATTATAGTACATTGTGATACAAGTGAGCTATGTAATTATCAAAGCTCACGTGTTTCATACGACGTTTTTCAACAAATTTGCGAGGAAAAAATCCTTTTCTTAAAATAATTTGACGACCGACTAGCCTAGTGGTTAGAGAACCTGACTATGAAGCTTGAGTTCCCGGGTTCGATCCCCAGTCTGGGGAGATATTTGTATACGAATGTTTGTTCTCGAGTCTTGGATGTTTAATATCTATTTAAGTATGTTTATCCGTTGTCTAGTACCCATTTGTGGTCTCGCCAGATCTCACCTAGGTCTGAAATCTCGCGAGACTGGCTTTGTGGTGTCGCGAGATCTCGCCTAGGTCTGAAATCTCGCGAGACTGACTTTGTGGTCTCGCCAGATCTCGCCTAGGTCTGAAATCTCGCGAGACTGGCTTTGTGGTCTCGCCAGATCTCGCCTAGGTCTGAAATCACGCGAGACTGACTTTGTGGTCTCGCCAGATCTCGCCTAGGTCTGAAATCTCGCGAGACTGGCTTTGTGGTCTCGCCAGATCTCGCCTAGGTCTGAAATCTCGCGAGACTGGCTTTGTGGTCTCGCCAGATCTCGCCTAGGTCTGAAATCTCGCGAGACTGGCTTTGTGGTCTCGCCAGATCTCGCCTAGGTCTGAAATCTCGCGAGACTGGCTTTGTGGTCTCGCCAGATCTCGCCTAGGTCTGAAATCTCGCGAGACTGGCTTTGTGGTCTCGCGAGACCTCGCCTAGGTCTGAAATCTCGCGAGAAGATTGCATTCCCTATAATGTTCAAATTCAAATTCAAATTTTTATTGCATTAATCACGAGAACAATATTCCTTTGCTATTCCGCTAAAAAACGTGCAGGTCGATCAGCGGAGATCAAATGCAACTATTTGTGTATAAACATGCAAATAATTACAGCAAACCACCACCAATAATGAAAAAACCTCGACACGTATTTCGCCTCTCTACGAGGCATCATCAGGAGATGTTTATACGCAAATAGTTGCATTTGATCTCCGCTGATCGACCTGCACGTTTTTTAGCGGAATAGCAAAGGAATATTGTTCTCGTAATATATCATGAATTTCCGCAAAGTAACGCCTGATTCAATAAATTATTTGCATTAATCACATTACAATATAATTATTAGGTGGAACAATTAATAGATATGTATCCATGTGACACCCTGCAAGGGCACAGCAACAAACTTAAACTAACATACTTAGAATCTTTTAAATAATGTAGAAGCAGTAATAAGAATATGTCGGGTGTGTTGCAGATTCGCGCATGAACGGCGAGGGCGGCAGCTCGCCGCAGTCGGGCGACAGCGCGGGCGCCGCCGCCGGCTCGGCGCTCGCGCTGCCCGCCGGCATCACGCCTTCCATCACGCTCATACCCATCAAACAGGTAACGGCCGTCTCTTATCTTATCTTATCTTATCTCATATACACGAGGGCCCTTCCGGATACACTTCCACCCTTAGAGAATACATAACTGGAGTAGCCTTTCAGTAACTTACCCATCTGTAAAAAACCTTGCACAATGTGCATAAAATCAACACAATTTACTCCAGGCAAAATACTGTTTCGAAAAACATTAATTTATAATAGCGTTCTTTTTGTTTATTTCATTCTAAAACGTTATTCTAAGATGCTTTATTCAAGAATCCAACAAACTTTCCACCCGGCAGTAATTATATAGATTTAAATTAAACATTCATTGTCTTTTTTATTTTATTTATATTGAATATTTTAAAGCAAATGTAAATGAACCTAAATAAAGATAAAAAAATGTATTAATATTTATCCGGACTTTTTGGGAGCTAATTAAATATTGATTTTTTGATGTCTGATTTTTTGTTGGATTTTGCATCTAGGTAACTATTTAATTGATAATATAACCGTTACATTAAAAAAATTATCTATTATAAATTATTTCCAAATCTGTCATTTTTTCCATACAAGTTGTCAGTTCATTGCCTGGACTAATTTCACAATCGATCACACAATCACACAAAAGAGGGTCAAAGACGGAACCTCGCTGGCGACAGCCAAAACGGCTCATACAAACTGACACAGTATTATGACCTCACAGCATTTTTTTTTCGTACTAACCGTTGTATGGCAAATCACGTAAATTGTTGTTTTGGTCGTGAAATACTGCGTTTAAGTACATAATTTTTAGGCTTGCCTGTTACTAGGTCGCCGGATTAAATGTGAAAGTTCCAAACTTGGCATAACTAATGTAGTAATCTGTGATGGTCTACATTTTCCGAACGTCGAACTCGAAGTTAATTAATGTGCAACGACGGTTATTATCGAGAAACGTGTTAAGCTCATAAACTATGCAATAAAATTTGATAAAAATCTTGGTATTGTAATGAACATGTCTTTTTGTTAATAGTACTCGTAAGAAGCGTAAATACTGTCATGTACTTCGTCAAGTTGGCACATCGCGGATATTCGCTCTGTTGATGTGTTCTTATGTGTATGATAAACTAGCTTTCCGCCCGCGACTTCGTCCGCGTATAATACGGGTCCTCATACAGACTTTCATTTCCTATTTCATCTCCTTAAAATGTGAGTTTTGGTATAAGAACTATCTTACGTTCATCCTTATAAATCGGTATAGCCAATATAGACAATTAGGCGAGAAAACGGGACACGTAGACAGACATAGTTTCATTTACAGTGTTATTAAACACCTAATATCAATTAGAATTTTGGTCAAGTGCGAGTCGGATTTTATTTTTCCCATACATTTTAAGACCCAGCGCCTGATGAAGTCCACGTGCAAAATCATTTGGTCTCCATACAAAGTTTAATCCCATTTTTCGTCCATAAAAGGGATGAAATTTGACATAAATTATAGCCTGGAAAGATTCATATAAATTCGTCCAGTAGTTTTTGAGATTAAGTGGATACATCCATACATCCAAACTTTCACGTTTATGATATTAGTAGGATTGATAAATCTAGATTCTAGGGAATGAAATCTCGAGCCGAAGAATTTTGATGTCGAGATCAGCGATTCGAGATCTCGTCAGCCAAATCAAGGAGATCTCGATTATCTCGACAACATCGAGATTCCACATTTTTTTGGTAAAAATTTCCCCAATTCGATTAAAACAATACCTACTAGGGTATTGCTTTTATATTTTGACAACAAAAAATAAAGTACTTATTTATGAATTGTACACAGTTGAAAATAATTTCTTTTGAAGAATTTAGTACTTTTTACAAGGACTGTCTGACACAAATTATTAACATTCTTTGCGTACTGAAATCTCGTTCGAGATCTCGATTATTTCAGTCGAGATCTCGACCGTGATTTCAACACGAGATTTCTTGCCACCGAGATCTCGAAAATTCGCTCGAGATTTTGTGAGATCAAGATCGCATTCCCTAGACAAATCGGTATTGTCAATCAATCAAATCACTTCTTTAGACTTCAAAAAAGGGAGTAGAGTCATGGTTTATATAATCCGAGATTTTTCTACAAAGGTATGACCTCTGTGAAGTTAATGATCAAATGATATTGATTCAACGATAATAAGTAGGTACCTATACATACTCCACGGATTTGTCTCATTAAGATGCACACTGATGATGAAGTAAGGTAATGCATCATCGTCCTTAAAGTGCTCCGAGGTCCGCTTTGACACCTAAACTCAAGATTTGGCGTAGGCACTAGTTTTACGAAAGTGACTGGCATCTGACCTTCCAACTCAGAGGGAAAACTATACCTTGTTGTTGGGATTAGACCGGTTTCATCACAATTTTTTCCTTCACCGATAAGCTACTGTTCACCGGATTGTATCTTGCATATGAAATGATAATAAATAGGTTTCTATCAAATTTTTTTGTAGATACTACTTTTTATACTTTTCTGTATATGGTCATCAACTACTCGTTGAGACGATTCTAACGAGCCCAAACTCAACGGGGTTACGTCTGTTAAGTCTTGAATTCCCATGGCCACATTCTGTCTCCATCATCAGATCAGCTCAATATCATCCAAACTATACTTAAACCCAAAAATTTCAGCTCAATCGGTTGGAGATACCTGCTTCAAAATTGAGTTGCATGATTCCACCCGAACAAACATAGTTGGATACATAGCAAGTTAATAAAAAGCTTGTAATAACCGTTGATGAGTTGCACTCGTAGGCAGAGATGGGCATTAATCGAATAATTATCCGAATAAACATTTATTCGTCACTAGTTTATTCGCGAATAATTTATTCGTCTACACTTTCGAATGACGAATGATTTATTCTCATTTCATTCGAATAAATCCTCGAATAGTCCACGAATAATATTTAAGAATGCGGTTGCTCGTTACAACTAGGTCTCCCGCTACACGTGTTACACGCCCGCCCGAATATCCGTGTTCTTAAACCCGCGGTGCTAAGCGTCCGTTCTACCCAAACACGCCCGAACCCGCTCAGTAATAATGAGATAGTTATTGTTGTCATTACGACTGTCATCGCATTCTAGCTAATCCTAAATCAATGACAAACGAAACGACCCGTGAGCTGCATAGGTATAAACGCTCCGATAACAACTTCGGTAAAGAAAACAATTGAATTATCATATCTAAATTTCTAAACGCAATAATACGCTAACTACAAATTGGTTGTATTTATACATGGATCGTTCGGCATCCGAACAAATCTATTGAGAACTCCCTAGATAGGACGTCATGGGAGTTTCTGGTATTGAAACTATTGAAAGTATCAAAATTTTGCCTTATGGTAATAATCTCAGTCACTATCAAAATAAATAAAATGTCGTTGGTTAGTTGAAAAGTTATTGCTTAGAACACATTCCCAATTCTAGCGTTATAGTAATATGCACTACTCACAGCGCCCATGACGGCAGGTCGCGTCCGAAGCATGACGTCATCACCAAGTAGTGATGTGGCGTTATTGAGGACTTTATAATAAGCTTCCTGCGTTGTTTCCTTTTACCACATACCTAATATAAAACAACATCAAACACACCAAACACATAGAATTACTAATGCAAATAGAGTAAAATAATATAATTTATTCTATTCGCCTCAACTCAAACGGGCACGGATGGTCCGATCCCGCGTGTAATTAGAACCCGCCAGAACGGACACACGGGTACTCGTCCGCCGACCGGGCGGCTAGAAAGCATCCCTACAATATTATTTCAAGATATTATTCACGAAAAGCATTACGAATGATTATGCGAATGAAGAATTATTCACAAATAAATTATTCGAAAATAATTTAATCGTCGAATAAATTTAGGCGAATAATTGAAATATTTATTCGTCATCCGCGAATAATTCTATTTATTCTTATTCGTATTCGAATTCATTTTGCCCATCTTTGCTCGTAGGAGCCAAACGCGGCGGAGGAGTCGGGCGGCGGCGAGTCGCAGGGCGAGGCCAACGGCGACAAGCGCGGCGTGTCGTCCAGCCTGTCCTCGCTCATCAAGGTGTCGCCGCTCAAGAGCCTGCTGCGCGAGGACCTGCGCCGGCGCATCTCGGCGCGCGGCCGCGCGCGTGGCTCCAACGTGAGTACTAACATAACAGTAACACACTTAAAACCATATGTCAACCTTATTCGCATAGCTCACATCGATGGCACAGTCAACGTCAAATGTAAGTGATCAAAATGTTCTAGCACGACGCCCCAGATGTAACAAATTATACCAAAATGTATGTTTTAACTGAACATTTAATTAGTCAAAAGAGAATGATCATAATAACACTGGGACACAGAAACGCAATGACATATCAATATGTCAAAGCGAAATAATAATACACGATGTCATAAGTCAACATTATCTCTGTACTGGAAACTTCAATTAATTACACATTTTTACCTAAGTCTCAAGTGACTACCCTATTGTTTGAAACCCAGTTTGAGTTGTGTGTTTGTTTGTTTCCTCACTGGGACACAGAAACGTAATGACAAATCAATATATCAAAGCGAAATAATAATACACGATGTCATAAGTCATAATTATCTCTGTACTGGAAACTTTAATTAATTACACATTTTTACCTAAGTGTCAAGTGACTACATTGATTTAGTATAAGTAACTAGATACACAATCAGCCGAAAAAAGTGGCCGTCCAAAAGAACCGCGCGATCGACACTTGCGGCTCTTTTGCGTTTAGTCTGGTTTCGACCGTGAGACTTGACGGTTGTCAAAAATGACAAAAATGATCTGTGAAAAAATTCGTTAATAGCAAATACAGCAATAGAAAAAACATAAAAAAGGATTGGATATATTTCTTTAACTAAGTTCTATTGATAGCGTAAAGAATTTCATGTAAACTCATTGGCATTTCATGGTTTTAAATAAATAATTTCGTTAATACAAATGACAGATTATCACGGAACAAAAACCTAAGGAGTCAGTACCTACTTATTAGATTTTTTTATGGATATGGTTTTCAATTTAAGATTCCCGAGAAATCCTTAGCGATGTGCAAAGTAGGCCGCAGTTATAGGATTATAGCACGAGATAAGAGACATCAACGACGAAGAGTGGTGACGACTTCGTCGTGTGTTTATTTTTCAAGTCTATATTAGATCTTGTCAAAATAAATGTTTAACTAAAGATAAATTGATATTCAGATTGAAAGTCATTATTATATGTTGCAAAGGGACTAATTAGATACGTCAAATATACCACGCTAAAATGATCTACATACCTAGTTCTTATTCCCTTTTCACTAGTCGTGCGTAGAATTTTTAAGGAGTTTGACAGCTGCACTGATAATACGTTATGCCCACCGAACAATGTTTTGTGTATATGTATTTATAAAAAAAATGAGCGCGTTAATTGTTTAGGTATTGCCTGCTTGTAAAAATAAATAATCATGATTTATTTGTGTTTTTCGTCTTCCTGTTTAAATAAATAAAATATTATAGATTTTATTCATTAAAGTGTGACATGTAAAATACTTCCAAACAGCAAAAATCCGCAGCATACTTCGTCTATCATTTACAAATGACTGTATTGTTTATACAATATTATTAAAATAATTTTATAATGCGACTCCATTCATTCGCTATTTAGTTTTGACGTGAGCAATCAAGTCACATTATGATAAAATCTCAATAAACTAAAAAGTTTTTAATCTGTTTGATGCTAATTCGCTAATATGGCCCTTACAGCTTAAACCACTAAGTTCTCTTTTATATGAAGCATATATCTCAACGCAGGTTATAAGTAAACGCGATTGGCATCAACTGAAATATAGCTAGAGTTGTCATTTTGGGGCACATTTCTTGAAATTTTTGTTCGACATTGTGCGTCTATTTACTTTATTATACGTCAATGAGTGACTACCCTATTGTTTGAAACCCAGTTTGAGTTGTGTGTTTGTTTGTTTCCTCACTGGGACACAGAAACGTAATGACATATCAATATATCAAAGCGAAATAATAATACACGATGTCATAAGTCATAATTATCTCTGTACTGGAAACTTTAATTAATTACACATTTTTACCTAAGTGTCAAGTGACTACCCTATTGTTTGAAACCCAGTTTGAGTTGTGTGTTTGTTTGTTTCCTCACTGGGACACAGAAACGTAATGACATATCAATATGTCAAAGCGAAATAATAATACACGATGTCATAAGTCATAATCATCTCTGTACTGGAAACTTCAATTAATTACACATAAATAAATAATAATAAATAAATAAATATTAGGGGACATTCTTACACAAATCGAACTAGGCCTATAGTAAGCTCAATAAGGCTTGTGTTATAGGTACTAGACGACGATATATATAATAGATATAAATACTTAAATACATAGAAAACATCCAAGACTCAGAAACAAATATTCATGCTCATCACACAAATATTTGCCCTTACCGGGATTCGAACCCAGGACCTTCAGCTTCGTAGGCAGTGTCACTACCAACTAGGCTAACCGGTCGTCATTTTTACCTAAGTGTCAAGTGACTACCCTATCGTTTGAAGCCCAGTTTGAGTTGTGTGTTTGTTTGTTTCCTCACTGGGACACAGAAACGTAATGACAAATCAATATGTCAAAGCGAAATAATATTACACGATGTCATTCATAATTATCTCTGTACTGGAAACTTCAATTAAACACACATTTTTACCTTAGCGTCAAGTGACTACCCTATTGTTTGAAACCCAGTTTGAGTTGTGTGTTTCTTTGTTTCCTCACTGGGACACATAAACGTAATGACATATCAATATGTCAAAGCGAAATAATAATACACGATGTCATAAGTCATAATTATCTCTGTACTGGAAACTTCAATTAATTACACATTTTTACCTAAGTGTCAAGTGACTACCCTATTGTTTGACACCCAGTTTGACATATCAATATGTCAAAGCGAAATAATAATACACGATGTCATAAGTCATAATTTTCTCTGTACTGGAAACTTCAATTAATTACGCATTTTTACCTAAGTGTCAAGTGACTACCCTATTGTTTGAAACCCAGTTTGACATATCAATATGTCAAAGCGAAATAATAATACACGATGTCATAAGTCATAATTATCTCTGTACTGGAAACTTCAATTAATTACGCATTTTTACCTAAGTGTCAAGTGACTACCCTATTGTTTGAAACCCAGTTTGACATATCAATATGTCAAAGCGAAATAATAATACACGATGTCATAAGTCATAATTTTCTCTGTACTGGAAACTTCAATTAATTACGCATTTTTACCTAAGTGTCAAGTGACTACCCTATTGTTTGAAACCCAGTTTGACATATCAATATGTCAAAGCGAAATAATAATACACGATGTCATAAGTCATAATTATCTCTGTACTGGAAACTTCAATTAATTACACATTTTTACCTAAGTGTCAAGTGACTACCCTATTGTTTGAAACCCAGTTTGACATATCAATATGTCAAAGCGAAATAATAATACACGATGTCATAAGTCATAATTTTCTCTGTACTGGAAACTTCAATGAATTACACATTTTTAGCTAAGTGTCAAGTGACTACCCTATTGTTTGAAACCCAGTTTGACATATCAATATGTCAAAGCGAAATAATAATACACGATGTCATAAGTCATAATTTTCTCTGTACTGGAAACTTCAATTAATTACGCATTTTTACCTAAGTGTCAAGTGACTACCCTATTGTTTGAAACCCAGTTTGACATATCAATATGTCAAAGCGAAATAATAAGTAATACACGATGTCATAAGTTATAATTGTCTCTGTACTGGAAACTTCAATTAATTACACATTTTTACCTAAGTGTCTAGTGACTACCCTATTGTTTGAAACCCAGTTTGAGTTGTGTGTTTCTTTGTTTCCTCACTGGGACACAGAAACGTAATGACATATCAATATGTCAAAGCGAAATAATAATACACGATGTCATAAGTTATAATTGTCTCTGTACTGGAAACTTCAATTAATTACACATTTTTACCTAAGTGTCGAGTGACTACCCTGTCGTTTGACGGCCAGTCTGAGCGTGTGTGTTTGCGTCCGCAGTCGTCGCGCGCGTCGCCGTCGGAGGGCGGCGTGATCACGTCGACGCACCTGGACGCTGCGCTGGCGCCCGCCTCGCTGGTGTGCTCGTACTGCTCCATCACGTTCCCCGACTCCACGCTGTACTTCCTGCACAAGGGCTGCCACTGCGACTCCAACCCCTGGAAGTGCAACATATGCGGCGAGCAGTGCTGCAACGTGTACGAGTTCAACTCCCACCTGCTCAGCAAGAGTCACCAATGACTGTTTGCAGGGGGGCCGTTCCATTATTGACTTTGTTTACAGTGCACTATCTCACGCAGTGCGCGGGCGCTTCGAAGCTTCCCCGTCGTTTTCGATCGCGTTTCTCTTTCCGCTCTGAATCGCTTCGATCGCTATGCGCCGAACGTCCCCCCGAAGATATCAAAGTGCAAATTATGTCAAGTTATTTTTAGCGATTATAATTGTTATGGTAAAATGAGTGAAGATATTTATGCGGATATTGTAGTACTTAAATGAAAAGGGATTATAAAAGGGTAATATTAAATTTTAGCAAAGGGGTCCGATTGTATTTGGGTGTAACCTTTAACTAAATTGGAAGCGGAGAGTGCCGAGTTGGCGAGGATTATTATTTATTACATTCCAAAATGTGACGTAGCATTCCATGATGAGAGATTCGAGTCTTTGGTGGGGAATATTGTTGTAGTAACTAAAAGTAACTTCTCTATCCATTTTTAAATTGACGACGTTATTAATGCTGTAATGTGTCGTGGCATCGTATTACATCACAAAAAAATCGCAACTCGTCGAAGTATACCTACAGCTTGGTCAAAAGTTTTGAGCAACCATGCGTTTTTCATACAACTCAAACTTAAAAAGGTGCATTTTAATAATAATAGAAAGTTGTGTATCTATCGGAAAAATTCGTCATATTTATTGTGTTAAGGGAAAATCCGTGAAAAAATATGCAATTAAAACCTTTAATGTAAATCCCGACATTTTCTAGCTTCAGTTTTCACATGCAAATAGCAATTTCAAAATAATATATATTAATGATTTGCATATGTTCAAACACTTATTATATTTAACATCTTCGTGTACTTATGAAATTAAAAAATAATACTTTATCCATAAGTTACAAAGGAAAACGTGGGGTGCTCAATACTTATGGCCCAGGCTGTACGCGTCTTGTCATGTATCTTATTATTACACCAAATTATTAATTCAGTTGTTGAAGTATGACAAAATGGATAGTGAAGAAACAACTGTATTTGTTTTCCATTCTACTTTTCAGTACTTAATCGTACTATAACTATATCTAAATCTAAATTTTAAAAGTATTTTTGGTGCGATAGTGAATTTTACAAATGTTTTAAAGAGTGGTGAAGAATGTACAAATTAATATATTTTTACATTTCACTGTTGAGAAGATGGGCATAGCCTGTATTTCCGTGATTAATTACTTATTGTGATCGTGTACAGACAGGAATTATAAATTCTACATTCCATTTTTATGTTATTAATTGTTTCTTAAAATGCATGTAATGCAAGTCCACGACTAATATTTAATGTACAAGTTATATTTTGTTGTTATTATTTATTTTTCTAAAAATACGTCTGTTTCTTTTGTAGCTATATTTTATTCTTTTAACTTAGACTGGTGCGTTATTATGGTCCTATGTACTTATTTTATTCCCATTTTATAGGATGTCCCTTTCGTCAGTTCAGTTGTATGGTATATCATCGTCAAGGGTGATTCCACGAGCGTTCCAACCGCCGTCAGTCCGCTGATCGCATTATTGTCAAAGTTCTTGCAGTTTTGGATCCCCTTTTCCAAAAATTTTGTAGGAATCCTGGACTTGTAAAAAATACCTGAACATGCCATGCCCAGTTTGCCGGCACATTGACATTAATGGGATCAGCGGACTGACGGCGGTTGGAACGCTCGTGGAATCACCCTCAATCTAATTGGCTACTTTCCTAAAAAAATCTATTTAGTCGCGTCAGTTAGTTTTCTTAAAATATTGGACACGTATTTTTTATTTTGTCAATCAAACAAAAAATTATGAAGATATAGCCCTTTAAAGTTCCGCATGACGTCACATTATGGTATACTTTTTATCATAATGTGACGACACATGGAATTTTAACGGGCTATATCTTCATCATTTTTTGTTTGATTGACAAAATAAAAGTTACGAATCCAATATTTTAAGATAATCTAACTGACGGACTAAATATAATTATATATTTTTTTACCCAGGAAAGTATCCAATTGTAGAAAATATAGCAGATATATGAAAATTAGAAGGCACACTCGCTCAATAAAGCTCAGGTGTGGGGCTCGACATTGTCCGGTGATTAATACGCACAAAAGCAATTACTACGTTCATTTAATTTTCATTGGAATATGTAGCGTAGTGTCCTGTTAAACAATCTCATGTGTGCTCATGAAGGGTTTTAACCATGCCTTGATAATAAGCATTGGTGTGGTTCTATTCAAAGAACTAAAATTTAATTTTATTAAATTATTTAACATATTTGGCAAACGCTATTGTACTTCGAAGAGGCGACCTGTATCGTATAATTGTGCTATTCGAAAGGTTTTGCTTTGCGTCCTGAATGCTGAATGCCGTCGTTTTCCTGCTAAAGAGTGCTAACAGTCCGCGTCCGGGGAGTTTAAAAAAAATGACAGAGGTTAAACAAAGTGATGTTTAATCTTTTCGACGCCAACGACTGATATATGCGTCAAGGAGCCCAGCGCGATAGCAACCTTCTTGCATTGACATTAGGTTTAACTCTGCACTAAATGTCTTGTTGATTTAGCGTGTGTACGGCAAATTTTCTCTTTGACAGAGCGTTGAAAAGGTTAAGTCACGTGTAACCTGTCGGTTTTGTTACTAAACGTATCCGATTGACATTGACTGTCGGTTTTGTCGTAAATGAATGAATATGCCCCCCGCGAGTCCGAACTGAACGCGCTTGCCGAAGGCTCGGCGGCCGTGGGGTCGGACGTCAGCACTCTAAAACAGTTGTGCTCAATCTAATGGGAAACGATATTGATCTCTTATTTTGAAGAGTTAAATTTATGTATTTACTTTCAATTTATCAATTAGGTAATCAAAATATATTTACATGTGTGCTGAAGACATATTGGTATATTAAAATAAATGCTATAGGTTAATGAAATTTATTTTATAATTTAGCTGTTAATTTTGTTTTAGTACATTTCACGTGTCGTAACGTAATCGGTCAGTCCGTTCCATTTTTCTTAAAGTAACCTGAGATTTACATTCCTGTAGCTCATAAGTACTTACTATCGGTTGTGGTCTTGCCTGTTAAGTTTACGAAATTACTTAGATGGAACTGAAATTATGTTTACCAACGAAGTTATGTATCTGTTTTGTTGTTTGGTCATCGCGTGTATAGGGGCGCGGCCGGGGCCGTCCGTGAGTTACCTGAAACTAGCAACACATTTATTTATAGAGAGATTCTTATATTATGCTGTTTCACTGTTGGTTTTTACAACTTGAATGTTTACTTTTTATTGGTCCCGCCCGCGCCGCCGCTAGTTAAGGTACCGTCTAAGAGCTATTAATATAATTAACCGGTCACCCACGGGGCGCCTTTACTTAATCCGTCCATATCTAATGATAGATATTGCCTTTAATATTTAATAAAAAGTAATATATTTTGTAGATTTTAGATGTGACTAAGGAGAGATCTTAGGTATGAAATGGTTAAATAATTGCAGAGTTTTAATGTAGTAATAATTATTTAACGTGTAATAAAAGTCGCTGCAATGTTGATAATAAGTAATTATTTAAAGATCAACTTGCGATGTGATGTCATTTTATTTACTTGTATAGAATATATTATATAGAAACATCATTCCATTTCACACCCGACATTCCACACAGATTGTCCGAAACTAGAAAAAGTGGCACGAGGAAATCGAAAATCTTACGAATAAGTAAAGTTCGTTAGTTTGGCAGATCAGAAATAAATACTTTACGTAAAAGGAAATGAATCGTTTTGTTGAGTATCTCCATAAGATGATCATAAATAAAATAATTAAATCGATCGATTTAGGCTTTTGCCATATAAGAGTTATTTCGTAATTATGTCTGGAAAAAAATGTATTCACAGAAAAAAGGGAAGAAAAGACACTGCTCAGAGTATTTATCGTTTATCGATCGCTGTTGACATATCGACATTGTTTATCGATTCGCAGATTTTTAAATCGCGTTTATTTTGACCACGAGAGAATATATGTTTATCGTTAAAATTCTAATAAATATACTTTATTTTTGTGGCCTAGTTATAAGTACAGACAAAGTATTGGAAGTTGTGTTAGTATCACAGAAAAAAATAACGTTATTTGTGAAATACACGGAACAGTATTTTAATTAAATTTTCTAAATTAGAACACTGCATAAAATCGTCAAAGTGACACTTATTAGGGTAAATCACAAAACAAATGAATTGTTTGTCCGTGAAGCCTTGTCTATTTTACAAATCATGTATGTGCTTAGTCGGAGTGGACAACAAGGAGCCTTTAGTATAGCGACCCTCACCTTAATACCAAAACACAGCTTACCAACATTATAATTTTGTTATAAGTTGTTATATATATAATTTAAGATAGATAAATATAAATAAACGCGGTTAAAAGCAATTACTTGTAATTTTAAACAGTTGAAGCGTCGTTAATATTTTGCTGTTACATTATTGTGTTGTCAATTTAAATGAAAATAATATTTACTAATAAAAGGGATACTATTTTATGAAAAACCAGTTTGTAATGAGTGATAGTAACTATATCAAGTTTTAGCAGATTGTGCCTTAGATCAATACTTTAATATATATAAATATATAAAGATACATTTTTTGGAAATTGTTTAATATAATATCTCATATCTAGATGTGTGTATTTTAAAATATTGTCACATTAGAGTTATATATTTATACACAAAATCTAGGAAATCAATGACATGTTATTTATTTGTGTATAAGACATGGTATGCAATATGGCTGTTGCTTGTTTTTATGAAAAGTTTATTTGCAGTTAGGGATTATAATTTTTCTCTTATCGTCTTGTTACGGTAAATTAAGATTAATATAAAGGATTGGTACTTATTACCTACCATAATGTAGTTCTATTTATTTACGATTAATTTGGTAAAGGGTCTAATAAAATATTAATAAATTATGAAATATTACGTTTTCTTATTATTTACCTTTCCTACCTTGCCAGTTACCAGGTCTATATATGTGAAGTCTATGTATGTCTGTGTGAAGAAAGTCGAGAAGAAAAAGTACAGTCAGCGGCAGAAGATGCTACACATTCCTAGAGGTTAACATGATTTACAAAGCCTTTATTATGTCTTATATTGTGAGAATTGATAAGATGAGTCGACGATGTATAGGACTTTAGGAGTGTTCAGGACTGCACATTGACTAATGTCAATGTGCAGTCCCTGAGTGTAAAATATTAAATTTGCAACGAACTGTAATTTTTAACCTTAATGTTATTATAAATGCGAAAGTGTGGATGTTTATGTTTGTTACTCAATCACGCTAAACAGCTCAACTGATTAAGAATGAAATTTATCACGAAGTTAGTATAAAGCCTGGATTAAAATATAGGATAGTTTTTATCCCGGGTGCACGCAGACAAAGTCGCGGGCGGAAACTAATTGGGTATAAAAAGGTTCTGGATGTCAATAGAAGAGAAGATAAAAACATACCATCATTGCTTGTTTGCTGCTGAGAAAGAAAGAGAAGAGAAGTGGTTTAGTTTTCGGTGCTACTTTGCCATGTTTGCCATCAAACAAGGCTTAAGGCTCCTATACACAATGCGTTAGGGGGAAAAAGTTCCATCGCATACCAAGTTATAGTCTGGCTAACCAAATTTTGTTGACAGATATTTCCTTGTAGTATCACCAATTGTCTATGATTAAAAAAAAAGGCTAAATGTCAGTTATCAATTTATGTCATTCATTCAAATGATTCACGGTTTATGTTTTATTTTAAATAATATTAACAATGACTATATACCGAGTGAGGTCCGCAAACTATTGTTTAAGCTCGTAAATATTACGACAATGTGAGAAGCCGACGTAAAGCGAATATAACGAAAAACTGCAACGTTTACAAGTCGTAAACAACTTAGTAGGTTAGTGCTTCATAAATATTTTGATACTTTATGTATTAGTTCTAACATTTGCCTATAACTTTGTTAAGGTACGTGCATAGAAATTTGACGTGGTTTTACCTATTCCGGTGTTGCCTGAAAGCAAGCAAGCAAGAAAGAAACATGCAAATGTAGTACTTTGAACTCTGCGGTTTCCGATTGAGTTGATATTTGGCATAGTACTTATTATCGAGCTAAGTCTTTATTTTTCGCCTTGCTGCAATGATATACTTACGGTGAGAAAGTGTAAACATATGCGTTTGTCGTTGACTGTACTGTATATATAGTGATAGAAATTATGTGAGCTGACCTTGAGTGCACGTCAACAATACAATACAATACAAATACTCTTTATTGCACACCTCACACAAACAAAGCAACGTATATTTAACTTATTTTTTAGGTACCTCACGTGTGCATAGAAAATCAAAAATATTTTCTAGTATCAAAACTATAATTCCTACTAAACGAAGTGTGACCAGCTCAAGATTTTTTGAATTTCCCTTCAAAACGGTGGGTAAAATTTGGTTAGCCAGACTCTACCAACGCATATTACTGCGTCCCTGTCTCGCGCCACGATGGCCCTTTGTGTCGAGGAGCCTTTATACACCAGTGGTGCCAACTAGTGACGAAATTGTGGACGAAATTAGGCAGCTACAAGAAGCTTATAAATAAAAATAAAAATCATTTATTTCAGACCTTATTTTCGATCCATACATTTAATAATGCATATAAATATAAATAAATATAAATATTTTGCGGACAATCTTACACAAATCGACCTAGTCCCAAACTAAGCAAAGCTTGTATATATGTACTATGGGTACTAGACGACGATAAACATACTTATATAGATAAATACATACTTAAATACATAGAAAACATCTATGACTCGGGAACAAATATTCGTGCTCATCACACAAATAAATGCCCGTACATATTTAATATTATTTTTATATAATATTATAAGCTTCTTGTGCAGCTACTTTCTCAAACGCTAAATAACGCCATCTGTTAACAGAAATCGCTTCAAATCCTGGGATGCTCATTTGTGGCCACTTGTGGCGTGCGATTATCATCTGTCACTTTCTCGCGCGTCACTAATCTGTCATAAAATTGAACGCATCCTTGCTTCGTAAACGTGAAGCATACGTGAGTGACGTGAAGTTTTGTTGACACTTTTGCCGTAATAAGTTAACTTTTCCTAAATCACCAACAAAGTTGATAATAAGTATTGTGCTAACATTTGGTGCTGAATTGGTGAATCAGTTTACACGTGGGATGGGCAAAACAACACAGGTTGATGGCGATAATAATCCGACGTCGGTTGACTCCGATCCCGACCCCGCCAAGTTACTGGAAGCTGCTTTACTGCAGATGGATGGTATTATAGCGGGTAAGTCCTCTCTCATCGATTTGTACTGTATGAATGGTCCTGTATGAATCCTTGAATGAATGGTTCTTATGCCTGAGTATATGGTTCAGTGCCGATTGAGGTCTTATAGTGTTCAGTACTTTTTTTATCTTGTAATAATAAGTTATACGTTGAGGTATAGCTATGCTTTAACGCCGTTAATGACCATATTTTACTGTACTTATCTGTTGTTTACAAGGCACTGGATTTAGGAACATATTAAGTTACGGTGTGGGTGTACAGACATGTGTTTTTGGTACAATAATATAAATATATACCTAATAAACTAGCTTACGCCCGCGACTTCGTCTGCTTACACCCAGGATAAAAACTATCCTATATTTTAATCCAGGCTATAAACTATTGTGCAAAATTTTAATCCAAATCAGTTCAGCCATTTAAGCGTGATTGAGTAACAAACAACAAAACATCTAAACATCCAAACTGTCGCATTTGGGTCGTTCTTCTTTTTTACCGACAATGAACCGAGGTTTTTCTGTTTTTTTGGTTTTTGAACTATCGAAAATTGTGGTTTTGAAGTGCGATTTAAAAAAAAATGTATAGGTTTCTTCATTAGAACTAATTAAAGTTTACTTTCTGGCCAATTTAAATATTTATTTACGGTTGGTTTCTAAAAAAAAACATGTGACAAAGTGGACTCTTTCAGTGGGGACAACATTTTATTTTACCACTCTGTCACGGCATTCTACGAAAAAAAAAACATTAAAAAAAAATGCTAGATAGAGAAAATGAAATATTAAATATCACTAATTAATAAAATAATATGGACGTTCATTCGAACATTATAAAACCGTAAACATCATTACTCAAATGAGATGCCGTAATAAGACGAAGGACAGGCTATTGTCGGTCGAAAAGAAGAACGACCCATTTATAATATTAGTAGGTTAAAAATAAAATAAAAAGCCTATTTACAGACGTTAACATTGTTTCAAATTAGCAGCTCCTACTACTTCACAATTTTGTGTCCGTCTGCCCTTCGGCAAAGGCCTCCTCCAGCCTTCTCCACTCACTACGGTCTTGTGCAACCCTGCTCCAAGTGCATCCTCCCACTTGCCTTATATCATCTTCCCATCTCGTCTGGGGCCTCCCCTTCTTTCTTTTTCCGTCTGGGGTATAATACCATTGGGTGACATGTTTGCTGCACTTGTCTGTACCACTTCCATTTGAGGCTTTTCTGTGTCTTGTACTTCCGTCTTACGCCTTATCACAGCGTTTCTCAAATTGGTCAGGTTTTCGGATGCTGAGCATGTTATTTTCCATTGCATGTTGATATAAATATATAGATTCTGTTTAAAAGTTTTTTTAATTTTATTAGTTCACTATGTGTGCTTGCTGCAGCTCCTCCATAGAATTTGTTAATCATATTCTCATACAAACATCTCACCCACATGCCTACCTCCTGGCTTATTATTAGGGTTTGATTTCCGGGAGAATAAGTATAGTTATTGGGACTCAAAAATGTATCCAGACAAAATTCCATCACAATTGGTTCAGTAGTGTATTGGTGTAGAATTTCAACTTTTCCATCTCCATTCTGTGATGTGTATGTATATAACTAAAATAGAATAATAGAATAATTTATTGAAAAAAACCTTATTGCTAATTGTACATTGTGCTTGCACTGTTAATAACTGATTGATGCAACAGTGATGCAACAACTTGGCAAAAATGGGTGATTTTCACCAGAGTTAAACACTCTACTTTTCATATTGAATACAAGGAAAGTAAAAAAAGAACAGAAAGAAAAATATTTCTTATGTTTTTATAACAAAATAGTATTATATTCGCATTTCCTAAAGGCAAAACTATATAAATAACACACTTTCATAACAACGAAAATAGCCTATTCGAATATTTTCTTATTATTTGTATTTATTCAGTGAGGAAATGCCACCAGCATCCTCGGTACAATGTCTCCAGCCTTTTTTTAGATTTAACTTAGTTTTAATTTAATTTAGTTAATGTTAATCATCATCTTGTATTTACTTTAGAAAATAAATTTGTATTTATAATTAGTATTAGTTGAAGAAGGCTGTATGCGTTTCTGCCTTAGCTCACATGCACAACTTAAGTTAAAAAAGGTTTGTGGGTGTATTTTAGCTAAAATAAAAGTAATGAATTTACAACATAAACTTATTTTATAAGTATTTAATACAATCTTTTTCATATCTCATGCTCTGAAAGTGGGTTGTAGTTGTCCTAAAAAGTGTGCAGAAAGTGATACGTTTCTGCTTTTGTGCAGAAAAGTAGTGTATTCCAATTAGTCCTCGCCGTATAAGCATTATGTGGGAACTAATTCTAATAAAATATCAATACTTACCCCGCCACTGACAAAGGGAAATAATTTTTCTCAAACATGCAATGAAATGTCGTCCTTACGTGCGTTATAACAGGCTTCAAAGTATCACGTTTCGGGCCGAACTACTCGAGAGAACTGGTAAGCAATTTCATACAAAATTGAAGGCCTAGGCCGGGAAGTAATTTTTTTTTAAATTTTAATGTTAACATGGCGTCTGTGTTCATCTACAGGCTAAACAGCTGAATTATTATTTTTTATTTTTTCTAGTGGCAGAATGGTTATCGGACCAAAAATATCCGCGTTAATGCCTATTACACACGAACCTTTATTAAGAATACAAACCTGTATGATTCAATGTCTTGATGAATAAATTTAAAATATTATCTATGTACGTAAGTCACCAGAGACCATAGACAATATTTAAAATGTTATGGTTATGTATAATGGCCCTAATAGGGTCTATTCGAACTGTACACGCGCGAAATACGGACGCCTTTCGTAAAAAAAAAAACAATAAGTATGGAGGATTGGAGGGAAAATTTATGTACTATTTTGAGTGGTGTATTGTTTTATTTCATTGCATATGTTTGGGAAAAGCACTATACATGCCTGGCCGTGAAAAGGGCTTGCCGGCTTCGTATCACTATCCGGCCTCCCTACGGTCGGCCGTCTATACCTACTCACCCGGCAAGCCCTTCTTTCCCGGCGTCTGCAGTAATGTACTATTATTCTAACTAGCTCATGGAATTTGTTTTTCACTATTTTACTAATAGATATTGACAATCGCAGTAGCTAACTACAGTACCTAAGTAAAATACAGTCAGTCGCCTGCATTAATATCTGACTAGACAAAAGACGCAAAAATATCTGACACACCCTCAGCAGTTTGGCCAGATAATTCTGACCACCTTTATTCCATCATATATTATTGCGGATGACTGTAAATGTCGCATATCATATTATGTGTAAGTTTATTTAACGTATCTCTTGTTCCTGACGGTCTTGAATAATTCGCAGTAGAACGAAACATGAATACGCTGTTTTCATTATCTGAAAAAAAAAAACTGTTATAAGCATGAACATTAACAACTGTGTCGATCTGTCATGAAGAAGAAGTACCGTAAAGGTCAGTTTACTTTGACCCTGTAACGTGTGTTATTCCCTAGGGTGCCACTGCTAGAAGTGATGTGTGGGTTTATAATACACATACAAATCCCTCGACCACTAGGGCCTTGCGAGGGTTTCCTGATTAGCTTCCGCCTGGATTCACTAGCAGAGGTGAGATTAGTAATCGAGGAGGAGCACAAGTTATGTTATTCGGAAGTCTGGGCGTGAGCGAGGACTTGCCAGCGCTGCCTCGGGAGGACTCGACGATGATTGACGCCTCCTCTAGGTCCGTGGCTGCCACGTGCGCTAAGGGCTGAGCGAGGACTTGCCTCAAAGTAGGCGGGAGATGCTCGGGCATGCGAGGAATTGCCAGCGCTGCCTCGGAGCGAGGAGGAATTATTTGGGCGAGCGAGGTCGTGCCAGCGCTGCGCTGCCTCGGAGAGGAGGGGGTAGTGTTTTTTTAATCCCTGACTGTATAATAGGACGAACCCAATACAGCGGACGAATTGCGTGGTTGGAGAGTAGCCTGGGCAATCAAAAAATCCAGGCGGAACCACCGGCACAACCACGCGGGGGCGGTTTATACACTGGAATCCGATCCAGTGAGATTGGTCGAACGGTTTCAACCGAATCTGGGGTGTAAGTGGTGTCGAACTACTGAGAGTTTTGTCGCTGGTTCGCTAAAACCTAGCCTGGCTGAGAAGAGTCCAGCAAGAAACTCAGCTAGGCCCGACTTGGGTCGGACTGACTCTACCCGGTATGCGGCGGTACCGGGACGAATAGAAAAAGAGACATTTATTCGTGACAAAGACAATTGAACAAAAAAGAGTGTCACAGAGCAATTTTTTGTCACGAAACGGTTCTATCTCAGCATAATGCTGATAATAGGGGCTACTTGTGTCCGTGTTCTCGCGATCTCGCGGTGGACGTCCCCGCCGGCGGGAACGCTGAAGTGTACGCTGCTCTCGCTAGCTCGAGTCTTCTCCCAGTCTCCTTCTGGAGTGTGGAGGTGGCCAGATCAGGACCTTGGTCCTTTTTGGCGGCATTTATGATACTCGGCGCTGTGCCTCGGGTTTTATACCCGCCACGGGGTGGGGTGCGGGCGGCCGGTGCGTCGTACTGCTCTTCGCCCCGCATACCACCCGGGCGTTCTCCGCGGAGCGCGGTCGGGCGATGTACCGGCCCCTGGCGCTGCTGTGTGACGTAGCGCTGAAGCGCCCACGTTACAACCTAATGGAGGGTTACGTTGGCCCGCATGATAACCACATAGCAAAGTCAGATAAAAAAGTAACAACGTGAGCAGATAGCTGAAAGTAAGGTTAGCTTAGGTATGGTTATTTGATCCTGTTCGATTGCATGAACAGAGTAATTCGCAAAGGCCAAAGTTACCCTCCAAGGCCCAAGTCACCCGTCGGGGCCAAAGGAACTCGCGTTTACGGTACTCATTCAGTACCAGTTCAGAGTCCGTTTCTACACAGGGAGGTAGTGATTAAGGATAGAGCTACTCTAAATCTATTCTTCATGGCCCCAATGCAGCACGAGGTTTAGCTCATTGGTGATATGGCACCGCTTAAGCGGTTTTGGGTATTAAAATCCCACTGTTGAACGCGCGGTAGAGGCGATTATTGAAGTCAAGGCTGTAAGTATGCATATAAATTAAGAGGTCCGTTTAGGCCAGTGAAACAACTCCTGAAGTCTGGACCTGACGAAGATTCCTGGTGTACCTGGACGTAGACTTAACAGTGGCAGACCAGTTACGTTTATTATTAAGACTTTAAGACGTACCGAGATATAGGTGGCCAAAGACAGCGGGAATATCGTAAGGCCGGTGATAATGACGGGGTGCTTGGCTCGCTCGACGAACAGCTTGACGCTCCGCTTGTAGCGCTCGGAGCGGGGCAGCCATTCACTCTTGTACGCGGCTACCATTAGCTCTTGACTCTGTTGTATAAAATTCGTACTGTAAGTAACGCTTCGAGTCGCTAATTAAATAAATCTTGAGTTGACACCTCGTTTGTATAATGTACAGCTAAAAAAAATTGTCTGTGTAAAATGGAAAAAGAGTGTACCGTGAGTGTACCTAAAATTGAGTATCTTGTAGGTATTTTACTTTGTTAATTATCTAATTAACACATATTATAAAACAAAATCCGCTGCTATGTATTTTATTTACATGGTTTTTTTGACTTCCACTGACGTTCGACGGGTTAAACCGCTGAACTAATTTTGGTGAGAATTAGTATGGAGATACTTAGGAGTTCTGGAGGGAAATGGGTGGTAGAAGTGTGTGGGAGTGCGAATAATGAGTTCCTTCTAATGCGAACGGAACTGCGGACACAGCTGAGTTTGCAAGAATAAGAAAAAAAAAACATTTATAATATACTGATACAACTACATCGACAAAAAGTTTAATTACAGATCTGTGTCGATTGGATAGTTGCGTTTCATTACATCATACTATGCATAAATTAGAAATTAAATGAATGACGTCCAAAAACATTGCCGTCACATCATAAGGGTTTTCGAAATCACCGCACGCATCGCTCGCCATCGGGAGGGCATTCATCCTCACACCCTTGAATCTAAATCTAAATGGTCGCGTACGGCACAGTTTCAGAGAAATTTCCTGTCTCAAACTCTCCGGTTATGGAATGAGCTTCCTGCCGAAGTTTTCCAGATTGACTACAGTACGGAGTTTTTCGAGAAAGGAGTGTATGAATTCTTAAAGGGTCGTCAACGCGCCTGTGACACCCCTGATGTTGCAAGCGTAGGCTTCGGTGACCGCTTATAAGCTGTCGGGCCGTAAGCTAGTTTTCTACCCACGTGGTATTAAAAAAAACTTACTTTAGCGAATTCTTGCATGTGCCTACCTCGTAAGTGAGCTGGGTGCCGAGCCAAGCCGGGACGAAGATCTGCAGGTTCATCGCGATGAAGTACCCGATCATGAACATGAACACTTCCACTGTTGAAGGCTTTAAAATAATGAGAAGACAGTAAAGCAATATGTATGTGTCATTATGGTCACTGTAGATTTTTTAGAATGCCATTTGGATTAAAAGCCACCCCTGCTACTTTCTCAACTCACTATGGATAATATCTTAAATAATAAAAAGTGTAGCTTTATAAAATGCACCCCAGGCACTAGTTTTAGCGGAAGTGACAACTATTGACCTTTTAACTCGGAGGGGTAGTATACCTCATGTAGATCTGGCATTTTGTCAAGTCAGTGGGCTACACTACATGACTGCTGAAACGGCTTGTTGTGCCTTCCAAAACACAAAAACGCCCAGTTAGTAAACGTTATATACGGTAGTAGTTAGTATACGGTTAGCCAACCAAGAACTGATCTCGGCCTACGTTGCTCTTACTGTAAACTGTTTGCGAGCACCGCTAGGCCATGAATCTTGTCTTAATACTATACATTCTACACAATCCGCATTTTCTCGAGGACTACAATGTTGAGGTTGTTTATCGAACCTCTACAGTGCAGCACTATTCTCATTTCAAAAGGTGTCTGGAAACTTATAAATACAAGTAGATTCGAAGACGTCAAGCCTCTGGGCCAAGCAACTCGAAACCTTTTGCATTATTCTGCAAATAAAGGAAGTTCAAAGCTTTACCATGCCTTCGTTATTTCACCACTGCGCTCACCATCCCTACAATAACAACTATGCCTAAGGTATAAAAGCCTTCCTTACCAGTAACAAGCCACACATGATAACACATATAATACCAGCCCCAATTCCGTACTGTATGAACATGGTTCCACTGATCACGTTCTGAAACTCATTACAGTATCTGAAAACCAACATAAAATTAATCTGAAGAGCTTACATTTTGCATATTTTATATAATTTATTAATTTTATTATATGAGACACCAACAGAGTACATATTCAATTATTCATAGTTATTAATTTAAATGTTAAAACATTGACTTGGATTATAGGCAATGCAATTTCCTAGAAGTGATTTTATGGAATCTGAAGGTGGTGATCCCAATCAAGCTTGAGCCCTATAGAATAGTCTTGCTCGATGTATAATTGATTACTGTCCGAAGAAAAGGACAGTTGAAAATAAAAGATCGTGTTAATATTGTACAGAAGTCTGCTTCATGTGGGAACAAAATAAAGATACCACTTACTCCAAAAGCAACGAGTAATGATTCACAATTCTACGGAGTTTCTGTTGTTGCATCAGATCCAAAGTTTCCTTGTTGCCAGTATCAGATTTTTCTACTTTCAGATTTTCTAAATCGTGGCAAAGCACCTTCACTTGACCTATAGCTAACACCATAAACCCCGCAATCAAAGTATCTATATTGACGTTGTACATCATATGCCCATACATGCCGAATGCTTGGTACAAGAAAATTAATATAAAATAATCCTTTTTTGTTTCATCCGAAAGAAAATAATAATTGCAAATCGGCAAGTCCAGCGTAGTTTTAGAAATTAGAAACCCGATAACAGGGAAAAGTACCATAGAGGAATAAGTAAAATTTGATAGAATAGTATTAATCATTAAGTAAGTTTTGTAATAGTAGTTATGTTTCCTCACAATTTCCCTGCCAATATCATCGTTTCCTTTAAATTCGTTGCGGTCAAGCATTTCAAAGATGGCGACGAGTTTTTTTCTTTTAAAAATAATCGTAGACACTTTACTAGCCACTGCGATTTCGGTGAAAAAAAAAATGACTTCTCGGATAAGCAAATCGATTCTTCGTGGGGTGTGATAGAGATTTAGTGTCAAAAGGGCATTGTAGGCGACGAAAGTGACGATTAGGTAGGTGAATGAGAAATATTTATAGTATCTGTTGGGTATGTTCCCTGGCCATAGACCAAAGACAGTCCAGAAGAATCGGTTTTGTTTGAAAGTGTCTGATTGTTTAGACGACATTGTGGCGAATAAGGAATGGATAGTGCTCTATTCCTTTATAGTATTATGTGTTACAAAGGAGCGTGCATACTGGAACGTGTGTGAAATAGATTTTAATGAATGTTAAGCAAAGGTAATACATAGGTAATTATAAGAAGCGCAAGAACTTAACAAGTATGGATTCTCATAGGACGAAATATTTGCTATGGGATAAGTATATGAGACGATACGCCATTTTTTTGGACGGGTTGACAAAGGTCCCTATTTCTAACCTTCTACATGAAAATAACCTTCTTAATAGGGTATTTTCATGTATCAAAATAGTTTTTACCATAAGAAATACGAATATAACACTATTTTGTTATAAAAATATAAAATTTATTTTTAATTTAAAGATTAAAATTGTAGTTTATCTGTAGGTATGTACGTGACCGAAAACGCCGACCGCCATTTTGTCTTCTAGCGTAGACGGACATGCACATTTGACGTTTCTATGTTTCTGCACATAGTATCTTCTTATTAGTCTATGGTCTGTTGTTATTACGTCACAATAATGGCAGCTGCCTTTTTGGCGCGAATATTTAACGTTCCAATTTCAACCATTGCACCATAATCGTTGCTTTTGGGTCACACTTGACCTGACCTTTTAGAAAGGTAGAGCACAGCGGAATGTCATCTCGCTCATATTTAGAGAGCAGCCCAACTGAGCAAGTAGGTAGTATACAACTATATACCTCCACTTACAGAAGACCGTAACCATAATTATTTAAATAAAAATAATAATTATTCAAGCAATAAAAGCGGCACGGCCGTACCATCCTTTTCTCGAAGCAATTCAGGCCATTTTCGACCCCCCTATAATTTCGTTGTGGATAAAACAAGAAACCTGAATTTTCAGTAATTTGAACCAGTAGTTTAAGAATGACAACTTGTTAAAGTTTCTAAATTTTGTCACTTACTGACTCACCGATCATCAAAAGTCCAAGGCACTTCTAGCAGACACAGAAGCTTCAAATTTAGAATAAAAATAGAGTTTAATGTCTTAATCATGGGAAAACCTATCTGGGGGCACGGCAGTGCCCCCGCCAAGTCAAAATAAAAAAATAACATAAGACAAAGCCTTTAACAAAATTCGTTAGAAGTAGATGGTGCCAAAAAGTAGGACTCTACAAAAAGAAGTGAGATGCCATCAAAAACATCCTGTAAAAAAACCCAAGTCTCGCAGCTCAGTCTTTCTACCGTAAAAAGTTGTGAGATCCATGTAATACCAAGTCGGTTAATCTATTTAGTCTCTACTTAAAGGACCTTCTGTCTTAAGTTATTACATAAGTTATTATCATGCCAATATTAAAAATATTTTACGTTTTAAACAAATAGATCGACTTGGACATCGCATGAAAACACAATGAATATTACAATTATATTAGATAGATTCTTTAGTCTATCGCGCCTCAAGCGATAGAAACTCTCGTTGCTGTTGGTTGCTGGCCCGTCGTGCTGTGTAGTGTGATACATACTAATAATCAAATCATGCGATGTCCAAGTCGATCTATTTGTTTAAAACGTAAAATATTTTTAATATTGGCATGATAATAACTTATGTAATAACTTAAGACAGAAGGTCCTTTAAGTAGAGACTAAATAGATTAACCGACTTGGTATTACATGGATCTCACAACTTTATACGGTAGAAAGACTGAGCTGCGAGACTTGGGTTTTTTTACAGGATGTTTTTGATGGCATTTACTTTACGCGTCCATCTTTGGGTCACTAATTTACATATGTTTACCAAATTTCAAGTCAATCGTTCCAGTAGTTTCTGAGCAAATCGGCTGTGATGCAGACGGACAGACTCACGAGTGATCCTATAAGGGGTCCGTTTTTTTTCTTTTGAGGTACTGAACCCTAAAAACCGGACAAGTGCGAGTCGGAATCGCCCACCGAGGGTTCCTACAAAATTACAAAACCCTTTACTTGTAGTATATGACTATATTACTTAATATTACTTGCCAAATTTCATAATACATAGTTCTAGGCCAACGGGAAGTACTTACCCTATAAATTTTAATTCCCTTGAGTGTCAAAATATACGTTTTTTGCGGCATAAACGGCCGTATCTTTTTTTTACGTTAACTTAAAAGTTTGATTTTTTCACAGCTTCAAGGGACTGTAGACTTGAGTATTATGGTTTTAATTTCAACTCGATACCTCCGCGTGGAGGGGTCCCGAGATAAAGGGTCTTGACAGACAGACAGACGTACAACAAAGTGATGCTATAAGGGTTCCGTTTTTTCCTTTTGAGGTAAGGTAAGGTGAGAAGACGTTCTAAATTTGAGAGGAGAAAGAAGATGTCTGAGAAAACAGAAGGGGAAATATGTTGGGGCACCTGATACCACATGATAATTACATAAAAAACTATAATTGAAGGAATGAAGGAAGGAGAGGCAGGGGAAGGCCAAGACGTGTGTTTATGGACCAAGCTAAAGAGAAAGTTAATGTAATGCCGTATCAGGAGCTCAAAACAGTGGCAGAGAGAAGAACAACTGGCTCTTAAATTTATGATGATGATGAAGTAAGAATCGGCAAGGCGAATCTGATTTTCTTGAGTCGCAACAAGCTATAGCGTCATGTTTGCCACCGTATTATTTAGGTAGTAGTATAAAAGAAAATTAGTATAATGGCACTGTAACTGTACACTTGATCAAAGCTTTACTTATGTCACCGTATAATTTAATCGAAGGTGTAAATTTCCTTTTTTTATCGATGGAACGGGTAAAGAAAAGACACACATTATGTCACCGGACATTAACGTAATGATATGCTGTACTTAATGAGACCATTTAAATGTGAACAAAAAATGCTTTAATCTTTTCTTTGGCCTTCATTGTTGTTTAATTACTTAATTGTGGTGTTAATGCGTCACATACTTTAGTATATTTATTTATTTTAATGTGTCGTGTCGTGTGGCAACCTGTCTGTCTGTCTGTCTGTCAGGGATCGGAACCGGTTTTTTCAAAAGTCCCCAAAGTAGTATAATATTTTGAATTATTTTAGGATCTTAATGTAGGACTCTATCATGTATTTAGGTAACATTTTCGTGTTATTAGACAGCCTGATCAAAAATGACATTATAAACCAAAGAACGAAATTGAACGAAATATAACCGGTATTTTTGTATGGTGAAAATACCGGTATCCGATCCCTGCTGTCTGTTACCTCTTCACGCGGAACCGATTTGGGTGAAATTGGTATAGAGATAGTTGGAGTCCCGGAGAAGGACATAGGATAGTTTTTATCCCGGAAATCATTCCCTAAGGTGGTGAAATGGGGGGTGAAAGTTTGTATGGAGCTACGATATAAACGAGTTCCACGCGGACGGAGTCGCGGGAAGAAGTTAGACTAGATTATATTTTAGAATAAGATTATAGTCAAACGTTTACTGGGAGATGTTACATGGCGAGGGTCTGATATTTGGGGTACAAAAGGGCGAATTTAGATATAAAAAAAAATGCTGTGAACTTACACCAAAGTGAGTGACCAAATTAAATTTTATAATATCACTTTGTAAACACATATTATAAAATAATATTACTGTAATTGTCGAATCTCGAACCTGGCATCGTGCGAATCTGGCATTCTGCGAATCTGGTGTTCTGCGAATCTGGCGTTCCGCGAATCTGGCGTTTTTCGAATCTGGCACATAGCGTCAAAACCTAGCCCAAACGATTCTGGAGCCGTAGCATGGTTGGCCTTACTTATCACGCGACAAGTGACAAGACAAGAGCGTCGTCGTCTCGTTCTATCGAATGGTGTCAGCCAGTGACGCACGCTCTATCCTATCACGGCTATCACCTATCGCGTGACAAGGCCAACCATGCTACGGCTCCTGGTCAGGAAAAAAATAAAATGTCGGCCAACGGGTATGTCTAGCCGGCCGGCTGGACTGGACTATTCGAACGGTTAAGATAAGAAGTTTGAGAGCCTAACCTACCAACTCTGGAAGACACACGGATATACTCGATATCACCCTATTCGCCAACGAGAATTGTTCATTCAAAGTTTTGTAAATATGTACAACAATGCATCAAGAAATATAGCAGAATCTTTTTCCTTCAAATATTTCCAAACTCGAGATTGGGTAAAGTCTTTACGGAAGAAGCAAAAGCCTATAATAAATAGCGGGGTACAATTGACTGCAAAGCGGTGTGACAACTTTACATTTTATTACAATGTAATACGGTTGACAATCGGATGGATCCCTCTCTGTAGCAGTCCACGAGATGGGGGTGCGTTGCGGGAGGGTGCAAACTGTTGAACGGAGGGTGGTGCGGCGCCAGTCCGCCGCCTCCGTCCGCCGGGCCGGACGCGTCGCGTCGCGTCCCGCTCGCGAATGTGCACGCGAATTCACGTCGGACATTCAACCACATGTACCATATTCTCAATATGTTTTCACCCTAACCGAACTCTTTTTTTCTACTTTTTATTGTCCGTAAAGTGCTTTTAAACTCGCACGCGTAGATTACTTTTTTTTTATCAACTATGTTTTTTCTGTACAGTCAGATGCAATTCACAACCAATGTCTACATGTCTCACGGACTAGTATAACTTGGTCCAGAGATTCGTAACAACTATACATAATGGGAGGTCAGACATGTACTGCTTCTGAAGCGAGTTGTCTGTAAGCGTTGTGGATACCGGGGCAGCAGAATGAAACAATTATGATTAACGGGCACTTACCTCTTAAAATTTGTAATGCATATTGACCACATTTCCAGCGTTGGTTAGTGTAGGTGTTTCAGACTTCACTGCGGTTAACTGTGCGCATTTTTGCCAACTCTTGCGGAAAAGCCGGTGGCAAACGTTTCCGAGATTCATTAAAAGTACCCTCAGGGCACCTTTATGAGGTTCGCATGCGTATTTTTCATATGATATTGCGCCTTGAGTATAATTAAAATTAGGTAGTTTCAGTATGTAATTATTTGTTATTTGGTCAGAATCATAATCATACATAGATTTAGGTTCTAATTTGCCTTTTCCCTGACTTTGGAGCAGGGACCGAAACCGGTTACCCTAATCAGAGTTTTCCATAGACTGATTTTAGAAGTGGTTTTTAAAACCCTATATCCAATATAATGGTAACCTAATGATAAGGTAACCTTACTGATAGGGTAACCCAATTGTTATGGTAAGCATACCGGATGTGGTAACCATAACTTAACCCTAAAAAAACCCTATCTCAATAGGGTTACCTATGGTTACCACATCCGATATGCTTACCATAACAATAGGGTTAGGTACCCTATCAGCAAGGTCTTATCATATCATATCATAAGGGTACCAAATTGATGAGGTTACCAAATCGATATGCTGAAGCATAAAAAGGGGCTTTCCGGTCCTTGCTTTGGAGTATTGATTACCTACATTTAAAAAAGTCAAAACCACTGTTGATATATACGTAACGTAACACCAACATTTGGTTCTAGGATTAGCTTTCCGGAAAGGCATTGATATATTTTCTGTTAAGGGGCTCCCGCGCTTTTTGTCGAGTTTTGACGAGTTTTGAGTTGAAACTCCTCCGTCAAAACTATAGATATATTTGTGACACAAACGCTTATCGGTTCTTCAATCCTTTATCTACATTTTGCGTCAAGAGTTTTTTTGAAAATAATGAATATTGATTTTGTATGATTTATTCAAATATGGTTCAAAAAAGCGTTGTTTTCGATATATACGTATGTTCTTTATGCACTTTTATATATTAAATCTACATGTTACTATTCCTTATTGACGTCTCTAACAACCCATCAGAGATTTTTATATTTTATTCATTTTCACAAAAGTTACGTCCAAAAAACTGGTTTTTGGCTTAATATTGCCAAGGTTTGGTGCCATATATATCGAAAACTGTGAATTTTGAAGTAAATATGGGATACTAATTTGGTAAACGTCGTTATTGTTAATGCGATAAAAACATGAAAAAACGGACAGCTGGGAGCCCCTTAATTCGTATGTATGCCCAGTTGAGTTATTCATGAGCATTGGGTATACCTACTGTGAAGAAAATGGGAAAATAACTTAAATAGTTGTTGAACAGTTTCAAATAAACCGCTGCCGGTGCAGTGCAGCGGTGTAGCGCACTAATGAGTTTCTGAAAGACCGGCGAGGGATCATTGTGTAACTTGTTTTTCTCAAACATGCAATGAAATGTCGTCCTTACGTGCGTTATAACAGGCTTCAAAGTATCACGTTTCGGGCGGAACAACTCGAAAGAACTGTAAAGGAATTTCATACAAAATTGAAGGCCTAGGCCGGGAAGTAATTTTTTTTAAAATTTTAATGTTAACATGGCGTCTGGGTTCATCAACAGGCTAAACAGCTGATTTATATATTTTTTTATTTTTTCTAGTGGCTGAATGGTTATCGGACCAAAAATATCCGCGTTAATGCCTATTACACACGAACCTTTATTAAGAAAACAAATCTGGCCCCGTAGCTTGGTTGGCCTTGGCTCAACAAGTCACGCGATAGGTGATATGATAGAGCGTGCGCCACTGGCTGACACCTTTCGATAGAACGAGACGACGCTCTTATCTTGTCACTTGTCGCGTGATAAGGCCAACCATGCTACGGCTCCTGTATGATTCAATGTGTTGATGAATAAATTAAAATATTATCTATACATAAGTCACAAGACCATAGACAATATTTAAAATCCTCTGCATTTATTTTATTCATTATAGAAATTAAGATTCTTATTATCAGGTTATGTATAATGGCCCTAATAGGGTCTATTCAAACACTAACACACGGACGAATTTCGTAAAAAAAAACATTAAGTATGGAGGGATTGGAGGGAAAATTAATGTACTATTGTGAGTGGTGTATTGTTTTATTTCATTGCATATGTTTGAGAAAAGCACTATACATGCCTGGCCGTGAAAAGGGCTTGCCGGCTTCGTATCACTATCCGGCCTCCCTTACGGTCGGCCGTCTATACCTACTCACCCGGCAATCCCTTCTTTCCCGGCGTCTGCAGTAATATACTATTAACCTTACCCACAAATATATCTTGATGCTTCGTAGTAAGTAACTAAACGTTGGTAGAGGTCTAGTTTCGTTACGCGTGGCGCGTGGGGTGAGGCGCATGAGTGCGTAAATAATAACAGGGCTGTTCAGCGTAGTGTTTTACATATACTTAGTGCAGCAAGATTCGAGTAAGGTAGGTGAGGGGAGTAGCAGCTACGCCAGATGATATTTCTAGGGTTCCGGACCAAAACGGTAAAAACGGAACCCTTATGGTGCCTCCATCCGTCTGTCTGTCTGTCACAAAGTTAAATATCTCAGGAACTGCTAATGCTATCAATCTGAAATTTGGAATACTTAGTTGTTAACAAAACTAATCTACGTGTATGGAAAATGAAAAATATCAACATATATTTTTAATTTCTATAAAAAAGAACGGATAAGAGGGGGCAAAAGTTCAAAGTCTATATAGTTAGTAGGCCAAGTGGGGTATCATATGAAAGGGCTTAAATTGCACGTTCTAAAACGGTTTTTCTTTTTTTTCTTCAGTGGTAAAATTTAGATTTATAAAGAAAAATGTTGAAAATACCATTCCCCTCCTATCTCCGAAGTTAACCAAGCGAAAAAATGGAAAATAATATATGATTAATATTAAAGTAATTGTTACAGGAAAAGTATAACGAGATCTCTATCCAGCGTATTTTTACTGGGTGCCCTTTGTTTCCCATATTTTTTTTGTTCCGAATTTCGATGGTCAGAAGTTAATATCCATAAAATTTATAGACATACATATCAGTAGTCATAATTTTTGTTAAGTATAACGCTTAATAGTTCTAATACCAATGACCTATAATATTAAATCCTATAATCTCAAAAGTCATAAAATTGATGACTATAATGTTTAAAGGTCTATAGATAATTATTCAGAAATGTTGTAAGGCATTTATTTCAACGTACTAATGGTTGTTATTCATATCGTATTAATGCCTAAAGTTAATTATGTCTAAGAAACCAAATCTATAACATCCATCGCTATATGGATAATTACTCAGAAACATTTCTAGACATAATAAAACTACTATCAAACGTATCAAAAGGTAGAACCTATCAAAATAAGCATAAAACGTCACATAAACTTTTCTCTGAGATCAACCAATGCCAAGATAGTGGTGTATAAAGTTCAAGTTTTTCAAAGAACAACAAGAACAGGGACTGAGTGGCAAAACCGACTCGGATCGCGGATAGGTTAGAAGACGGAAGCGGGAGCTTTGCTCCCGCTTTCGTCTTCGAGGTTATTTTTTTTATTAAAGAGCGTAAACACTTGTTTGCCAAAAATATTATAATTTTGCAACACAAACATTGTAATTTTTATCCTACACACTACTTAAATTGGGATATAAATCGTATGTCATTGCAATATTTTTTGATTAGTATTTAAAAAAAATCTATAGTGACTCGTACAATCACTTGGATAGGTTCGTTAGTTCAAGAACAACAATTTATTTAGAACAAGAATTTTATACCTTCTTATAATTATTGCGAGTGTTTTTATTGACTGTAATATTATGAAGTCTGACACCACCCTCACATTAAATGTTATGACTAACTAACCACGTGACTACCCATCATTATGACCTGCGAAAAAAGACTTTACAACAATTATAATAAGCAAGTTTATTGCCTTCAATAATATGAAATGGCATACCATCTGGACATTGAATGTTATGACTAAACAATTTTATGACTAACAATAATGATGACTTGCAAAAATCGGAACTCCAATTTATACTGTTTAATTTTATGACTTTCGACAATATGACTTATAACAATTATGTTGGGAAACGGTATGGACTGAAAAAATCGGAACTTAAATTTTATGGGAACCAATAGAGACCCATTTTTACTACATATGTACATAGCGCTTTTGCATCTTGATGGAACTCAACTAGTTTTTTAGGGTTCCGTACCCAAATGGTAAAAACGGGACCCTATTACTAAGACACCGCTGTCCGTCCGTTTGTCTTGTCCGTCTGTCAACAGGCTGTATCTCATGAACCGTGATAGTTTTTAGGGTTCCGTACCTCAAAAGGAAAAAAACGGAAACCTTATAGGATCACTCGGGTCGTGCATCTGTCTGTTCGTCTGTCACAGCCGATTTGCTCCTAAACTACTGTACCGATTGAGTTGAAAT
This sequence comes from Epinotia nisella, assembly GCA_932294315.1. Lineage (NCBI taxonomy): Eukaryota > Metazoa > Arthropoda > Insecta > Lepidoptera > Tortricidae > Epinotia > Epinotia nisella. Next base: position 21,756,561 of record OW028678.1, on the reverse strand, counting down.
TTGGTAAGCATATGTAAATTGGTGACCCAAAGATGGACGCGTAAAGTAAATTAATGAATTCTGAATAAGGGGGCCAATTGGGGGTAAACTGGAAAATTTAAAAAAAGATTCGCAAACTGTATTGTGTGACATATCAAATGATATTTTTTTTTAATAATTTTAGCAAACAACAGATTTGAAGTAATTTAGGTAAAAAGACGAAATTTGACCATCCCCCCCCCCTTATCTCCGAAACTACTAGCCTAAAGATTACCTACAGGAAAACCTATAATAGAAGGAGTTTGAGTATTCACGGGAAAATTCTCAACATTTTTGTGTATTTTATATGGAGCTTGATGCTTATTTCTGTTCCGTGCGTATATACATTTGTTGGTTTGTTACAACTAAATACATCATGATTCATGAATAGATAAACCTCTTTTGCACGCGTCGCACTGTGGCGCAAGAATAATAAACGCCATCGAAGAATGTAATCTCTGTCGGGTTGCGTCAAGATTAAATTTTTGAGCCGTTGTGTCTAAACGTTCTCGGCGAGTTCCATTATCGCCTAAATATTTTTGATGCGGATCACGAACTTTCTTTTAACTCTCCGGTAGGCGGTTTCCTCGTTACTGGACGGGCTAGCTAGGGGCTGTAATATTCTTTCTGCTATTTCGAAAAAAAAATGGTCTCAAAAGGAAAAAACGAAATCCTTATAGGATCACTTTGTTGTCCAATGTGAAATCTTCTTTAGCTTAAAGATCATTAAATTGTAGACAGCTATAATTAGGATATTAGAAATGAGAAAAATCGGTATCATTGTAAAAAAAAACAACTATAGTCTGTGCGGAAAGAAAACTCTAAATACGAACATTTTGCTACACAGATAAAGCTGGCCGTCATGTATGAAACAGGTTAATAAATAATAATTAAAAATAATGTAGATACTGAATTTAAATTTTGATATTAGAACGATGACGATCTCATGCATTATTTGAATTTTCGTTTTTCACTGAAACGTTCTGTTTAGTGTGTTTGTTAGTCAAAAATGGGTTCGAATCAAAATAAGTTACATTTGTTAGAAGCCTATTTTGTGAATAATAAAAACTTGCCGTCAGCTTTGGCGTGGTACACCATTAGTTGTCTACAATTTAATTGTAATTAATTACCCTACGATACGAACTGTATGGAAAAAGTTTTCTTTGATTTGTGGGTGTTCTAGTACTCTAACCATAGTTGGTCTCAAAGAGTATTTTATTCCTTGATAAAAATGGGACCGATTGGCATAAAAAAAGTCGAATCTGTCGATTTTCTCGCTGATTGTACAATTTATCAAAAATCTGTGAATGTCGATTGTCATCACTTAAAAAGTTAGTGAAGGTTTCTTAAGAGCATTTTCGCGTAGCAGCAAGGGATCTAGTAGTTGCCCTTACTGCCCCATCTCAACATTCCAACCTGTATTAATCTCAACCCTAAGGAATTATCTAATTGAAGTCGCTCGAATGTATGAAGTTATGAACTGTCGCTCGTCGCCCCGCTGTCCTCAGCGGGGCTAGCGCAACTGACGCCGCACCGCGACGCGAGTCGAGAAAGCTCAACCCCCTTTTTCTAATTTGTACGGTGCGAGTGAGATAGGGGACGCTTAGTCGCGCGAGAAGCGACTGAGCAGCAAGTTGTGCTAGACGTGCTGGAGCCGTAGCATGGTTGGCCTTATCACGCGACAAGTGACAAGATAACAGCGTCGTCTCGTTCTATCGAACGGTGTCAGCCAGTGACGCACGCTCTATCCTATCACCTATCGCGTGACAAGGCCAACCATGCTACGGCTCCTGGTGTCCAGATCGCGGCCTAAGAGTTACTGAAGGCAGTGACCTCACTAATTATTATTATTTCGTTTAGGTTTACACTATTATGAAATATTGCTAATGAGCGTACATTACTCATAATAGTCATAATACTTCTTATCTTAAGTATTATATTTGCGGGGAAATCCTTCGTTCCATTTGACCTGGCATTATGGGAACGAAACGCCCAACGTATATTCGCTCAACAAATAATCCACATCCTGGCATTTGTTTCACAACTTCATTTATTTATCTGCCAAATGGAATGGGAAAAAACCCAGAGAGAAAAGTTTCGTAATTACCATTCGCATCATGTACGGTCGACGCCAAAAATAAGTTAACACTATTCGCCTTATTGCAGCGGAATAAGGTGCAAAAGTGTAAACGTATTTTTGGCGTCGACTCGACTCTACAAACGCCAACACAGTTAACTGACCATCCTGCCCCCCTATTCTGTAACTTGTTTTAAGCTCACCTCAACGCTCACCCACAATTATACCTTGACACCGCGATGCGTAGTTGTAGGTGGAGGTCTAGTTTCGTAACGGGTGACCGGCGGGGTGAGCCGCATTTGCGAGTAGCGAATAACAGCCCTGTATTTATATTGAACGTTATTACAACGCATATGAAGTGCACGGATGGTCAGTTGACTGCGTGGGCGATAGTTTTTCCCGTAAGGTACCTACGTATTTTTCACTCGGTATTCAGCATCGCCCGTGCATATTTCCGACTGACTGTCTCCCTTCCTGATAACCCAGTGGCCAATAAACGATGCGGTTACGGGATAATATGAATAGCATTTTAAGTAACGAATTTATGGCGAATTTTTCATCTGATTCATACTGTATTTTTTTAAATTTCGAAGACCGGTTAGCCCCTGAAATGGGACTACCCATAGTACCCGTTCTTGTCGAAACATCTACGGATGGATTCGTCCAGCCCTTCTAGCATAACTTGATTCTCGACTCTACTCGCGCGCGAGATAGACTGTCCGTCACTTTATGATTAATGCTGTCAAAAAGTGACAGATAGTCTATCACGCGCGCGAGTAGAGTAGAGAGTCAAGTTATGCTAGCAGGGAGCGGCAAGCACGACACGCTGCCCAGTCGCGTCGCGTCGCTCAGAGATTCCTGTCTCACTCGCACTGTGCAAATTAAAAAGAGGAGAGTATATTTTCTCGTGTCGCGGTATTAGCTCAGCTGACTAGAGTTTGTATTTATGCTTTTTACACTCGTCGAGCAATGAACAATAGGAAAAATATCTAATACCTTCCTACACGTGTGCTTATAATATTTAAGGGGTTCCGTCGATTTTTCCTGCCCTGCTAGCATTACTCGTCTCTCTACTCTACTCGCGCACGTGATAGACTATTTGTCACTTTTTGACAGCATTAATCAGAAAGTGACGGACAGTCTATCTCGCGAGCGTAAGGGCTGGGCAAAGTCCGTTAGCATTAGATTTTTCTTAGTTACTTATTTAATCTCCTTCCATGCTTTTAAGTGCTATTATGTGGTGATATACGTGCGGTATAGTATGTGACGTGATAATACTGAGACGATGCCGGGCTGTTGGCATTTGCCGGAGCACTTTACCCGCTGGTGGCTACTTGACGTGTGCAGCGAGGGGCTCTTCGGCGGGCCAGATGCCGCCGACTCACAGATACCCCGTACGTATACCCTCCCACCTTAGAGCATACATAAATGCACGGCTATCACAAGACGGCGCGCGAGGTCTCTCGATTTTTCTCGCACTATACCTCTCTTTCTAAGTTTTCTGATAATAGGGAGACGGATAGTGCGAGAAAAATCGAGAGAGCTCGCTCGCCGTTTTGTGATAGCCGTGCGAGTAGCCTCGCCTTATGTTATGTCGTATTTGCGTAAATATCTGCCGAATTTTGCGGGGGAGGAGCATATAGAATATTGAAACTCAATTGTATACCTATTGAAACGTTGAAGTGGTTGAGCGTTGAAATATCAAGTGCCTTACAGCAACATGCGGCCATTTTTATGATCAGTGTTCTATTGCGAGGCGATTTTGTGAATGACCATTAATCGATTGTGAAATTGTCTTTGTCTGATTTACGAATTCAGCGCTTGGAAAACATGGAATAGAGTGTGAAGTGTCTGAATAAAATAAAATTGGAGACTGATTGTGTTTCCTCTCGACAAATAAAGGACCGAGCTGGTATAATATAATGAAATTATACTATATTATAGCACTTCGTTTTAAATTTTAGTACGGTTATAGGGACTTATTGAGCCATTTAGGCGTCATCTAATTTTGTTTTTTTTTAATAGTTAAGCTATGAAGTTTCTAAACTAAGAAAGTGAGCTTTAAATTGCTCAACAATTAAAGTCCGTGACTGTACCTATAGTGACGATTTCTCTATACCATCTTGTCTCAAAACCCATCGGTCCAACGAAGCAATTGTTTAGCCACAATAGCCACGTGCCACAAACAATACTTTACTCGAATAGCGACTCTATTGTTAAGGTAGTCTATTGTTTTAAATACTAAACGGTCCACATTGCTAAGTAGTATTTTTTTATGTGGTTCTCCTTTCCTTATACATAAAGCCGCTTTTTAGTTGCTGAAAAGTGTTGATGTTTACTACTTTTATTTACAGTGTCAATTAGCGGTTACACTTATCAATAAAAAATACAATACCAATGTGCCTGCTCTTCTTGAGCCGCCTGGCATTGTCAGAGATGATGGCAAAAGACCTGATGGTGTGTCTCTGGTTCCATGGAGGTTGGGACGGATGCTTGTGTGGGACGCTACATGTGTAGACACACTGGCACCGTCTCACCTCCAACGGACTACTTCTAAAGCGGGTGCAGCGGCGGAAAACGCCGAAAATCTGAAATGTAATAAATATAGAGGCCTCGGCAGAGAGTACGACTTTGTACCCTTTGGCGTCGAGACCCTCGGTCCGTGCGCATAAGTTATTTGCAGAAATCGCGAAACGTCTGGTCGATGTAATGGTGACCGAAGAGCTGGCGGCTTTCTCGCGCAACGCATCAGCATTGCAATTCAGCGAGGAAATGCCGCCAGCATCCTCGGTACAATGCCTCGAGGGCCTTTTTAGGGTTCCGTAGCCAAAATGGCAAAAACGGAACCCTTATAGTTTCGTCATGTCCGTCTGTCCGTCTGTCCGTCTGTCCGTATGTCACAGGCATTTTACTCGAAAACTATAAGGTGTATTTGAATAAAATTTTGAGGATAGGTGTATTTTGTTAGCCGCTACATAGTTCTGTAATTAAAATGACAAAAAAAATTTTTTTAGGGGTGCACTCCATACATAAAACTAAAAGTCAAATTTTTTTTTTCATTGTGACCCCCCGTGTGGCACATCAATCGATAGGCCTTTCAAAATAAATGTAAGGTTTCTTAGCATTTTTTTTGATTAAGTGAATAGGGTCGGAGATAATCGCCCCGAAAGTGACTAAAATTCTGTCCCCCCCCCTCTAATTTTTGAACGGTGTATTTTAAAAATATGGAAATATTCATGGACATAGGGCTTATTAATTTCATTCACCGAAAATTGTTTTGAACAAGATCGGTTCACAGGTTTTCGAGATATTGCTGAAAAACTGCCTTCCTCAAAGAAAAGGACGTAAGTGCCGTAAAATTTCTGTGACGATACGACCTTTTTAATAGGCACGGAACCCTTCGTTTTGCGTGGTCCGACACGCACTTGGCCGGTTTTTTAGATTTTACTTAGTTTTAATTTATCTTAGTTAATGTTAATTATAATATTGTATAAAAATAAATAAATATGATTATACCACTTAACAATAAAAGACAATCGCATTGTTTGCTAGGCACAAAGAGAAGTGAATTCGGTCTAGAAAAAGAATCCGCACCATAATTAAGGTAGATGAGAAAATATGCAAAAATGTGCTACTCGACTATACCACACGCTCTTGTTGTCCCTATCGAATGCTGAACGTTTTTTACTGGAAATATGATTTGAAAATATTCCTTCGCTATATAACGAAGTAGAGAGATGAGATTTTTCCTTTTTCTTCCCGACCGAACCTAAAGCGCCATTGTTCCAAGGCGGATGCAATTCACTCGGTCCCCGCGCAATTTGCACGAGTGCAATGGAGTCATTTCGAAAAGATTTTAGCCTCGTAGGTTGGCATGATTAATGTGTTTACCAGTCTATGTATGTATGTTTGTACATTTTTTAATAGTTTAGAATTTATAACGGTTTAAGTTCGGCTTAACAACACTTTTCACTTAAATATCCAAAAACGATAATATTGAATTGTCATCCAAACTATACTAATACCCAAAATTTCAGCTCATTCGGATAACAGCAAGTGACTGAAAAATGGATTGCAAATTTTGACGGACAACTTACTTCTTACATACTTACATACGAACAGTTAGGGGGCGTCCACAAATTATGTAACGCAAATTGGAGGGAGGGGGGGGGGGGGGTCCGGCCAAGCGTTACGGTCCTGTTACGTTGGGGGAGGGGGATGTCAAGGTTTGCGTTACGTCACACACGATTTTTTATAATAGTATACTTTAAAAAAGTTTAGTTTTTCACATCCCTAGTTTGCGGTATTTGTCTAAGAAAATATTGGCAACACCGAGCGCGCGACGCGACAATGACAGACATACAAAAGTCTACCCTCCAATGAAACGAAAACAATATAAAATATTACCCTGAAGACTTGTTACGTAACGAAATTGAAGGGGGGGGGGGGGGTCCCAGCTAAGCGTGACGGTCCTGTTACGTGAGTGGAGGGGGGGGGGTTAAAAATTTAAGAATTTTGCGTTACGTAATTTGTGGACGCCCCCTTAATATAAAGCTTGTAAAAAGGAAGAATGTTATGTAAATGTAAGACAAAATGACCTCATCGCTAACCATACCTAGCTTACCTAGTCACCTGCCGCGTAACCACAACATTTATACCTAATTGCGATTCATCGCCTGTTGGAAAACCTCAGACCAAGAAAAAAAAATAGACGGAGAATGACAAACAACCTAGTGAAGCCGGTTTTCAACCAAGCCAAATAAGTTTAGCACACGTTCACGCACACATAAACAAATTAAATTGCACAAAACTCGAAATATGTGATCTTGCCAGCATTGCAACACGTGCTGAAGAGTTTTGTGCAATATTGATCGTATATGTGTGCGTGAGCGTGTGCTAAACTTATTTGGCTTGGTTGAAAACCGGCTTCACTATGTTGGTCGTAATGCTTTATCTTTTTTCTTGATCTGAGTAGAAAACGTAGGATTTACTCTTCTTTAACAACGGGTTAGTATTGAACTTCAATATTCTTTAGAATATCATAAAATGTATACAGTGTGTGTCTGTCATAAGAGCATTTATTTTAAGGAACGATAGCTTTCAGTGCTGTGAACCGTTTTATCGAAAAAATATAAAAATTACCTTTTCTAATGGAGAGTTATTAATTTTTTAAATTTTCTCGAGCAGCAATGTACTGTTAACATTCACTTGACGTTTCAGAGAGGCAGAGCTAGTTACTGTCAGTTGTTAGCTTTGTTACCAATACATTGCGGGCCGAATTAATATGTATGAATAAAAATAACCGTTTTTTTTTAAACTAGAGATACCAATTTACGTTCATTAGGGCTTATACTTTCAGCCCTTAAAATAAATGTTCTTGTGAAAGACACACACTGTATAAGTATAATGTACTCACAAAAATCCCACTTGAGATACTAATAATGCCTTCTAGAGCGTAGTGTTCACTCACCCGTTACTTATAAGATCGTATGTCCTAATGCCGTCAATCATAATATACTGTCTTCCGTAACACAAAACGAGATATCGATATGGATATCTTCGTATCAGTGTTACGCCATTGTGATTTCGTTTGTACGTTTCACATCCAGTCGTCGAATGGGCATTGAAGCTGTTGTGTTGACTGTGTGTACTGTCGCAAACTTGTTATAAATGAAATGTATTGTGTTTAATCGGGTAAAAACGAGTCGCGAGTGCCACTCAAGCAACAGTGAGCTCAATCTAAAAAGTTAGCGTAATAAAAGTACAAATAACTAGACTCCAATAGGTCGCATAAGTGACTGAGCCTGTGTAAAGTCGTCCTGTCTGGAATGCTTGCATGCAAGTCGCATCAATCCTTGCTAAAGTTCTCCCCCGAGGTACGGGTGTTCGTTCGCTGAACGGATGCCGCGCAAATAAGTGAATTCAGTGATCAATGCTTAGTAAGTCTGGTCGACTTTATAAGTTTATAACCTACCTTAGATATTTGCTGTTGCAATGGGGAATGGATGAAAAATTTAGAAGTGCCTGATAATTTTTTTGGAGATTAGAATAACCTTCCTTAGCACCAGAAAAAAGTTTCAGATTTTTCAGCTGCGTCAATTATTTTTGAAAAATATAAACAGTTTCCTCTCTTACGTTTTGGGTCCAGGACGGCACTTTCCTCGATCCGTCTCATATTACAAAAAATATCGTAACTATCTGAGGTAAACTAACACTGGCAATGATATTGACAGTTGCAGCAGCTATATTTGTCATTACCAGTCAGTTGACCACAGATATTTAAGATATTTTTTTTGTAATATGAGACGGATCAAGGAAAGTGTATATTGACCGTCCTTGACCCAAAATGTAAGCGAGGAAACTCCTTATATTTTTGAAAAATAATTGATGCAGCTGAAAAATCTGAAACTTTTTTCTGATGCTAAGGAACGTTATTCCTATCACCAAAAAAAAATCGTCCACTTATAAAATTTTCATCTATTCCCCATTGGAATCATGCCAGATAATTCTGAATGCACTATATCAGTACTAATGAAATTTTTACATCAGGCAGAAATTCAAACAATAGGGAATATGCATCTTTATTTTTTTTTGCGAAAATCAAAATTATAATCCAGAGGAATATCAACTGTAGCAATTTTATTGTAACTAACACATATGGGTCCAAAAGCCTGAAATAAATGAAATTGAATTGAATTCAAACTTTCTTACGATTTTTTTTCTGAAGTTATTTTGAAATCTGCACGCGCCGGGACCCACCGATAACTATATTAAAGGGGCATATGATGTACTATGACGTAACAATCCATATTCTCGAACGCGTTTACTATGGAGTTAGTCATTCTTTTGTAATTATCTCCTAAAAAATTGCGTTTAAATCTATACTTGTCATACAAAATATCATTTCTAATTCAATATTCTGTTTTACTGTTATGTAATTTTATCGAAAAATTAAAAAAAAATTGAGTGATTTTAACGTGAGATAACAATACAATTTGAGTGCAATTTATTAGAAATTGAAGTTCCATGCATATTCCCTATTAGCGCAAGCGTTATTAAATTGGTATTAAAATAATTAGTTATTGGAAATTTACTATATTACTACCTACCTAATGTATATTCGTTAGTGAGACCGGAATGAGTAGGTATGCCTGCTATTAATTATACTCACTAATGGGAATGAATATGAAATAGAATATTCCGTGAAAATAATTATCATAGTAGGTATTCATCTAATGGTATTTCGAAGTATAAATTGGGCATGTTATAAGAGACTGTATTAGAGTGCGTCCACGTTAACTCTGCAACAAATAATTGGACAACAACACTCTTTAACCTTTTCAACGCTCTGTCAAAGAGAAAGATGTCAACCACACGCCACGTCAACATCAAATTTAGTGCGGAGTTAAACCTTATGTTAATGCATGAAGGTTGCTATCGCGTACCCTTTGACGGATTAATCCGTCATTGGCGTTGAACCAATGGTGCAAATTACATGCCATACTTATATGGAGTTGTTGCCAAATAATCTTAATGCAGACTTAGCGTGGACGGTCTCTAGTAAGATTACTATAACACCTCCTCCTGCTATGAACTGCCTTTGGCTTCATTAATGCAAATCAGTTCAATGTAAAGTTTGATACCTAAGTACTTACGGCTCTCCTAAAGTTGCGTACCCTCCTGGTACCTCTCTACTCACAGTTCCTGCCAAGTTGTTAATAGTTTTAATTGATTCAATAATTTGCCAAGTTATTCAGTCGAGTGAACTCCACAAATGGACAAATAGTTGAAGAATAGCTATTTACGTAGGACTGAAAAGGTTTATACCGACAAATGGTATTGTTGGGATCAGCATGGTCTACTGATTATCAAAATGCATGTTGTCGCTTCCTCAAGTGGTGGTTTGAGTTTTTATGACGTCACAAAGAGTCTCGCCAGAGACTTGTTACATTTTGTCCATCATTGCAAAAAAAAAAATTAGCTGATTTAAGTAAACAAGGTCTCATATGATGGGTATAATACATGTAAAGCCACCTTCAACCTAAAATAAATAAATAAAACGCAGCAGCAGGGCAGCGAGCTGCCCACATTGAAGTCGCTCGATTGTATGAACTGCAGTGCTGCGTCGTCGCCCCGTTGCCCGCTGGCGTCCAGGCCGCGGCATTAGGTTTCAACCTGAGTGCGGGGCGTGCAGCGTTCATATGAAACGAACGCAATTAATATGGACGCTCCACGCCCCGCTCGCACACCAACCGTAATTGTGTTGTGTTGTTGTAGAGGCCGGCGGCGCCGGCACGGGGCCGGGGCGCGCGGCGCGCGCGCGCGCGCTCGACCTGGCGCAGCAGCTGGCCTCGTCGCTGCAGCACGCGATCCCGCCGCCCCCGCGCCCGGACTTCACCACCGCCAGCGCCATCTTGCGGTGGCTCCAGCAGAACAACAACTCCCTAGCACTAGTGAGTACTTTTCTTCATCTATCCGTGGCGCCAAACGTAGCTGGAGGCAGGCGTAGGCGTCGCAACTGTGCCTTACTTTTTTTATCAAGAGTTCAAGGTGTTCGATCTTTACAATGCACTTGCTCTGAAAGTGCGCCTTTATATGATTCAACATAAACACGGGAACTCCACTATGCCCGCACGGCGGATCGGTGCAGGGCGGGGCCGTGCCGGAATGAATTTCGGGTCAATATTCCCACACACGTGCGAGAATGAGATTTCATGACAGATAAAATTTCACATTTTATGTATTTTTTTTATTTCCTTGCATGATGCATTGTAAAATGTTGCACAACTCGTGTCGATCAAGAACACTTCCTCACGGTCGTTGGGAATTACCTACTTTCCGCACTTGTATTATCAATAAACGTTGCCCATCCAAATGAAACTTTCAGTGAAATGAAAAGCGCAATCACATTGATGCATACTCGTATCGTATTGTTAATTCGTTACCAAGCGCTCCCGGCAATTACACCAGCAAGCACAGAAATTAATTTAAACCACTGGCTTGCATTTTACGTTTTCTACCAACGTTAATCCATCAAAAGTATCTCGACGGAGGCCTTTGTGCGGTCTCTGTAATCTCTGTTCAGCAGTTCTTTACGCGATTAGGGTAACTTAGCGAACCTTTTGCATTCCTGTCCTAGTTCCGTCGGATTGTGGTGCAGCTGCAGTCTTTGATCAGTTTGAACACGATTACACATTACACCTACTCGTATACCTCAATCCAGCACGGCTATCATAAGACGGCGCGCGAGCTCTCTCGATTTTTGTCGCACTATAGTATACCTCTCTTTCTAAGTTTTCTAATAAGAGAGAGACGGATAGTGCGAGAAAAATCGAGAGAGCTCGCGCGCCGTCTTGTGATAGCCGTGCTGATAACATTAGATTTTTATCGGACAAATTCGTCTGCGTTCCTTCGTTTATCTTGGATACTAGCTTCCGCCCGCGACTTCGTCTGCGTAGATCCGAGATAAAAACTATCCTATATTTTAATCCAGACTATATCTGCGTGCAAATTTCATCCAAATCGGTTCAGCCGTTTAAGCGTGATTGAGTAACAAACATCTAAACATCCAAACTTTCGCATTTATAATATTACACAGTATGACAAGAACCCAGTGAACGAAAAAAATAATAGTTTAAAAAACACTAGAAAAACCCGCTTTTATAAATGCACGTAAAAACCAAAAATAAATTATGGATCGTTCAAGTTGTCTCTATTTCTGGGCTGAAGTGTAAACTGTGCTTTTAATTAAAAGTTCATTCAAAGTTCAAAGTTCATTACAAGACCTTTCTAACAAGTCCAAACACGGCTATGATACGATATTCCATCATGGAATGCCAGTGCCTATCTTCCGGCTTCATCATCAGACCTTGAAACCTAATCGTGGTCAAAATTCATTAGAAGACTTTTCTAACAAGTCCAAACACAGCTATGATACGATGTTCCATCATGAAGTTCCAGTTCATATCTTCCGGCTCCATCATCAGATTAGTTCGACAGTACCATATTATTGTATTGTCATCAGAACTACATACATACAGCTGTCAATTTTCATGACGCTACGATCCTTGGAAGATGGTTAAATTAGTTACCTTAGATTTCATTACATAGTTAGTTACATACAGGTCGACCTAATAAAAGCGTGTTAAAAAAAAGTACTTATAGAAGGCGAGCTCCTGTCGCTTTCCCACCACCGCATGCGCCCCGTTCCGTGATCCGACCAATCACGGTGCACGATTGGGCGACCTCATGTCAAATAGAGGGGGTGCGGCATGAAGGCCGGAGATCTCCGGGTCCGTCATACAGGGGCTGGTGGTAAAAAGGCCGGAGATCTCCGGGACCGGAAGACAACATTAACCTGCCCAGATTGCGCTCGTACCTTTGCAAAAAAGATAGGGTATGCAAGCCACATGAGAGCGCACCAGAGAGTAGAACAACAACACTCTAGTCATAGTGCAAATCGGTAACACCAAATCCAGAACACACAGTCGCTGTGGCCGAAATCGGTCAGGACAGCATCACATTTTGACATTATTATATTTTTATTTTGTAGTTTTTTATCTATGGATTATTAAAAAAAAAGTGTTTGTTCAATATTGCCTACTTTGTGTAAATTTAAATTATTAATATAGCAACACAAGTTGCCACTCTTTTTCCTAGTTTAGTGTGGCAACACAGTCAGTCTAGAGATTTCGAGATAGATAGTTCGTTGCTCGTCCGTTATTATTACGGGCTTATTCTCGGGTCAAGGCAATCACTCAGTTTACCTTCTTTCAAACTTCAACAATATTTCGAACAAGATTGCGGTTCGTCAAGCTTACCTGGATCCAGCGCTGGGCTTAGTCTTAGGGAGTGCCATCACTGGAATGCTGAGCCTCGCTTCTAAGATCTCCAGGTAAGCCGAGACGCAATCCCTTTAATAACATTTATCTTGTAAAGTCACGGCGATTGCGCGGGACTCAATTTTTATACAGTCCACTTCAGATTTCTCGCCTTTTCGCTCTAGGGATACCGGTTTTATTTCGTTCAATTTCGTTCTTTGGTTTATAATGTGATAATATCATTTTTGATCAGGCTGTCTAATAATACGAAAATGTTACCCAAATACATGATAGAGTCCTACATTAAGAGCCTAAAATAATTCAAAATATTATTAGACTTCAGTGTTGTTTCTTAATAAGCAGTTGGTAGAAAAATATACTAGATTAGCACGTCTATCACAAGACGGCGCGCGAACTCTCTCAATTTTTCTCGCACTATAGGTACCTCTCTTTCTAAGTTTTCTACTAAGAGAGAGACGGATAGTGCGAGAAAAATCGAGAGAGCTCGCGCGCCGTCTTGTGATAGCCTTGCAGGTGTGCCCAGATTTTATCGTTTACAGTCTTTATTTTACAAATACATATTACTTATTTCGATAATTTAGTGCTTTTCAAACATAACAATACGATTTTTTTACGTTTCACCATGGGTTTCCTTGAAATCGCGTGACGGCTAAAGCACGATTTTTCTAACCCTACATGAAATAGGGTATAAGTTATTACGTATCATTAGTAAACGTCATCTGGCATTCAGTGTAATTTTTAAGTCACATTAGTCAACAAAACATTATTGTTAACATTATATAGGTTTCTCCCGTACATAAACCTGTTAGATTTCATTTCAATATTCGCCGTGCGTGCCCCAAGGCCCAAATATCTGCAGTAGCTTTTGTATAAGTTGAAATTACTTGAAATATTGCCTTGTATTGGAACGAAGGGTGACATATGTCGGTCCTCACGTCTCCTGCCCCCCTATTCTGTAACTTGTTTTAAGCTCACCTCAACGCCCACCCACAAATATATCTTGACGCCGCGATTCGAAGTAACTAAGCGTAGGTAGAGGTCTAGTTTCGTTAGGTGTGACGCATGAGGTGAGGCGCATGAGCGCGTAGCGAATAGCTCTTTTCACACCGATGTCACACTCACTACACAGGGAATGTATTCTCATTCTTACGCGGGTGGCGTTGAATGTTGAATCCTATTAACCTTACTTGTATAGGTCTCATACAATTCAATCTATATCTATGTCTAATTATTTTTTACGACCGGTTAGTCTAGTGGGTAGTGATAGTGACGCTGCCTACGAAGCTGAAGGTCCTGGGTTCGAAATCCGGTAATATTTGTGTGATGAGCATGAATATCTGTTTCTCAGTCTTGGATGTTTTCTATGTATTTATATCTGTTATATATTATATCATCGTCTAGTACCTATAACACAAGCCTTATTGAGCTTACTATATATATAGGCCTAGTTCGATTTGTGTAAGAATGTCCCATAATATCTATTTATTATATGGGACAAAACGTGACCCAATATTATGAATTATGTCTTCAATCCATTCCAAATAAGAAAAAAAAAACAAAGAAATAAAGAGAGATAATATTTTATATCCCGATCTGCGCTGACGATGCGGACATCGAACGCGAGCGTAGGGAATGCCCTACGCTCGCCAATGGGCGGTCGAAGGACCAACCCGGAGGTTCAGCAGATGTATAGCGCAAGTTAAAGTAACACTATTTCGAGCTTACTGTACTTCGCTGTACGCCTGTAGTATGTATGTGAACGAGATACACGCAGCATGCTATAAATGCCATGCGTGTGTGACCTTTGGGTCTCAGGGTAAGCAAATAAAACCACTATTTAGGCTGTTAGCTTAGGTGCGCAGTCGTGACCTGACTCGGCGGCAGCTCGATGACAAGTGGTAAGCGCTCCCAGCTCGGCCGGTCGCGACAGCTACCCTCGCTCGTATTTATTTGACTGCACATACACTACAGCGTGTACAGGGGATGTTGGTCCTAGTGTCAAAATGTCCAAGGAGTCTAGATGTCCAGATGCCATAAAAACCACTGGTTAATTTGGCCCGAGTGTTAAATTGTCCGGGAGGTCTAAGTCAGGTCGGTGTGGGTACGATGACGAGCGAAGCGAGGAGTAGTGTTAGGAAGAACTGCGACCCTACAGCGCGCGAGCCGAGCGAGCGAAGCGAGCGTGACGCCGCTGACGGCGAAGCGCCAGCTGTGCTCATGGTATCGGTGAAAGTGTTTTATTTTGTTTTTAGTAATTTGTATTTTGTACAGACTTTTAAACTTCATTAAACTTTTGGTAGTACACTTAATTGAGACGGTATAACTTTTTATCTAGATTCTAGATAGTCAAAAATAAAAATAATAATAACGCAGGGTAATCACAATGGACAGGTTTGATTATCATCACCCTGCATTTTTACTATTTAGATAAAAAGTTATACCGTCTCAATTAGGTATACTCGTACTATCAAAAAAATTACTAAAAAGTTTAAAACCTATACAATTTGTTTTACTCAATACAAAAAAAAACAGATTCACCGATAAAATGAGTACACCACTTTTAATTTGTACAGTTTATCGAGTGAGAACCACCCTGTAAATAAGGAAATCGTTGCACGTCTTTATGGTTTGTGTTTATACTTAACTCTACTAGCATGTATAGGTAATGCGTTCCTATTCGTTCGTCTTTGCAGCCTCTGTATGGAAGTGAACAACCTAATTGCTAGCGAGGGAACCTTTGCCCACTGACGTGCATTCACTCGAAACACCTGCACACAGAAAAATGCAAGTATATTCAAAGAACTGCATTTTCGTCCTGTATTCAACGCTGGTCCTTTGTAATTAAATAGCTCGAGATCTGTTGTATCCTAGTTAGTAGGTACGGTCAACTAATTTGAATCCTAGGCCACTCTAGAACTCTGTCTTATTGACACGCTGCTATTTATTTATGTATTAGCCATAGAAGTCACTGACGTGTACTGTGAAAAGGTTCTACAGTGGCCTAGGATTCAAATTGGTTGACTGTACCTACTAGTGATTCTGTGAGCTGTAGATTCGCCAGCCTGTCTAGTTCGCTTCGCTCTCTCGTTCAAAAATCTCAATCTGGGAGCACGGGAGTGCCCCCGCCAAGTCGAGCAAAACAAAGCGGCACGGCCGTACCATCCTTTTCTCGAAGCCATTCAGGCCATTTTCAACATACTGTAATTTTGGGCTGGCTAAAGCTAGAACCCTGAATTTTCAGTAACACATAGGGTATAATGTGGCTTAGCTATGTTCTCAATAGCATTAATTTTTTTTTATTAATTGTATTAATTTATTCGTTATGAATAAATAAATACAAATAATAAAAAAAAAACAATTTATGTTATGAATCATAACATAAATTGATAATATAAAATTACGTGTCAAACAATAGGCACCTAAAACTAATAAAAAAAAAACGAATTAAGCTAAGCTTAAAACTAAGAGTCAAACAACCCGCCCCGCGTCCCTCCCGGTGCAAAGGTATATGCACTCGTTTAAATAAATGCCCATTCAGTAGGTAATGTTAATGTTGCAAACATTATGGTAATCATAATCGATCATTACGTGCCACAACGTGCCATATTACTAGTACAGTCAGCATCATAAACATGTATACATTCTATGACCTTATTACCTAGACATAAGGTTGAAAAGTGTATACATGTTTATGATGCTGACTGTACCAGGACAACAGGAACGTCCGGAAGGACAATGAATATTCAAATGGCTTGGCGCATCCTAAAAACTCCGGTTCAGTGAGCACTGAGCGGCGAGTTAACGTACTTATCTGACGCGTCTTTGAAGTAGATACTGCCTAATACCTGTTGTTCATATTTTTATTTTTATTTTTTTAGTTTATTTAGAACACAAACAGTCACATAAACAAATATAAATAAGGTACACAATACACATAGAGTACCAACAAACATAAATAGAAAGAAATAAACATTTATTCACAAACACACAGGACACACATATTAAACAATAAAATAAACAAGAGAAACATATAAAACATGAAACTAAGTGTGTCTCTGCGGCAGTGAACCGGACACCGGCTGAGCATTAAATAAATAAATAAATAAAATAATAGGGTACAATCTTACACAAATCGAACTAGTCCCATTAGTACCTAAGCTCAATAAGGCTTGTGTAATGGGTACTAGGCGACGACCTAAAAAAAAGGTCCTCCAGGACTACAAAGGTCCTGTATAAAGCATAAAGACCTGGAGGTTCATTAATATATGATACTTAATGTTAACAAAACAACCTAATCATGAGACTAAAGACAAAACACTTAAGAGAAAAATCTTTATACCGGTCCACGACCCACGACGCAATATCAGTGTATGAGTAAGACACAAGCACATGTAGGTAAATTTAGTCTTTTATAAGTAGGTACTATCGCCCAAGGGTACGGGTATACACCTCTAGGGTCATTTTCGAGCGTTCGCTATGCATGTGCAGACGATTTTGAACAGAAAGTGTGAACCCGTACCCTTGGGCGATAGTACAGTCGAGTTCTCCAATCTCCAATATCCATACAGACAACCTTTCATAAATATCTATACACAGTCTTTATTGTTACTGACATAGGTAAGACGCATGTGTAGATATTTTTGAACAGATGTCTGTGTAGATATTGGAGAACTCGACTGTACATGGTACGAATTTAAAGAGAATGAAAAGTAACATTTACCATAAGTAATTATTATCCTCAAGGATGAGCTAAAAATAACTTACATTTAACTAACATTTTGAAACTTAACAATGATTTGTGAAAAGGATCAATATTGATCAGATACGAAAGATACTTATTATAAAAACCGGCCAAGTGCGAGTCGGACTCGCGCACGAAGGGTTCCGTACCATTATCTATAAAAACGGCAAAAAAATCATATCTGTTGTATGTGAGCCCCAGTCTGACTCGGACTTGGCCGGTTTTTTAGTATTTGTTGTTATAGCGGTAACAGAAATACATAATCTGTGAAAATTTCAATTCTCTAGCTATCACGGTTATTGAGATACAGCCTGGTGACAGACAGACGGACGGATGGACGGGACAGCGAAGTCTTAGTAATAGGGTCCCGTTTTTATCCGTTGGGTACGGAACCCTAAATAACTAGGGTCTCGTCTGAAAAAAGTATGCCCAGATAAATTTTTGCGGGCAAAGCTGATATGAAATAGGGAACAAAGATGTAAGGGATGATGCGGGCAATTAAAAGTAACCAATTCTAAGAGGTTTGGATAATAGGCTTACACAGGTGCAGTAATTTATCTACCTGCAGTTTAATTCAATTCAATTCAATTTCATTTATTTCAGGCTTTTGGACCCATATGTGTTAGTTACAATAAAATTTAATCAAATTAAGTGTTAGTTACAAAATAAATAATTAAATACTACTCTTACATTACATTACATGAATTATTTAGCCCAGATATGAGACACTGCCAGTTGCCGACGTTGCTTAGGAATGTTGTTTTTTTATATATTCATTTTTTGTAAATTGCGTCCACGTAATTTTTTTAACGAAATTATCGCAATCTTGAAACTTTCAAATTCCCGTCCCTATCCGTGATTCAAGCTGTGTATTTGCGTGAGTTTTATTTTGTAGCGAACATACTTGTCATTTAAAAATTATATTCGAATTCTTTATGTCACTTGCTATTCAAAAAAATATTGAAGAAATAGGAAGCAATTTCGAGGTTTCAACTCCTGCTTCGTCCTTCCAAACACGTGACGTTCTTAAGCGCACACACAACACACATACGCGAGTGCACACTTAGGGTACCAGGTGACACGTTTGCGCTGAATGGCTTGTTTACTGACCATGCATTGAGGGAGGTGAATGGGGCCTGCTCACGCTCTGGCATTCATTGCGTCCTCGGGTAACTAACCTGTACACGATGAATTCCGAAATAATTAATTCCTCCCAGGACGTGAACAGCACAGCACAGGATAGTTGGTACCTACTCGCGCAGTGCTTCGCTTACCGAACAACCGAACCAGTATGACTCTGACCTCCGATGAGGTATATTTGTTACGAATCTCGGTGTAAAGTTATAGTAGGGACTCGTGAGGCGAGTTGGGATAGGTTGTGAATGGCATGGCAGCACTGACCACTCTCACCGCACCGCCGGCAGCCGGATTATTGGAAATGCTTTTGACATTCTCAACCGGTGGATGATTTGAATACTCTTGCAATAGGCTCGACATCGATAGTCAAGTATCAGGAATAATTGCTATAATACCAACGTTTAGGCTGAAAACATAAAAATAACCACTGTTTCTGAAAGTTAAGAACATATTTCACTCTTCGAAGTACCTATACTCGTATATCGGCATATAGCGTTGTTTGGCCTGTTTTAAAATATCTATTAAATATATCGTCGTCTACTGCCCATAACACAAGCCTTATTGAGCTTACTATGGGGCTAGGTCCATTTGTTTTAGATGGCCCCTAAATTTTTTTAATAAACCATCACGTCTGAAGCCCAGGGCAAGTCTCGAACTTGCGACCTCTGTATTGCCGGTACAGTGTTCTCCCGCTGATCTACCAAGATTTTTTAACTGTATCGTATCGTTTAAAATTAGATCGTGGTAACTTCCACGTTAAATTGATGTATGACTAGACTCCAATAACTAGATGACTTGGAGCGACAATCTCGTTTAACGACCAAGCTCCTTAAATTAAGGTAAAAAAAAACCGGACAAGTGCGAGTTCAACTCGCGTGGTGAGAGTTCCGTAAAATATTGAGAATTTTCCCGTTACTTTGAATACTCAAACTTCTTATAGGTTTTCCTGTAATCTTTAGGCAAGGAACTATTTTCCATATTTTTTTCAGAATTTTAAGCCTAGTAGTTTGGGCGGAAGAAGCACCTAGCAGGGACGCATGGAGATCACGGGGAGAGGCCTTTGCCCAGCAGTGGGACACTCAATAGGCTCTTAAAAAAAAAAAAAAAAAAAGTTTCGGAGATAAGGGGGGGATGGTCAATTTTCGTCTTTTTTCCTAAATTACTTCCAATCTGTTTTTGCTAAACTTATAAACAAAATATATGTCACACAATACAGTTTGCAAAACTTTTTTTTTCCAGTTTACCCCCCAAAAGTGGCCCCCTTGTTCAGAATTCATTATTTTACTTTACGCGTCCATCTTTGGGTCACCAATTTACATATGTGTACCAAATTTCAACTCAATCGGTCCAGTAGTTTCGGAGCAAATCGGCTGTGACATACGGACATACAGACGCAAGAGTGATCCTATAAGGGTTCCGTTTTTTTCCTTTTGAGGTACGGAACCCTAAAAACTAGATGACTGTAAAGTGTACATAGTATAGTACATAACTTTCGCATATAATAAATTAATACATGCACCTTCAGACAGTCTTTCACGAAGCCGATAAACGTTATGGTAGGATATTTGTCAGGGATTTTCATGTCATACCCGTCTCATCGACTGCCAGGCGAAGCGTGTCGAATCCACAATGTAATAGAATCCGCTGTGGTCTATTTCATACCACGTCATGATAATAGATATTAAGGTCATTTCCCTGTCTACTTAATAAGCCTTTACTCGCCTATATCGCTTCAGCAAAGTGGAACGTGTGCCCACAGACAAGTTTCAGGTGAACGCGCGTTCCATTAGCGCTAATTAGAATTTCTCTAAGCCGCATATCCCCCTTTACTACGCTCTACTAGTACACTTTACCTATACTATAAAGCAGCCATTTATTTTATGCATTTAGCAAGACCAGATAATTGCATTTGGTGCTTCATAGGCGGCCGGCAAAGAATAATTTTGTTACGACATAGTTTGCCAATTAGTCCAGACAATGAACTGACAACTTGTAAGGAAAAAATGACAAATTTGGAAATAATTTATAATAGCTAATTTTTTAAATGGATATATTATCAATTAAATAGTTACCTAGAGGCAAAATCCAACAAGAAATCAGACATCAAAAAAAACATTATTTAATTAGCTCCTAAAAAGTCCGGATAAATATTAATATAACGTCTTAGAATAACGTTTAGAATGAAATAAACAAAAAAAAAGCTATTATAAATTAATGTTTTTCGAAACCGTATTTTGCCTGGAGTAAATGTTTTATCTCCTTAATGCTTCTTTAAACATACTTCTTCTCAGTGGTATCTTGACTACCAGAGACCCCTCGCACCACCTTTACAAACCTATATTCGCGGTATAAGGCAACTAAGTAGGGGAAGTAAATATTTACAGCATTAGAATTCCTGTAAACACTATTACCACACTACATATTTAAGTAAGTATCTGCGCTTCGAGTCTCAAGTCTCTATCATAATTATGTTGTTGCATATGTCGTTTTTTTGGGTTCCGTACCTCGAAAGGAAAAAACGGAACCCTTATAGGATCGCTTTGTTGTCCGTCCGTCCGTCTGTCAAGACCCTTTTTCTCAGAAACGCGTGGAGGTATCAAGCTAAAATTTATATCAAATACTCTGACCCCGTAGCATGGTTGGCCTTGTCACACGATAGGTTATAGCGATAAGTTATAGATACGCTAGGATAGAGCGTGCGTCACTGGCTGACACCGTTCGATAGAACGAGACGACGCCCCTATCTTGTCACTTGTCGCGTGATAAGGCCAACCATGCTACGGCTCCAGGTCTAACCGTCCCTTGGAGCTGTGAAAAAATCAAACTTCTAAGCCAACGCAATCAAAAGATACAACCGTTTATGCCGCAAATTTCCGAAACTCGCAAGGGAACCAAAACCTACAGGGTACTTCCCGTGAACTCAGAATCTTGAAATTTGATACGAAGCAACGTCTTATATTATAGTACAGATAAAGGAAAAATTGCGAAAACCATAAATTTTTAGTTACATCATATAATAAAAATATTTGTAATAATTTACTTATATACCTACAGGTTTGTACGGAACCCTCGGTGCGCGAGTCCGACTCGAACTTGGCCGGATTTTTTATTTAGCTCCTGAAGTTACTCGAGAGCAATCATTCTTGCATCCCAAGCCGCGGCCGTTACGAATTGCTAGCGCCAGGCGCTCAAATTAGCAAAATACAAAATGACCGAAGTATTCTGTTTGACCCGCCACTGCGGTGGTTCTTAAACTTTAATTAGGCATGGACCACTTTCAGAATTTCAAAAATACCGCGGACACCTGTTGAGGGAAATATTGAATAAATTTACCTATTATTTAAAGAATGCAGTAGAAATGAGAGCGTTGAGAAGTATGTGTGGAGTGAAATTGAGTGACAGAGTCAGAAACAGTCAGGCCAGGTCAAAAGTACCCTAAACCGACGAGCATGTATGAGAAATGTTATGAAGGTGAGTGAAGCGAAAAGTGGTTTGTCAGGATCGTAGCAAGTGGAGGTCTACCTGCTACCGGCCTACCCCTCTGGGAAAGAGGCGTGATTATATGTATGTATTATTTAAAGAATCACGATTAACCCTTTGAGAGCTAAAGACGGCTGTGGGCGCGGACGAAAACTCGTGCCACTGAAGCCACGGGCGGCCACATGATAATATTGATGAATATTGTCATTTTGACATGACAATATTTATCAGAAGTTTCATTTTATTCATATTTTGTCTGGCTATTGTTTTGTTTTGGCCACAGTTGGGCACCGTTTTGTTTTGCACCCTAGCTGTCAATAGGTTAATAGTTAGATGTTTTACTTTTTAACCTGATTCAAATTTATCTAAATTAATGAGAAAGATGTTTTGGCGTGGCTTTATTAATTATGTTAAATTGTGGGATTGTTTTCGATGAAGCAAATCACATAAATATCATGTTTGGCGTCAATTCTATCAACATTTTTAGTTTTGATCGACACCGCAACTGAGAATCCGGACGCTAAGCAATAACAATGCATGCGTGACGATAAGCAGATATTTCATATAAAATCATTCTTATATATAATTAATATTGAACGAAGTGGAAGTGGACCTTTAGTAATCAACTTATGAACCTCAAAGGGGTCCATGGACCCCACTTTAAGAAACCCTGCGCTACTGTATCGAAGTGCTTCGGCAAAGTTTCCTAAGTTTCCTTGAACGTCAACGAGTGCTGTGACGACGCGACGACGGTCGAACTTAATTAAAATATCGGATTTACTCGCAAGGAGACAGGCACTTTATAGCTATAAAATGACGTTGTAAATGTCCGTTATTATTAATTAAGTGGATACAGTGCGTAAATTTCATGCAAATGATATGAGAAAGCAATTTTGTTAAATACGAGTATGTAGCTTAATTAATGAAGAGTTTATGTCCAAACTGATTTGACTTAACAAATGTTTTGACTTTTTATGGGTGTCATGTGTTTACACATGACTTGTAGTGAATACTTACATTGCTTGCTCAATTATTTTGACTCTCTTACCGAAATTTATGTAAATGTGTTGTAGTCCTAATCGTCATCAATATATTCGCCCGTATGAAATTTACACGCTGTAGGTTAGGTATACGCCGATATTCAATATCAAAATTGAAAATCAGAATCAGTATAAGTATACATATAGCGCCACAAAAATAAAGAAAAATAGGATAAACATGAATTAGGAAAAACCTTTTGAATAACTACTTCGTTCGATTTGACTTTCCTTTTTTAGGGTTCCGTAGTCAACAAGAAACCATTCTATATAGTTTCGCCATGTCCGTCCGTCTGCGGCTTAGCTCAGTAACCCTCAGTACTAGAAAACTGAAATTTAGCATGAGTACTTACTAAAGTAAATGGTATGTATGTTAATCTAGGCTCTATACTATATGTCTACTAAAATTCATCTCAATCCGTTTAGCCTTTTTTGCGTGATTGAGTAATTTGTTACTCAATCACGCAAAAAAGGCTAAACGGATCCATACATCTTACCATTCAAACATCTAAACATCCAAACATCTAAACATCCAAACTTTCGCATTTATAATATTAGTAGGATTAAGCACTATGCATTTAACTGTAAATTGTAGTATACTCTGAATGTTCTCATATCAGTGAAATTGTAATTTCTTATGAGAATATAGTACATTGTTGAAGAGGCTAGAAAGTAAGCAATAGATGGACGAGTTAGTTCGAGGGCCGACGCGTAGCGGAGGCCCTCGAAAGTACGAGTCCAGCTATTGCCCTTTCGGCCGAGGCTTAACATAGTGCTTTTCACGCTTACTGCGAGGAAATTGCAAATAATTATAATTTAAAATCAAAATTAAGTATCTAATTGAAGATCATAATACTAAACAGGCTCGCTTGCCTCGCGCCCGGCGCGGAGGAGGGGGAACGGGCGCACGCACGCCGGCCGACCGCGCGCGGTGCCCTGTGATTGGTCGATTGCTGTTCAAACTGTCCAACAATAACATTGTTGGACAGTTTGAAGTCATAGATGGCCTGTTCGTGCGACGTCCAACTAACCCCAGCTTTGAAGCCTGAATTCTGACCATCTTTTGCCACATTTCCGAGCAGTGGCGTGAAAAAGATCTTTAACCATAAATCTCCCAAAGTACAAACCCACAACCCATCAGAAATAGTGCATGTTAGAACTTATTGGCATTGTATTCAATATGTAAGCGGGTGAGAATGGGGGTGCCTAAAGTAAGTAAGCAGAAATCACATTTTACGAGGTCTCTCGAGGTCGGGCTCGTCAGCGAGAAAGTGGGCTTCGAGAGCTTCCGGCGGCTGACGGCGCTCGACAATGCCCGGAACCGAACCCTGTCACAGTATTCGCAAAGGCGACGAGCCTCAGCCCACCGCCACCCGGTATAATTGGGAATGGATGAAAATTTTAGAAATGCCTGATTTCCAGAAAAAACTAATTTTCAATGCGTCAATAATTTTTGAAAAATATAAACAGTTTCCTCACTCACGTTTTGGGTTTAGGACGGGCAATAAGACGCTATCCTTCATCCGTCTCATCTCATATTACAAAAAAATATCTTAAATTTCCGTGATAAACTGACACTGGCAATTATATTGACAGCTGCAGCAGCTATATTTGTCATATTGTATACTTGCAGAAATAAGGTCTGTGTACATATTTTTGAGACTTTGTGGTGTATACATATTGGTGCCCTTGACTGTATCTATACATATAATAAAGCTGAAGAGGGTCGAAAGTCTGTACATGGAAGATAAACGAAAAAAAATTGGCTGGGGATACTTAGAATTGATAACAGAACACGTTCCAACAATTTTTAGAATTTTTGTCTGTTTATCTGTTTATCTGTTTATCTGTTTATCTGTTTGTCTGTTTATTTGTCCGAGCATCACGTGAAAACGGCTGAACGTATTTTGATGCAAACTTTACTAATCTGTCGAGAGAATCGCCGGATAGGTTTTAAGCTATAAAAATCTTAAAGATTAGGGTTCAAAGGGGGTAGAAAATGGGGTTGAACTTTGTATGGGAACTTCTTGAATGTACGAGCTACAGACTTGAAAATTGGTAACCATAAACTTGACTGGAAAGTAAAAACGACCCCATTCAAACTTTTAGCAATGTATAGATAAAACGTGAAAAATATGGGATGAAAATAGGTTCTGAGGCGACTAGAAACTATATAATGTTGCAAGAGCGGGGTTATAACAGTATCATTACCATGGTAACATGTCGTCAAGATATTCGAAAATTCATCGTGTTCTTACAACTGATAGTTAGTCCAGTGGTTTCACCCATAGCTTACGGAGTCGGTGTCCCCGAGTTCAAACCCAGCAGCATGCACTTTTTGTAGTTTTAATTTTTTTGTCTGCGTTTTTGAAAATGTATATTTTGAAAAGGTATATTTTCAAAAACGCAGAGAAGCTTAGTGAATAGAGGATTTTGATGCAACTTTTACTTAATCGGTCGAGAAAATCCCTGGCCAGGTCATAGGCTGTAAAAATGATAAAAATTAGTTCAAAGGGGGTAAAAAATGGGGCAAAACTTTGTATGGGAACTCCTCAAATCCATGAGCTTTAGACTTGAAAATTGATAAACATACACTTGACTGGAAAGTAAAAAGAACTCCATTCAAACATTATAAAAAAATAAAGATAAAACGTGAAAAACCACGGGATGAAAAAGAGTGCTGAGTGATGACCAAAAATGTTTGATATCTCAACCGATAGTAGCTGTTAGACATAAGAAACCTAATTATTTTGGAAACTCAGTCGCTGGCAACGTCGCTGTTGATATTGAAATCCAGCAACCTTGATCTCCGTCTTCCTATATAATTGCTATGAATTCAGAGGTCATCTAAAGATGTATGATAGGTTGAGTTTAATACTTACGTCGAATTAGGATAGTTCGCCAACGTCAAGAGATGTGGGTATAAAATTTGGACACAACGGCATTCCGCGGAGAATTAAGTAGGTACTAATTTTTTATGTATAAAACTTCAGCGTGCGTGACATTCAGAAAAATTATTATGAATACTCGGGTATAGTGAGCGTCCGCATGAGCTCGCTCTCGGGCCTTCGGCCCTCGGGCTCGCATAGAGAGCGCTCTCTGAAGCGATGCCTGGGCCTTTCATTCATACGAAAAGCTCGGCCTTCGGGCTCGCTTGCCTCGCCACTCACCTTCGGGACTTTGGAACTAAGATTTCGCTTTCAAGACACTTGGAGATAGTGTGCGTCAGTCCTCGGGCTCGCATAAGAAGCGCTCTCTAAAACGGTTCTTTGGGCCTATCATTCCAACGAAAAGCTCGGCCTTTGGTCTCGCTTGCCTCGCTGCTCTTCTTCTGACTTCTCTCGCTCGAGACTTTGTTCTCCGGTTTCGCTTGCAAGACACCTGGCTTAGTTAGTGTCCGTGAAGGCTCGCATTGAGAGCGCTCTCTGAAGGGTTGGTTTGGGCCTTTCATTCATACGAAAAGCTCGGCCTTCGGGCTCGCTTGCCTCACCCCTCACCTTTGGGACTTAAGGCTCATGTTTCGCTTGCAAGACACCTGTGGATAGTAAGTATCCATGGAGTCTTGCCCTCGGGCCTTCGATGCTCTGGCTCGCATATGGAGCGCTATCTATAAGGGTACGTTGGGCCTTTCATTCCTACGAAAAGCTCAGCCTTCGGCCTCGCTTGCCTCCCCGTTCGGGACTTTGGCTCTCAGGGGTAGTTTGACAAGACACCCGGAGATATAGAGTATCTTTGGGATCTCGCCCTCGGGCTATTTGTTTCAATTATGAAATCTTATATTTAAATTCCGGTTTCGGTAATTTTTTTTCTACTATAAGTACTTAGGTACTTCGTTTGCAATAAAAATTAAGGAAATCAATATAATTAAATATTTTTGACGACAAGTTTATGAGGATTTGAACTGTTACACGCATATTTTATAGAAATGAATTCGTAATAATCTAATTTATCAGTGTAGTAGGTATCGTATGGTGAAACATAAGAATATCATGTCATCCATAATTTATACGCGTACGAAGTCGCGGGCAGAAGCTAGTACTTAAATATATAGAAAACATCCCAAACTCGGAAACAAATATGCTCATTGCTATTACCCTTACGGGGGTTCGAACCCAGGACCTTCAACTTCGTAGGCGAAACCCACTAGGCTATCCGGTCGTCTATATAACTATAATAACGAATCGAGAAAGACTGAATCGCAAAGCCTCTTCCTGCAGTGTTGCTTGCCGTTGCCGCAAACCGTTTTCTACTCATCTGTATTTTGATCTTTAGTTTAGTCATGGTAGTCGCCAAGCTGGGCTTGCTGCTGCATTAAAAAAAGTGTGAAGCTTCATGCACGCACAATTCATACTTTTACACCCTCCATTTATGTATATGAACTTGCCCCCCTAGGCCAGCGGCTGGCGACGGGCGACGCCCTTGTCTTTAGTATAATTTCGTAACTAGATTCGTAACAAATAGGCGGTTAAACCTATATACTGGTTCGCTGTAAGCGAAGCCCTCTCGGTGACCTTTGTGAATTGTCATTGCGTCGATTCTAATTAATACGAGTCCTAGCTTCCCACTTAAATATATTTTTAGACATGTTTCTGTACAATGTAAAAATGAAAAACGTGTTAACAGTTAGGCTGTCGAATATTTCGTAGCAATTTTATTAATATTGCGTTCTGAGTAAATGACATATACGAAGAGGAATGTTCGGAGTGGTTGCAATTTATGACGTAAAATTACTTCTTATAAGCCCCTTTAAATTTATGCGGGTAGTTACAGAAGTAAAGTGGAAAACCGTTTCTAATTATAATTATAGATATGGGTGCTTGATTTATTTAGCTATAAACATAAACAGATTATGGGGGAGCAGCTGCGCTGATTTCGTTTCAATTGTATTTACTGTAAGTTTTTGTGATTTGTCACTAGGCGCTTCACCATGCTACTACACCCATGAGCAAAAAGAAGAATCCGTTTTGCATATTATATGTTCCGTTCAATTGAAATAAATGAAAAAGAAATGAATTGTACACAATGAATACCGACAATGTAACTTATAGGTTTCTATTAGCTTAAGTTTTCGTGTCCGAAAAATGCCGTTTCCTAAAAATGTTAAACATTTCATTATGTCGTCCTACGAGTACTATATTTACAATCGTTTAACATCTGTCTATTAAACGAAAGGTGTCTTTTTATTTGCGTAATGGAAGATGTTTTATTTAAAAGCAAAAATAAATACGTACCAGAAAAATATCTCATAATTGTGGTGTCTGACAAAAGATCTGCGGCAGATAAATTCAAAGATATCGAAAACATAACAAAGAAAAGGAAGACACCAAATCAAAATAATGGTGTCTGAAAACACAAGGAGAGGTTGTAATTTTTTTGGATTTTGGTGAGAATCTTCTCCATATTGAAGTACTAGCTTCTGCCCGCGACTTCGTCCGCGTGGAACTCGTTTACCTATATCGTAGCTTCATACAAACTTTCGTCCCCCATTTCGCCACCTTAGGGGATGATTCCCGGGATAAAAAATATTCTATATATGTTAATCCAGGCTATAAACTATATGTATACCAAAATTCATCTTAATCCGCTTAGCCGTTTTTGCGTGATTGAGTAAAAAACATCCAAACATCTAAACAACCAAAACATCTAAACAACCAAAGATCTAAAGAACGAAACATCCAAACATTTAAACATCTAAACATCCAAACATTCGCATTTATAATATTAGTAGGATTACTAATATTAGTACTTCTTTACAATGCGAATGATGTTGGATATCCGAATCCAGAGAATTAATGGAGTTTAGTACAATTGTTTGTTTAATACAATCATAACGGGGTTGTCATAACGATTGGATTCGATTTAATTAACCAGCTACATTATAAATAAGTAAATATTTTGTAGACAATCTTACACAAATCGACCTTGTTCCAAACTAAGCAGATCATTTATTTCATGATAAAAATTATACATCACTGTTAAAGCTACCAAAGTGTTCCAAACCCAAGACTCGTCAGAAGTTGTAGTTATTGGTGAATATAGTTAATATGTATTGTGTAGTGGGTGTGAATGAGAGTGCCTAAAACATGCTAATTGAGTTTAATTCTGTTAATTTGATTGTCCAATACTCGTAAGTATTTACACCTGCCTTGTCAACCATAACTTTGCTGAAGTGAATTAGTACCAACTCCAAAGCCATACTTCATCTAGAGAAAAGGCAAAATTAAACATAATCTCTGTACGACCCAACCCAACTATGTCTACACAATTACACAATTGAGTAAGAATAACGTTCTACAACTACAAATAAACACTACAGCTTCATTAAATTCCCGTCTATATTCTTATTAAATACTTCATACTTAGATGCAGACAATTACCGTCTCTGCACTGACTCCAGATTGCAGGCTTACCTTGTTTGCTCTCACCGTCTGCTGGAACACAAATAATGAATGCAAAAAATAATTACATGCACAAAACACAATGCAAGTTTACTGTAGCTTTATTCGTGGTACATTTGTCGGGAATCTCATACCATGAAAAAGATACCATTAAATATATAGAGGTTGGAAACAATAGGGGACTGTTTAAAGAAATAATAAAATGCTCAAGGAAATATAAATTGTTGGTAGAATTAACTTGTTGCTGCGTAGACCTCTTTAATCGCAATCTCATTCATAGGTCCCTTTTAGGGAATGTTTTAAAAAATATATATATCCTTTGTTCTTCCCGAGTACTCAAAATGTTCACCAGCATCACACCAACACAATTTTTACAAGCTTTTATTTAACTTGCGATGTGTATGTATGTAACAATGTAACTATGTTTGTTCGGGTGGAATATTGCAACTCAATTTTGAAGCAGATAATCAGATATCTTAAACCGATGGATCTGAAATTCTGGGTTTATTTTTAAGTAGGTATAGTTTGGATGACAATTCAATATTATGGAGACAGAAGGTGGCCATGGGAATCCAAGACTTAATAGACTTAACCCCGTTGAGTTTGGGTTCGTTAGAATCGTCTCAACGAGCAGTTGATGGCTTGATGACGGTATGAGTATGGAATTACTATATTCCAAAAATAAAATAAAATAATTTAAACATGTGGTGCCTCCATTCACTTTACACGTATCTAAATTATGAACCTATTTCATACTGGACAAAATTCCATTTGGGCTAGATTCGTATTGATCCATAGAAAGTATAGACACAATAGCATTGTCACCAAATTCACTTTTGATGGTATTAGGTTAGATAGGTACTTTTGGTTCAATTTCAAAATGGTAATTTCCTGTTGACGATTTTCCATTTGTGCCGAATGACCGTAAAATGTAAATCAATCCTCCCTCTATGGCGCCTTGTATAATACGAAGGGGGCTTTTAGTAAATACAACTATTCACCTGGATAGCCGACTTCGACTCTTATCATTCAATTGTTAGTAGCGTATTGTTAAAGCGGGTAGAAATTTAAAAAAAAGTTTACCCAAACATTCTCCATGTTACATGTTTGGCTCATGGTCTTAACAGAGTACAACAATCCACGTGGATAGCCGACTTCGACTCTTATCCCTCAATTGTTAGTAATAGCGTATTGTTAAAGCGGGCAGAAATTTGAAAAAAGTTTATCCAAACATTCTCCATGTTACATGTTTGGCTCATGGTCTTAACTTAACAGAGTACAACTATCCACGTGGATCGCCGACTTCGACTCTTATCCCTCAATTGTTAGTAGCGTATTGTTAACGGTGGTAGAAATTTGAAAACGGTTTACGCAAACATTCTCCATGTTACATGTTTGGCTCATGGTCTTAACTTAACGGAGTACAACTATCCACGTGGATCGCCGACTTCGACTCTTATCCCTCAATTGTTAGTAGCGTATTGTTAACGGGGGTAGAAATTTGAAAACAGTTTACACAAACAATCTCCATGTTACATGTTTGGCTCATGGTCTTAACTTAACAGAGTACAACTATCCACGTGGATCGCCGACTTCGACTCTTATCCCTCAATTGTTAGTAGCGTATTGTTAACGGGGGTAGAAATTTGAAAACAGTTTACCCAAACATTCTCCATGTTACATGTTTGGCTCATGGTCTTAACTTAACAGAGTACAACTATCCACGTGGATGGCCGACTTCGACTCTTATCCCTCAATTGTTAGTAGCGTATTGTTAACGGGGGTAGAAATTTGAAAACAGTTTACCCAAACATTCTCCATGTTACATGTTTGGCTCATGGTCTTAACTTAACAGAGTACAACTATCCACGTGGATCGCCGACTTCGACTCTTATCCTTCAATTGTTAGTAGCGCCTTTGTCAAATGAGTCCGTCGGCAATTTTTCGTCCTGCCAGCTTCGCAAATATAGAGGTAGGCAGCTATCGTCTGTTTGCCGGCTGGCTCAGCGGATTCGCTTGTGCAAAGAGTAATTTAAAATTCAAAACGTCCCGGTCGCGGCCCGCGCTGTCGAGCCGAGGCGCTCATTAGGCACTATTCATTCTGCATGGCGCGGCGCATGAAAATAATAATTATTGGCCTGTTGTTGCTATTCTTTTTGTGTATAGATGCAATCTTGATAACTAAACTGTAATTTCTGTAAAATAAACGCTAAAGAGCAAGGCAGGCAGAACTAGGGATTAGGCCTTAGGGTGATTTTCCACCAAAGATGTGCGAAACTATGTTTTTATTTTGCACCTATATATGATATACAATATATGAAAACACATCCGCGCACATCTCCGCCGGATATTCACCCTCACTGTCTGTGAATATTTGAAAGATCAACATGTCTACAATAGAATCCACAATTAGGCTAACTAAACTGACAGTTGATATCGATATTATTAAAGGCTTTCTCACACTACGTAGTGGTATTTAGACAGAAGCGGCTTGTCTTGTGTGACATTTTTCTCGCACTCCGCTCCGCCCTAGCAGGGCTGTTTTTCGGAACGCGCTAATGCGCCTCACCTCACCCGTCACGCCTAACGAAACTAGACCTCTATCTACACTTAGTTAATACGCATCGCGGTGTCAAGATATATTTGTGAGCTTAAAATAAGTTACAGAATAGGGGGGCAGTAGTCCAGTACCGAACCTCGTCGAAAGGGTAACATAAATATTGAGCATTTCATTTGTTTCAAAATGTTTTCAACTAAGTTGGGTCGGTGACAATGTTGTTAAAAAATATCACGAGGGAATATTGGATCCGGCGAATAATTAAATGAAACAAGGGGTATTATTATCGTTGATAAGTTTATATATAGGACGGCCGCCCGCCCAAGAGTCCATTTGCCGCCCACTGGGCTCGGGTGTCGACCCGAGCTTGCACAGTGAACTCGCTACGTTTGTTGTGGAAAAAGTTTATACTCGGCTCTCTGCTAAGGCTAATACAATGTGACTGGCGGTGTAGATAAGTCTGGCTTTTGATGCAGTGGCGTAGTAGTAAATTTCCTTCGTAACATAAGGCAATGAGCAAAATAACATTATTTGCGGGATAACATTTCAGGTTCTTAATTTCGGAAATTACCGATACTACATGTATTGTACCTCAGTGATCTACTTATTTTGTAAAGAAACATAACACCGGCTAAGTTTCGTTCGAGCTACCTCGTCACTTGTAAAACTTTACTCCAAGATAAATAAAAGCTATTTCGTAAATAGTGGTTAGACTCATATTAGTTCGCCAAAGGCGAGTTGTCGCCGTTGTCGGTATAGTCGTTATGATTTGAATACCAGCACGGCTATCACAAGACGGCGCGCGAGCTCTCGATTTTTCTCGCACTATACCTCTCTTTCTAAATTTTCTAATAAGAGAGAGACGGATAGTGCGAGAAAAATCGAGAGATCTCGTGCGCCGTCTTGTGATAGCCGTGCATGCCTCTATTTTATCAACTTCACAATTGTCACCTGACAACAATTCGACGTATATAACATTGCTTGATCATGTGGCACGGTGCGTTCGGCGACGCGAAACGCGGGCTGTCAGGAGAGTAAGGAAACTCTCACGCCTGTTGTACATAAACATTCATAGGTACGCTATATGTCTGTACGCGTGTTCCGAAGCGTACACCGTGCCGTTGATCGCCGCACTCGTCCATAAAGATGTAATTCCGTGCATCGCGGCCGATCGCAGCCACGCGCGATTGCTCGCCTGCGACTGACGCGCGGCTGATGCAAGACTAATCAGTGTATGAAACATCAAGCGTCTATCGCCAGACTTCGGAAGCGGTGCCATACATTTTCATACACTAACTATCGTCGCATAAGCCGCGCGCGGCTGCGATCGGCCGCGATGCACGGAATTACACCTTAAACACGGTGTAAATGGTTGAATTTGAAACATGGCGTCCACTTTTAGAGCGAGGTCAATATTTAAGGATGCTGTCATTCATTATGCCCAATATTAATTATACAGCACGGCATGATATTAATATTTTGTCCCGCTATGTTAATGTCACGTTCCACTGTGTAGCCATTTCTCCGCTGCTTACGATGTGACCTGATGAAATTTTAAGAACAGTGGGAAACAAACAGTAGGTAGAAAGGTTCATTTCACCACTTTCATTTTTGGCACAGTGTGCATCGGGCGTTTTCATCGATAACTAAACGTTGTTGTGTTTTGTGCAGTGTTCTGTTCTGGATATAGAAAGCGTTAGGAATTTTTGGCAGGTTTGTTTTTTATAGTTCATATTTCAATCAGTTTCTGTGCTGTTACGGTTTTTACGCAGCAGCTAGTGTTTGACCCATATACATTTTTTCTCTACAGTGAAGCAATTATGTCTACTGGGCGCAACCCGGGAAACGGTATAAACAATGAAATTCGGTTGTAGTTACCTCAAAGTCAAAGTGATTTATTCTTCAACTAGCTTCTGCCCGCGACTTCGTACGCGTATAAATTATGGATGACATGATATTCTTATGTTTCACCATACGATACCTACTACACTGATAAATTAGATTATTACGATTTCATTTCTATAAATTATGCGTGTAACAGTTCAAATCCTCATAAACTTTGTCGTCAATAATATTTAGTTATATTGATTTACTTAATCTTTATTGCAAACGAAGTACCTAAGTAGAAGAAAAATTACCAAAACCGGAATTTAAATATAAGATTTCATAATTGAAACAAATGGACCGAGGGCGAGACCCCAAAGATACTCTATATCTCCGGGTGTCTTGTCAAACTACCCCTGAGAGCCAAAGTCCTGAAGGTAAACGGGGAGGCAAGCGAGGCCGAAGGCTGAGCTTTTCGTAGGAATGAAAGGCCCAACGTACCCTTATAGATAGCGCTCCATATGCGAGCCAGAGCATCGAAGGCCCGAGGGCGAGACTCCATGGATACTTACTATCCACAGGTGTCTTGCAAGCGAAACATGAGTCCCAAAGTTGAGGGGTGAGGCAAGCGAGCCCGAAGGCTGAGCTTTTCGTATGAATGAAAGGCCCAACTAAACCAACCCTTCAGAGAGCGCTCTCTATGCGAGCCCGAGGGCCGAAGGCCCGAGGGCGAGCCTTCACGAACACTAACTAAACCCAGGTGTCTTGCAAGCGAAACCGGAGACCAAAGTCCCGAGCGAGAGAAGTCAGAAGAAGAGCGGCGAGGCAAGCGAAACCAAAGGCCGAGCTTTTCGTTGGAATGATAGGCCCAAAGAACCGTTTAAGAGAGCGCTTCCTATGCGAGCCCGAGGACTGACGCACACTATCTCCAAGTGTCTTGAAAGCGAAATCTGAGTTCCAAAGTCCCGAAGGTGAGTGGCGAGGCAAGCGAGCCTGAAGGCCGAGCTTTTCGTATGAATGAAAGGCCCAATACATCGCTTCTATGCGAGCCCGAGGGCCGAAGGCCCGAGAGCTTGCTCATGCGGACGCTCACTATACCCGAGTATTCATAATAATATTTCTGAATGTCACAAACGCTGAAGTTTTATACATAAAAAAATGGTACCTACTTAATTCTTCGCGGAATGCGGTTGTTTCCAAATTTTATACCCACATCTCTTGACGTTGGTGAACTATGCTAATTCGACGTAAGTATTAAACTCAACCTATCATACATCTTTAGATGACCTCTGAATTCATAGCAATTATATAGGAAGACGAAGATCAAGGTTGCTGGATTTCAATATTAACAGCGACGTTATCAGCGACTGAGTTTCCAAAATAATTAGGTTTCTAATGTCTAACAGCTACTATCGGTTGAGATATCAAACATTTTTGGTTATTATAGATAGTCTTTAGCCATCTAGCACTCATTTTCATCCCGTGGTTTTCACGTTTTATCTATATTTTTTTATAATGTTTGAATGGAGTTCTTTTTACTTTCCAGTCAAGTGTATGTTTATCAATTTTCAAGTCTTTAGAGCTTTAGCTCATGGATTTGAGGAGTTCCCATACAAAGTTTTGCCCCATTTTTTACCCCCTTTGAACTAATTTTTATCATTTTTACAGCCTATGACCTGGCCAGGGATTTTCTCGACCGATTAAGTAAAAGTTGCATCAAAATCCTCTATTCACTACGCGTCTCTGCGTTTTTTGAAAAATATACATTTTCAAAAAAGCAGACACAAAAAAATTAAAACTACAAAAAGTGCATGCTGCTGGGTTTGAACTCGGGGACACCGACTCCGTAAGCTATGGGTCAAACCACTGGACTAACTATCAGTTGTAAGAACACGATGAATTTTCAAATATATTGACGACATGTTACCATGGTAATGATACTGTTATAACCCCGCTCTTGCAACATTATATAGTTTCTAGTCGCCTCAGAACCTATTTTCATCCCATATTTTTCACGTTTTATCTATACATTGCTAAAAGTTTGAATGGGGTCGTTTTTACTTTCCAGTCAAGTTTATGGTTACCAATTTTCAAGTCTGTAGCTCGTACATTCAAGGAGTTCCCATACAAAGTTCAACCCCATTTTCTACCCCCTTTGAACCCTAATCTTTAAGATTTTTGTAGCTTAAAACCTATCCGGGGATTCTCTCGACAGATTAGTAAAGTTTGCATCAAAATCCGTTCAGCCGTTTCCACGTGATACTCTGACAAATAAACAGACAAACAGATAAACAGATAAACAGATAAACAGACAAAATTTCTAAAAACTGTTGGAACGTGTTCTGTTATCAATTCTAAGTATCCCCAGCCAATTTTTTTTCGTTTATCTTCCATGTACAGACTTTCGACCCTCTTCAGCTTTATTATATGTATAGATTTAGGCATATTACATGCACCGATGAATGTCGATAAACTACCACCGGTTCGGAATGAAAACTTCTGCCTCGAGAAGAACCGGCGTAAAAAACTCGGCGAGGTATAATTTTTTCAAAACAGTATAAATAAATTATTTCAGTATCAGAATATTATAAAATTACATTGCTACAGTAGAAAGCCTATTTATTTTGCGATAGATATCTAGTGCAGGACTATCACAGCCAAATATCCATAATCGTTTATCTTATAATATCCTTTTGAAATAAGTGTCTGTTTTACAACAGGTTCGAATTTAGAGTCAGTAAGTAATTGCGAAACCAATGTTGGATTCGTTTCTCTTGTTAGTGTAGGTACCTAGCTAGGTATTGCCCAATTCGAAATTAAACAGTTATCGCTGGTCACTTCCGCGTTATGAAATTTCTGAAAATAACCCTAAGTTGTTAACCCAATTTCTTGCTACAAAGGAGAAATGGTTCTCTATTTATAAATTCTCGTCTGCGATGATAAAATTGATTGTTAAACAACTGCCACTTTTGCCTCGGAGTCATCCAATAAAATTAAACTGTCAAGAGCGGTAGGAAGCCGGGACATCGATTCCATTAGAAAAGTGTATAAAACAACTAACAAACTGAATAAGTTGCTAGCATTTGGCACAGCCGGGGAGGGTTCTGTGAACCCCTAAGAGTCCGCGGCATTGTGTATATAAAGTTTCATGTTATTCTAGCTTATCGTTTTAGAATGAGAACCAAACTACGTTTCTATAGAGAGTCGAGCGTCCTGGCGACCCTTAAGTTTGTTGGACATCCGTAAAGCGTCATATGTTTTCATGGGTTTATTCATATGGATCCATATTGGCTCACATAAAATTCTTAGTCTCAAAAGGAAAAAAACGGAACCCTTATAGGATCACTCGTGCGTCTGTCTGTCCGTCTGTCACATCACAGCCGATTTGCTCCGAAACTACTGGACCGATTGAGTTGAAATTTGGTAAACATATGTAAATTGGTGACCCAAAGGTGGACGCGTAAAGTAAATTAATGAATTCTGAACAAGTGGGCCACTTTTGGGGGGTAAACTGGAAAATTAAAAAAAAAGGTTAAACAAACTGCATTGTGTGATATATCAAATGAAAGGGGATGCTGTAAGCATCTCAGATATTATTTTTTATAATTTTAGCAAAAATGGAAATGGAAATTTAGGAAAAAAGACGAAAATTGACCATCCCCCCCCCCCCCCCAACCCTTATCTCCGAAACTAAAAATTCTGAACAAAATATGGAAAATAGTTCCTTGCCTAAAGATTACAGGAAAACCTATAAGAAGTTTGAGTATTCAAAGTAACGGGAAAATTCTCAATATTTTTGTGTATTATATACGAAACCCTCACCACGCGAGTTGAACTCGCACTTGTCCGGTTTTTTTTATTAAATATCAACGTTTTGTATTCATAATCATCACTCTTCATAATATTTTTCGTCATACCTATTTTGTTCCTTTTCTATAACCATCAACGGAACTGATATAGTGGACAGTTTTCATTAAAAAAAAATATGTGAACAGGGTGGAACTAGTCCAATTACATCAAGCACGCGCGGGGCAAATAATCAGGAACCAGGTTTGCTTCCCATTGTCCCTTTCTACTTTTTCTCTGATCCCATTAACAATATCTCATATAATGTGCATTATAGGAAATATGCGTTAGATTGATATATTATCGTTACACAATACGGGCTCTTAAGCCGAGTGGCCTAAGTAAGGTACGAGAATTTAAGAGCTAATTGTGTAACTATTGTATACAATACTTTTTATACGCGTCAATAGAAATGATTAAACAGACTTGGTATCTAATGAAAAATATCTAAGCCCTGCTGAAACGAAGTGCAAGTCAGAGGTGCGCCGCGTCGTTGATGTCTCTTGTATTGGAATCAACGCGACGTTCTATTGGTCAAATTCATTATAGTTCAGTAAAGGTGCCACGTGATTGGTCGAATTTATTTTAGTTGTCTAAAGCGTTATCTTATAAATATTATAGTTGAGTTGGGAGCTCCATAGAAAAAAGTATGTGGTTTTAGTTTAGTGTACGAAGGCTTAATTCAAACATTAAATTCGACGAGTATAAAAAATGTTATTACATCATATCATCATTAAGTATTTAAAATTATAATTATATCATAATAACGTGGTTTCGATGCTTCGTTAGAAGAGTCGATTTCAAAGATGGCTTGTCGTAAATCAATATAGCAGTTGGCGGAATCCTAGAAATTAGTCGCGTCTGGAAGTCTAACCGCGCGCGGCGCGGCGGTAATCGCTTGTCAGGTTCAGACCGCTTCGCCTATATTTGGAATTATTTTTATGAAACCGTCACTACTCGTGCAATGAGCTTAATTCTTCTGCCTTCTTTGGTGTGGTTTCTGGTACTTACCTCACCCTCCTTTAAATCATCCTCCAACAAAATTAGATAAGTTTCCAGATATGAGATCCTATCTGAAAGTTTTAGTTTTTCGGTAAGTATTTAGGCTGTTAAAAATGAGACGAACGAAATCTGTTGTAGTCTTACGATCGATGTTGAATAGTTTCATTATGTTCCATAAATATGCGATCTGGGGCTTTACGAATTGCCCGTGGTTTGTCTAAAGTTCTCGCCTTGACCAGGAAGTGATTGTCTCCTCGCGTAGCGGGCAGAAAATCCCAATTACAGCCTAGGGTGACGTAATAGTACATTGTGTTACAAGTAAGGTACTAATATCAGTGTATCAGGCCCCTATTTCACCAACTTGACAATGACAGTTCGCCATACATTGCTTGTTCTAGAAGTTGAGGTGGTCGCTAGGTTACTTGTGGATCCAGCAACGTAAGGAGAATTGTCGTTGTCAGGTGACAATTGTCAAGTTGGTGAAATAGGGGCCTGGTATTTCTTTTCTGTATTTTAATAATGAAATATATTTTTCATTTCTCATACTCTGAAAGTGGGTCCTTGTTCATCTAAGTGGCGTGCTGAAAGTGTCATATTTCTGCTCTAGAGCAGAAAAGTATTAAAAAAAAATGTACGGTTAATCGAAGTATTATTGGGCAACGGCCTTAACCTATACAGGCATAGTACGATTCATTTTTAGGGTTCCGTAGCCAAAATGGCAAAAACGGAACCCTTATAGTTTCGTCATGTCCGTCTGTCCGTCTGTCCGTCTGTCCGTATGTCACAGGCATTTTACTCGAAAACTATAAGGTGTATTTGAATAAAATTTTGAGGATAGGTGTATTTTGTTAGCCGCTACATAGTTTTGTAATTAAAATGACAAAAAAAAAATTTTTAGGGGTGCACTCCATACATAAAACTAAAAGTCAAAAAAATTTTTTTCATTGTGACCCCCCGTGTGGCACATCAATCGATAGGCCTTTCAAAATAAATATAAGGTTCCTTTGCATATTTTTTGATTAAGTGAATAGGGTCGGAGATAATCTCCCCGAAAGTCACTAAAATTCTGTCCCCCCCCTCTAATTTTTGAACGGTGTATTTTAAAAATATGGAAAAATTCATGGACATAGAACTTATTAATTTCATTCACCGAAAATTGTTTTGAACAAGATCGGTTCAGAGGTTTTCGAGATATTGCTGAAAAACTGCCTTCCTCAAAGAAAAGGACGTAAGTGCCGTAAAATTTCTGTGACGATACGACCTTTTTAATAGGCACGGAACCCTTCGTTTTGCGTGGTCCGACACGCACTTGGCCGGTTTTTTAATTTATTACATTTTTATAGACGAGAATATTTGATAATTGTTTTTGATATTTAATACAAATAATGTTTAATAATTATTTATGACTCGCTTTCAAGTGTAAGAGTTATGTAAATAATGGCTTAATAAAATTTGGCTTCTAAGAAGTTCTTTGAGCTATTAGTGTATTATTTGCCAATACGAATAAGACGTATGTAATCTGATCGACCATCCGTGTCAATGGAGAGCGGTTGAGATACTAATTCTATTTCTTTCTTACGATAGTTTTATTGTTAAACATATATATGAGTTTGTACTTTCAGCTTTTCTACTACTGACATGGTTGGTGGACGACTATGCACGTTATGAATTCACACAAAATTAAACTGTAAAAATAAATGGGTAGATTCTTATAAAGTTATTAACATAAAATATCAAAAGAAGTGTTTAATTACAGATTTCTATATAAGACAAAAGGAAAAGCTTTGATAAAAAAGTAAAAATGTTGTTCAAGACACATATTAAACTACCCGGATTTCGAGAAAAAAAAATAGCTGACACTATGGTGCGTTGGGTGTAAATAACTAAACTGGCGGGAAACCTAAAATAAAAAAGTGCAAATCTTTCTTTGGAAGTTTTATTAGCTGTGTTAAATTTAGAAATTAATTTTAATAAGATGAGTTCTAGTTCTGAAATGGATTTAACACCCGATTATATAAAGAAGAGGCTCAAGCGGTCGTGGAGAACCTTTTACCGACTCATAAAGTGGCGGGGCGAAAAGCGAGTGAAATCCTTATCGGAAAATGTGTTCCTTACTTATTTCAACGAATTATCAAAGAAACTTCAGTATTTTGTTTTATTTCCTCATATTCGAAATGAAAAGTAGAGTGTTTAACTCGGGTGAAAGCACCCATTTCTGCCTCGAACTATTGGCGCTCTCACTTCGTTCGAGCGCCAAAATATCTCGTCAGGAATGGGTGCCTTTCAGCCCTCGGTGAACAATCTACTATTACAGTACACATGGTGTTACTTTCCCGCACTAGTGCGCAAATGAGCACTTTCCGTGCATATGTTGAAACTTTAAAGAGCCATATGTACTGTAAAACGTTGTACGATACACGTGCGAATAGGTAATTCGCAACTCGTGTCGATTTAAAACACTCCCTTCGGTCGTGTTTTAATTTATCGCCACTCGTTGCGAATTTCCTATTTTCTGCACTTGTATCGTAAATAACTATTACAGTACACATGGTGTTACTTTCCCACACGAGTGCGGAAATGAGCACTTTATCTATT
Source organism: Epinotia nisella (assembly GCA_932294315.1). Lineage (NCBI taxonomy): Eukaryota > Metazoa > Arthropoda > Insecta > Lepidoptera > Tortricidae > Epinotia > Epinotia nisella. Next base: position 21,715,008 of record OW028678.1, on the reverse strand, counting down.
CGCACAACGTACAACGTTTTACAGTACATATGGCTCTTTAAAGTTTCAACATATGTACGGAGAATTGTCGTTGTCAGGTGACAATTGTCAAGTTGGTGAAATAGGGGCCTGGTATTTCTTTTCTTTTCATAGACTTGTAAACAGTATACGAAAACAGGTCACTGTATCCCGCGTTGTTAAAATCGTATTCCACGGTTATGTCTCGTTCATTCCGATCAGGCGCTCGTTTTACTCCGAGACTTGCTCGCCGCATAATGTATGTTGTCAATGCAGAGGAAATCACTGTTGCGCACAGAATCACACAATGAGGTATAGTATGTATTAAATAGGGATGTCTGCCTTGTATTTATGGCTCTATTGATTGTACTTCGTATCGTGTACAGTCAGCATCATAAACATGTATTCTGTGACCTTGTTACTTAGACATAAGTTCGAAAAGGCTTACTATAAGAAGGCTCAAAGTCACCCAAAGGGCATGGAGAGGGCTATGCTGGGAGTATCTCTGCGTGATCGCTTCAGAAATGAGGCTGTCCGCAGCAGAACCAAGCTAACCGATATAGCCCTCCGAATCGCTTAACTTAAGTGGCAGTGGGCGGGGCACATTGCACGTCCGAACCGAAGGCCATTGGGGCGGAAAGGTTCTCGAGTGGCGACCACGTACCGGAAGGCGCAGCGTGGGTGGACCGATGACCTGGTAAAGGTCGCTGGAGTCCCCTGGATGCGGGTGGCGCAGAACCGGACATTGTGGCACTCTTTGGGGGAGGCCTATGTCCAGCAGTGGACGTCTTTCGGCTGATATGATGATGATGGAGGTCGAAAAGTGGATACATATTTATGATTCGCTCTGTACCTGTACAGTACGTGCATTGTATCTTGTTTTAGTTTATACAAATCAGACGCGAAGCTTTTCAGGTCATATGGGTTGCAATACAGTTATATGTACTATCGCCCAAGGGTACGGGTACACACCTCTAGGGTCATTTTCGAGCGTTCGCTATGCATATGCAGACGATTTTGAACAGAAAGTGTGAACCCGTACCCTTGGGCGATAGTACCTAATTGAAATGTACTTTTCGCTCACGAATGTATAACTATTTAACTATGTGATTACAAATCATCACTGATTAGGACCTAAACATGACGAACAAGCTGCGCTTATGCTATCATAAACACTACAAAAGTAGGTTTGGGTATTTATTTTATAGTATTTATACCCTCTCAGGCAAAAACTAATGAAATATTTTGACTAAACTTTATTTTGAATAACATAAAGATGAGGAATATATCCAGTCTCCATCTCTGCCGCATTTGGTTAGCGAGAGCGATAGAGTTGAAGTATACAGGGTGGCACATTTGAGAAAGTCTGAAACTATAAAACATACGAAGATCTCTTCTTAGGAACCATGTCATCGATTTTAGTAACAAGAAAAACTGCATTCATGCATTTAAAAAAAAACTTGTTCCCCGCTCGGGAAACGGACGTTGAGTTCAACTCGCGTGGTGAGGGTTCCGTATATAATCTAAATTTCATAAGTGTTTTTGAATACTCAAACTTCTTATAGGTTTTCCTGTAATCTTTAGGCAAGGAACTATTTTCCGTATTTTTTTCAGAATTTTAAACCTAGTAGTTTCGGAGAAAAAGGGGGGGGGGGGGGGGGGAATGGTCAATTTTCGTGTTTTTTTCCTAAATTACGTCAAATCTGTTTGTCTAAAATTATAAAAAAAATATCGGACATGCTTACAACAACCCCTTTCATTTGATATGACAATACAGTTTGCGACTTTTTTTTAAAATTTTTCAGTTTACCCCAAAAGTGGCCCCCGTCTTCAGAATTCATTAATTTACTTTACGCGTCCATCTTTGGGTCACCACTTTACATATGCGTACCAAATTTCAACTCAATCGGTCCAGTAGTTTCGGAGCAAATCGGCTGTGACAGACGGACAGACAGACAACCGAGTGATCCTATAAGGGTTCCGTCTTTTCCTTTTGAGGTATCGGAACCCTAATAAATTAAAGGATATTAAAACAATGCATTTTTATTCATTTTAGAGATCTTCGTATGTCTTGTAGTTTTAGACTTTCCCATACTAACCGATCTAAATGTGCCACCTGTATAGACGTACAAAGTTGGAACTTTGGGAGTTCGCGGTAGAACTCCCAGGTTCATCCACGTGTGCTAGTGTGGGAAGTGCCCCATACGATATACGAACCAGGGATCGGAGCCGATTTTTTTAAAAATCCCCGAAGTACTCTAATATTTTGAATTATTTTAGGCTCTTAATGTAGGTCTCTATCGTGTATATAGGTAACATATTTATTCGTATTATTAGACTGCCCAATCGAAAATGATATTATAATCAAAGAACGAAATAATACCGGTTTAATTTGTATGGAGAAAATACCGGTATCCTGCCCCCCTATTCTGTAACTTGTTTAAGCTCACCTCAATGCTCACCCACAAATATATCTAGACACCGCGATGCGTAGTAACTAAGCGCAGGTAGAGGTTTAGTTTCGTAACGGGTGACCGGCGGGGTGAGCCGCATTTGCGCGTTAGCGAATAACAGCCCTGAATCAGGGCTGTTATACGCTACGCTAGGGCCCCTGATACGAACTACTTAAGCAGCTCGAGCAACGCAGCTATGCTGTTAACTGCAGTCGACATTATTTACATCGGATCGACCTTGTGCGCAAAATTTCCCTCGATTCACGTTACTGGCTTATTACCCGACTGCCGAAGGAAAGGAGGGTTATGTTTTTCGAGCGTATGTAGGTATGTCTTATTCTTTGGCACGCCCTGCAGCAGGGCTGTTATTCGCTACGCGCTCATGTGCCTCACCCCATGCGTCATCTAACGAAACTGGACCTCTACTTACGCACCGCAGTGTCAAGATATATTTGCGGGTGAGCGTTGAGGTGAGCTTAAAACAAGTTACAGAATAGGGGGACTGCAGCCTAACCGTTTGACGGATTTCGACATATGAGGTGTCGTTGGTCGTTGGATTGTTCTTAATCGTGGGAGTGACATAGGGCTTATATTTGCAAAAAAAGCAGTTGCGTTTCTTGAAAAATCTTTTACCTAATTCCACTTATTATTTAATTCATCCTGTTAAACTCCGTGATCACGGTTACGTATAGTATAGAGCTTCATTGAACGCGAAAATATTTGTGGCGATATCTCGCATTAATTACATACGCGGTTGATCAATATATTAGTCACACAATGGCAGATAATGGTTCGATTATTGACGCGTGATGAAATGAAATACCTGCCCCGCCCGCCGTGCTGTGTGATAAGAACGGAAAGCGGATTTGGCTGCGGTAAAGATTTGAAAAATGGAAAACCTTTAGAGATTTTGCGTGTTCGAATTCGAATATTTTACACGCGTGTTGACGTCGATTCCTCAAAGGCAATCTGAAAGCCGATGCAACTATTAGCCTTTTTGACGCCACTTTTCGCGCGAGCTGATAAGTGGACCCATCCGTCTGTACATCACTCGATATGATTTTTAATGAGAGTGACGAAGAATAATTCGTCGTGCTTGCTTGTTTGTTGACAGAAGAAGATGAGAGGAATCATAATATCTGAATACATTACATAGGTATATTATTTAAGAAGAGATCGCAATTTAGGGAATATAATTATTAAGAGGGCGTTTTTCAAAAAAAGTTACATGAACTTTCTTTTTTATTATACCAATTAGAATTGATATAAAATTAATTACGTAGTACTATCAAAATCTAAATCATGAAAATGAAAGCCGTGAATATGTGTACAGTTCTTTTGTCGACGAAGTAATCGTTTAATATCAAAATTTTCCTAAAAATGAATGAATAAATATTCATGTACTGCAGTGGTTTGTTGTAGTTAATTAAGCACATTATTTCGATGTTCTTATGCGGTCATTAAAAAGTAGACTTTTTGCACTTGCGGCATCCGAACATCGGGTGGTACGTGAATTCAATTATCGACATACGAATTATCCATTGATCGGCGGTGTTGTGTGCACTAACGATTGTATTTATTTACTGCCCGGTAGCCACAAACGAATCGTTAAATTAACTGTTTCGATACGAGAAACTTACCCGGTTGCGTAGATAGTTACTAACCGAGTATATATATACCTACTCGAGTACTCAGGAGTCTGGATTCAATGTAATATAAGCATGTGAAACTACTTAAAGCAATAGATAAATTATTCAATGAAATTTCAATACATACATATGTGTTCTAGTAACTATTAATTAATAATGCAAAATTAACTGCATATTTATTTATTTATTTGTCGTATCTATGACAGAGTCGAAAGTATGTTCAATATTTTATAAAAATAAAGTTTAATGCTATGTAAAAATATTTTGTATTCTTCTAAAAAAAGTTACGCTTAGCTTAAGGCGTCAACTAGGCTAGGAGTATGGACGTATTCTAGGATTTAATAACAAATTTCTTATGGACAAATCATGGAATAATCTCTTTTTTTGTTAGGCCGAAAAATCTGGTTTAGGGCTTCTTTAATTTCTGTTTGATAAAGCTAAGTTTGTTACCTAATTAAATTTCACCCACAAGCAGTGTTCTTTTGTTTGGAAGCTATAGAGTTATTTTTAGATATTCTCGGAACCGCACGTGTTCTTCGCTCTTATATGCGTTGGATATCGCGGTTTTATCGGATATTCTCCAGGGAACAGCTGTCGATCTATTTCCGACGAGGGGCGTATTATTCTTACATAGCTTGAACGCACGCGATGAAGACGCCTGTCACGACCAGCGATGGACAGGGTACTCTACTATACTTACACAAATTGTAGCTGTAGGCGCAAATGTTCAGTGAAGTAAATGCCCTCAAACAGTCAGTTCTAGAGGTATTACTCCTCTTAACGTTGATTACATTGTGCGCCTTGTCGAGCTTGATCGGATTGACCTATTATTTACTCTTTACTACTACAAACCATTACAGCAGCATAGTTGATGTTTTAAGTCCGACTTCATTTATCGATAGGTACCTAAGTATGTTATGTTTTTCCCATGCAGATCGCGAAGTGACATGAACTGTTTAAATTCTCGACATGAACTCCACGAGTTTGACCCGATTGAGCCCAGTGCGCCGTTTTACTATCCGCCCTCGCCGCCGCCTTACAACCCTGAATATGTATACGGAGTTGTAGAATGCCGACCGGCTTTGAGCTCCGCGCATGAATGGGGTGGTGTGTGCTCGCAAGCGTATGTTCAGAGCACATGCACCGAGGAGAGCGGCGGGTGGGGGCGCGCGCGCCGCTCGCTGTACGAAGGCGTCAACTGCATGCCGGTGAGTGAGACGAATTGTGCTCCGCGCGCAGCACGCAATACATACCGCGCTTACGTTACATTGCGTTAACTACTATTCCTAATTGTTTTTGCAGTTCAGCATCTTAATAAATATGCTAGTTTGTGAAACTAATCCAAATATAAACGCATACAAAAACACCCTTAAGCGGGATTTTGTGTTTTGTTTCGTGTTCAGCGTTTTAAACCTTGAATAGAAGGGGGAAGTGCGTCCGGAATGTTTCAGGCGCCCATACTGCGATCTATTTCCGGGCGCGGGCGTCGGCCCTACTCGATTAAGCGCCGCTCATTTTAATCTAAAACATGCGCGAGCTCGGCCGCGGAGGCTCGGTAGTGGCGGCCACCATAGCGGCTTTGCACAGTCGTTCCGCGAGTGACGGCAAGCACAGAGCTTCCAAGCTCCGCGCTTCGGGCGTGCAGAGTTGCGAGAGTGCCCTGCGGTCGGGCAGGGAGGACTCGCGGCGCGCATCGGGGTGCAGCGAGCGACCCCTGTCTACCGCGTCGGAGGCCTCGGAACGCGACTCCGCGTCCGTCCAGTCCAGCGAGGAGCCGCCCCCGAACGAGAGTACGTAATTACTTATGCGTGGACGATGCACTGACGTAGCGTATGACTGGAACGCGGCCAAACTCTAAAATAGAGTTACGCCGGTGACTAGTACAGAGAGCTTGTCGCGCAGTGTCGCTTGTGCGGAGCCTCATGTCCGACCGCGAGTACTTGACGGAGCCCTTCGACGAGGACGAGGAGCGCGCGGCGGCGGGCTACGTGCGCCCCGCCGTGCGCTCCTACATGTACTCGCCCATGGGTTAGTGCGCATCGTTCATGAGGCTCTCGGCCGCCCGGGCGGCTCTTACTGACTCCTATCTCGTGACAGGCGGCGACTCGGACAGCCCTGATGAAGCAACAGTGAAATGCACGGCGTGGCCGGACGGCGCGATCCCCGCGCGCGCCGACTCTAGCGACACCGAGTCCACCTCAACGGCCGATGACGATTCCGATTTGCAAGATTTCGAAGCTCGAAGCCCCGACGATTATCGAACATTGACACCTAGCAGGCGTCTGGACAATTCGACGCGACGGGACGATAGCTTCAAATGGATGCCACCCGAAAACATGTCAGATGTTGTCGAGCCGACATCGATGGAATCGCGAGCGGAAGAGCCGGCGTCGGGTAGCTTGGACAGGCGCCGGCGGGCGCCCGGCGACCGCAGTGACCGCGACCGTAAAACCAGGTCGTCCATGTCGAGCAAGCCGCCGCAGCACCCGTCCAGCGTGCGCGCGTCGCCGCGGCCGCGCCGCTCGCGCGTGGAGGAGACGCCGCCGGAGCTGCAGCGCCGCTGGAACTCGTACGAGCACTTTCGCTGGGGCCCCGGCCCCGGCCCCGACGGCGGCTGGTGGCCCCCCGTGTGCTGGTGCCACGGGCCCCCTGCCCCGCCGCCCTGCTGCATGCACGACCGTTCATGGCCCTCACACCCTTCGCTTCCACCAGCTCCCTCGAGACCGTATAAGGTATCAATATTTACACTGAAAAGTAGACACATGATGTATTATAAAATATCATTAGGTATGATAATCATATTTACATTGTTCGTGTCGTATGTGGTGATATCTACATTATCTCTGGCCGACTTCAAAAGTAGGTAATGGGTTTCACGCTTCATTTGTGTACTGACATGACACTGAGTGTTAATTTCTATATCATTTGTGCGGCTAGTATGTAAATAACAGAGAGTGCGTTGCGTAACGTAAGTCACTTTATTTATGGAAAAAGTTGGCTAACTTTTGTGGGATGTTATGCTGTGTTTAATAAACACCTCTGGACGGAACGCTTTTGTTGTTTTAACATTTTAACTAGAGTTTATTAGCGTGTTAATTTTTTTTAATGGGTATAAAGGCTAGCTATTTTAATATACGCCTAGCGTTAAACCCTATTCACGACAATAATCACAACGAGTAATTCTAAAGTATGTGACATTATTTTCTATCCAGCTAAGTTGGTGCCATTGTGTAAGTGTAATAAAATAACCATTTAGTAATTTGCTAGTTTGGAAGTTCAACTAGCAAAACTACTTACAGGAGTTACAGGTTACACGTTCGCTTAATAGAAAATCGAATCGCAAAACCACATTCAGCCTAGGCGCTCCTCGTCTTTTATGTCAACAATTTAACTACTTTTTTAATTTATGATTATAGAGAGAGAAACTGTAAGAAAATAAAAATACCGTGTTTATTTACATACTTTGAAAGACTTTGACAATGTGTAGGATTGTAGACGGCACACGAGAACATGTTCAATAAGTAATTTAATTAGTGTAATCAGGCGTTACTTTGCATTTTGCATTTCCATGATAAGTTTCTAGAACAATATATGCCTTTGCTAAAATACGCAAGTAGGTACATCTCATTATCACTACTTGTAATAGACCTCCACGATCTTTAGAGGAATAGCAAAGGAATATATCGTTCTAGAACATTGATTTAGTATAAGTAACTAGATACACAATCAGCCGAAAAAAGTGGCCGTCCAAAAGAACCGCGCGATCGACACTTGCGGCTCTTTTGCGTTTAGTCTGGTTTCGACCGTGAGACTTGACGGTTGTCAAAAATGACAAAAATGATCTGTGAAAAAATTCGTTAATAGCAAATATAGCAATAGAAGAAAAATAAAAATGGATTGGATATATTTATTCAACTAAGTTCTATTGATAGCGTAAAGAATTTCATGTTAACTCATTGGCATTTCATAGTTTTGAATAAATAATTTCGTTAGTACAAATGACAGATTATCACGGAACAAAAACCTAAAGAGTCAGTACCTACTTATTAGATTTTTTTATGGAGTAGTACAGTTACGTTATTTGTGGTTTTCAATTTAAGATTCCCGAGAAATCCTTAGCGATGTGCAAAGTAGGCCGCAGTTATAGGCTTATAGCACGAGATAGGAGACATCAACGACGAAGAGTGGTGACGACTTCGTCGTGTGTTTATTTTTCAAGTTTATATAAATCTTGTAAAAATAAATGTTTAACTAAAGATAAATTGATATTCAGATTGTAAGTCATTATTATAAGTCGCAAAGGGACTAATTAGATACGTCAAATATACCACGCTAAAATGATCTACATACCTAGTTCTTATTCCCTTTTCACTGGTCGTGCATAGAATTTTTAAGGATTTTGACAGCTGCACTGATAATACGTAATGCCCATTGCCCACCGAACAATGTTTTGTTAATATGTATTTATAAAAAAAATGAAAGTGTTAATTGTTTAGGCATTGCCTGCTTGTAAAAATAAATAATCATGATTTATTTGTGTTTTTCGTCTTTCTGTTTAAATAAATAAAATGTTATAGATTTTATTCATTAAAATGTAAAATACTTCCAAACAGCAAAAATCCGCAACGTACTTCGTCAATAATTTACAAATGACTGTAATGTTTATACAATATTATTAAAATAATTTTATAATGCGACTCCATTCATACGCTATTTAGTTTTGACGTGAGCAATCAAGATCAAGTCACATTATGATAAAATCTCAATAAACTAAAAAGTTTTTAATCTGTTTGATGCTAATTCGCTAATATGGCACTTACAGCTTAAAACACTAAGTTCTCTTTTATATGAAGCATATATCTCAACGCAGGATATAAGTAAACGCGATTGGCATCAACTGAAATATAGCTAGAGTTGTCAAATTGGGGCACATTTCTTGAAATTTTTGTTCAACATTGTGCGTCTATTTACTTTATTTTACGTCAATGTTCTAGAATCTTAACATGTTTAATGTCAGCTTATGCCGATGTCGTGGTGACAATAGGACCAATTTTGTGTCATAGTGCAGCCATCTAAACTATGAACATATGCCTAGTCTAATATTATATAGAGGACATGTTAGTTGCTTTCTAATGGAAATACTATTAAAAAAAACTTTTACCAGTATATAGAATGAACCTTTGGAATCGACTTTATTAAATCCCGCAGCCTTGCCTGTGCTCTTTGCAATATGTTGGGGCAGCCACTAGGTAGCTACTACAAAGATCGCAAATGCATCTCATATTTTGTTAAATCGATTTCAAATCATATTGCTTTTTGTCGACCGGGCATTTCCCTCTATTCCAAAACTGCTGAATTTCAATGTGCCCGGGTGCCTTTGCGGACCCTACGGTATTCGGTTCAATAACCAAATTTTATATTCACCTCCACCACATGCCCTTCAAATCCAGAGTGGGAACTAGATCTTTTCATGTGAGTGAGCAGCAACTGGGATCACCGGTCCCGTGCTTTCTAAAACATGGAAGCGCTCAGTTAGTAACCAATCACCTCCAAGCGTCAGCAGGCCTTGCTTATTGTAACAACCTCCGACAATCTACATACCTACTAGTTACTATACCATACTATACCATCTAATGGATTCAATTGCTGTCACAGCAACGTCATGATCATGACATTACCCAAGATTTTCAATTGAACAAACGAAAAGAAAACGTTCTTTGACTTTCATTAGTCAATGTCAAAAAACAAGACAATTAATCTGTTTTTCTACTCCTGTACTTTTATCTGTCATTTACATAGTCACGAACACTAATATAAAGACATACAAAATAAGTTTGCAGAAAAGTCTATACTCTATTCCCCATAACAGTACGGCACAACCGTGCTGTTATGTCGCCAAAACGATACGCTTAGCAGCCATACGCTTCTAAACCTATACATTAGGTACTACCAACTTAACAAACCACTGAATGTTTTTACTTTTTAGCAATTTTGGAACTAAAGGCATTGCTGCTAACTTAGGAAACACCTTTATTCTTAATATGGCAGTACTGGCAAGTTGACATCAATTAAAAACAAAGTTAACCATAGACACCCATTTGTCTCATTTTCATGTTTCCCGAATACCCGGTTATTTTATAAATTGTTGTTTGAGTTTGCGGCCGTTGTGTTTGCTACAAAATAGTTGGTGTTTCTCAAGAGTAATAAAAATGGATGACGATGAAAATATTGCTTCTACACCAGAAGAAATACACCGGCAGCCCACAAGCAGTGACCGAAAATTTGTTGCCTACTAAATCTCGGCACCTATACGACAAAGTTTAAGAAAAATTTATTCTTTGTTTAATTTTGCATTTTATTCCATAGTAGCTAGTCGTAGAAAAAGTATTGTATGCAACGTTGTATAACTAAGTCAAAAAACGCTCGTGGCGTCTTTCTTTACAATGTTCGCCTTCGGCTCACATTGTAACCCACGCCACTCGCCTTTTTTGACCTCTCTTATACAACTGTTGCATAAAATACTATTCAACCATCCCCAAAAAAATGTTTCAACGATCCCCACTTCCCACTTTCGGAAAGAAGCCGTTGTAGCGATGTATAACCGTGGTAATCTATTGCAGAATGACGCCGAAGACCGCGTGCGCCGCCTCGAGGCCGACAAGGAGAGCCTGCACCTGCAAGTGCAGGTGCTGTCGGAGCAGGTGTCGGCGCAGAGCGACAAGATGGCCGACCTGGAGCGTGCGCTGCTGGATGCTCGGCAGCAGTTGGACGACGCTGAAAAGCGGCTACAAAAGGTACACCTCACTGCTACTATTTTTGACGACCAGTTTAGCCTAGCGGCAGTATTCAGCAACCGCCCTCTCAGACTGTCATCATCATCATCATCATCATCAGCCTATATATACGGGACACTGGGCCAGCGTGGCCGTGGGGACTACTGCCCGTTCCCTCTCATTCATGAGAGGAGGCCTGTGCCAGACAGTCATACCTATCAGTAAAACAATAACAAGTGGAATTAAAAGATTTTTCAAAAAATCCAACTGCTTTTTTGCAAATATTATAGCCTATGTCACTCCCACGATTAAGAGGAATCCAACGACACCTCATATGTCGAAATCCGTCAAACGGTTTAGGCTGCAGCCGGCAGGGCGTGCCAAAGAATAAGACATACACACGTAGATACATACATACGCTCGAAAAACATAACCCTCCTTTCCGTCGGCAGTCGGGTAAAAAGAAAACACGTCAACGGCATAATCAGCTTTCTTTTATCCGAAATTAATTAGTTACACTCACATACAGCCAATGCGTATGACTATTGATGGCAGTTCAAAATTAAACTATATGGGTTGGCTGGTTCATTTCTTGCCCGAAGGACCATTCGCTTGAAAGTCCCCTGAATCTACAAAATATGAGTGAAATATACTTACATACATGAAATTGTATAAGTTGCATACATATTTTTGGTCAGCCGATACCCAGTTTACTGTTTACTATTCGTTAAGACTTTTCAAACTAATGTAGTGTAAATATGTCACTCAATTGTACAAAACTATTCAAAACACTCAACACCGTGTCCATTAATCCGGATACATAAAAAGATCACCGCCATGCGGTTGGCTTATTTCCTTGTCCTATACTAGATACTTAGTATTAAATTGTAAATAACACCAAGAAACCTTTCGGTAAGACCACGACAATTTATAGTTTACGTCATCCCTGGCCGTAAAGTGTCAATTGCCTGCCGCCTACCACGCTTGCAGACTATTTGACTTCCTGCCCAGGGAAAGGTATCACATTTTGTGCTCACCACGGGTGAAAAAAAACTTGCCCTTTGCTTTCGGTGGACACTTGAGTTCTAAGATATTACTTTTACCACCTCTTACTGAACTTGCAATGTTCGTATATAAATGTAATTTAACGTGTAATTGCTGACTGTGTAAAAAATATCATCATCATCATATCAGCTGAAAGTTCCAGCGCTGTGGCAGCAGCACATAAATATGCTGAGTCGGCGCATTTTCGCGGCTATGTCGTGACAATTGGGTACTTGCCTTTGGGTAAGATTATCAAAAAATATTGGACACGTATTTTTTGTTTGTCAATTTAACAAACAATTATGAAGATAAAGCCCGTTAAAGTTCCGCGTGACGTCACATTATGCTAAAAAGTGTACCATAATGTGACGTCACTCGGAACTTCTACGGGCTATATCTTCATTATTTTTTGTTTAATTGACAAATTAAAAAATACGCTGTCAAAAATACAATGTCAACTGTTGGACATAGGCCTCCCCCAAAGAGTGCCGAGTAAAAAAAAATAGTCGGCAATAAAACCTTATCTAAAGAAACGTATCATTACTGGCTAGGCCAGTAATGTAATATGTAATGCACTATTCTAAGGCTAGGTACGACAGCTTGTTGTAAATAGGCAGGTACATATTTACCCGTGTTCGAACTTGGTTCGCTACGCCGAAGTGTAAACTCCCACTATAGACTTGCCCCGCTTGGGAACTTGAAACTCTTGCAGTTATCGCTCGAGTCGTGTAGGCGCGAATGCACAATACGTTAACCATAATTCTGATTACGAAGTCAGATAATTTTGCATTGAAGAATGAGAAGGCTGTAAATCAGCATTATCTTGTGAAATTGTGTTCGTACAGAACTATTAGGCTATTAGTCAACTTATGGTGTAGGGTAGACTGGGTACGGTTGAAATGCAGGACGGTTGAAACAACACAAATATCTCGCAAACCGTTGGTGGGACGGCGAGGGGTCCAAGGGGGGAACGAAGCGGACGATCGGTTTGAACACGAACGACACCGTGGCGTTGCATTGCTTCCCGCGCGCGTAGTTTATTTGTAGAAGACCCTATTGTCTTTTGATCACCAAAAGTAAGTATTTTCACTCGCAGTTTTTCAATTATTTTTGTTTCTATTTAAGTGAGGGTATTGAGTGTGTGTTTATGTTAGAAGTAAAGCTTGTGGATTCTCATTATTACTCATCATCATCATATCAGCCGAAAGACGTCCACTGCTGGACATAGGTCTGATCATTACTATGTACTACAACGGCTTTTTTTTTCGAAAGTGGGAGGTGGGGATCGTTGAAACATTTTTTTGGGGGACGGTTGAAACAGAGTAATTGCCTGGTTTATTTTTGTTCTGTTTTTTTTTTTAATTTCTTACTTAAGGACTAATGTCAATGTTAAGTAGTCATAAATTTGTTACAAATGACTGATAATATACCTACGTAGAGTTGAACTTGTACGCGCAAAAACGCTAGCTGATTAAAAACAGTTCCTAAATTATACGTAATCTCATAAAAATAATGAATTAAACACATAAAAGTATTATATTTCATCACTATTTCAACCGCCCCTGGGATGGGGACTGTTGAAACAAGTAGTTTTTTTTTTAATTTATATACTACTAAAACTTGTGTTAGTTTGGAACTTGTGTTAGTCTGGACCCAAGATTTTAATGCCGTTTGGTATCGTAGATAAAAACACGCTCTTTCATTTGATATATTTTCTTCATCTCTCAGTTTATAAAAAGCAAAACTACGGAAGATATACAAAAAAATGTTTTACCGTACCTACCCAGTCCAGTCTACCCTACTTAGGTAATGCTACGCTGACAGTGTTAGAGGGCTTTGAAGTTTCTTACAGTCAGGGCCACAATTAGATTTTTTCGATACGTAAATTTGGTGTGTCTCGAAAATATCACGAAATTCACAATTTTCACGTAATCAATTCGAATAAGAAACGCCGCTGACAACGCCAGTTATAATAAAATGGTCCTTATGGCAAAACATCTCGAATTGCAGCTCGGGTTGATGACATCGCATCGAATCGTTATCAGCCGGTGGTCGTTTTAGAGCCCTGTGTGAGAACACGGTGATTTTTGTTTTTTTTTGTATCGACTCAAACGCGATACGTCCGTATATAAACTAAATAAGTGTTTTTGAATACTCAAACTTCTTATAGGTTTTCCTGTAATCTTTGGGCAAGGAACTATTTTCCATATTTTTTCAGAATTTTAATCCTAGTAGTTTCGGAGTAAAGGGGGGGGGGGGGGGGATGGTAATGGTAAATTTTCGTCTTTTTTCCTAAATTACTTCAAATCTGTTTTTGCTAAAATTATAAAAAAAAAATATCTGACATGCTTACAACAACCCCTTTCATTTGATATGTCGCACAATACAGTTTGCGAAACTTAAAAAAAAAAAAACCAGTTTACCCCCAAAAGTGGCCCCCTTGTTCAAAATTCATTAATTTACTTTACGCGTCCATCTTTGGGTCACCAATTTACACATGTGTACCAAATTTCAACTCAATCGGTCCAGTAGTTTCGGAGCATATCGGCTGTGACAGACAGACAACCGAGTGGTTCCGTTTTTTTCCTTTTGAGGTATCGGAACCCTAAAAACTCGAGTAGTACTCTCCACATTCCGTCGCGAAAGGAATGAAGGATTATTACGGTTAAATCTTTAACATTCAGCACGGCCTAGATCCCGGCTATTGAATAATCATGACAGCGTGGGCCGCCATTCCTAGCGCAGACACCTCACTACATCGCGAATTCTGATTACCCACCACTTAGCCGACTGTTTCATAATATATTTATTTAAATTCTGAAGGAACTTAAGATGCTGCCGTGATTTGCCTTAGTGTGCGCATTAACATACTCGCTGTACTGTGTTTTAAACTACATGATGTAAAAGACTTATTTAATACTAATTAAGAGTTTCTGTGCTAAACTTAAGTGGCAGTGGGCGGGGCACATTGCACGTAGAACCGATGGCCGTTGGGGCGGAAAGGTTCTTGAGTGGCGACCACGTACCGGAAGGCGCAGCGTGGGTAGGCCCCCCACAAGGTGGACTGATGACCTGGTAAAGGTCGCTGGAGTCCGCTGGATGCGGGTGGCGCAGGACCGGTCATTGTGGCACTCTTTGGGGGAGGCCTATGTTCAGCAGTGGACGTCTTTGGGCTGATATGATGAAGAGTTTCTGATTCGGATGTACAAGCGAACTTGCATTATGTCCCATTTTCTAGATTGAGTCAATACGCATAATCAGTTATTGGCAGATCCGGGAACATAGATTTTCTAATTTACGACCTATGTACGCGTCACAGGTTCATGGTAAATAGGTCTAAATATTAGCGAAATTATGTTTTCACATCTCATGCTCGAAAAGTGTGTCATATTAGGCTTAATAAGCGGGGCTAAAGTAGTACATTTAGCCCCTAGGGAAAATATGTATACATATTTATGATTTTTAACACATTTAATTTGACCAATCAAAACACTTCACCATATTAAATCCACCAATCACAACTCTTTCAAAAAACATTTATCTTTGCTATCAACCAACCAGAATACCTACAGCTACATATTAAAATCGACCAATCAAACATCAGGTGTTTTTTAGTCCCTAATTCCAAATCATTTAAATCCACCAATCACAACTCTTTCAAAAAACATTTCTCTTTGCTATCAACCAACCAGAATACAGCTACATATTAAAATCGACCAATCAAACATCAGGTGTTTTTTAGTCCCTAATTCCAAATCATTAAAAAAGAAAACGCCTCACGCTAAATTGAACAATCTCTTCACAGTGAAATTTGTTATTGATTGTGGATGGATAATCTTTGTTTTACTATTTTCTCGCAGTCGAAGTGAAAAGTAGAGTGTAAAACTCGGGTCTAAAAGCCATATTACCCCTCGAATTATTTTCCCTCGCTTCGCTCAGGAAAATATCCATCTCGTGGTAATATGGCTTATTTTAGCCCCTTGTCATACAATCTACTATTAATGTGTGATGCGAGTGCCTAGATATACAGGGTGATTTAGGAGTCGTGGAGCAAGAAGACCAAAAGCGAATACGATGGTCAACTTTTCCCAAGGGACCGACCACAAAATCGGAAAAAAACCGGACAAGTGCGAGTTCAACTCGCGTGGTGAGGGTTCCGTAGAATATTGAGAATTTTCCCGTTACTTTGAATACTCAAACTTCTTATAGGTTTTCCTGTAATCTTTAGACAAGGAACTATTTTCCACATTTTTTTCACAATTTTATGTCTAGTAGTTTCGGAGATAAGGGGGAGGGGAATGGTCAAAATTCGTCTCTTTACCTAAATTACTTTAAATCTGTTTTTGCTAAAATTATAAATAAAAAAACCGGCCAAGTGCGTGTCGGACCACGCAAAACGAAGGGTTCCGTGCCTATTAAAAAGGTCGTATCGTCATAGAAATCTTACGGCACTTACGTCCTTTTCTTTGAGGAAGGCAGTTTTTCAGCAATATCTCGGAAACCTTTCATCCGATCTTGTTCAAAACAATTTTCGGTGAATGAACTTAATAAGCGCTGTGTCCATGAATTTTTTCATATTTTTAAAATACACCGTTCAAAAATTAGAGGGGGGGGACAGAATTTTAGTGACTTTCGGGGCGATTATCTCCGACCCTATTCACTTAATAAAAAAAAATGTTAAGAAACCTTATATTTATATTGAAAGGCCTATCGATTGATGTGCCACACGGGGGGTCACAATGAAAAAAAAAAATTTGACTTTTAGTTTCATGTATGGAGTGCACCCCTAAAAAAATTTTTTTTAGTAATTTTAATTACAAAACTTTGTAGCGGCTAACAAAATACACCTATCCTCAAAATTTTATTCAAATACACCTTATAGTTTTCGAGTAAAATGCCTGTGACATACGGACAGACGGACAGACGGACAGACGGACAGACGGACAGACGGACAGACGGACAGACGGACATGACGAAACTATAAGGGTTCCGTTTTTGCCATTTTGGCTACGGAACCCTAAAAACCGGCCAAGTGCGTGTCGGACCACGCAAAACGAAGGGTTCCGTGCTTAGTAAAAAGGTCGTATCGTCATAGAAATCTTACGGCACTTACGTCCTTTTCTTTGAGGAAGGCAGTTTTTCAGCAATATCTCGGAAACCTTTCATCCGATCTTGTTCAAAACAATTTTCGGTGAATGAACTTAATAAGCGCTGTGTCCTTGAATTTTTTCATATTTTTAAAATACACCGTTCAAAAATTAGAGGGGGGGGGACAGAATTTTAGTGACTTTCGGGGCGATTATCTCTGACTGTATTCACTTAATCAAAAAAATTCCCGAGAAACCTTATAGTTATTTTTAAAGGCCTATCGATTCATGTGCCACACGTGGGCTCACGATGAAAAATTTTTTTTTGACTTTTTGTTTTATGTATGGAGTACACCCCTAAAAAATTTTTTTTTAGTAATTTTATTTACAAAACTTTGTAGCGGCTAACAAAATACACCTATCCTCAAAATTTTAATCAAATACACCTTATAGTTTTCGAGTAAAATGCCTGTGACATACGGACAGACGGACAGACGGACAGACGGACAGACGGACAGACGGACAGACGGACAGACGGACATGACGAAACTATAAGGGTTCCGTTTTTGCCATTTTGGCTACGGAACCCTAAAAATCTGAGATGCTTACAACAACCCCTTTCATTTGATATGTCACACAATACAGTTTGTGAAACTTTTTTTAAAATTTTCCAGTTTACCCCCAAAAGTACCCCCCTTGTTCAGAATTCATTAATTTACTTTACGCCACCAATTTATATATGTGAACCAAATTTCAACTCAATCGGTCCAGTAGTTTCGGAGCAAATCGGCTGTGACAGACGGACAGACAGACGCACGAGTGATCTATCAGGGTTTCGTTTTTTTCCTTTTGAGGTAATGAACCCTAAAAACAGCTGTTCCATACATTACTCTCAATTAACTCACAGTTAACTCTTAATTGGCTCTTATTTTTTTACGATTTCGTGGTTGGTCCCATGGGAAAAGTTGTTCAGTATGACCATCTTATTCGCTTTTGGTCTTCTTGCTCCACGACCCCTAAATCACCATGTATATTTTTTTCTCCCCCGCTATTTTTAATCCTATAGATATAGATAGTCGTACAACTACATCGCCAGAAGCATGCCAGCTCTTAATTAAACCTATTAGTGCAGAAAAAAAATCTAGGCTCATAAAAACTATGTTTTTTAGTAAAGTGCATTAGATCACAATTTACGGCATCAGCTCATTAGTTCACAAATTAAGTTAAAACAACGAGAACTAATGATGCCAATTACATTGAATGGCGAATTCTCTAATGCTACTCTTTCTGCGAATCGCGTGCGTGCAGATGCAAAACTCTGACGATGCGCACTGTTGGGGCTGAATTCTTTTGCTACTGGCTTCACTGAAAGTGTGCTGAATGTACATTATCTCGACGACAGCTAGCCACTATGCGATCGGATTGGTGAACTGCCGTTAATACTGGTCTCAGTAACTTTGAAATATCCGTCCCGATGATCTTGACGCCTACCGCCAGCCTTAGCCCTCCTACCATTACACTTACAACTCAAGAAACAAGTTGTATTAAAAGATTTTTTTTAAACCCGACTGATCTTTAGCATATATTAGCCTATGTCACTCCCACGATTAAGAGGAATCCAACGACACCTCATATCCATCAAACGGTTTAGGCTGCAAGACATACACACATACATACGCTCGAAACACGTTTTTTATACAATTTTTTTATCATATATATTTTATTCTTTATGTTTAAAAATTACTCTAAAAAATTAACTGACGATTTGAAAGTGCTTGTTACTAGGCCTACTTGAATAAAGATCATTTTGAGTTTGAGTTTGAGTTTGAAAAACATAACCCTCCTTTCCTTCGGCAGTCGGGTAAAAAAAAATTAAGCTGTTTATTTCAACTTTATTGTTACAAATTATTCTACTAAGCAATTTAGCACAATCCCAATTTTTGAGATTATTTGCTTAGCTTATCTTTTTAATCTATAGGTATACAATTTGTTTAGTTTATTTATCTTTAATTTATTACACATAATTTTCTTGAAACTATCTATTACCTCCCTGGGCAAACTATTAGGAACTAACAGGAGAGCTTTACTGTTTTTTCTGTCGCTGAAGCTTCAAAACCAAGTTTTCCTTTGCAAGTCATTCTCGCCGTCGACGGGAGGGGTGAGTCTAAGAGGACATCTCATTATCATTTCCACGACAACGCCGGTCTCTGTATCGGGCGTCTGTTGTGAAACAGTTCAGTAGCTGAATGTACCTACTACGTATGTACAATACAGTCGAAGACATAAGTAGCTGAACACCTTTGTACCGTGTCGCAATAAACGACACCTTAATCTACCATATGAAGTTGTCAAACGAGTGAAAACGACAAGGTACTTCGGTGTTCAGCTACTTATGTCTTCGACTGTACATACATATCACTTTTTTTAAGCAGGTTTAATAAAACAGATGAAGGCGGAGAATTATAAAATTATAATGGTCAAAATTCGTCTTTTTTCCTAAATTACTTCAAATCTGTTTTTGCTAAAATTATAAAAAATATATATATATAAATGCTTACAATAACCCCTTTCATTTGATATGTCACACAATACAGTTTGCTAAACGTTTTTTTTAATTTTCCAGTTTACCCCCCAAAAGTGGCCCCCTTTTTCAGAATTCATTAATTTACTTTACGCATCTTTGGGTCACCAATTTACATATGTTTACCAAATTTCAACTCAATCGGTCCAGTAGTTTCGGAACAAATCGGCTGTGACATACGGACAGACTGACGCACGAGTGATCCTATAAGGGTTCCTTTTTTTCCTTTTGAGGAACGGAACCCTAAAAACAATACCTTAACTTGTGTCTATTATATTTACCATATATATATCTAATGAGGATTTAACTACTTTATATGACACAGAAGAATCTTTTGTTTTGTCAAAGTGATCTGAATATAATAGCTGAAGGCTTTAACACATCAGAAATAACAAATATGGCGTCGCGTATGTAACACCAGAACCACCCTATTAGCAGACTTCATACATCTAGCCTGCTGCCATAACATAAAATTATCAGAACGGCGTACTTACGTGCCCGCAATGTGCACGGAATTTTGCCGCAAAGATAGGCTACATACATAAGCCATCTTCGGGCGCACGAGCGCCAAAATGCTAGATAGGAGTCGGAGTGGTCGCCATGGCCGAAAACGGTCGGACAGATCATCATCATCATCATCACCGGTGCTCAAAAAAAGGTGACGTTACGGATACGGCCTACCTAAGTAGTATGAAGTTCCATCTCAATAACGTCATATATATGTCACTGCGATTCCGTACCGTAACCGTAGAAACCACGGTAGCCTAGTGGTTCAGGCATGCGGCTGTCAAGCGGCGGTCGTGGGTTCGAATCCCGGCTCGTACCAATGAGTTTTTCGGAACTTATGTACGAAATATTTACCGTTAGCTTTTAAGTGAAGGAAAACATCGTGAGGAAACCAGTCTAATTCTTTCACGCGAAATAGGCACGTTGGATGCCGATTTGCAGAAAATGCCCAGTAAAACTAAACCGTAACCGTATTTTAAGCACCAGTGTGACTGGTGGACATTATTAAACTTAACAACAAACAATTAAGCTCAATAAGACGTGTGTTATAGGTAATAGACGATGATATAATAATAGATATAAATAGTTAAATACAATTAAACCATCCAAGACTCATAAATGCAAATATTCATGCTCCTCGTCACACAAATATTTGCCCTTACCGGGATTCGTGCCTTCAGCTTCGTAGGCAGCGTGAGCAGCGTCACTACTCACTAGGCCAACCAACGATTTATGCGTGTATGGACTCTAAGGAAATATGGCGATGTATAAAAATGTCCACTTGAATAATTTCTTCCCTGTATAATTTTGACAAAGTAAAAAAATGTCCACATGTATATTAGACGAAATAGAATAAAATATGACGATGTATACAAATGTCCGCTTGAATAATTTCGTCTCTGTATATGTTTAACAGAGTATAAAAATGTCCACATGTATTAAGATGGAATATAAAAATATCGAAGTATAAAAATTACTACTCGAATGAAAAGAAATATAGCTGACGATCAGTTACAAGTACAGTCAGCATCATATAGTTGGTAGCAGTCAAAGTGTCCGAATAGTTAATAACATTTTGATACGTTGTCTTTTTTAAATTTTAGTTTTTTATTATAGACATTTTTATAAATCGTCGTTTTTTACATAAGACATTCCCCATTCTTCAATAATGCCCCGTGTTAACGTCATGAACATCAATGTTGGAAACTGGATGACCTCGGGCGAGTGCAAACTTGCCGAATATGTACATATTATGGCTACCAACCTCCGGTCTCAAAGCACAAACAATGTGGTCCATATAGCTTGCAATTTAATTTAACCTAGCTGCATTACGGCGCGGCCGGCCTGATGGGTACCTGTCTAGAACTGGGTCAAACTAACGTTGAAACTTATGGGAAAAAGATAATTCGTTTACTCGAAGCTCTAGAAAGTGCAAGCTAATTAATAACCGCAACAGGTTGATGTGTTGTGACAGTTTTTAAGGTTCCGATACCTCAAAAGGATAAAACGGAACCCTTATAGGACCACTCGGTTGTCTGTCTGTCCGTCTGTCACAGCCGATTTGCTCCGAAACTACTGGACCGATTCAGTTGAAATTTGGTATACATATGTAAATTGATGACCCAAAGATGGACGCGTAAAGTAAATTAATGAATTCTGAACAAGGACGGCACTTTTGGGGGGTAAACTGGAAAATTAAAAAAAAAAATATCGTGTGACATATCAAATGAAAGGGGTTGTTGTAAGCATCTCATATTTTTTTTTATAATTTTAGCGAAAGCAGATTTGAAGTAATTTAGGAAAAAAGACGAAAACTGACCATTCCCCCCCCTTAACTCCGAAACTACTAAGCTTAAAATTTTGAAAATTATATGGAAAATAGTTCCTTGCCTAAAGATTACAGGAAAACCTATAAGACGTTTGAATATTCAAAGTAACGGGAAAATTCTCAATATTTTTGTGTATTATATACGGAACCCTCACCACGCGAGTTGAACTCGCACTTGTCCGGGTTTTTTTTAGAGATGAAACCTGCTTTCAAAGTCTTCAAACATGTCATTTAAAGAGTACATGGGAAAAATCATGAGAGCAAGGACCGGATAACCGCTTTTCAGGCTTAAGCCTATCGATTTGGTAACCCTATTGTTATGGTAAGCATATCGGATGCGGGAACCATAAGGTAACCTTAAGTTAACCCTATTGAGATATGTTTTTTTTTTAGTTTTATCAAAGCATGAATTCGTAAGTAAATCGGGTACTTTTCTAACTCCGACTCAAAGCCGTGTTTTATATCAGCCCCACGTCTTTTTTTCTATTTAGATTGATCGATTGATACACGGCTAGCCGATCGTTTTCGCACTCGAAATACTGTTGACTCATACACGCGCCTGGAAAACTAATCGGCAGCTCATACAAAATAATTATACGCACACCGCACACCTACCCACGCGTAGCACGGCGTGGCTTGAATGCTGATCAACCAAGGAAGCCGTTAGAAATAAACTTAACGTCGTCATACCATAGTTTATTATAATGCTCTGTGAAATAGTGGGATATATAGGGGAATAGTTTTGTTTTTTGACATTAGATTGTTTTTCTAGAAATATTCTACTAGTATTTTTTATACAATTTTTTTATCATATATATTTTATTCTTTATGTTTAAAAATTACTCTAAAAAATTAACTGACGATTTGAAAGTGCTTGTTACTAGGCCTACTTGAATAAAGATCATTTTGAGTTTGAGTTTGGGTTTGTGGGGACGGGGCTATTTGTCTGGATCTTGTAATAACACTATTTCCTTACAAGCTTTTCTCAAGCTCAAATTTTGCAAACCATTATCAAAAAAGATAGTTTAAAATTATTTTTTTGACTGAAACAGAAACTATTTATTGAGTGAGAGTGTGTCTTTGAAATGAATAGTGGTCTGCATTGTCTATAATAATTATATTTATTTATTTAAGGATTGCCACGGAGTTCACAATGTTACATTTTATGAAAAAACAAGCACTTATATAATGTCTACTTATAACCCTAATACTACTCCAGGCAAAATACGGTTTCGAAAAACATTTATTTATAGTAGCGTTTTTTTTGTTTATTTCATTCTAAAACATTATTCTAAGATGCTTTATTCAAGAATCCAACAAACTTTCCACCCGGAAGTAATTATATAGATTTAAATTAAACATTCATTGTCTTTTTTTTTATTTATATTGATTATTTTAAAGCAAATGTAAATGAACATAAATAAAGATAAAAAAATATTAATATTTATCCGGACTTTTTAGGAGCTAATTAAATATTGATTTTTTTGATGTCTGATTTTTTGTTGGATTTTGCCTCTAGGTAACTATTTAATTGATAATATATCCGTTACATTAAAAAAATTTGCTATTATAAATTATTTCCAAATATGTCATTTTTTCCATACAAGTTGTCAGTTCATTGCCTGGACTATACCCTAAACGGTGCTACCAGGGTGACCCGGGGGACCTCTATATAAATGTGACACCTGACGCTGTTAACTGGCTGTGCAACCTGGATGTTGACTTATGATAGTTTTTAGACTACCTCCTACAATGCATATACGCCATACGATGAAATAATACCCTAATAATAGGCAACCACAGCATGCGTTAGAATTTTTAGCATTGATGCACTAAGTAATTATCTAAGCTTAAAAATAAAATAAACTGAATCACATCAGTCGGACTATGATTCAAGGTTCAACAACAAATCCCTGATTTTGCATTTGAAGCTATTATGAGAATCACAAAAAATATCAATATTTTCGTGTTCTGTAACTAGATCATTGTAAGCACGCGATAGGCGAGGTACAGGCGAGTGGTGACTGTTATGTAACCCTTGTCCTAGATATCAATAGTATTTCCATGAATACTAAAATCATTTATTGTCTAAAGTAAATACAAGATGATGATTAACTAAATTAAATTAAAACTAAGTTGAATCTAAAAAAGGCCCTCGAGGCATTGTACCGAGGATGCTGGCGGCATTTCCTCGCTGAATTGCAATGCTGATGCGTTGCGCGAGAAAGCCGCCAGCTCTTCGGTCACCAGTTACATCGACCAGACGTTTCGTGATTTCTGCAAATAACTTATGCCCACGGACCGAGGGTTTCGACGCCAAAGGGTACAAAGTCGTACTCTCTGCCTCTATATTTATTACATTTCAGATTTTCGGCGTTTTCCGCCGCTGCACCCGCTTTAGAAGTAGTCCGTTGGAGGTGAGACGGTGCCAGTGTATCCCATGAATTAAATCGACCAACCTAAGGATAGGAGGCAATAGTGTATTGTGCCATTTCCGTAGCTGAAAATAAACTGATATAAACAGAATCCGTAACTAAAAATGCTAAGCCAGCCATTGCCCTCCACCAATAGTAGTAATGTACTCACTCACAGAATACATTCGGAATAAGGAATGGGCAATGAAAACAAACGATCTATTTCTATAATCCATTTACTTCCCATACATCGCGTTAACTATGCCAGATGCGCTTTTTATTAACTACTGAGATAGCGTGGCTGTATAAAGCTGATTTTCCACCGGAGGGGCGAGACGAGACGAGACGAGGCGAGAATTGAAATTTGTATGGCGGATTTTCAATCCTCACCCAGCGCATCTTCGGTGGAAAAAGTAAGGATTGACGAGGATGTGCGAGACGTGAATTGAAATATTTGTTGGTTCAAAAATGAACCGTATTGCTGTCACACCGTACGAAGCCTACAGTCAACGGCGAACACGCGCGAGCTAGCGGTGACTATTAATGCCAATTGTTCGACAAGGGCCAGTGCGATTTCAATCCTCGCCTCACCTCGTCTCGCCCCTCCGGCGGAAAATCAGCTTAAATGTGATTGCTAAAGTTTCAATATACAAGTAGGCCGACGTGTTCACATGTCCCGGGTATAGGTGGCGGCGTTTGGTGTTGGCAATGCGTTATTTATATAGACAGGTTAAAAAAGCCTGTTCCGTATGGCGTTTGATGGAGAATGCTTTTACGTAACATCGTACATAGATTTCCATTGTTAGCTTTCTTAGTTGAGCTTTAGTCAGAGCCAGTTGTTTCAAGTTTAATGTCTGTTAATGTTACGTTCTGGTAATCTAGTTCAGCTGTCAATATCGCTGCGCAAAGTATTGTTTGCTTATACAAAATACAAATATTTTATTTAGCAGAAACAGACTGACATTTAAAACATATCCATTACAAACTAGGCTGAGCCTTGATCTTGGATGTCTGCGAGAGCCAACAACAATTTGATTTGATTTGGGTTAACGTTAAACATTAAAATATGAATGGTGCTACTACCCGGCATCCTAAAAAAATCGTTCAACCATTATCTGAAATAAGACACGAGAAAGCTTCAAATGCACTAGACACTCACGCTCAGGCAGTATTCAGGCATTATTGGCAGTTCTGCAATGCGCCCCTAATGACACAATCGTTTATCATGAAATGTCTGGTGGTCGGTAAACAGCGCGAACATCGAGGTTGCAGTAATAAATCTAATTACGACCTCTAACCTTTGAACATGGGTTGAAATTGTTTTTGTGCTTAAATTTTTATTTTTATTTATTTATTTAGGTATACATACCACTTACAGAATATCCAACGCGTGATACATATTACAATAAGAAATATTTACAAGATTAAACACAGTATTTATACCTACGAGGATACAAATACCTACTTAACAATTTTTTTAATAACAATCGTCTACGTGAGAATTCAGCCAGAGTACCTACAGCTAAAAAGTCTGTTTTGGTCTTCTCTTCGCATGTTAGACATGATATTTACCGTAAACCGGGGTTATTTTAGGAAAAAATGGGGCTACTTTGATAATTTTGAATGTAGTATCAAAGCAGAGAAATATTTGAAACTAAGAAGATTTAATCGAGTATACAGCAAGATAGAATACTAATATATTCACTGCCACAGTTCAACTTATTTGATCAAAGTCGCCCCCCAAATATTACCGTATTGACTGTAAACGTAGAATAACTAACATTACTTCAAACGACGCACACTTACTGAGTTGAAAAGACGGTCAGGTCGGAGGTAGGGGGTGGATGCTTTATCAATTTACAAACGATCAAATCCCTGTTTAACAAATTATAGCTCAGACGTAAAAAACCGATCAGAAGTTTTTGCTATTAAGAGTAACGAAAATTGCCACAAACGTTTGCGTTTATTTCCTATATTAGAAAACACATTAACAATTCCGTATTCATCTCCAATGCAGATTTAATGCTAATGTGAATCATTTTGACCCTGGTTTAAACATGGTTAGCATCGCATTCCTAATTTTCGGAAGACCAACGCCGTACAAAATGCAATTAAAGCTCTAAAGGGCTTTTAAAGGTGCCTGCGAGCACTAAAAGGTTTAATAGCGAATATTCCATTTGAGAATTTCGCGGCAGTAAATTGTCGAAAATGTAGCTTTCCAGTTACCTCTTGCGAGTCCTTTAGAAGTGGGTACCTCTCACAGAGATAATGACGCTCGAACTTCCTGAAGACTTCTTTGAAAGGCGTCCCTGCCTGTTAATAGTCTTTTAGTTGAAATATGACGGGTATTTATTTACACGTAAGCGCTGAGCGAAAATATAAAAACCTATACCAATAATTTGTTTCATAACTACCTAACCATTAATCGAAAGTGAAAGGCGTGCATCTGTCTAAAACGCACACTTTTTCACTTTTCACGCTACTCACGCGTTAGTTTTTGTCTTATTCACTAATCAAGTATATAATTATGACTGTCAGCTTAATCGCTTCGTTGCTTCGTAACGGCTCAATTGCACTAATCCACCCGTTTAATACAATGGATGCGACAGTGGCAATTCGGCCAAACAGTAATAGAGTTTGTTATACAATTTCAACGTTTAATCTCAGAATGACTGTTTCTTATAGTTAGACAAATCGGACCTAATCTGCACAAGTGTCTAAAGGTCTCGTCTACTTTATTGTTCATATTTCGGCAATATTCGGGACTGTGCCGAGCTGACATCATTATATTTTGAGGCTCAAAGACACAAATGCTGAACCAGCAATCAAGCGACTCCTGTAGCGTCAGTCAATATGTGTACGGGGGCTGGGTTTCGGCAACTCGACGTCATAATAGCGCTATTTTGCGTATGTGGATTTTGAGGAAGCCTAGCTTTGTAATATTTTCTCTTTTATCGTGATGCAACCCATCTTCAGAGCCGTAGTAGACGGGTTGAATGTGGGTTGAATTAGCAGCCGAATCATTTAATGCATGTCTATGGCGGCTGTTATGTTCATGAAGAACAATAGTATAAACTGGCTCAATTTATTTCCAGGAAATGCTGCAGCGTTCCTCGCTAGAAACGCAGAAGTTGGAGCTGCTGTCGAAACTGAGTGAAATGCGGCTGCAGGCGGCGGCGCGCGGCATGCTCGAGCGGTCGCCACCACCTGACACCACGCCCGTGGCCCGCCCGGCCCCGCCCAGGGTAACTTATCTTATCTTATCTGCATTAGGGCCCGGATGCACTTCGACCCAGTGGGATCCTTTGTGCATATTATCCAGGGTAACACCAGGTTTGGGTTACCTATGTTTGGCCTAACAACTTTTTGCCTAATTTCAGTTCGCCTAATTTCATTTAAATTGTTAAAAAAATTGTTTGGCACAATAGCTCACTTTGCCTCACTTTTATTTGAGAAAAAATAATTTTTTCACTTCACATAATTTTATTTTGCCTAATTTCATTTTACCTAATTTTTAGATTGTATAATTTTATATACTGTTTGACTGACATAATCACATTTCGTTTCGTCTAACGTATTAAAAAATGTATGATTATTATAATTATGAATTTAAGTAAAAACATAATGAAATTAAATAAATATGAGAAACTTATGATTATTGTCATTATGAATTCGAATCGTTCTGAGTTATGATCGTTATTAATAAGAACTATTATGAATAATGATTGATTATTATGGTGTAAAATTGTATGAAAAACATTTTCGGAGTTCCAATAATAGGACTTAAATAGTAGATTGTATGACAAGGGGCTAAAATAAGCCATATAACCACGAGATGGATATTTTCCCGAGCGAAGCGAGGGAAAATAATTCGAGGGGTAATGTGGCTTTTAGACCCGAGTTATACACTCTACTTTTCACTTCGACTGCGAGAAAATAGTAAAACAAAGATTGTCCATCCACAATCAATAACAAATTTCACTGCGAAGAGATTGTTCAATTTAGCGTAAGGCGTTTTCTTTTTTAATGATTTGGAATTAGGGACTATAAAACACCTGATGTTTGATTGGTCGATTTTAATATGTAGCTGTATTCTGGTTGGTTGATAGCAAAGAGAAATGTTTTTTGAAAGAATAGTGATTGGTGGATTTAAATGATTTAGAATTAGGGACTAAAAAACACCTGATGTTTGATTGGTCGATTTTAATATGTAGCTGTAGGTATTGTGGTTGGTTGATAGCAAAGATAAATGTTTTTTGAAAGAGTTGTGATTGGTGGATTTAATATGGTGTAGTGTTTTGATTGGTCAAATTAAATGTGTTAAAAATCATAAATATGTATACATATTTTCCCTAGGGCCTAGATGTACTACTTTAGCCCCGCTTATTAAGCCTAATGTGACACACTTTTCGAGCATGAGATGTGAAAAACACATTATGATGATTCAGTATCAGACAAAAAATCTAAGTAAAAACGTTATTCGGCTATGTGATGATTAGTTAAAATAAGAGTCGCCAAAGTGATTATTAGATAGAATAATATTCGGCAAAATAAGATTTATGAAAATGGCTGGCCGGACGTAGAACCGATGGCCGTTGGGGCGGAAAGGTTCTCGAGTGGCGACCACGTACCGGAAGGCGCGGCGTGGGTAGGCCCCCCACAAGGTGGACTGATGACTAAAGGTCGCGGGAGTGCTCTGGATGCGGGTGGCGCAGAACCGGCCAATTTGGCACTCTTTGGGGGAGGCCTATGTCCAGCAGTGGACGTCTGTCGGCTGATATGATATGATGATGATTTTTTTTTAGTGGCTTAATGGTTATCGGACCAAAAATATCCGCGTTAATGGCCACACGAATTGATATTAAGAATACAAATCTGTATGATTCAATGTGTTGAGGATTTTATTTTTGGGTGGTGTATTTTTTTATTGTATTGCATATGTTTGAGAAAAGCATACATGCCTGGCCGTAAAAAGGGCTTGCCGGCTTCATATCACTATACCTACGTGAGTAGGTATAGTGATAAGCCCTTCTTTCCTGGCGTCTGCAGTAATCCTAATAATAGAAGCTAAAAGTTTGTATGTTTAGGTTTAGATGTTTGTTACTCAATCACGCATAAACGGCTCAACCGATTTGGATGAAATTTTGCACGAAGATAGTTTATAGCCTGGATTAAAATATAGGATAGTTTTTATCCCGGGTCCACGCAGACGAAGTTGCGGGCGAAAGCTAGTGTACTGTGAGGATCAACAATTAAATAATTAAGGTGAGCAACAATAGAGATGTTTATTCTTACACAGCCAAGCTAAGACTGTCTACACAAGGAAGGATGACAGCTGTTCCCTTTTCTCAATTTAAATCTATTATCTTTTTTATTAGCGGTCAGTACAGTAATGCCCAAGTGGAGGATTACATCCTTCACAGTACTATAACTTTGATCGATCTTTAATCGTAAGTTGGTGTCACCCGCTCTTATGGATTAGATTTGTGCCACGACACGACACTAAACACTATAGAAGAGGTGTCAAGCGCGGTTTCTATCGGGACCGGTGTCGCCACCTCATCCCCTCCACGGCGCCTGCACGACGATCAGGTGACGTTGGCGCGAAAGCTTTAAGGTGGTTCGCTTTCCATACAAAACGTAATTTGACATTCGCAGGCTAACGGCGTGATATTTTTAGAAACATGTATAGCATACTTTCATAAATTAGCTTTCCATTTGCGCGAAATTCCCCCTTTCCTAGAATAAACTTGTATAAACTAGAATAATCTGAGAAAAATAGTTTTCCCAAAGTATCACGCCCCAAACGAATTTCTCAAATTATTCTAGTTTTCGCGCAAATGGAAAGCCAATTTATGAAAGTTTGTTACATAAGTTTCCTAAAATATCACGCCGTTAGTCTGAGAATGTCAAATGACGTTTTGTGTGTGAGCGAACCACCTTTAAGCGCATGCTTAAACATCTCTATAGTATGTAGTGTTCTGTGTTTGTAACGTAGTGGCAACCGTTTGATTTCCAGACACCGCCGGCCAACTACGGGCGTCAGATCGAGCGGAACACGCACATGTACTCGTCGCTGCCGCGCTCGTCCGTGCTGGCGACGGGCGCGTTCGGTAAACAACCACAACAACATACCATGGTGGTGGCGCGCGGGCGCGGACACTCCGTGCCCAACCTAGGTCGGCCCCTGTGCATGCCGTGTGCCTGTGCCCCGCCTGACCCCGCACGCCAGCTCGCTCCCCTCACTGCACTTACCCTTACCATCAACCAAAGTGACGACTGAGGCAATAAAACCATTAGGCTCGCGTCATCTCTTTCGCATTCTTTTACGGAGCGTGCGGAGATCCATAGTGCAAATGGTACCCGCAAAAAATAATGTCCAATTGTCAAAGTCACCATCATTTCAAGCATGCAGAGTCCGCCGGGTTTTTATAAAAACTTTTTGTCTACACACATACTATAAACCCGCTAAAATGCGTTCAGAAACTGGCAGTAATAACCAGCAAAACAGATTGGCAGCAGTACATTTATAAATATAAATTACTTGTTGATTTATAAAAGATATCAATATTGATAATGACTTTCAAATTTCGATGCGTGGCCCAGAGGTCAAAGCAAACCAACTAGATTTTGTTATGGACAATGGACATCTAGTTGGTCACGATTTGAAATCTAGTCGGCCATGGCGGTGCAATGGCGGATATTCTAATGGTTCCCGAACACATAATTGAGGATTTATTATATGTGTTTGGATAAAGTAGTGTATGCAACTGTACATAATTAGGCCTTAAAACACTCGCTAACGCTCGTTTCATGAAATTACACTCGTGATTTAAGGCCTCTCATTATGTACAGTCACATAAACTACTGTTAACACAGGTTTTTGGTTACCGGTTACGCAACCCACGGGCAATTTGATCTGTATATTCTATATTTCCTAAGAAATTCGAGTTGCGTGACAGGTGGATTGAGGCCTTTAGGAGGCTACATACGACTATGCTTAAGTATAATCTTATAGTCAACTATTTCAGCTCCAAGTTGTACATTAGCTGGCATATTATCTTAAAGAGTATAGTCCCGTTTATTTCGCACCTTGGCAGTCCTTATAATTTTGCCGTTGGCACTCGTCGACTTTTCTATTGTTATATATTTATCCACATATTTATATATTACAAACCCTACAAAAGAGCGAGCGCACATTTTATTGGCACGTTGAAGTTATGTGGATTTGCATCTCAATATATCCTCCTCAATTCCTTTCTCATCATTTCCGATAGCCGAATTGGGTGTTTAACGTAGGTATTTAATATCCATTAAAAGCAAAATGTGCGATATTCTTTGTATATTTACAGTATTCCTATTTTCAGTATTCAGCTATTCTATTATTATTGTATAGTTGATTGTTAGACTTTATAAACGAAACTCCAAAATTATTATGGTTTTTTTGCTATCTTTGATTTTTACGAATACGAGTAGCTCTTTTATCGCTTATGCTTATAGACAAGTGTCTGTTGTTATATTGGCTATTACAGCATCGCTTTAAATGTTGTCTTTAAGTTGTATTGTTACCTAACTTACATATGAATACAATATACATGTGGTTTGAATTTAAACGACGGATTTTAGCTTCAACAGTAACTACCTAAGTCTACATCTTCATCAAATATTTCTTATTAATCATAAGCACAAGTTGCATTTGACTTCAGATACCCATTTTTGCTAATTCTCAGTCCTAAAGATTTCAATTCCTAAAGGTTCCCACATCTGCAGTCACTTCGCACTGAATTTAACTTTTTTAATGCGTTCCGTACCTACATGAGAATTTACGTATGCGGAAAAATGCAAAAACCGGCCAAGTGCGAGTCGGACTCGCGCACGAAGGGTTCCGTACCATTATCTACAAAAACGGCAAAAAAATCATGTCTGTTGTATGGGAGCCCCAGTCCGACTCGCACTTGGCCGGTGTTTTAGTATTTGTTGTTATAGCGGCAACTGAAATACATAATCTGTGAAAATTTCAACTCTCTAGCTATCAGGGTTCTTGAGATACAGCCTGGTGCCAGACAGACGGACGGACGGACAGCGAAGTCTTAGTAATAGGGTCCCGTTTTTACCTGTTGGGTACGGAACCCTAAAAACGGAGATATGCGTCCGAATAAGAATCTGTATATTTGACAATCTTAAGCCATAGAAATCTATTGGTAGAATTGGGAATATACCGGTAATCTGTAGAGTTTCAAACAATATCTTCCCAAATTACCGGAGTAAAACGTAGCACCTGATTGCAGCGGAAAAAGAGGAGGCCATCCCTCGCGGCAGCCCCTCCCCCTCGCTGCGCGACATGCGCGCGCGCCTCGGCAGCGGCGGCGTGCGCCTCGAGGGCGACGACCTCGCGCGGGCCTCTCTGCGCGTGGCCACGCCGCCGCGCCGCCCGAACAACACCATGCCCTGGTGAGTGACAGTGGCTGCAGTCAGTATTGAAAGAGGAGGCCATCCCTCGCGGCAGCCCCTCCCCCTCGCTGCGCGACATGCGCGCGCGCCTCGGCAGCGGCGGCGTGCGCCTCGAGGGCGACGACCTCGCGCGGGCCTCTCTGCGCGTGGCCACGCCGCCGCGCCGCCCGAACAACACCATGCCCTGGTGAGTGACAGTGGCTGCAGTCAGTATTGAAAGAGGAGGCCATCCCTCGCGGCAGCCCCTCCCCCTCGCTGCGCGACATG
This sequence comes from Epinotia nisella, assembly GCA_932294315.1. NCBI lineage: Eukaryota > Metazoa > Arthropoda > Insecta > Lepidoptera > Tortricidae > Epinotia > Epinotia nisella. Next base: position 21,681,957 of record OW028678.1, on the reverse strand, counting down.
CGCGCGCGCCTCGGCAGCGGCGGCGTGCGCCTCGAGGGCGACGACCTCGCGCGGGCCTCTCTGCGCGTGGCCACGCCGCCGCGCCGCCCGAACAACACCATGCCCTGGTGAGTGACAGTGGCTGCAGTCAGTATTGAAAGAGGAGGCCATCCCTCGCGGCAGCCCCTCCCCCTCGCTGCGCGACATGCGCGCGCGCCTCGGCAGCGGCGGCGTGCGCCTCGAGGGCGACGACCTCGCGCGGGCCTCTCTGCGCGTGGCCACGCCGCCGCGCCGCCCGAACAACACCATGCCCTGGTGAGTGACAGTGGCTGCAGTCAGTATTGAAAGAGGAGGCCATCCCTCGCGGCAGCCCCTCCCCCTCGCTGCGCGACATGCGCGCGCGCCTCGGCAGCGGCGGCGTGCGCCTCGAGGGCGACGACCTCGCGCGGGCCTCTCTGCGCGTGGCCACGCCGCCGCGCCGCCCGAACAACACCATGCCCTGGTGAGTGACAGTGGCTGCAGTCAGTATTGAAAGAGGAGGCCATCCCTCGCGGCAGCCCCTCCCCCTCGCTGCGCGACATGCGCGCGCGCCTCGGCAGCGGCGGCGTGCGCCTCGAGGGCGACGACCTCGCGCGGGCCTCTCTGCGCGTGGCCACGCCGCCGCGCCGCCCGAACAACACCATGCCCTGGTGAGTGACAGTGGCTGCAGTCAGTATTGAAAGAGGAGGCCATCCCTCGCGGCAGCCCCTCCCCCTCGCTGCGCGACATGCGCGCGCGCCTCGGCAGCGGCGGCGTGCGCCTCGAGGGCGACGACCTCGCGCGGGCCTCTCTGCGCGTGGCCACGCCGCCGCGCCGCCCGAACAACACCATGCCCTGGTGAGTGACAGTGGCTGCAGTCAGTATTGAAAGAGGAGGCCATCCCTCGCGGCAGCCCCTCCCCCTCGCTGCGCGACATGCGCGCGCGCTTCGGCAGCGGCGGCGTGCGCCTCGAGGGCGACGACCTCGCGCGGGCCTCTCTGCGCGTGGCCACGCCGCCGCGCCGCCCGAACAACACCATGCCCTGGTGAGTGACAGTGGCTGCAGTCAGTATTGAAAGAGGAGGCCATCCCTCGCGGCAGCCCCTCCCCCTCGCTGCGCGACATGCGCGCGCGCCTCGGCAGCGGCGGCGTGCGCCTCGAGGGCGACGACCTCGCGCGGGCCTCTCTGCGCGTGGCCACGCCGCCGCGCCGCCCGAACAACACCATGCCCTGGTGAGTGACAGTGGCTGCAGTCAGTATTGAAAGAGGAGGCCATCCCTCGCGGCAGCCCCTCCCCCTCGCTGCGCGACATGCGCGCGCGCCTCTGCAGCGGCGGCGTGCGCCTCGAGGGCGACGACCTCGCGCGGGCCTCTCTGCGCGTGGCCACGCCGCCGCGCCGCCCGAACAACACCATGCCCTGGTGAGTGACAGTGGCTGCAGTCAGTATTGAAAGAGGAGGCCATCCCTCGCGGCAGCCCCTCCCCCTCGCTGCGCGACATGCGCGCGCGCCTCGGCAGCGGCGGCGTGCGCCTCGAGGGCGACGACCTCGCGCGGGCCTCTCTGCGCGTGGCCACGCCGCCGCGCCGCCCGAACAACACCATGCCCTGGTGAGTGACAGTGGCTGCAGTCAGTATTGAAAGAGGAGGCCATCCCTCGCGGCAGCCCCTCCCCCTCGCTGCGCGACATGCGCGCGCGCCTCGGCAGCGGCGGCGTGCGCCTCGAGGGCGACGACCTCGCGCGGGCCTCTCTGCGCGTGGCCACGCCGCCGCGCCGCCCGAACAACACCATGCCCTGGTGAGTGACAGTGGCTGCAGTCAGTATTGAAAGAGGAGGCCATCCCTCGCGGCAGACCCTCCCCCTCGCTGCGCGACATGCGCGCGCGCCTCGGCAGCGGCGGCGTGCGCCTCGAGGGCGACGACCTCGCGCGGGCCTCTCTGCGCGTGGCCATGCCGCCGCGCCGCCCGAACAACACCATGCCCTGGTGAGTGACAGTGGCTGCAGTCAGTATTGAAAGAGGAGGCCATCCCTCGCGGCAGCCCCTCCCCCTCGCTGCGCGACATGCGCGCGCGCCTCGGCAGCGGCGGCGTGCGCCTCGAGGGCGACGACCTCGCGCGGGCCTCTCTGCGCGTGGCCACGCCGCCGCGCCGCCCGAACAACACCATGCCCTGGTGAGTGACAGTGGCTGCAGTCAGTATTGAAAGAGGAGGCCATCCCTCGCGGCAGCCCCTCCCCCTCGCTGCGCGACATGCGCGCGCGCCTCGGCAGCGGCGGCGTGCGCCTCGAGGGCGACGACCTCGCGCGGGCCTCTCTGCGCGTGGCCACGCCGCCGCGCCGCCCGAACAACACCATGCCCTGGTGAGTGACAGTGGCTGCAGTCAGTATTGAAAGAGGAGGCCATCCCTCGCGGCAGCCCCTCCCCCTCGCTGCGCGACATGCGCGCGCGCCTCGGCAGCGGCGGCGTGCGCCTCGAGGGCGACGACCTCGCGCGGGCCTCTCTGCGCGTGGCCACGCCGCCGCGCCGCCCGAACAACACCATGCCCTGGTGAGTGACAGTGGCTGCAGTCAGTATTGAAAGAGGAGGCCATCCCTCGCGGCAGCCCCTCCCCCTCGCTGCGCGACATGCGCGCGCGCCTCGGCAGCGGCGGCGTGCGCCTCGAGGGCGACGACCTCGCGCGGGCCTCTCTGCGCGTGGCCACGCCGCCGCGCCGCCCGAACAACACCATGCCCTGGTGAGTGACAGTGGCTGCAGTCAGTATTGAAAGAGGAGGCCATCCCTCGCGGCAGCCCCTCCCCCTCGCTGCGCGACATGCGCGCGCGCCTCGGCAGCGGCGGCGTGCGCCTCGAGGGCGACGACCTCGCGCGGGCCTCTCTGCGCGTGGCCACGCCGCCGCGCCGCCCGAACAACACCATGCCCTGGTGAGTGACAGTGGCTGCAGTCAGTATTGAAAGAGGAGGCCATCCCTCGCGGCAGCCCCTCCCCCTCGCTGCGCGACATGCGCGCGCGCCTCGGCAGCGGCGGCGTGCGCCTCGAGGGCGACGACCTCGCGCGGGCCTCTCTGCGCGTGGCCACGCCGCCGCGCCGCCCGAACAACACCATGCCCTGGTGAGTGACAGTGGCTGCAGTCAGTATTGAAAGAGGAGGCCATCCCTCGCGGCAGCCCCTCCCCCTCGCTGCGCGACATGCGCGCGCGCCTCTGCAGCGGCGGCGTGCGCCTCGAGGGCGACGACCTCGCGCGGGCCTCTCTGCGCGTGGCCACGCCGCCGCGCCGCCCGAACAACACCATGCCCTGGTGAGTGACAGTGGCTGCAGTCAGTATTGAAAGAGGAGGCCATCCCTCGCGGCAGCCCCTCCCCCTCGCTGCGCGACATGCGCGCGCGCCTCGGCAGCGGCGGCGTGCGCCTCGAGGGCGACGACCTCGCGCGGGCCTCTCTGCGCGTGGCCACGCCGCCGCGCCGCCCGAACAACACCATGCCCTGGTGAGTGACAGTGGCTGCAGTCAGTATTGAAAGAGGAGGCCATCCCTCGCGGCAGCCCCTCCCCCTCGCTGCGCGACATGCGCGCGCGCCTCGGCAGCGGCGGCGTGCGCCTCGAGGGCGACGACCTCGCGCGGGCCTCTCTGCGCGTGGCCACGCCGCCGCGCCGCCCGAACAACACCATGCCCTGGTGAGTGACTGCAATTATTGTTGAAGGAGGTCATACTGCGTGGTATTTCATTCCCTTTGCGAGCGCACCACGGTGGATGTCAGGACGCTTCGCTGGCCAGCTAATATTCCATGGTGAGTGACTTACAGTCGTTGAAGGAAGATATTATACTGAGTGGAAGCATCTCCTCGGTGCGACTCCGACTCGACAGCGTGTGGCTTGAGGGCGATGCGGAATAGGGAGAGTTCAAGGGTAAACAATTGTTGATGAACCAAAAAAATATTGTTAAAAAGTATTAATTACAAAATATAATTAAAATCATGGACCTTGAAAGTGTAGAAAAATAATATATATATATTTACTGTTCAAGAATAAATTTAAAGCTACCAATAGAATCCTTACGCTTTTATAGAAACAAAATTGTATGACAACTATGGATCTAAACGCAGTACAGTGACTGAAACAGCAATTTACCTGATTTTCTATATACCGATTAGTACAAATATCACACTGACGTCATGATTCAATGTTGATCAGTATGAAACTTTTCGGCTGCCGCCGACGAGGTCGTCTTTAACTATTTTTTTTGGAAATGTATGGTCTTTAATTGTAATTGCTCCCATATGTTGTGTTCCTCTTCAAAAACCGGTTCGAATGGCATCGTAAAAAATGTCAGTTCACAAGCGTACAATGTTCAACTGTCCGTGCCCGTTGGCAGGCAAACGACGGACGTGCGGCAGTGGGACGCGGACACGTCGTGCGGCTGGCTGGAGCACCTGGGGCTGGAGGTGTACGCGCCGGCCGCGCGCGCGTGGCTCGGCGACGCGCGCGGGACGCTCGCCGCCGCCGCGCCGCACGCCATCGAGAAGGAGCTGGCCATCAAACACCCCATGCACAGGAAGAAGATAGTGCTCGCGCTCACGGACCTGCTGGTGAGTGACGCGTGGACGACGCCAGTGGCTATGCGAACTGTAGCTGTCTTCTTAAATTTAAGAGTTGTCCATTTGTCGTTTTTTTTTTAATATCCTGCAAAGCTTGGCAATCTGTTTTGTACAAAACAATAATCCTTTCTGCCGTCTGATGTCATTCATCGGTTATAAATTCTATATTGAGGAAGCCATCCAATGATGCTTTCCTCATTCGTAGTCTGCGAATCTCCTCGCAGGTCCACTACACTATTCCTCTTCAGTCGGGAGAATTGCAAGCTGCGAACTCCTTGCAGCTGCGCAGCTAATTCATTTTTGTGATTATTCAGTGACTTGATAATTATTACTATATGTTGCTATTTCTTATTTTACTGTTTGCAGATTGAGGTCTAAGTTGATATATTTGTTACTTATGTAAGGTGGTATCTTGAACATAGTTCTCATTGCCTTGCTTTGAAAACGCTCCAATATTTCGATATTACTATGGCTGGCTGTTCCCCACAGCTGGATGCCGTACGTCCATATAGACTTCAGGCCTTTTGTCGATGGAGAATTTTCCATTTCTCTTTGTCGTACGCCAGCCCTTTGATTTGCTGAGAATCGGCCTGCTGTTGGCTGGGAATCGGCTCTCCATAGAAATATACAATTTAAAATTTTAGGACACTTTTTTGTCGGAAAATGGCTTCTTCTAGTCAGTATCGTACCACAACATGATTTTGGGATAATTTGTCTCGCTAAATAAAGACTTATAATTTTTGGAGCTTATGTGAAAAATCGGATTTTCTCTGAAAGTAAAACGAAAACCGTAATATATAATACCCTCACGGACTGTTATAATACTAATTATTTCTGATTTTTTTGATGTACTCAATTTTTTAAGAATCGATGCCGTTTTTTTTAAATCAATATTTTTTAAAGTTTTTTTTATTGTTTTTTGTTTGATTTTCCTTTTATTCTTCTTTTTGAGTATATAAAAAAAATTTGAGTCTGTTCGGGGTAAAAGCTAATGAGTTTTTTAGAAAAAAATGTATAGCGCCGCTTTAAGGCATTAAGCTCGTCATTTGTACATATTTTTTTGTATTTTGTGCAATAAAGTTTAAATAAATAAATAAATCGTCGCAGACACTTATAATACTAATTATTTCTGATTTTTTGACGTACTCAATTTCTTTAAACAGTGGATATCCAAAACAGACATACGAAAAGATTTTTACTCAGATCGGTAACCATACCAGCCTTCCCGTTGTGAGCATACAGGTCGCGGTATGCAATAAGATAGATAGGAAATAAGAGGTTTTATGTCGAGTGCGTGCTGATGAAATTTGAACCTTATTAATTTACGATAAAGTTGTTATTCGTATGAAATCATTCGTTATTTATGCATTTCATTTTGCCGGGTGATTAGCGGTCGGCTTTAACAATAGAGAACAATTCTATTTAACGGCACAATTCGCGCGGCCGATTGTCAACACTAGTAATGCGATGGTTGTGTTGGCACCGGCAGGGCGGGCACGGCGACCCGCTGCTGACGCTGGCGGGCGCGCTGGACTCGGCGTGGGCGCTGCGCTGGCTGGAGGACGTGGGCGTGTGCGGCGCGCGCGCGGCCGCGGCCGACGCGGCGCTGGACGGCCGCGCGCTGCACCGCCTCACGCACGCTGAGCTGCACGCGCACCTGCGCGTCGCGCACGCGCTGCACGCGCTCGCCGTGCGCAGAGGTACCGCGCCAGGGGGATACCCCACCATATTCGAAAACACCGGCCAAGTGCGAGTTGGACTCGCGCACGAAGGGTTCTGTACCGTTATCTATAAAAAAGGCAAAAAAAATATGTCTGTTGTATGGGAGCCCCAGTCCGACTCGCACTTGGCCGGTTTTTTAGTATTTGTTGTTATAGCGGCAACAGAAAATACATAATCTGTGAAAATTTCAACTCTCTAGCTATCACGGTTCTTGAGATACAGCCTGGTGACAGACAGACGGACAGCGAAGTCTTAGTAATAGGGTCCCGTTTTTACCCGTTGGGTACGGAACCCTAAAACAAAACCTTTCTTTTGATACGATGGCTTCGTTTATTTTGTGTCGAAACTATCGTCCAAAAAATCTAAAAGTGCACATATTTAACTAATAAATCCCTTCAACATGGCACCTTCGATATATCATGCTGCAGTAGCTGCTTCTGTATAGCCAAAATTGCAACATCGAAATTCATGTTTTCGTATAACTAGTTTAACCAGAATAAACCATTCATTCATTCAGAGTACTCAACGCACGAAAAAAAACACTTATTCACATACCAACGATTTCATAGCGCTGCGGTCGTAGCCAAGTCGTAGTCCCTAATATGCGAAAATCGTTTTTGTAGAGCAAAGCGCCTGCGAAAAGAACGCCCATCTGGCGGGTTCCTGGCACTGAAAGTATTGACGTGTAACCTTCGCGCGCTAATCAAGTATGTCTCACCAGGCATCCAAGTGCTGCGGGACAACAAGTTCAACCCGGACACGATGATCCGGCGCGCGGCGGAGGACGGCGAGGGACAGGAGGACATCGCGCGCTGGTCCTCGCACCGCGTCATGCAGTGGCTCAAGCAGATCGACCTCGCCGAGTACGCGCCCAACCTGCGCGGCGCCGGTACGTATCGCAGGCCTGGTCCACTAGTGGACCCAAGTGCTCCGGGACAACAAGTTCAACCCGGACACGATGATCCGGCGCGCGGCGGAGGACGGCGAGGGACAGGAGGACATCGCGCGCTGGTCCTCGCACCGCGTCATGCAGTGGCTCAAGCAGATCGACCTCGCCGAGTACGCGCCCAACCTGCGCGGCGCCGGTACGTATCGCAGGCCTGGTCCACTAGTGGACCCAAGTGCTCCGGGACAACAAGTTCAACCCGGACACGATGATCCGGCGCGCGGCGGAGGACGGCGAGGGACAGGAGGACATCGCGCGCTGGTCCTCGCACCGCGTCATGCAGTGGCTCAAGCAGATCGACCTCGCCGAGTACGCGCCCAACCTGCGCGGCGCCGGTACGTATCGCAGGCCTGGTCCACTAGTGGACCCAAGTGCTCCGGGACAACAAGTTCAACCCGGACACGATGATCCGGCGCGCGGCGGAGGACGGCGAGGGACAGGAGGACATCGCGCGCTGGTCCTCGCACCGCGTCATGCAGTGGCTCAAGCAGATCGACCTCGCCGAGTACGCGCCCAACCTGCGCGGCGCCGGTACGTATCGCAGGCCTGGTCCACTAGTGGACCCAAGTGCTCCGGGACAACAAGTTCAACCCGGACACGATGATCCGGCGCGCGGCGGAGGACGGCGAGGGACAGGAGGACATCGCGCGCTGGTCCTCGCACCGCGTCATGCAGTGGCTCAAGCAGATCGACCTCGCCGAGTACGCGCCCAACCTGCGCGGCGCCGGTACGTATCGCAGGCCTGGTCCACTAGTGGACCCAAGTGCTCCGGGACAACAAGTTCAACCCGGACACGATGATCCGGCGCGCGGCGGAGGACGGCGAGGGACAGGAGGACATCGCGCGCTGGTCCTCGCACCGCGTCATGCAGTGGCTCAAGCAGATCGACCTCGCCGAGTACGCGCCCAACCTGCGCGGCGCCGGTACGTATCGCAGGCCTGGTCCACTAGTGGACCCAAGTGCTCCGGGACAACAAGTTCAACCCGGACACGATGATCCGGCGCGCGGCGGAGGACGGCGAGGGACAGGAGGACATCGCGCGCTGGTCCTCGCACCGCGTCATGCAGTGGCTCAAGCAGATCGACCTCGCCGAGTACGCGCCCAACCTGCGCGGCGCCGGTACGTATCGCAGGCCTGGTCCACTAGTGGACCCAAGTGCTCCGGGACAACAAGTTCAACCCGGACACGATGATCCGGCGCGCGGCGGAGGACGGCGAGGGACAGGAGGACATCGCGCGCTGGTCCTCGCACCGCGTCATGCAGTGGCTCAAGCAGATCGACCTCGCCGAGTACGCGCCCAACCTGCGCGGCGCCGGTACGTATCGCAGGCCTGGTCCACTAGTGGACCCAAGTGCTCCGGGACAACAAGTTCAACCCGGACACGATGATCCGGTGCGCGGCGGAGGACGGCGAGGGACAGGAGGACATCGCGCGCTGGTCCTCGCACCGCGTCATGCAGTGGCTCAAGCAGATCGACCTCGCCGAGTACGCGCCCAACCTGCGCGGCGCCGGTACGTATCGCAGGCCTGGTCCACTAGTGGACCCAAGTGCTCCGGGACAACAAGTTCAACCCGGACACGATGATCCGGCGCGCGGCGGAGGACGGCGAGGGACAGGAGGACATCGCGCGCTGGTCCTCGCACCGCGTCATGCAGTGGCTCAAGCAGATCGACCTCGCCGAGTACGCGCCCAACCTGCGCGGCGCCGGTACGTATCGCAGGCCTGGTCCACTAGTGGACCCAAGTGCTCCGGGACAACAAGTTCAACCCGGACACGATGATCCGGCGCGCGGCGGAGGACGGCGAGGGACAGGAGGACATCGCGCGCTGGTCCTCGCACCGCGTCATGCAGTGGCTCAAGCAGATCGACCTCGCCGAGTACGCGCCCAACCTGCGCGGCGCCGGTACGTATCGCAGGCCTGATCCACTAGTGGACCCAAGTGCTCCGGGACAACAAGTTCAACCCGGACACGATGATCCGGCGCGCGGCGGAGGACGGCGAGGGACAGGAGGACATCGCGCGCTGGTCCTCGCACCGCGTCATGCAGTGGCTCAAGCAGATCGACCTCGCCGAGTACGCGCCCAACCTGCGCGGCGCCGGTACGTATCGCAGGCCTGGTCCACTAGTGGACCCAAGTGCTCCGGGACAACAAGTTCAACCCGGACACGATGATCCGGCGCGCGGCGGAGGACGGCGAGGGACAGGAGGACATCGCGCGCTGGTCCTCGCACCGCGTCATGCAGTGGCTCAAGCAGATCGACCTCGCCGAGTACGCGCCCAACCTGCGCGGCGCCGGTACGTATCGCAGGCCTGGTCCACTAGTGGACCCAAGTGCTCAGGGACAACAAATTCAACCCGGAGACGGTGATCCGGCGCGTAGGAGATGATTCCCGGAATAAAATGTATTCTATATATTAATCGAGGCTATGTATATCGAAATTCATCTTAATCCGTTTAACCGTTTTTGCGTGATTGAGTAAAAAACATCCAATCCAAACTTTCGCATTTGTAATATTACTAACTTCCGCCCGCGACTTCGTCTGCGTGGACCCGTGACAAAAACTATCCTAATATAAATATTTTAATCCAGGCTATAAACTATCTTCATGCAAAATTTCATCCGAATCGCCGCCGCATTGAGTAACAAACATTTAAACATCCAAACTTTCGCATTTATAATATTAATAGGACGGTGTATAATAACAGTAAGATAATATATAATATTAGTAGGATAATATATAATAGTAGGTAATAGGATAATATATAATAGTAGTAGAATAGGATATAATATTAGTTGGATAATATATCATATTAGTAGGATATATAATATTAGTAGGATAATATATAATAGTAGTAGAATAGGAGATAATATTAGTTGGATAATATATAATAGTAGTAGAATAGGAGATAATATTAGTAGGATAATATATAATAGTAGTAGATTAGGATATAATATTAGTTGGCTAAAAACCAATTTACAACAATTACAACTAATTAAACTAAACTTAAAACTAAGTATCAAACAACCCGCCCCGCGTCCCTCCTGGTGCAAAGGTGCCCATTACGCTAGCCGCATTGCCGCGCTGAACAGCTATGGCTAATATATCATATTAGTACAATACAATACAATACAATACAAATACTCTTTATTGCACACCTCACACAAAAAAAGCAGTTACAGAGAGAAACAATACAATAACATGTAGGTAGAGGTAGACAACAGGCGGTCTTATCGCTGAAGAGCGATCTCTTCCAGACAACCTTTGGGTATCGGAGAAAGAGATAAAACTAGATTATGCAGTAGGTGGTGCAGCGATTATTATTAATCAAAAACCGGCCAAGTGCGTGTCGGACCACGCAAAACGAAGGGTTCCGTGCCTATTAATAAAAAGGTCGTATCGTCACAGAAATTTTACGGCACTTACGTCCTTTTCTTTGAGGAAGGCAGTTTTTCAGCAATATCTCGAAAACCTCTGAACCGATCTTGTTCAAAACAATTTTCGGTGAATGAAATTAATAAGCCCTATGTCCATTAATTTTTCCATATTTTTAAAATACACCGTTCAAAAATTAGAGGGGGGGGGGACAGAATTTTAGTGACTTTCGGGGCGATTATCTCCGACCCTATTCACTTAATCAAAAAAAATGCTAAGAAACCTTACATTTATTTTGAAAGGCCTATCGATTGATGTGCCACACAGGGGGTCACAATGAAAAAAAAAATTTTGACTTTTAGTTTTATGTATGGAGTGCACCCCTAAAAAAATTTTTTTTTGTCATTTTAATTACAAAACTATGTAGCGGCTAACGAAATACACCTATCCTCAAAATTTTATTCAAATACACCTTACAGTTTTCGAGTAAAATGCCTGTGACATACGGACAGACGGACAGACGGACAGACGGACAGACGGACAGACGGACATGACGAAACTATAAGGGTTCCGTTTTTGCCATTTTGGCTACGGAACCCTAAAAATCAAGAAATTATAAAAATAAACGTACATAAATACCTCTATATATATATAAACATACACACACAATCATACATATATACAAATAACACAAACACAAATATAATGATACATAAACAGTCAGCCAAAAAATACAATCAGGGTTAGGGGAGAGACAAATAATGTTCTTTAAGAAGGGATTTGAGGTTGCCGATAGATTTTGCTTGTCTGATGTCAAGAGGGAGAGAGTTCCACAGTCGGATAGAATTAATAGTGAACGAACTATTGTAAAATTTGGTAGATGACGAAGGCACAGTTAATAGCAAATTGTTAGAACATCTAACAGAATTTAAAAAACTAAAACGTTCTTTGAGATAGCGGGGGGTTGCAGGGTTAAAAAGGATATTATACAGAAGCGAAATAATGTGAGAGTTACGGCGATAACGGATAGGGAGCCACTTGAGTTTAGAACGGAAACTAGAAACATAGTAAGATAATGTATAATATTAGTTGTATATTATAATTGTTCCAGGCGTTCACGGCGGGCTGATGCTGCTGGAGCCGCGTTTCACGGCCGAGCTGCTGGCCGCGCTGCTCAACATCCCCGCCAACAAGACGCTCCTGCGGCGGCACCTCACGCAGAGGTGAACTGAACCCTCATTCTATATCATTACGGTTGTGTTTGCCTTGCTTATGTCTCCACTCTCCATTCGCATATCTTTCATTTCCATTTTTGGTTTCATGTAAGAAACACTCGTATATACTTATTTGACGTCCACTAAAATAAAGTTCGTGAAATAGTACGTTATTGCCGTGGCCGGGAAGGAGGCAATTGCAGGCTGAGTATCTGTTTAAACGGACGAGCTTGCGAGTCCGTTTAATTATAATACGAAGCCTGCAATTGCCATTCCGGCTGAGGCTAATATAGTGCTTTTCTCAAAAATGGGGGAATAATAAACTTTAAATATCGTTGCACAACTTGAAAATATTACTGATTTCCCGCCGTTTTTCTTTTTAAACCGAATCGCAAGTGTATTTTTCCACCGAAAAACGCAAACTATTTGAGACACATAGAAAAACGTCGCGTTTGCAACAGAAAAATACGAGTTGAATTGGCTAAATACGACCTGTGCCGTCTTTTATATGCCAGTTTCGACTTTTTAAAAAGTTTGGTACTCGACAAATAAAGGAATTTATATGTAACATTCCAGGCGGCCTGCAATGTTTTTTTATTTTTTAATTTTGATCTGACCTGAAACTATACACTTTACCTTCCAATATGTAGCGACTTATGTACACTTTGCGGGCCATTTTTGAGAAAATGTCTTTTTATTGTCGATAATGTTGATACCCTCGGTACGTGGTCGCCACCGGCAGGCTCCCCCACAAGGTGGACTGATGACCTGGTCAAGGTAGCGGGAGTCCGCTGGATGCGGGTGGCGCAGGACCTGTCATTGTGGCACTCTTAGGGGCAGGCCTATGTCCAGCAGTGGACGTCTTTCGGCTGATATGATGAATGTTGATGCAACTCGCACTTCGACCATCAAAATCATGCTCCGAAGAGTTCTCGAGTGTTCTCGCAACATAAATATTTATCATAAGCCAGCGCTGAGACACCTGGTCTCCCACTGGCCACGGCTGTCTTGCAGGGAGCACCAGCAAGGCGCAGTGGGCGCACCACCACGAAGCCACGACGACTTATCGAGGAGATGTCGTAGCTTATGAGGATGTGGACGAATGATATATACCTGGCTCTATGGTCGTGACATTTGTCATTGTTACTTATTCACTACGTCAATAAATACATTCTTGTATGATGATATTAATTTATTTCAATAATATTTTTAATTGTCCACTTGTTCTTTTCCTTCGCATATGCGAAATATACAACTATACTATCACAAAATTCAAATCCCATTTTGCAGGTTCAATGATTTGCTTGGCCGTGACGTCATTCAGCAAAAGCGCAACGCGGAGCAAACGCTCGGCTACCAACCTCTAACGGCAACTACTAAGTATAAGGTAAGAAACCTACTAATATTATAAATTCAAGTTCAAAATTCTTTATTTCGGATAAATATCCATATCGGGTTAGTTACAGTAGAAACTAGATAGAAGATATCTATGTTAGTTACAGATTAATAAATTAAAGATAAAATGAAATAAACAGTTCACGGGTCGTTCTTCTTTTCGACCGACAATAGCCTGTCCTTCGTCTTATTACGGCATCTCATTTGAGTAATGATGTTTACGGTTTTATAATGTTCAAATGAACGTCCATATTATTTTATTGATTAGTGATATTCAATATTTCACTTTCTCTAACTAGCATTTTTTAAATGTTTTTTTTTTTCGTAGAATGCCGTGACACAGTGGTAAAATAAAATGTTGTCCCCACTGAAAGAGTCCACTTTGTCACATGTTTTTTTTTAGAAACCAACCGTAAATAAATATTTATATTGGCCAGAAAGGAAACTTTAATTAGTTCTAATGAAGAAACCTATACATTTTTTTTTAAATCGCACTTCAAAACCACAATTTTCCATAATTCAAAAACCAAAAAAACAGAAAAACCTCGGTTCATTGTCGGTAAAAAAGAAGAACGACCCTCACAACAAAATAAACAGTTCAAAACCCGGTGTGACACAGATCACGGCTGTTTTAAATATATCTTACTTCTGTACTGATCTGTGCCACCCAGTGACAAAGGATAGGACAGTTTTACCTATCCGCTATCACCTTCAAAATGCTGTTTTGACTGCTGACACGGATAAATATTATATATATTTTGATAAATGCGAAAGTTTGGATGTGTGTTACTCAATCACGCTTAAACGGCTGAACCGATATGGATGAAATTTTGTACGAAGATAGTTTATAGCCTGGATTAAAATATAGTATAGTTTTTATCCCGGGCCCACGCAGACGAAGACGCGGCACACTGGAACCCGCCCATACATTGCAGTGCTCAAAACTCAACTCTGAGGTTCCAGCGTGCGCGGGCGGAAGCTAGTAAGAAATATAAATTACTAGCTTTTGCCCGCAACTTCGTCTGAGTGGAAGCCGTTTATATCATACCTCCATAAAAACTTCCATCACCCATCCCCCCCCCCCCCTTCAATGTAGTTGTGACCTGTTCAAATAGACATTACATATTTGAAATTTGTAACTGCATCCTAGAGCATACATAACTAGAGTAGTCTTTCAGTAACTTACCCATCTGTAAAAAACCTTGCACAAAGTGCAAAAAATCATACAAAGACCATTTTATCCGAACTATGTGTCTACTCTGTTAAAGAATTTCTAAACATAAAAACTAGTAATAAGTGATCCTTCTATTTTGTTTGTTCTTAACCGACAGCAAAATAAAGGCTATTATTTTGCATGCTTATTTAAGTAGAGTACGGCGGACTGTAACGTTTATTTGTACCAACATAATGTGACCCGTATTCCGCAAATAAATATTTCATCACACTTGCTCGTCAATGGCGTTATTACTTGCGAGCGTGCAGAGCAGTTATAGCCGTTTTACCTCCCACGGGCTGTTAAGTTTAGTTTTAAAATAATAGAACCCTCTGATTGGCTTAAGCAAATCTGGTTGCTGTGTGATTGGTTGAATAAAAAAATCTAGTTGGTCACGACGCCCCGCCCCGCAAGAATACTGCTCTGTGATTGGTTGAAATATTGAACTGCGCGCTCTACTAGCACTGATTTGGAAGTGAAGTTGTCAATTTTTGATTGGTGCTGCTGTATGGAACTTCCATTTTTCTGTCTTTTGTTGTTATTTATTTCCTCGCAAATGTGATGAAAAACATTGTGTATAACACGGGCGTAAGAATATTGCAAACTCGAGTCATCAAAAGCCCTCCGCCTTCGGCGTCGGGCTTCTGATAGACTCTCGTTAGCAATATTCCACTTACGCCCCTCGTTGAACAATGTACTATTTCATTTCATTTCATTTACAATCGATCACAAAATCGCCTCGCAAGAGAACACTGATCATAAAAATGCCCGCATGTTGTTGTAAGCACTTGATATTATAAACGTTCAACCACTTGAAGCTTTTAATATATGTATAATTGAGTTTCAATATCCTATTAAGATGCTCCCTCCGCCCCCGCAAAATTCGGCAGACTTTTTTGTACGCAAATACGACATAAGGCTACTCCACTTATGTATGCTCTAAGAACTGCATGCATGTAGTTGCGTAATCCGCAACTACATGCAAGAGGCGAACTAAAGTTTCGCAACAAAAACTCATTGTTGCCAAACGGCTCTGAGCGTGAGATACGAAATGGAACTTTACCAGGTACCAAAGAAGAGTCAGTTCTCGTTGAAGCGCAAGAAGAGCAAGGACGAGCTGGAGCTCGGGGACCTGCTGTGCCCGCTGCACGACGACTCAGGTGACGCTCACACGCCGTCGCCAGTGAGTTACTAACCGCACTAATGCACTAACTACGCTCGACCAACTCCAATCCGGCCTAGCCTAAGACATGTATAGGCACTGTCTGCACTCATCTGCTAAATGGATGAAAAGTATTTTATATCTAATTTAGTAAATACATTAAAAAATAATACATTATAAAATTACTTTTTCTCTTAAACATTGCACTAAATTGTTTAACGAACAAAATATTAAATAAAATAAAAATCATTTATTTCAGGCTTAAGAATCCATGTTTGTTAGTACAGTCACGGACTTTAATTATTGAGAGACTTTATATTTGACACTTCATAGCTTCATTGAAAACCAAAATTAGTTGACACCTAAACGGCTGAACAATTAAAGTCCTTGACCGTACAGTCGCCATCAGATATATCGGAGCGGCGAAAGCGCTCACAAATATCTGAACACGTCTCTATTGTCGAGGCATTAGAGACGTGTTCAGATATTTGTGAGCGCTTTCGCCGCTCTGATATATTTGATGGCGACTGTACATACGTAAAATAATTTACAAGCTAAGTGTTAGTTGGCAAAATAGACATTTAAAAAAAAAACCCGTTAGCATTTTTTTTAATGTACTTAATTCGATATAAAATACTTTTCATCCATTAAACATATGGGTGCAAAATACAAATCGTGCCTATATTCGTATCTCCTACTATCCGATCATTTGGTTCAATGACATAAGGACCAATTTATAAAGTCACAAGGTACAATTTTACTTTAAATTTCTATCGACATATTAAAATACGGAAAAAATATAGTTTCGGATAAATGACATGCACTTCGAAATTATGTAGTGTACCCGAAAGCGACATGACAAGTTCCAAGTACAGCTGCTGTATAGTAGCCGAGGCAAAATACGGTTTCGAAAAACATTAATTTATAATAGCGTTTTTTTTTTGTTTATTTCATTTTAAAACATTATTCTGAGATGCTTTATTCAAGAATCTACCAAACTTTCCACCCGGAAGTAATTATATAGATATAAATTAAACATTCATTGTCTTTTTTATTTTATTTATATTGAATATTGTAAAGCAAATGTAAATGAACTTAAATAAAGATAAAAAAAATATTAATATTTATCCGGACTTTTTAGGAGCTAATTGAATATTGATTTTTTTGATGTCTGATTTTTTTAGTGGATTTTGCCTCTAGGTAACAATTTAATTGATAATATATCCGTTACATTAAAAAAATTAGCTATTATAAATTATTTCCAAATATGTCATTTTTTCCATACAAGTTGTCAGTTCATTGCCTGGACTATACAGGGTGATTTAGAAGTCGTGGAGCAAGAATAACCAAAAGCGAATAAGATAGTCACACTGAACAACTTTTCCCAAGGGACTGACCACGAAATCGTAAAAAAAATCAGCTGTTCCATACATTACTCTCAATGAACTCACAGTTAACTCTTAATTGGCTCTTATTTTTTGCGATTTTGTGGTTGGTCCCATGGGAAAAGTTGTTCAGTATGACCATCTTATTCGCTTTTGGTCATTCTTGCTCCACGACTCCTAAATCACCCTGTATACATACAGTGTTATACCTACCAAGCTGGAAATGTTAATGATTGGAGTTGGGATGAGTAGTATCACGTAGTATTGAGTTTGATTTTGCTGTAGGATGAGATTTTGATAAGCAAAGCATAATAAAATTTACTGAAATCTCGTCCATACAACATCTTTCGCTCAGTTTATCTTTTACCCTTTAATTCGCAAAAAACGGCGCAGGTACGGTGAAGGACTTTAATTATTGAGCCATTTAGGTGTCAACTTATTTTGGTTTTCTATGAAGCTATGAAGTTGTCCAGTGTAAAGTGGTTTCTAAATGGCTTAACAATTAAAGTCCGTGACTGTACTTAGTTCAAGTCTCGGTGACGCTCAATAGTCGAACTCGAAACGATTCTAGTCAGGAAAGAAATACAAAAAGACGGTGTAATAGTGTGTTAAGCCACGCACGTTGCGAATTAAAGGGTTAACTATGGCAATTTACTTTGGTGATAGTTCAGAGCCCGGATTTTTCACGGCAAAACAAAACACTATCGTAATCTAGCCAGTGATAGAAACATTATTTTATCGATATCGAGTATTATTAGGTAAGTATATAGGTATAAAAATAACATGCCGATATATTTTTACATTATTGACAATGTGCAAAACAACCTTTTTATACTTTTAATAAAAAACTAGAAGTGTATTTTTCTTCCGAAAACGCCATAAGGTATTTGAGCCAACTAAAAAGTCGCGATAATGACTGTATCACCTCATTAAAAATAATAGACAATACAGTCAATAATATGTATACACTTATTACTCCATAAGACTTTAAATGTCATTTAATTACGTATAATACATAAATTGCGTATAGATATTATTTATTTCTTATAACGCTTTGAAACCGACGTGTTTGATATACGTAATTTTTTTATTAAATATTTATTTTATTTGGTGACTTTTTTTCTTCTACTACACAATTATCGATATCGATAAAATTATGTTTCTATCACTGGCTAGATTACGATAGTGTTTTGTTTTGCCGTGAAAAATCCGGGCTCTGTGATAGTATACAATGAGCTGTGTGCGATTTTGTTTCTCTTTTTTTGGTATTGCGGGCTAAGTTCATTTGGTTACTTTTATATATAATGGCTGTGGGTTTTTATAGCACTTTTTTCTTTCAATTTGTCATAAAGTGCACATTTTCGTTTTGGTTTTTATTCTTTTTTTTAATAAAATAACACCGCAGTTTAACGAAGGGCAAGGTGGTTTTTATTATTTTCTTCCGTGAGACGTATGATGAAATTGGTAAGGTATTTTTTATACTACGCTTTACGTTTCCTTGCTTCGGGTTGGGTTTTCAGGCTGAATGTCGTGTGTTTTGGTGGAAAAATAACCTAGATTTATTTACAGACGATGAAAGTAAAATCAGCGGAAGTGGGCGTCGCGTCGGCTGTCTCTCCCCCGCGTGACGACGCGCGCGCACACTAGCGCGCGCGGCAATGTGCGTGCCGTGCGCACACGCACACACACACACATGCCAGTAACGACACCGCAGCTAACAACTACCATGGACTCACACCAATAAGGCCGGGTTATTCCCACCTGTTACCACCAATTTGTTACCAGTGGTAACAGCTGGGATTTAATGGGAATAGTAATTGTTGGTAACTACTGGGGTTTTTCCCAGTAGTTACCACCGAGTACTTTTGTGGTAAAAGATGGGAAAAATATTCCCACTGGTAACGAATTGGTGGTAACAGGTGGGAATAACCGATAAGGCGTTTAATCGTATGCGTTCTAATTTATTGTGTCGATTTTTCGTGTTCTAATAATTTTAAGATTAATTTAAAACGAGGGCTTTCAGAAAAGTAATTTTGATTGGCTTCAAACGATGGTGCTAAAATTAAAATTCGACACGGTGTCTGAAGCCCTCGGCGAGGTGATCGATTGTTGAGTAATTATTAAAGTATTTAATCGAGTCTAACTGCCAAAAATCATGTCTTGAATTATATTGGTTTGTTGTAGATGTTAAGAGGTCTAAAAGTATGGTTTATTTAAAGAGATATATTTAACTTATGTAGTTTTTAACGATATCGGCGAGGCGGCGGTGAATTTAATGCTCCGCGTCCGGTCGCGTGCTGCTCGCTCTAAAACAATCTAAGCTGGTTATAAACATCACTAATACTTCACATTTTGTCACATTGAATTTCAGCTTTAAGACCGTTTAATAAAATATAGCAAGAAGCAATAGACATTCCATTTTGTATTAAAATGATGTGCTTTAATGATTTAAATTGAAAGGATTGGACAGTTGGCATGCGTATGTTTTAAGACCGATTTGAAACCAATAGTATTTACAGTATCTTGTAATTGTTAGAAGATGAGTGCAGTTTGAGCTCCTCACAGATAGTGCTAATCATTTGTGCGCGGCTGCAAGCAACTTCACTACTTATACCTAAAACTGTAGTATTGTGTGATTGCAAAGTCACAGAATTTTATTTAGCAAGCAAATAAAGATGATTTGACGAACGAATAGCCTAGTGGTTAGAGAACCTGACTATGAAGCTCGAGGTCCCGGGTTCGATCCCCGGTCAGGGCAGATATTTGTATGATGAATACGAATGTTTGTTCTCGAGTCTTGGATGTTTAATATCTAAGTATGTTTATCCGTTGTCTAGTACCCATAGTACAGGCTTTGCCTAGTTTGGGACTAGATCAATTGGTGTGAATTGTCCCAGTATATTTATTTATTTATTTTATTTACTTATCATTACATTTATTAATACATTATGTGTTTGTAGGCAGGTATATTTTGAAAATATTGATTGATTTATTATTGTTTAGGCGCGTAAAACCAATTCCACATCGAAAGTACATCATTTCATGTTTCTAGTAGTGATACAGAAGAATATATTTAATTTCACATGCACAAACAAATTCGCTAATGTTTTATTTTAACTGTGAACGAATAAAATATGATCATTTTGGACATACATTTTTATAGTAAATAAAAATAAGTCTTGTGTACTTGACTGGACCTATATCTTAGCACGCTAAGTTACAGTGTTGAGGTAATTTAATGTGGCCGACTTTTTATAAAATTGTTATTGCAATTGGAACCTTCTACCTTGGACGGTAGAGTTGCTTTTTGAATGGACTACTTTGATGCTATTCGGCAAACTTAAATAATCTCAGTATACAGCCGCGCGCACAAACGAGTTGGACTAATACACGAGTGTAACTACTTTACTATAAGATTTGTTACACATTTTTGATGCAGTACTTAGTGCGTTTTATTGACTTTATAATATTGTTAAGTACTAGTAGCGTATTGGAAAACGACTGAAACGCGACAATATAACCCGGGGCTCATTTTAGCAATGAATTTTCCATCTAGCTGTAGCCGCATTCAGTATAACTTAAAATCTACAGCAACTGTTATTATCACAAATCTGAATCTTTCGGGAACATTAATCTCTAACAGCAACCTAATTAATATTATACACATATACTAACTTTAAGTCCGCCATTTGTACTTGTTTTTATCGTGTAAAGTTTAAATAAATAACTATGAAGGACCATAACATGCCCAAATTCATGCTATTAATTAGTATACAAACTTTCTCAATGTTCTCATGTAATCAGTTCCGTAAAAGTGCCACGTCATACGGGGTGTGGCCCGTAATAGGAGCAATAAATTAAAAGGAGGCTTCCTTACAGCATCTGTAGTAACCCCTTTTGTCCATTTCTTTTCAATTTTTTTAACTCGGAGATAAATTGATCTAAAATTATGTCCTCCGAGTAATGTATCTTGGCACCACGAGATCATAGCACAGTAGTAAATGCAGATTTTGAGGTAACATCATGTTTTTTTGTTTTCAAAAGATATTTTTGTGATTTTTTAAATTTTTTAAATATTTTTTTGTGTTTCTAATATAAAAAAAAAGTTACTTATATCACTCCAGAAGAGTAAAAAAGTACACTAACACTTAAGTTAAAGAAAAAAAAAATGTTTTTTTTTTTTCAATTAAAACCACTTACAAACAATTGCGCACAAGCTTAATAATCTACCGTTTAATTTATTGCTCCTATTACGGGCCACACCCTGTATATGCAACTTTTATATGTACAAATATTGAGTGGGACAGACCAAGCACTTATTTAAAGTACCTAGTGTTACGTGACAAGCTGTATTTTGAAGTCTGAGCATAGGACGAGTAAATACACTTTTGTCAGGGCGAGGTGAGAAGACGCCAATGCTTATACCACTACACTAAGTATGTATTATTGGCACAGTCCTTTGGCACAAATATTAGATACGAACCTTTCAAACGAAGGGGAAGCATTTAATTATACTCTGACCAGCATCTGGTATCCACCACTAATTGGGAATGGATGAAAATTTTAGAAATGCCTGATTATTTTTTTGGTGATAGGAATAACCTTCCTTAGCACCAGAAAAAAGTTTCAGATTTTTCAGCTGCATCAATTATTTTTGAATAATATAAAGAGTATATATTTTTTTGTAATTTGAGACCGATCAAGGAAGGAAGGTGCCGTAACTGACCCAAAACGTAAATGAGGAAACTGTTTATATTTTTCAAAAATAATTGTCGCAACTGAAAAATCTGATTTTTTTTTCTGGTGCTAAGGAAGGTTATTCCTATCACCAAAAAAATAATCAGGCATTTCTAAAATTTTCATCCATTCCCCATTCTGTTGTTATTGATAGTTCTACATATCTTAACTTTTGTTCGTATCTACCACAGAGCACTAAATACTATAGAAGGGGTATCAAGCGCGGTTTCTATCGGGGCCGGTGTCGCCTCATCCCCTCCACGTCGCCTACAACTGTGTGAGCGACTGCACGGCGATCAGGTGACGTTGGCGCGAAAGCGTTGAGCGCATGCTCAATCGAGTGGCGCGCGTGCCACGCCCACATCGCCTTTCTATAATATTTAGTGTTCTGTGGTATCTACTTACTTGTCGAAAAACGGCGGTATAGGTAGGTAAAAACCTTAAGTAAAGCCCTTCTTATATGTAGTGGTACAGTGATATGATACGGGTACACACCTCTAGGATCATTTTCGAGCGTTCGCTATGCATTTGCAGACGATTTTGAACAGAAAGTGTGCACCCGTACCCTTGGGCGATAGTACAGTCAAGAGCAAAAGTAAGTTATCACTTTTGTACCTTATTCCATTGCGATAAGGTGAAAAAATGATAACCTACTTTTGCTATTGACTATACCACCGAAGGACCCTGTCGCAATTGACAGGCCGTCGTCACTCAAACTCGAGTGATATGTCACCTTATTGCGATAGGATTCTACGGTGGTACGCGAATACATTTCCCTTGCTGTACATACAAGAACACACACACGTCATCCCTAGAGGGGCGTTACTTAAGTTGTTTTACATATATCGTGTTTTTCTGCCCTACCAGTGTTGTAGAGGAACCCTGTTGTAAGTTGAATGTTATATTTTTACAACGTTTTATAGTTAGTTCATCATTGTCACGTTAGTACGTAGAGCGACCCAAGCCCCGTTCCTACCACGTTGTGCCAAGTGTTATACATATATACATACACCCTTACGACCCTGTCTTCCATGACTTTGTAATACAAGCGTAGGTTATTGGAAGGTGAGTTGTATCACCGGATAACGACAAAAACATTTATACAATTATGTATTAAATTAATTTTAATATAACTTCAAGTCATAGAATATAAATTGTATGATTTAATAAATATTGAATGAACACATTGATTTTTATTGAAAGTCGTCGAACACTTGCTTTGATTGCGGCAATGTTGCTGCGTCTGTGGTTTTCCATATTTTTAGTCCATCTGAGAAAAAAACGAGAAATATTTCTAAAAACTTTCATAATTTTTAGGGTTCCGTCGTACCTCAAAAAGAAAAAAAACGGAACCCTTATAGGATCACTCGTGCGTCTGTCTGTCCGTCTGTCACAGCCGATTTGCTCCGAAACTACTGGACCGATTGAGTTGAAATTTGGTAAACATATGTAAATTAGTGACCCAAAGATGTACGCGTAAAGTAAATTAATTAATTCTGAACAAGGATGCCACTTTTGGGGTAAACTGGTTTTTTTTTTTTAAAGTTTCGCAAACTTGTATTGTGTGACATATCAAATGAAAGGGGTTGTTGTAAGCATGTCAGTTTTTTTTTATAATTTTAGCACAAACATATTTGAAGTAATTGAGGAAAAAAGACGAAAATTTACTATTCCCCCCCCCCTTATCTCCGAAACTACTATGCTTAAAATTCTGAAAAAAATATGAAAAATAGTTCCTTGCCTAAAGATTACAGGAAAATCTATAAGAAGTTTGAGTATTTAAAGTAACGGGAAAATTCTCAATATTTTTGTGTATTTTGTATGGAGCGCCTAATGCTTAGAGAATAGGAATTTTACGGAACCCTCACCACGCGAGTTGATCTCGCACTTGTCCGGTTTTTTTGTAAAAATATTGATTAGTGTAGTTCGTGAAATTAACGCTTGTATCGCTGCAGAAAGACGACGCGTGTAGCCACTCTCTAAGGGGTTATTCCCACCTGTTACCACCAATTTGTTACCAGTGGTAACAGCTGGGATTTTTTCCCATCTTTTACTACTAAGTACTCGGTGGTAACTACTGGGAATATTTTTTTCCATCTTTTACCAGTGGATGGACATGTGCGAGTCAGACTCGCCCACCGAGGTTCCGTACAAAATGTCAAATGTATAGTTTTCAGATTATTCCATGTACTTGTAGCGTAAGACGATATTACTTGCCAAATTTCATAGTTCTAGGTCAACGGAAGATACCCTATAAATTTTGATTCCCTTGAGTGTCGAAATATACGTTTTTTGCGGCATAAACGGCCGTGTCCTTTTTTTACGTTAACTTAGAAGTTTGATTTTTTCACAGGGACTGTAGACTCTAGTTTTAATTTAGACTCGATACCGCCACGCGTTCCCGAGATAAAGGGTCTTAACAGACAGAGACGGACAACAAAGTGATACTATAAGGGTTCCGTTTTTTCCTTTTGAGATACGGAACCATAAAAAAGCTAATCTTTCCCTGGCCAGACTCTAGTGATGTTAAAGCGCTGACCTCTCCCCCGGGTCTTTTGGCGTATCTGCGCGATGCGCTCCGTCTCAGTCTCCTCCTCGAGGTTCCTTTTCTGCCTCTCGGCCGCCGCCGCGGCTTGCTTCAGTAAACTCTCCTCCATATATGTTAACTCTGCAAAGGAAAACTGTTCCTGTTATATTTAAGAGATAATAACATTTTCATCACACTTGCTCGTCAATGGCGTTATTACTTGCGAGCGTACAGAGCAGTTATAGCCGTTTTACCTCCCACGGGCTGTTAAGTTTAGGCTTTTGACTTTTAACTCTGGCTGTAATTGGTTTAGTATTTCCAAGGAAAAGGGAGGTGAAAAACTGCTATGGGAAGCGAAAAGCGGAAGGTATTTTTGTAAGTCGGGCGTTGCACTCAGCCGTCTTGCTTGTGAAACAGTGCGGGGGGTGTGTGTCCGCGTGGGCTCGCCCTTCGGGCCTTCGGCCCTCGGGCTCGCGTAGAGAGCGAGCTCTGAAGGGACGCTTCGGGCCTTCGGCCCTACGCGGAGCTCGGCCTTCGGCCTCGCATGCCTTGCCGCGAACCAGAGGGCCTTTGGCCCTCAGGTTCGCTTGTAAGACACTCGGGGATAGGGTTTCTGAGAGCGCGCTCTGAAGGGACGCTTCGGGCCTTCGGCCCTACGCGGAGCCTCTGATTGGCTTAAGCAAATCTGGTTGATGTGCGATTGGTTGAATAAAAAAATCTAGTTGGTCAAGCCGCCCCGCCCCGCAAAAATACTGCTCTGTGATTGGTTGAAATATTGAAGCTTGGCACTCCACTAGCACTGATCTGGAAGTGAGGTTGTCAATTTTTGGTTGGTGCGATTGTATGAAACTTAGATTTTTCTGTCTTTTGTAGTTATTTATTTCCTCGCAAATGTGATGAAAAAAATTGTGTATAACACGGGCGTAAGAATATTGAAAACTCGAGTCATCAAAAGCTCTGCAGGTTTGTAGTTGTGTCCCGGCCCATCTAGCACGATAGGTTTTCTCGTCACGTTTTACGGCCGTAATGCACTGAAAAGTGGTAAATAAGAAGGCATGTGACCTCGAGTATGCGCCGTGTCGAGAGTGAAGGACCTGCATTCGTCTCTTGGTGTTGAATCAGGAAATCCTCAAACCAATAAAGAGTAAAAAATGCGCACGCGACTGCTCTCGATATGAGATAACTGACTTCGGCGAATTACCTAGTTATCCATAGGCTTTGTAATAGGGATGTTATGTTTTGTACAAAATCACATTCTATTCGTACCATCGCCAACACAGTTAACTGACCATCCGTGCACTTTATGTGCATTGTAATAAGGTTCAATATAAATACAGGATGGTCAGTTAACTGTGTTGGGGTTTGTACAGTCGAAACCTTTCAAAAATATCTATATACTGTCTTTAATGTTACTGACATAAGACGCATGTGTAGATATTTCTGTTCTACTGTACCGCTTGTAGTAGTGTACATTACCGATTGACAAGGCGAGGGTCCATGCTGATACAAGGCCCGTTGAAGACGCTGCTGGTGGTGGGACGATCCCTGGCGTCCGGCTGCGTCAGCTGCGTCACCTGCTGCTGGCACTCGTCCGACAGCTGGTCACCACGTCCGAGCGGAGCCACTTGTGTACAGTAGTATACATTACTGACTGACGAGGCGAGGGTCCATGCTGATCCAGGGCCCGTTGAAGACGCTGCTGGCGGTGGGACGATCCCTGGCGTCCGGCTGCATCAGCTGCGTCACCTGCAGCTTGCACTCGTCCGACAGCTCGTTCACCACGCTCGTCCGGAACCGCCATTTCTTTGTAACCTACAACTAGTGTTGTAAAAGACTCGAGTTCTAGAGTCCTGATTGAGGACGACGATCGACTCAAATATACGGGACTCGGTGAACTCGTAGACTCCTGAGTCTTGAGTCCAGTCGAGCGTGAGTCATCTGTCCAACGGCTTGAGTCTTTAGAGACTCAAGTCGTTGGACAGATGACTCACGCTCGAAGTCCATGAGTTTCCGAATTAAACATAGTTTTACTTTGGTACTATTAAAAGGTTCGAAAGCAATTTGACTTTGTGCCATTTATATATTTCCTTAACTTAAACATCGCGCTAGCGCTAGATAATTGTGTTCAACAATTTTAGCGTGTTGATTTATTCTATTCTACCCACAGATTACACCACAACTTATAACTCTTATAAATTACAAGTTCAAAGGAAGTTGTTACCTGTTTCTCGTACAACTTTTTCGCAGATGTCTCGTTAAAAGGCAAGGCTTTGTTAAGCATGGTATACAGAATGATCCCCATGGACCATATATCGGCCAGCTTGGGTAGGTATGGGACGCCCTTGAGCACTTCAGGCGCAGCGTACGAGAGAGACCCACAGAACGTCTCCGACAGAATGTCCCGGTCGCGGCAGCGGACCGAGCGAGCGAAACCGAAGTCAGTTATCTTCACGTTAAAATTTGACGTGATCAGAACGTTCTCGCACTTGAGATCCCTGTGAGCGATATTTAACGTGTGGATGTAGTTGAGTCCGGAGATGAGCTGCCGCATCCAGAGCCTGCTCTGGTTCTCAGGCACGGCGCCGTTGTGCGACAGAAAGTTCAACAGATCCCCGTTTTCTGCGTATCGCAGGAATATATAGTATCTGGCGCGGCGCTGGAAGATGTCGGAGACCGTCATGATGTGGGGGTGGTTGACGCGGACGAGGATGTCCAACTCGCGAGGGAGGAACTTGAAGAGGTACTCGCGGGGCGCCGACGACGTGTCGATCACCTTGCACGCTAGTGTCGTGCTGCGAGTCTCGTCCACCATATGAGTGGCTTTGAACACCTAAAAAGTATACGTTAACGTAACAAAACACTGACAAACGTGATCTCAGCGGACGATTGAGCCTAGTTCAAAGATATTATTTAGGTACTAACCAATATGGACCTTGTTCTGAAATAAATTCATTCATTCAAAACAGCTAGGGTATATAGGCACTCAGAAACTAAAAGTAATTTTATCAATCAAAGTCATAACCGGCAATATTCAAACACTTGACCAGTGACGAGCGCTCGTTTTCAATTTATGACAAATGAATATACCTACATTGGTTTAGACTACCTACAACACCATCATGTAGGCTGCCACAACAATTGCGATGGTGCACTAATTTTCAAATTCCGTCCCTCGGCGTTTGCCGTGCTCACAGAAATGCCCGCCGCCATCTAAGCCTCAATTCATCGCTCACATCCCAATCAATGGTTCGCGCACTCTTGACACGTGAAAGGGGCCTTTACACCTGGCTAAATGCAACGCACTAACTGCACTCACACTCACTGATTAGAGCGAGATGGTTTATCTCCCCTCCCCCAGTTAGTGCACTGCATTTAGCCAGCTCTAAAGGCCCCTTGACACGTGAGCTCTGCGCGCTTTGACACGTTATCGGCGCCGAAACGAAACACGTTGTGATTGGGATCCAAAGCGACAAACTAAAATAGACCAACACGGCTATCACAAGACAGCCTATACCTCTCTTTATAAGTTTTCTAATAAGAGAGAGACGGATAGTGCGAGAAAAATCGAGAGAGCTCGCGCGCCGTTTGTGATAGCCGTGCTGCGTTACCAGACGTACTTTAGCATAGGACCCTTCACCAATAAGCTTGCCCAATATGAATCCTTTCTCCTGTAGCATGGCCATGTCCGATGGCGAGTTGGATACATCCGACTTATCCCCT
Source organism: Epinotia nisella (assembly GCA_932294315.1). Lineage (NCBI taxonomy): Eukaryota > Metazoa > Arthropoda > Insecta > Lepidoptera > Tortricidae > Epinotia > Epinotia nisella. The sequence goes on along the minus strand of OW028678.1, from coordinate 21,653,982 downwards.
TGAGTTCCCATTTACATTTCTTTTTCCATACATTTATTGAACTTTTCTTTTTCCTTAGACGCATAGTGTTGTTGGCTTGCTAGCTAGATATAACTAGCTAGCTTGGTTACAGACTAGTGTGTATACATTTTTCACTTTTGTTGTTTAAGAAGTAAATAGATTCACAACGGACACCTGACAATTTGACACGAGACATAACAAAGACAGTCAACGTATTATTTATAAAGGTGCCAGTAATTAAAAACGCTGTCATTCAGGCACGTTTTCTGGCTGTAAAGCCCGCAGCAGACGTCAGGTGGGACGACACGGTTTATTGGAGATTGAGGACAAAGTTAACGCTATACACTAGGCTCTATTTACGGGCATGTAAGTAACTCGTCGCGTTATGCGGCGTGGACCGCACAAAATTCAAAAATTGTATTTTATTATTAACCTTTTTGACGCCATAACCCACGTACGAAAGTGACACCTCCACGCCAACTTTTTTCTATTAGAATCATAGAATGTGATTATGAACCTCACTTAAAAGCATACAGGAGAGCCGTTCTTAGCGCCGTGAACAAGACAAAACGCAAGGTGTTTTTAGCGTCCAGAATGGTTAAATATTGCAAATTAGTAATAGTAGATCAGGTACAGTCACGGACTTTAATTGTTGAACCATTTAGAGCTCACTTTATACTGGACATTTCATAGTTTCATAGAAAACCAAAATTAGTTGACACCTAAATGGCTCAACTCAAATGATCCTTGGCCGTACTTCACTGTTTAGCAACTCTTATGGCAGACCGTATCTATCCTGAAACCAACCTTGACGACGTTGTCCTACAGATCGTAGTTGACCTTCATGATGGTATTGTCCACCTGGTTAGAGGTCTTCTTGGGAGCGGCCGCATTCCTTTTCAGTAGTTCACTCTTTTCCTCGTGTGCCTTTTTGTACGCTTGGCTCTCTTGCGGTGTCCATTCTGTAGATATATAAAATCATACATTTGAGATTATTATAAATCTATACATGATTGTGTGCAGATTCGCCAGTCGTTATTCCACTGTAACTAATCAGGATTCGCTGCCAGTAGCTGTGTCACGGCACTACACACCAAAACACGGTGTTTGACTGATAGACAAATCAGCAACTTTTTAATGGCACATTAAAAACGCTCTGTTAAATCTGATGTGTCAATCTGTAAACTCTATAAAATCTGAAAGTGGTCTGTGACCAGTGAAGTTTTGTGTATTTAAAAATCTGTAAGTTTTGTCACTGACATACTCACTGACTGATTATCAACATAATTCTAAGGTACTTCTAGTAGACCCACAAGGTCCAAATTTTAAACATAATTAGTTTTTAGCCCATCAATTAATAAAAAAACCAAAAAATGTTGCAATTTCAATCACGTTTCAGAGACATACAAACTGCATAAGTAAGTTTGTAATCCTATCCAGGCATTCTTATTAATCTTTATTTGCTTGCTAAATAAAATTCTGTGACTTTGCAATCACACAATACTACATAGTTTTAGGTACGCAAAAACTAATAAATGCAGTAAAGTTGTGTGATCCCCAAGTTGCAGAATTTTATTTAGCAAGCAAATGAAGATTAATTAAGAATGCCTGACTTGGCTCTACAAAATATCTCACTACTTTTTACGGTGGAAGAGTTTCGATACTTGGCCTATTTTTTACATGGAATGTTTTTATGGGATAAATATTACCACTAAAAAAAATAAACTGTTTCTATTACTAATAAACCACTGAATGCGGGTGGCGCAGGACCGGTCACTTTGGCACTCTTTGGGGGAGGCCTATGTCCAGCAGTGGACGTCTTTCGGCTGATATGATGATGACGATGATTACTAATAAATACAAATAAAAAAATGTTAACCTAGAAGCCTCGAGTCCATCGCAATCCATTCACCGTTTATAATCTCGTCAATTTTAACTCTCTGTTCGTAATTCGGCTCTAACATTTGGCTAACTAGTCTCTTACAGTTATCTGACAGAATATTAACGCAGCGCGCACGAAATTTCCAGCTATTACTGATCTGCGCCTGATACAACTGTTTCATATTTTTATCTTCAAAAGGCATGGCCCTGTTCAGCATTACATAGAGGACCACTCCTAGCGACCACACGTCCGTGGGTTTCGGGTAATAAGGTGATCCCTGGAGGATTTCTGGAGCCGTGTAGGAGAGCGAACCACAGAAAGTCTCGCTCTGAATGTCCCTCAGTTTTTTATCGATGCATATGCGAGAGAAACCGAAGTCGGTAAGCTTGGCGTTCTGGTTAGCGGTCAACAGAACGTTCTCGCACTTGATGTCTCTGTGCGCGACCCCGAGCTCGTGCATGTACTGAATGGCCAGAGCGAGCTGCCGTGTCCATATCCTCGCTTGGTCCTCTAGTATAGCACCCTTCTGCAGTACGAACTCTAACAAATCTCCGTGCTCCATGTAACGCATAAAAATAAAATACTTGTCCCTTCGTTGAAATATACTGTGTGTGTGCACTAGATGTGGATGATTCAGTTTTATCAACATTTCTATTTCTCTTGGCAAAAACTTCTTGACAAAATCTTTTGGCGCTGCGCTAGTGTCGATAACTTTGCAGGCCAAAACGGTAACGGTATCATGTTTATTAGGATTCCTGTACTCCGCGAAATAAACCTGAAATATTTTTGACAAGCATTAAAACTTGTCTATGTACCTCATTGTACTATCGCCCAAGGGTTTTCACACCTCTCTAGGATCATTTTCGAGCGTTCGCCATACATGTGCAGACGATATTGAACAGAAAGTGTGAACCCGTACCCTTGGGCGATAGTACCTACGCTTTGGAGTTACGAATCAAATTATAAAACCTTCGCATATGATCCCTCGTTGACCTTTTTGATGATCTTGTAGCCGCGATTTAAGAGTGTCAATTGCTCTGAACCGCTCAACTGTATTTCATCTTCTGATTGAATCTATAAACACAATATCCTTTATGTAGTAAATTATTTAAACACGATACAACAAAGGCTGATCGACATGGACACACCGTTGATTGGCCCTCCATCGGATATCATTAGAATGGTTTCTGTTTCGCCGTTAGATTAGCAAGAGACTTTATCATTTCACTGACCTGCAAACGGAGAAAACGTTAGCATAATGAACTTGTAAGTATATATTTTACTTGGATCAGTCAAGGAAAGTGTTACATGGACGTGTAATTGCAGCTTATCAGTGACGATAAGGCTTAAAACTAAATTGCTTCAATTTCCTTAGGAAAGCAAGCGCTCACTCTATGTTGTGAATCTCTGGTAGCGTTGGTCAATATGTCGCCTTGCCTCTTGGCAAGATTTCTGCGCGGGTCTGACATTCTTCGGTGTTGCTCTTTAGCTCGCTTCAAAGCTGCTGTTTCCACTGCATTCATAGCTAAAACATAATTCCTCCCTATAATATTTTTTTCACGATATCTTTTTAATTATTATTACCTATAGGATCGGTAACGTGCGGTGAAGAGGTATAAAGAGTTGTGCCCAGGAGTGAGTGGTAATTCTATTCTACTAATATAAATGTGAAAGTTGGGATGTTTAGATATTTGGATGTTTGTTACTCAATCACGCTTAAACGGTTCAACCGATTTGGATGAAATTTTGCAGATGATTCGCGGACGGAAGCTAGTACAGTCACGGACTTTAATTATTGAGCCATTTAGAGATCACTTTATACTGGACACACAACACTAAATACTATAGAAGGGGTATCAAGCGCGGTTTTTATCAGGACCGGTGTCGCCACCTCATCCCCTCCACGTCGCCTACAACTTTGTGAGCGACTGCACGGCGATCAGGGACGTTGGCGCGAAAGTTGGCGTCAATCGAGTGGCGCGCATGCCACGCCCACGTCGCCCTTCTAATAGTATTTAGTGTTCTGTGACTGGACTTCATAGCTTCATCAATAAAAGTCCTTGACTGTACCTATATAGATAGGAAAGCAACAGGCTGCCAATATGTATCATCGTGAGTAGTGTACGTTAGTACAGTCGCCCACACTCCTAACTGACCATTTGTGAACCTTATGTCACTGAAATAAGGTTCACGAATGGTCAGTTAGGAGTGCGGGCGACTGTACGCTTACTTGTAAGTCTGCTATCCATAGCGATCCACTCCGAGTTCAACAATTGCACGGCGGTGTACCGCAGCCCCGGGTCCGGCTCCAGCAGGCACCTGACGGCCGTCTTGCACTCGACGGAGAGCGTGGGCGCGACGCGCGACCGGAACCGGTACTTCTTGCTCATCTGTTGCTCGTACAGCTTGCGCATGCGCGTGTCGTCGAAGGGCATGGCCTTGTTCAGCATGACGAACATCACCACGCCCAGCGACCACAGGTCCGTCTGCTTCGGCGCGTACGGCTTCCCGCGCAGGATCTCCGGAGCGGCGTACGACATGGACCCGCAGTAAGTTTCGCTTAAAATCGGCTGGGCGTCCATGTCCACACAGAACCTCGAGAACCCAAAGTCGGAAAGCTTCACGTTGTGGTTCGCCGTCAGCAGGATGTTCTCACATTTGATATCCCGATGTGCGATCTGCAGCTCGTGCAGGTACTGGAGTCCGAGCGACAATTGGCGCATCCACACTCGAGCCTGATTCTCGGACACGCATCCATTCTTCAAAATGTGCCCTAAAATATCTCCGTTTTCACTGAAGCGCATAAAAATGTAATACTTAGTCTTCCTCTGAAAAATACTGTGAACGTGTATGAGGTGAGGATGGTTTAAACGTATCAATACGTCGATTTCGCGCGGTAGGAACTTTTGGACGAAGTCCTTGGGAGCTTTGGAAGTCTCAATTATTTTGCAAGCGAGTGCACATTTGGTAGACGGTACGTCTTTTGGAGAGTACTCTGTTAAAAACACCTGTGGAAAATGGAAGTTACTTTGAGTGTGTATAACGGCAGCATATATCAAACTAATGTGTTCAGGCCTAGTTGCAGCGGGCACCTTAGCGTAGGCGCCTTCACCTAGAAATTTGGTCAACTTGTATCCTTTAGTTAACAAAGTATTTTCTTCTGATGGTGTTGTTTTCAGGTCGGTCATGGTAAACTATACACATGACGTCGAACACGGAGCAGCCAACATCAGTACTACGCCGGCCTGATGGACGTCTCTTCATAGCCAGAGGAGAATCAGACATTTTGTTTTAAAATATTTTTTATTTACATTTTAATTTAGATTACATATTGATTACAAAACTGACAGAAGTGCAATGACACTTAACCTTGCTTGACAGAGATGTTTTTTCTTTCGGACCTACTTCTTGGCTATAAAACTTAAAACCTAAAAATCATATTAATCTTATTAAGCAGTGTACACAATGAACGCAAATGGATAGGGACGCAGCTATCTGTCAGAATGAGGCAGTAATATAGCTCACGAATAGCAGCATCCCTATACGGTGGTATCGTTGACTCAATGTGTACACAGCGTAATAAGATTGCTAGGCTATAGTTGGTCTGAAATGGGAATTGTTAGGTACAAACCCCAACACAGTTAACTGACCATCCTGTATTTATATTGAACCTTATTTCAATGTGCATTAAGTGCACGGATGGCACCTTACGGGAGAAGTACAAACGCCAACACGTTAACTGACCATTCGTGCCCCTTATTACAATGCACATAAGGTGCGCGGATGGTCAGTTACATAGGCACACTTAGGCATATCGTCGGGGATAGTGCTATTGCACATATTTTATCCGCGTATAACTAGCACTGGTAAATAGGTACTGCGTTTCTAACAAATGTAGCCAAATTAAGATTTTCTGCCAACGAACGTATAGAATCCTGATTAAGTAGAAACGTTTTAAGCTTCTTTTGTAAAGTTGGGTGTTGTGTAGATACGCAGTATTTACCAGTGCTAGTTACGCGGTTTTTTTGGCTGACTGTACATTATCAAAAATCTGTGAATGTCGATTGTCATCACTTAAAAAGGTCTCCTAAGAGCATTTTCGCGTAGCAGCAAGGGATCTAGTAGCTGCCCTTACTGCCCCGTCTCAACTTTCCACCCTGTATATGATAATTATCTCACACGATCGATATCGACAGGTCGCGGGAGTCCGCTGGATGCGGGTGGCGCAGGACCGGTCAATTTGGCACTCTTCGGGGGAGGCATATGTCCAGCAGTGGACGTCTTTCGGCTGATATGATAATGATGATGATGATAATATGACAAGACTATTCATAAAGCCGTAAGGACGTGTCAGGTATTTTACCCGCTTTGTTACGGGAGATATTGTAGTGTAGGTACCTATCATCAATATAAAAAAGATTGTACATAACATGGTTGCAGTCTTTTATTATTTAACACTTAACAATATTCATAAATTAAAGACTTGTTTTACAAACATAAAATGAACAGAACGAATTACATCACGATGTGAAATGTATGACTGATGACTGATTGTTCTAACAATTTGCTATTAACTGTGCCTTCGTCATCTACCAAATTTTACAATAGTTCGTTCACTATTAATTCTATCCGACTGTGGAACTCTCTCCCTCTTGACATCAGACAAGCAAAATCTATCGCCAACCTCAAATCCCTTCTTAAAGAACATTATTTGTCTCTCCCCTAACCCTGATTGTATTTTTTGGCTGACTGTTTATGTATCATTATATTTGTGTTTGTTTTATTTGTATATATGTATGATTGTGTATGTATGTTTATATATAGAGGTATTTATGTACGTTTATTTTTATAATTTCTTGATTTTTGATTAATAATAATCTCTGCACCACCTACTGCATAATCTAGTTTTTCTCCGATACCCAAAGGTTGTCTGGAAGAGATCGCTCTTCAGCGATAAGACCGCCTGTTGTCTACCTCTACCTACATGTTATTGTATTGTTTCTCTCTGTAACTGCTTTGTTTGTGTGAGGTGTGCAATAAAGAGTATTTGTATTGTATTGTATGACAAAATGATACAGTGCTTCTATTTTCTTAACATCTCTCGTCGATCTTGGCTTTTGAAGACAAATATACTGTCAAATATAAGAGCGAGTGTATAAGCGATAGACTAAGTAATAACTTAGCTGGCAATGCTCTAGAAATCTAGGTACTGTCTGTCACTCACTCGGGTCATTCACGCCAGCTTTCTTTAACCCATTCAAGGCTGGTGATATGAACGTGCGATTTCCGCTACAGAGCGGAAAAACGCTGCTACTACATAGCGATGCATGGCCTCGAATGGGTTAATTCACCTGTACTTTTGCGCTATCTATTTTTGAATAATAGGAATTTAATCTCTATCTTAGGATAATTAATCACCTAAGATGCAGAACATAGGAAACTTCATAGTCAAAGTTTCGCGCAACGCCGCGTTTGCGCGATGCAGAAACACCTCGTGTGTTCTTCGCCAAACTCTTGCTTACATTTGTTCCTACATACTCATCACATCACATACCAGAATTAATACCAGATTCGCAAGTTCACAAATTCCTTTTGCATCAGATTCTAGGAATGTCAATAGTGTAGTTTCCACATGTTAAAATTGATAACGTAGTGTTGCATTCTCAAAATAGTAATAAAAGTTCTGGTACTTTTATTACCATTTTGAGAATGTGGGCTTTGGAGTGTGAGCTAAATGATCATAACTCCAACTGCTTTTTGTTTAAGAATTCACCCGCTAAGGATATCCTTTGCAAGAAGGATTGCGCTGGAGTGAGCAGCAGTTCATATTTATCCACATCTGGATGGTCTGGATACTTGTTGTCTTTACGGATTCTCTCCAAAATGTGTTGGGGCTCACATTTCGGTTTCGATTTCCAGTCGCTGTTTAGGAAGTCTTGAATCACAGTTGGTAACATTTTGAAGGCTTCCTTCGCCTTGGTGCTGCTGGGTGGCTGTAACTGTTCTGCTTCCTGCGGTTTCCCGGGCACTATGATATCATCCACATCGACCGTTCCAACAGGTTCTATTACTGGTGGGTCATTAACTGCAGTAGCATGGTGTTTAATGTTTTCAGCGGAATCTTGGGTGCTGGTATTGTTATTGTAATAGTTGACTATGCGTTCTTTGACCACGTCTCGTAAACTAGATTCGTTTTTAACTTTCTCTCTTTCCGTGCCATCCATGTTGACGTAGCCTGTTCTTGTTTCCGTTTTGATTAATACTTGTTCTTGCTCTAGTTTATTATCCTGTGCTTCATTTATAGTTTCGGTAGCGTCGACGTCAGTATTTTCACTGTCGTCAGCGTTGCTCGCACTGGAGTTTTTCTCTGTTGTAGCATCAATTAAGGTCATAAAATGTATGTTGTCCTCCTCTTCCAACATTTGATATATCGTATGAACTTCACTGATGTTAATTCTGGAAATAAAAAATACATAAGTAGTATGAATCATCAACACATAAATTCGGTCGATATTCTTGTTAGTCCAGTTTCAGTGTGTACATTATTGGAATTAGTTCAACAGGTGACCGAAATTTGAATTTGACGAACGCGCAGGGGAGACATGCAATTTTGTACGCACCACGGGCGGTAGTAAAGTAAGCGACACAGCGCATATTTATCGCCCAAGACTGAGGCACAAATACTCATGCTCGTCACACAAATTTTTGCTCTTACCGGGATTCGAACCAAGGCCCACTAGCTTTGTAGGCGTGGACACTACCAACTGGGCTACGGTGTCAACCCCAAAAAGAAACCAGTCTATAGTGTTCAATTGTTCTTATCGCTCACCCTGGCCTTGCTGGGCACTACCAACTAGGCTAAAGCGATCAATTAGAAAAATCAATCAGGCTTTATAATGTTCATATAAGGCGGCTATCATACGTGCAAAGCGGCGGTTCGCAACGTTGTATTCCAGTACCTCAGTGTGTATAAAAAATCCGCACGGTACTTCATGCGTCCGGCAAAATTTGTACGCGGCTCCGCACGCCGCAGCGGAATGCGGCAGCAGTGTGTGATTAGGTTATGCGAACCGGTTTTAACCGAAACCGAAGAAACCGGTTATAACCGATTATTTTGACAAAATTTCATAACCGGTTTTTCGGAATTTTGAATAGCCGGTTACGGTAACTTAAATTATATTAAAATATATACGAGTAAATTAAGTTTCTTACATTATTTCTGTAATTTTGACAAATGAGTACAGTTTTAGTGGTGAATTATTGGATGATTGCTTAAAAAAGGCGACAACAGTGCGCTCTCGCTTGTTAGTTGTGGTTTGACTCTAGAGGTGCCTATACAGTGAAACTCTAATTTTGCTCTTTTTGCTTTTATTTATAAATTTGGGTTGCCACATTTTGTCAGAATGGTCCAGTAGTTGTTTCCTGGTGTTTAGCCGATAGTTTCCTTGTTGTTAACATTAAATAACCGGTTTACGGTTATTTTTCCATAATAACCGGAATCATAACCGGTTATGAAATATGACCGGTGACTGCACTCCCTGTGTGTGGATGCGCCTTACTCACCCTTGCCGCGCCTCGTGACAGCAGTACAGCATGGCGGGGTCGATGGGATGGGCCTCGGTGTTGAACACGTAGCCGCCCACGTCCACCACGCACTCGCCGCGCGGCGTGCGCAGCAGCGTGCCGTGCGCGCCCGGGTTACTCACCCTTGCCGCGCCTCGTGACAGCAGTACAGCATGGCGGGGTCGATGGGATGGGCCTCGGTGTTGAACACGTAGCCGCCCACGTCCACCACGCACTCGCCGCGCGGCGTGCGCAGCAGCGTGCCGTGCGCGCCCGGGTTACTCACCCTTGCCGCGCCTCGTGACAGCAGTACAGCATGGCGGGGTCGATGGGATGGGCCTCGGTGTTGAACACGTAGCCGCCCACGTCCACCACGCACTCGCCGCGCGGCGTGCGCAGCAGCGTGCCGTGCGCGCCCGGGTTACTCACCCTTGCCGCGCCTCGTGACAGCAGTACAGCATGGCGGGGTCGATGGGATGGGCCTCGGTGTTGAACACGTAGCCGCCCACGTCCACCACGCACTCGCCGCGCGGCGTGCGCAGCAGCGTGCCGTGCGCGCCCGGGTTACTCACCCTTGCCGCGCCTCGTGACAGCAGTACAGCATGGCGGGGTCGATGGGATGGGCCTCGGTGTTGAACACGTAGCCGCCCACGTCCACCACGCACTCGCCGCGCGGCGTGCGCAGCAGCGTGCCGTGCGCGCCCGGGTTACTCACCCTTGCCGCGCCTCGTGACAGCAGTACAGCATGGCGGGGTCGATGGGATGGGCCTCGGTGTTGAACACGTAGCCGCCCACGTCCACCACGCACTCGCCGCGCGGCGTGCGCAGCAGCGTGCCGTGCGCGCCCGGGTTACTCACCCTTGCCGCGCCTCGTGACAGCAGTACAGCATGGCGGGGTCGATGGGATGGGCCTCGGTGTTGAACACGTAGCCGCCCACGTCCACCACGCACTCGCCGCGCGGCGTGCGCAGCAGCGTGCCGTGCGCGCCCGGGTTACTCACCCTTGCCGCGCCTCGTGACAGCAGTACAGCATGGCGGGGTCGATGGGATGGGCCTCGGTGTTGAACACGTAGCCGCCCACGTCCACCACGCACTCGCCGCGCGGCGTGCGCAGCAGCGTGCCGTGCGCGCCCGGGTTACTCACCCTTGCCGCGCCTCGTGACAGCAGTACAGCATGGCGGGGTCGATGGGATGGGCCTCGGTGTTGAACACGTAGCCGCCCACGTCCACCACGCACTCGCCGCGCGGCGTGCGCAGCAGCGTGCCGTGCGCGCCCGGGTTACTCACCCTTGCCGCGCCTCGTGACAGCAGTACAGCATGGCGGGGTCGATGGGATGGGCCTCGGTGTTGAACACGTAGCCGCCCACGTCCACCACGCACTCGCCGCGCGGCGTGCGCAGCAGCGTGCCGTGCGCGCCCGGGTTACTCACCCTTGCCGCGCCTCGTGACAGCAGTACAGCATGGCGGGGTCGATGGGATGGGCCTCGGTGTTGAACACGTAGCCGCCCACGTCCACCACGCACTCGCCGCGCGGCGTGCGCAGCAGCGTGCCGTGCGCGCCCGGGTTACTCACCCTTGCCGCGCCTCGTGACAGCAGTACAGCATGGCGGGGTCGATGGGATGGGCCTCGGTGTTGAACACGTAGCCGCCCACGTCCACCACGCACTCGCCGCGCGGCGTGCGCAGCAGCGTGCCGTGCGCGCCCGGGTTACTCACCCTTGCCGCGCCTCGTGACAGCAGTACAGCATGGCGGGGTCGATGGGATGGGCCTCGGTGTTGAACACGTAGCCGCCCACGTCCACCACGCACTCGCCGCGCGGCGTGCGCAGCAGCGTGCCGTGCGCGCCCGGGTTACTCACCCTTGCCGCGCCTCGTGACAGCAGTACAGCATGGCGGGGTCGATGGGATGGGCCTCGGTGTTGAACACGTAGCCGCCCACGTCCACCACGCACTCGCCGCGCGGCGTGCGCAGCAGCGTGCCGTGCGCGCCCGGGTTACTCACCCTTGCCGCGCCTCGTGACAGCAGTACAGCATGGCGGGGTCGATGGGATGGGCCTCGGTGTTGAACACGTAGCCGCCCACGTCCACCACGCACTCGCCGCGCGGCGTGCGCAGCAGCGTGCCGTGCGCGCCCGGGTTACTCACCCTTGCCGCGCCTCGTGACAGCAGTACAGCATGGCGGGGTCGATGGGATGGGCCTCGGTGTTGAACACGTAGCCGCCCACGTCCACCACGCACTCGCCGCGCGGCGTGCGCAGCAGCGTGCCGTGCGCGCCCGGGTTACTCACCCTTGCCGCGCCTCGTGACAGCAGTACAGCATGGCGGGGTCGATGGGATGGGCCTCGGTGTTGAACACGTAGCCGCCCACGTCCACCACGCACTCGCCGCGCGGCGTGCGCAGCAGCGTGCCGTGCGCGCCCGGGTTGTGAATGAAGTTGTCCGGGTCGAACAGCAGGTACAGGTACTTGGTGGTTTCCGCGAGGAAGAACGACTCCATGCGGTCCTCTTTGCGGTGGTCGCGGACGTCTTTTATCTGAAAGTGTTCAAAACGATCTAGTGGAGCCAGTTTCACGTGACAATGTGGACACGCTGGACAAAAGCACCAAATTTTTATCAGGTACCAGTTAGGTATACATAGCTTTAGGTTTTTGATAGGAACTAACTCCTCCGTCTGCCATCATCAGTCATTTTATGGCGGCCATTTTGAATTATTTATATCTCGAATTCTAAATCACTTAAAATCATAGGTACATATATACTCTAAACTCTTACATAACTTTTTTGTTCCGGGTTGCCAATCGAAAATTTTCACGCACCGCCACTGATATACATTCCACTTTGACGGACATATTAGCTTGGCTCAATAGTAATGAATGGTTTATCTATGAATACGTCAAAAACTAAATTCATTCGATTTGATCATAGATAAGAACGCATTAAATAAGTTTCACATACGAATTTTTTGGGCCTTGTGACTGAAGAATATACCTGTTATATGAATTGGAAACAACAAATAAACACGATTTTAGTTAAAACTAATTAAACTAATTAATTTATTAACGCTCTCGAAAAACTATAAGGTCCATTACTTCCGAAAAAACCGCACTTTTTCAAATAAAGGTGCGAGCGCACTTTGAGCAGTTTTGCTCTGTAGTAGCATGCTTGTTTGAGCATGCTCAATTATTATGTATGCAACTTTCCAGATACACATGCTATTTGAAATAGAAATAAAAAAAACATTTATTGCACAAAATAATCTTAAATATAGACGGAGGTAGGTAAAAATTAAAACAATTACAAAGAAAAAGATTAAAAAAAAACAACAATAACACTATACTTAAATTAAGACTCTAATGGGCAATGGGTCCCAGTCTCAGCATTGTGCTGGGCAACACGGCCCGGCGCTGGTTTTCAGACTTGTCCCTGGCTGGACCTCGGTCGGTCACAAAGTAAATGAATTTGCTTGAAACTAGCATGCTTTCGTGCCACTAAAGAGCATGTGTAACAGTACCTTAACTACATACAGTCTGCAAGCTCGGGGCTGTTTGGGCCAACGATGGGGGGTACGCGGGGAAGCGGGAGGCGAGGAAATTCTGAAGGGGTGTCAAGATTAACTTAATAAAACCGACTTCTAAAAGGTAAGGTTAAAATTAGGTTTGGGTGTATTTTTAAAAATGTCACTTCAATTGTGTTCAAAATCGATATCTGAGGGCTTGAGAGGTCTTTTAATATGAATCCCTGGGTAAATACAAAAAGGGCCGCCATCTTGAAATTCTTCAAATACGGTCCGATTTCGTTCAAAATCGATATCTGAGGGTCTGAGGGGCCTCTAATACGAATCCAAGGTTGGATTTACAAAAAGTGGTCGCCATCTTGAAAATCTTTAAATACGGTCCGATTTTATTCAAAATCGATATCATCCGAGGGGCCTCTTAATACGAATCGGAGGTTCGATTTTCAAAAAGTGGTCGCCATCTTGATTTTTTTAAAATATGGTCCGATTTTGTTCAAAATCGATGTCTGAGAGTCCGGGGGGCTCTTAATACGAATCTGAGGTTGGATTTTCAAAAAGTGGTCGCCATCTTGAAAATCATAAAATACGGTCCGATTTCGTTCAAAATTGATATCTGAGGGTCCAAGGGACCTCTTAATACGAATCCGAGGTTGGATTTTCTAAAGTGTTACGCGGCCCCTAGATATCGATTTTGAATGAAATGGACCGTATTTAAAGCATTTCAAGATAGCGGCCACTTTTTGAAAATCTAACCTCGGATTCGTATTAAAAAGTCCCTCGGATCCTTAGATAACGATTTTGAAAACGAGTTTTTTTTAAAGATTTGAGTGAGTGAGAGAGCGTTTATAAAATAACTACATACCTACTTATAAAATGCATGAAAATTAAACAAGTAATTATAAATAAATTAATATCTCTCGAAGCATATTTTTGACAACCCTGACTGGATGGAGAGGGCTATGCTGGGAGTTTCTCTGAGTGATCGTATCTGAAATGAGGCTATCCGCAGCAGAACCAAGGTAACCGATATAGCCCTCCGAATCGCTAAACTTAAGTGGCAGCGGGCGGGGCATATTGCACGTAGAACCGATGGCAAATGGGGCTGAAAGGTTCTCGACTGGTAGCGTGGATAGGCAACAAGATGGACTGATGACCTGGTAAAGGTCGGGGGAGTCCGCTGGATGCGGGTGGCGCAGGACCGCCCACTGTGGCACTCTTTATGGGGAGGCCTATGTCCAGCAGTGGAAGTCATTCGGCTGATAGATGAGTCCACAAATGGTACTGTAGTAGAACCGCACAGCGTTCTAGCGCTGTGCTGGATGCTCCGGATGATGTCCTCGCCCATCTGCAGCAGTATGGGGTCCCTGGTCTCGCGGTACAAGTACATGATGTCGATGAACTCTGCGTTTTAAAGGTAGTTCACAAATGGTACCGCAGCATAACCGCACGGCGTTCTAGCGCTGTGCTGGATGCTCCGGATGATGTCCTCGCCCATCTGCAGCAGTATGGGGTCCCTGGTCTCGCGGTACAAGTACATGATGTCGATGAACTCTGCGTTTTAAAGGTAGTTCACAAATGGTACCGCAGCATAACCGCACGGCGTTCTAGCGCTGTGCTGGATGCTCCGGATGATGTCCTCGCCTATCTGCAGCAGTATGGGGTCCCTGGTCTCGCGGTACAAGTACATGATGTCGATGAACTCTGCGTACTAAAGGTAGTCCACAAATGTTACCGTAGCATAACCGCACGGCGTCCTAGCGCTGTGCTGGATGCTCCGGATGATGTCCTCGCCCATCTGCAGCAGTATGGGGTCCCTGGTCTCGCGATACAGGTACATGATGTCGATGAACTCTGCGTACTAAAGGTAGTCCACAAATGTTACCGTAGCATAACCGCACGGCGTCCTAGCGCTGTGCTGGATGCTCCGGATGATGTCCTCGCCCATCTGCAGCAGTATGGGGTCCCTGGTCTCGCGATACAGGTACATGATGTCGATGAACTCTGCGTACTAAAGGTAGTCCACAAATTTACCGTAGCATAACCGCACGGCGTCCTAGCGCTGTGCTGGATGCTCCGGATGATGTCCTCGCCCATCTGCAGCAGTATGGGGTCCCTGGTCTCGCGGTACAGGTACATGATGTCGATGAACTCTGCGTACTAAAGGTAGTCCACAAATGTTACCGTAGCATAACCGCACGGCGTCCTAGCGCTGTGCTGGATGCTCCGGATGATGTCCTCGCCCATCTGTAGCAGTATGGGGTCCCTGGTCTCGCGATACAGGTACATGATGTCGATGAACTCTGCGTACTAAAGGTAGTCCACAAATGTTACCGTAGCATAACCGCACGGCGTCCTAGCGCTGTGCTGGATGCTCCGGATGATGTCCTCGCCCATCTGCAGCAGTATGGGGTCCCTGGTCTCGCGATACAGGTACATGATGTCGATGAACTCTGCGTACTAAAGGTAGTCCACAAATGTTACCGTAGCATAACCGCACGGCGTCCTAGCGCTGTGCTGGATGCTCCGGATGATGTCCTCGCCCATCTGCAGCAGTATGGGGTCCCTGGTCTCGCGATACAGGTACATGATGTCGATGAACTCTGCGTACTAAAGGTAGTCCACAAATGTTACCGTAGCATAACCGCACGGCGTCCTAGCGCTGTGCTGGATGCTCCGGATGATGTCCTCGCCCATCTGCAGCAGTATGGGGTCCCTGGTCTCGCGGTACAGGTACATGATGGACTCGATGAGCTCCGGGCGCAGCGGGTAGCTCTCCCGGCTGGAGGACGCCTCGCCCGTGCCCAGGTTGTACACCTCGGGGGTGAACCCGTACTGCCGCCACACGCTGTGGTAGTTGTGGATGATGCGCATCGCCGTGTCGCTGTCGCCTGTCGATATTAACATTTTTGTCACACAGTACAAATTATTTTAGTCTCATAAGGACTAAAATCTCATGTTGTCATGTTATGTTTTTCGAGCGTACGTATGTATACTGTATGTATTGGTCCGCGAGCTAGCAACAAATTTTCGTGACATATCAACTCCCGTGCCATAACTTGTGAGAAGGTTAAGAATGTTGTATCATGAAGCCCCGTGGACGCCAGCTGCGACTCCGTTGGTGGGTTGAACAATGGCAGCCTCCCAAAGTTGTAAAAAAAAATGCTTTGATCTGACAAAATTTCAGTTGGGAGGAAATGACTGAAAAAAAATTTTTTTTACATGTCCGTGTGACCGGCTGACGGACTTTCCACCACTGTACAGTAAGCTGACGATTGTTTTTCGTCATAATATTGGATTAACTATCATTTGATGATAGAATGAATCGGGAGGAACAGGCAATTTTTTTTTTACATCTTTGGGAGGCTGCTGCTGGTCAACCCACCAACGGAGCCGCAGCTGACGTCCACTGGGCTTCATGATACAACATTCTTTTCATCACACTTGCTCGAAAATGGTGTTATTATACGCAAGCGTACTGAGCTGTAATGGGCTATATTACGCCCATGGGCGTTATGGTTTTTTTTTTAAATAATAGAACCCTCTGATTGGCTTAAGCAAATCTGGTTGCTGTGTGATTGGTTGAATAAAAAAATCTAGTTGGTCACGACGCCCCGCCCCGCAAGAATACTGCTCTGTGATTGGTTGAAATATTGAACTGCGCGCTCTACTAGCACTGATCTGGAAGTGAAGTTGTCAATTTTTGATTGGTGCTGCTGTATGAAACATACATTTTTCTGTCTTTTGTTGTTATTTATTTCCTCGCAAATGTGATGAAAAACATTGTGTATAACACGGGCGTAAGAATATTGCAAACTCGAGTCATCAAAAGCCCTCCGCCTTCGGCGTCGGGCTTCTGATACACTCTCGTTAGCAATATTCCACTTACGGCCCTCGTTAAACAATGTACTATAACCTTCTCACGAGTTATAGCACGTATGCACGTAGCTCGCGGTCTATATGTGTGTATGTCTTATTCTTTGGCACGCCCTGCAGCCTAAACCGTTTGGCAGATTTCGACATATGAGATGTCGTTGGATTCCTATTAATCGTGGGAGTGGGTGGCATAGTTTATTGTGATTTTGCACTGGGTATCTAAATTTAAATATTTGATTTTGATTTTTTGATATTATATCGTTCCAAACAAATGTTTCTTTTTAGCCCAGTGGAGAGAACTCACACGCACTCACCCACGAGGCCGAGCAGGCCGGGCCAGTACGACTCCAGGCTCTGGAACACGGGCAGCGTCACGTGCCCGCGCAGCATCGTCGCCCACACGTACCAGTCGTCTTTCTTCAGGTAGCGGTCTATGACTTGCCTCGCCTCTTTGAACATCGACATCAACTCGGGGCGCTCCAGGAGGATAGCTCCTGAAAAGGTCACAGTTTTATTAAACAAAATAATAATAAGCAGTCAGAGAAACACGTGAAAGCCGAGAAGGACAAAGCCAGCAAGTACCTTGACCTAGCTCACGAGGCAGTTGATGATATTATATAATTTGCACCGATTCAGCATACAACTTGTTCGAGGAATCAGTGCAAATTATATTATTTGCACTGACATTGATTCGACGATCATTACGGCGACCGGTCATATAGCGAAATCTCGACCAGCAAACACCGTAAGAGACTCTTGCCGGTTCTGTAACTAACGATGCAGTACCTCAAAAGGAAAAAACGGATCCCTTATAGGATCACTTTGTTGTCCGTCTATCTGTCAAGACCCTTTATCTCGGGAACGCGTGGAGGTATCGAGTTGAAATTAAAACCATATACTCAGATCTACAGTCCCTTGAAGCTGTGAAATAATCAAATTTCAAAAGTTAACGTAAAAAAAAATACGGCCGTTTATGCCGCAAAAAATGTATATTTTGACACTATCAAGGGAATTAAAATTTATACGGTTGTACTTCCCGTTGACCTAGAACTATGAAATTTGGCAAGTAATATGGTCTTACGCTACAAGTATAGCGTAAAATCTGAAAACTATACATTTGTAATTTTGTACGGAACCCACTGTGGGCGAGTCCGACTCGCATCCGGTTTGCCATTTGCTTGGCGACCATTGGTCATTGTCAAGGTGGTGAAATATTAGCCCAGTACCTTTGACCAAGTACTCGAAGTAGGAGTCTACGCCGCCGCCGATGCCGGCGTCCTGCGCGGTCCAGCGGCCGCTCATCACGTCCACGTGGTTGCCCACGAGGCCGATCGGCGACCGGTGGTGGTACAGTGCCTTCAAGGCGTTGTAGGCTAGCTGCAACCACACAAATGCCTATAGTGGCTGTCGGTGTGTGCGCACTCACCCACGAGGCCGATCGGCGACCGGTGGTGGTACAGTGCCTTCAAGGCGTTGTAGGCTAGCTGCAACCACACAAATGCCTATAGTGGCTGTCGGTGTGTGCGCACTCACCCACGAGGCCGATCGGCGACCGGTGGTGGTACAGTGCCTTCAAGGCGTTGTAGGCCAGCTGCAACCACACAAATGCCTATAGTGGCTGTCGGTGTGTGCGCACTCACCCACGAGGCCGATTCGGCGACCGGTGGTGGTACAGTGCCTTCAAGGCGTTGTAGGCTAGCTGCAACCACACAAATGCCTATAGTGGCTGTCGGTGTGTGCGCACTCACCCACGAGGCCGATCGGCGACCGGTGGTGGTACAGTGCCTTCAAGGCGTTGTAGGCCAGCTGCAACCACACAAATGCCTATAGTGGCTGTCGGTGTGTGCGCACTCACCCACGAGGCCGATTCGGCGACCGGTGGTGGTACAGTGCCTTCAAGGCGTTGTAGGCTAGCTGCAACCACACAAATGCCTATAGTGGCTGTCGGTGTGTGCGCACTCACCCACGAGGCCGATCGGCGACCGGTGGTGGTACAGTGCCTTCAAGGTGTTGTAGGCTAGCTGCAACCACACAAATGCCTATAGTGGCTGTCGGTGGGTGCACACTCACCCAAGAGGCTCTGAAACACGGGCAGCGTCCACACAAATGCCTATAGTGGCTGTGTTCATGGGTGGATCAACTATATACTGTCACTAGTTGCCATGGTTACGTCATGGTTGAGTCACGTTTTAAACCTGCGATTTATGGGTTTTAAAGCACCAAATGTGAGGTTTTCTTGTCTAGTTCGACCCCTTGGTCCATCTATTGGCACAATTTTTTTTTTTAATTTGGAAAAAGTGAATCGTTAAAAAAAATCTAGGTTTATAGATAAGACTAGATAAGATTAATTTATTGCTTATTGAAAATTGACATTACACTTTACAAATTTTCTTTGTATATAAATAAAATGAATTCACAGAAAGCTCGTCAGGTACATTCAATAAATCTTTCATGCATGCTTAATGGACTTTCTGGATGGTTATAGGCTATACTTTATCCCCCAGGTTTGCCTGCATTATTTGATGATGATATATTATCACCACTGGATGCTATTTCTCTTACCTCTTCATATAAAGGATCTCCTGTCAACCTACTCAATGTTCCAAACTCCACTATAAACGTCCCCACTCCGGCCGTGCATGTGACAGTGGTTTCTCCTGGTGGGACACCTTTCCTCAGGTTTACAGTGCCGTATGGCATGCCAGTAGTGGTGTCAAATGCCACAATAAGCCTCTGGGCTACATCTTCGGCTAGCCGCAGCAGGGGACCATTGCAGGGCCACCCGGGCTCAAGCTTCATACCTGTTCTGATTCAAACAAACACATACAAAGCTCAATAGGTTTTATTATACTTATGTCAGACTTCAGAATAAAGTACCTTCACAATACCATAAGTTTAAGAAATATTTAGAAAATGTAACAAATGCAAATATTTTCTCTTGCTTTCCATATATTCCAGTCCCAAGTAATTTGTCATTAGTTCTATAGATTAATTGTCTCATGCTGCCAGAATAATCTCTAGAGAGTGCCCCTGAAGGTAAAAAATCTATGATATAATTATTATAGTTTTTTTTAATTCACACTGAAAAATCCTGCTTATATTTGTTGTTTACCTGCATCCTTAACTTTCAGAAGCTCTTTGGATATGTAAGAAAAAATTAAGAAGATTGTATTAAACTTACTTATAAGACAAAAGATGAGCACTAAGCAGCCCACCAATAATCCTAATATTGGTCTCAAAAACAGACACATTAATATCTGCATCAAAGTTTTGTTTTTGAAGAAGTATTTCAACCACTCTGTTGAACTCCGTGTAGTTGCCCATGATGGCGAGCGTGTCGAGCGCGTCAATGAGCGTCAGCGAGTAGCTGCCCCAAGTGTCCACGCCGTCGCACGACAGCGGACGCAACTCGTCGTACGGGTAAGCGTACTTCAGATAACTATCGTACGCGTGTTGGAACATCTCTCTAGCCTCTTCTCTGAAAATATTGTAGTGTGTATCAAGCATCAACGAATTTAGGACTACTGTCTTCCGGTAACGGCTTAAGTGAGCCTTATATTTTACCTGAGCCTTAAAATATCTTCTTTCGTGTATTCTCGTATTGCCGAACCAGACTGGATGACAATAAGGCATACCAGGCCAATTAATAATAGTCCATCGCCCATTTTGAAGAGAGCAAGTGTTCATTGATTAATCATCTATTTCATAAACATTTTAACAAGAAATCCTGGAAAACCAATTTGTAAACACGTCAGCCGAGCCGATATTTGCGATTGCATTTGAAGTTGACATTGACAGTGACACTGACGGCGGAATTCAGAAATGACGTAAATAGAGGAAATAGATGTCGTCCCCACTTGACATTGGCAAAGTGCCTAAGCAGCAAAAAGCCACTGAAAACAGGAAAAAAAAAAAATAAAAAAAAAAATAGATGTCGTCCTAGCGTATACCCGAAAGGGATGATGGTAAAATAACCTTACTAAATTAAGAAGTATCAGAAGAAGTAATTATAAAAAAAAAATTAATTTGTAATAATACATTCTTGACGTCTTATGTAATTTATAATTTAGTCGTGTTATACGGTCACGTCATGGTGGGCCACAGGGGGCCTACCGCCAACGGCATTCGAAGTTTTCCCTCTCTGTTGCACTTACGTACGAGCTCGCAAGTCTGACAGAGAGGGAAACCTTCGAATGCCTTTCGCGGTAGGCCCTCTGGTGGGTTTGCAGTCCATCGCGTAAACGTGATCGCGGACATAGCGATCGCTTAGCCATCCGCCGTTTCGGATTTAGCTCGTTTGTCGTACGACTAGTTCCGTCCGCCGCCAAAGTATATTTTTAATTATAAATTCGCAACTATTTTAACTTAGTCTTGTATTTCTTATGGTGGCACCACACTTGGCACTATTTGCCCAAATATTTGTGTTGCATTTTTTCCTTCCTACGGCAAATGAAAGAGAGGCAACGACGCAACGCGAACACGCATTCCCAAGTGTGGTGCCACCATTAAAAGACAGCCTTCTCGAAAATGGATCATGCCAGCGTGTGTGTCCATCTTAAATCATGCACCTAAGATACTATAGAGTATCATAGGTCCATGATCCTAAATATACGGTGACAACCATAGACTAACTCGGTAATACGATTGGTTCATGATTGGTTTAAATTTGAAATAACATAGACAATAGAACGTCGTAAACGCAACAGCTGAAACTACCAAAATGTCTGTTGTCCGTTGACGCTACATAGCAATTTCGAGGGTGATTTTGAATTAATCGGGCACATTGCCTAGTCTACACTCGATATTTTGATAAAAATGTGCCCTTAGGAAGAAGAATTACGTGTTTCCGTTCACTTGCCATTGTTTCCGTTAACGGCTCGCATTTAGGCCTATCTCATTATTCGTTATTAGTTTACGGAAGGAGCGGGGACAATGGCATCATTCAGAATTCACGAAGATCAAGAAAATGCTTCACTGGCGACGAGAAAAGAAAATGCCGAAGTATTTGCGGCAGCACAACGGCGTGCCCTTGGAGACCTCAGTCACTTCGCCTTCAATCAGAATCGGAATATCAAGCTGGTGAGTACGGTTATTGGTCGTTATAAACAGGCCATTTGTGTTTTTTTGCTAATGTTTTGCCGTTTCAGGCCGGCTTGACAACTGGATCCTGCAAAGGTCAAGATGAGACAAGAACCGTGCGTCAAATTAAAAACGAGAAGAATATTGTGCCCCCCGTGGCGCAATTTCGCGCCTTCAGTGTGTACGAAGACAACCCCTCGGATGTGGAAGTGAAGAAACGCGAGCCAACCTTCAAGCCCTTCGTCGCTAAGGACACCAAAAAAGAGAGCTTCTTCATCAGCGCCGCAGAGAATGTGCGCGCCCTCTGCGCCCAGGTCGAGAAGCAGCCAGATCGGCCCACTGAAGCACCTAAAAGGTAGGGTTTATGAACATAACCTAACTTCCATGTGAACATATTTATCAGAACTTGTAGTAATTCTAAACACAATATTATCTATCAACATTATGATATTTTAATACTTAGTTGGCACATTGGCATGAAACTGCTGTTGCAAAAAAAAGTTGAAAGTCAGCATTACTTAGATAACTACTGACCCAAGGTAAATACAAATCTTTTCATTGTTCCATTTTCTCCTGACTTATGTGTACTAGATTAATCGTAATTCTGTGTTGTTTTAAATTTAAGAGTGTAATAACACATTAGCAGTTTGTAATGAATCTGGTTCTTCATGTTGTCAGACTGCCGTTGCAAGACAAAAAAGATGTGGTTGAATCACCCATGTCGGTTGGAGATGTTAGTATCCTCTCGTCGATGTCGGTGTCCAAGAATGAGAGTGAGATTCTGGAAGTCACTCTTGAAGATGATGAGGATACAACTATTGCTCAGACAGATCGGGAGATGTTCTTCCATGTTGTTGAGTATCGGCAGGATATCTATGAATACATGAGGGAAATTGAGGTAAGTTTGTTGATTGTTATTAATAATTTGGTACCATCAGCAGCATAAGTAGCTGTATGCATGATATGTTATTAACTTCAAGATAGAAATGGTCCGTTAAGATAATTTTAGGCAGTAGTGCTGCTGACTCTATTTGTTAATAAAGTTAGATATTGTGAACAGTAACTGTTTACTAAGCAGAAAACGTCCGTTAACAAAATTCTAAATTTCGATCTAAGAGGAAAATTGAAAAATTATTCACCACTAGCTGGATTTGAACCCGCAACCTCTGGAAATTGTCTCGTCCTCTTTGATCGAAATTTAGACATTGTGTTCCTACAAATATTGTATTTGCTTGTAGTTTCACTGCATTATAATTATAATCTTAAAATATGGAATAAACACAAAAATCAAAATAAAAGTGATCCCTTCCTGTTGTATTCATGTCTCAGCTTGTATTTGGGCAATTCTCTGAGAACTGAATATTCATTGTCCAGGCCACTATTAAATAAAAAGTATAGTTTGTTGTCCTTCCGGCCGCCATGGCAACTAAGTTTCGCAACCAGTTGTGATGCAAGACTTTTTATTCTTTTTCCGCAACTATGTGCCATACAAGACTTATTTTTCTTTCTACGCAACTGGGCAACTGGTTACGTACAAAGAATTTCTAAAAAAGATTCATTGCGACAGAAGGATTTTTTCTTCGTATGCAACCATAAGCATTATTCAAAAATAAGAGATTCGAGTTGGCAATGTCACAGTGTTTTCAGTCCCTCAAAATCCTTATAAACGTCAAAAATAAAGCGGCACGAAAATACGTGTAATATCATCAGTTTGCATTATTCATAAACAAAATGTTGAAAACCTAAATTCTAAGCAGAGGCTAGTATGACTAATGTCAAGATGATCAATGACTGCATTTTTTTCTTTTCAAGACGGTACATTTGGCCATTACTACATTACGAGAACAATATTCCTTTGCTATTCCGCTACAAAACGTGCAGGTCGATCAGCGGAGATCAAATGCAACTAATTGCGTATAAACATGCAAATAATTACAGAAAACCTCCACCAATAATGAAAAAACCTCGACACGTGTTTCGCCTCTCTACGAGGCATCATCAGGAGATGCTGGCAGGAGATGTTGCTTGCGCCACGTCCACTGAGCAAATGAGCCGTCTAGAACCGTCAGCCCTATTTATAGTCTGACCCCCCATACTACCATGCATGTGTGAATGAGACGGAAAAATACGTAACAGCGGTGATGACGCAACATTCAACTGTTCGTTAATAATCACGCCTCTATTGTTGTACCTAATTATTTCTAATTGTTCTAGAACACTTAAACGCAGTCCTTTTCCGCCAACATGCAAGATGTTGAAAGAATGATTGTCAGACAATGCATGGTTTTCCTCCAATAAATGTTTTGCGAAATTAGACTTGTCCGGGTGATTATGCCGATACGACGCAATATGTTTAACAATAGAGGCGTGATTATTAACGAACAGTTGAATGTTGCGTCATCACCGCTGTTACGTATTTTTCCGTCTCATTCACACATGCATGGTAGTATGGGGGGTCAGACTATAAATAGGGCTGACGGTTCTAGACGGCTCATTTGCTCAGTGGACGTGGCGCAAGCAACATCTCCTGCCAGCATCTCCTGATGATGCCTCGTAGAGAGGCGAAACACGTGTCGAGGTTTTTTCATTATTGGTGGAGGTTTTCTGTAATTATTTGCATGTTTATACGCAATTAGTTGCATTTGATCTCCGCTGATCGACCTGCACGTTTTGTAGCGGAATAGCAAAGGAATATTGTTCTCGTAATATATCATGAATTTCCGCAAAGTAACGCCTGATTCAATAAATCATTACTACATTATTGAAATAATTTTCATATAGATTGACCAATTACGAAAGTTGCATACCATACCAAGAATAAAAAATCCTCCACCGCAACTGGTTGCGGAACTCAGCAGCTCGAACTAGCAAGTGCGACAGAGACGGAGATACACGAACGAAAACGAAATTCGTTTCGCGGTAGGCGCCCAGTAGCCATGGCGTACTAGTTGCTAAATACTATAGAAAGGCGATGTGCGCGAAACATTGTTGGACAGTTTGAATTCATAGATGGCGGCCTGTTCGTGCGATGTCCAACTAACCAGCTTTGAAGACTTCTGACCATCTTTTGCCACATTTCCGAGCAGTGGCGTGAAATAGTTATTGGTGTCTCAAGGGAGCAAAATGATGTATTTAAGGCGAGGGCGGTACATTGAATCCAGAGTGAAGCGAAGGATTCTACGATAGAATCCTGAGCGTAGCTAGGGATTCTAAGTTGGAATCCTTACGCGAAGGATTCAAGCGTTAACGTCCATGACGAAAATAATTTTGCTCCTGAGAGACACATACAATTTTTCACACCAACTATGAGGAAAATATAACAGTCATCGAGAGTTTTGATTTCAGTAAAACGTGTCATTTCTTGTGACAATTTTTTTAAATATTACGTTTTCATATAATGTTAAAGTTAAAACTTGAAATATGTTCGTTTTTAATCGATTACGACAAAATTACAATCGGTTATTTTATTAAGATGTTCTGTCTGTGTTCAATTGGTACAAGTAGCATTTTGATCCCTCTCGTCGAGGAGCAAAAAAAAGGTGTGAAAAGTAATGGTGTAAACCTTTGTGGGCAGGTAAAGCACAGAGCCAAGCCGGGCTACATGCGCAAGCAGCCGGACATCACGTACGTGATGCGCTCGGTGCTGGTGGACTGGCTGGTGGAGGTGTGCGACGAGTACGGCCAGCAGAGCGAGACGCTGCACCTGGCCGTGTCGTACGTCGACCGGTTCTTGTCCTACATGAGCGTCGTCCGCACGAAACTGCAACTCGTCGGCACGGCGGCGACATACATTGCGGCGTAAGTGTTTTATTCTGGGTCACCTCCAATTTTAAATGTCTAATTGTAAAATGAGCACGAATTTAGAGCGTAGGTATCAAAGGTTATCTCTAATGTTAGTTTAATTCGAATGGGGTAAGCATTTATCTGTGATGCCCTGTATTATTTATCTGATATTGCATTATATATAGTAATTAAGATAAAAGAGTATTATGAAAGACAAGTAATTTATTATTTTTTATTTATTTATTAGGCTCACACAACAAATTACAGTCATTCATACAGTAACATAAGAAGCTTAGTGTCTAGATCTGGACTATGAGTAATTATGGCACTTGAGATTTAAAATTATGGCAATTGATCATTATGATTTATGGAATGTAAAAATTATGTCATATGAAATTGTGGATTTTAAGTTACGTCACATATTTATGCGAGCTTTGTGGCGACTGATATGGCGCTTTTTTATATATAATTGATTTAGAAACAAACCGTCTTAACCGTCTTATATACAAGGTAATTAATTAGCTAGAAGTTATACAATAATAATATAACTAGACTTAGTTTCCTACAAAAAAAACTCAGAACTAAATCACTATAACCATTACCATTACAAAAGCCTTGGCTAAAAGTATTTAGGACCCCACGTTTTCCATTGTAACTTATGAAGTTATGAATAAAGTATTAATTTTCAATTTCATAAATGCACAAAGACGTAAAATATAATAAGTGTTTGAACATGTGCAAATCATTGACATAAGTTTATCATTTTGAAATTGCTACTTGCGTGCGAGAACTGAAACTAGAAAAAATTGGGTTTTACAATAAAGGTATTGTATATTTTTTTCACGGAATTTCTCTTAACGTCAATAAATATGAAGAATTTTTCCGATAGATAGACAACATTCTATTATATAATATATAAATGCACCTTTTCAAGTTTGACTTATGTATGTATGAAAAACGCATGGGTGCTCAATACCTTTGGCCAAGGCTGTACATTAAAGTTATTTTCTTACATAGTATTACAACAACCTCAAGTAAAATAAATACATTTTAAAAAGTTTTACCTTAATCAAATTTAACTATGTATTTATGTTTTACTGCATACTATTTTAATAGGGCATAAACTTGTTTTTTAAATGTTACTAGCGAACTGCCAAACAAATAAATTTGCAATCATAATTTTTTTTTATTGTATAGCTTGCATGCTCGTTTAATGTAAAGGTTTAATTAGAGCAGCCTCGGGCCGAGGCTCGCACGGCTCGCCTATCTTGCTCTAATTCGTACGCGCTCACGCACTGTGCGCGAGCAGCGCGCGGCGAGCCTCCCAGAACTGGTCTTTTGACAGTGCTCAAAGGCGCCTCAGTGTGCGTGCCTCGCGTCACTTCGACGTGTATCTGAGCGTGCCGTGGACAGAGTGACAAGATCGAACTTGTTTGTGCGCGAGGCTCGTACGAATTTGAGCAAGTGGCTGAGCCGTGCGTGTGTAATACTGTGTTAGTAAATTTGGAACAATTATTGATGCAAATACATGAAAAGCAAAAGGTGTTGTGGGTTCCGAAATCAATCAGCTGTCATCGTGTCGACGCCATTTTGAATGTCGGCTCGCCGCGAGTACGCTGCTTCGCCCGCGCATGTTTATGTGGAACTATTTGGCGCGCGAGCAGTTCGCCGCGCGGGGCGAGCATGCCTCAGGCTGAGCCGCTCGGTGTTTCGTTCTGCTATTTGCAATGCTGAACAATGCTTTACTGCGGCAACAACGTTCTGTTCTACGAGGCTCACGAAAGTGTAACATTACATTACTCTAATATAACATTTCCCAGGAAATACGAGGAGGTGTACCCGCCGGAGGTGTCGGAGTTCGTGTACATCACGGACGACACGTACACGAAGCGCGAGGTGCTGCGCATGGAGCACCTCATCCTCAAGGTGCTCTCCTTCGACCTGTCCACGCCCACGGCGCTCGCCTTCCTCTCGCACTACTGCATCTCCAACCAGCTGCCCAAGAAGACCTTCCATCTGGCCGCTGTGAGTTGATATACCATCAGTTCACCACTCGATCTGTAAACCAGTTTATCCTCGGTCGATGGTCCCATCGGACAGCGCTGGCAGCAATGCTGAGATGGGACCGTTTCGTGACAATATGTTTGACACGTATGCGTTCCTATGTTTTTGTTTTGATTAAATTGTTCTTATTCTTATACTTCACGCGTTCTTGGAAATTGTATGAAATTCTACAACAAAATTCCAAAACACATTACAGAACTTACCGTCTTTAAATTCAAATCTATTGTAAAACAGACACTTATTTCAAAAGCATATTATAAGATAAACGATTACATCATGGATATTTGGCAGCGATAAAATCCTGCACTAGAAATCTATCGCAAAATATTGGCTTTCTACTGTATCAATGTAATTTAAAAAAATTATAATACTCTGATACTGAAAAGATATATTGCATACTGGTTTGAAAAAATGACACCTCGCCGAGTTTTTTACGCCGGTTCTTCTCGAGGCAGAGGTTTACTTTCCGAACCCGGTGGTAGTTTATGGACATTCATAGGTGCATGTAATATGCCTAAATTGAAGAATAAATGACTTTGACTTATATCTTACGTATTAAAGTCGGTAATTGGGAATAGATGAAAATTTTAGAAATGCCTGATATTTTTTTTGGTGATAGGAATAACCTTCCTTAGCACCAGAAAAAAGTTTCAGATTTTTCAGCTGCGTCAATTTTTTTTTGAAGAATATTAACAGTCAGATATTTAAAATATTTTTTGTAATATGAGGCGGATCAAGGAAAGTGTCTTATTCGCCGTCCTAAACCCAAAACGTAAGTGAGGAAACTGTTAATATTTTTCAAAAAAATAATGACGCAACTGAAAAATCTGAAACTTTTTTTTGGTGTTAAGGAAGGTTATTCCTATGACAAAAAAAATAATCACGCATTTTCAATATTATCATCCATTCCCCATTGTAACAAGTTAGAGTTCATGTATGCCTGTACTTGTTTACGTATTACAGTAACAGTGGTAATGTTAGCTTATGTGTTTTGTAGTACATTGCGGAGCTGTCCCTGCTAGAGGCGGACCCGTACCTGCAGTACAAGCCGTCCGTGATCGCGGCCGCGGCGCTCGCGACCGCGCGCCACTGCCTGCACTGTCGCTGCGACGCGGAGCGCGAGCTCGCCGACACCGTTCCCAGCGTGAGTACCCCGCAGTAGTAGTGTCATTTATTTATTGACAAATACGTTTTCATCACACTTGCTCGTCAATGGCGTTATTACTTGCGAGCATACAGAGCAGTTATAGCCGTTTTACCTCCCACGGGCAGTTAAGTTTAGTTTTAAAATAATAGAACCCTCTGATTGGCTTAAGCAAATCTGGTTGCTCTATGATTGGTTGAATAAAAAAATCTAGTTGGTCACGACGCCCCGCCCCGCAAGAATACTGCTCTGTGATTGGTTGAAATATTGAACTGCGCGCTCCACTAGCACTGATCTGGAAGTGAAGTTGTCAATTTTTGATTGGTGCTGCTGTATGAAACTTACATTTTTCTGTCTTTTGTTGTTATTTATTTCCTCGCAAATGTGATGAAAAACATTGTGTATAACACGGGCGTAAGAATATTGCAAACTCGAGTCATCAAAAGCCCTCCGCCTTCGGCGTCGGGCTTCTGATAGACTCTCGTTAGCAATATTCCACTTACGCCCCTCGTTGAACAATGTACTATTACATGACATTACAGTAATAACCAATGCGTCACGAAACTAAAACAACAAGTATAGTACATTACTGCAGATGCCGGGAAAGAAGGGCTTGCCGGGTGAGTAGGTATAGACGGCCGACCGTAGGGAGGCCGGATAGTGATACGAAGCCGGCAAGCCTTTTCACGGCGAGGCGTGTATTGTGCTTTTCTCAAACATATGCAATGAAATAAAACAATACACCACTCACATAGTACATTAATTTTCCCTCCAATCCCTCCATACTTAATGTTTTTTTTTACGAAAGTCGTCCGTATTTCGCGTGTGTAGTGTTTGAATAGACCCTAGGTATTAGGGCCATTATACATAACCTGATAATAATAATCTTAATTTCTATAATGTATAAAATAAATGCAGAGGATTTTAAATTTTGTCTATGGTCTCTGGTGACTTACGTATAGATAACATTTTAATTTATTCATCAACACATTGAATCATACA
This sequence comes from Epinotia nisella, assembly GCA_932294315.1. NCBI lineage: Eukaryota > Metazoa > Arthropoda > Insecta > Lepidoptera > Tortricidae > Epinotia > Epinotia nisella. The sequence continues at coordinate 21,624,078 of OW028678.1, read as the reverse complement.
GATTTGTTTTCTTAATAAAGGTTCGTGTGTAATAGGCATTAAACGCGGATATGTTTGGTCCGATAACCATTCAGCCACTAGAAAAAATAAAAAAATATAAATCAGCTGTTTAGCCTGTTGATGAACACAGACGCCATGTTAACATTAAAATTAAAAAAAAATTACTTCCCGGCCTAGGCCTTCAATTTTGTATGAAATTGCTTACCAGTTCTCTCGAGTAGTTCCGCCCGAAAAGTGATACTTTGAAGCCTGTTATAACGCACGTAAGGACGACATTTCATTGCATGTTTGAGAAAATGCTATTTAGGCGACGAAACGGCGTGGCCCCGATGCATCGTCATCTCAGGTGTAGGATTCGGCAGATTGCCCCGGAACTGTCGAAACACGACACCCTTCGGCCAGAAGTCAGCACATGCGAAGGTCTCCTGCAGCGGCCGCGGCGCGCGCACCACAAACGAGCTGAAGTGCACATAGTGGCGCGAACGCAGCTGGAACACCCTCAGCGCGAAGCCGGTCTTCTGACGAACGTACTCCACCACATCATCAGCCGTGGCGGTGTAGTGCAGGCGCGATACATATAGCGCCTTGCTCGGTGTGGCAACCCGTAGACCGGAACCGACCAGTTCTGCTGTACCACACTGACTCTTGCGCGGCTTGCGCTTCCTGACACCATTGTAAAACCCCCCTTATCCACATCGTACTCCAGGCAAAATACTGTTTCGAAAAATATTTATTTATAATAGCGTTTTTTTTGTTTATTTCATTCTAAAACGTTATTCTAAGATGCTTTATTCAAGAATCCAACAAACTTTCCACCCGGAAGTAATTATATAGATTTAAATTAAACATTAATTGTCTTTTAATGTTCTTAATTTTATTTATATTGAATATCTTAAAGCAAATGTAAATGAACCTAAATAAAGATAAAAAAATATATTAATATTTATCCGGACTTAATAGGAGCTAATTAAATATTGATTTTTTTGATGTCTGATTTTTTGTTGGATTTTGCCTCTAGGTAACTATTTAATTGATAATATATCCGTTACATTAAAAAAAATTGTTATTATAAATTATTTCCAAATCTGTCATTTTTTCCATACAAGTTGTCAGTTCATTGCCTGGACTATCGGTGCGTGGAGGGACCCGAACTTCACGCGCTCTCGAGGGCGCGTCTCTCCAGTCGGCTGCGACAGTAGTTGTAGTGGTACGGGTGTGTGATGGCGCGCTGTGGGTGTTGCAGGAGTGCGCGGCGAGCGCGTGGCCGGCGGCGCTGGCGGCGGGCGCGGGCTACGCGCTGGGCGAGCTGGCGCCGTGCCTGCGCGAGCTGGCGCGCACGCACGCGCACGCGCACACGCAGCCCTACCAGGCCATCATCGACAAGTACCGCACCAACAAGTTAGTACACCACTCCTGGCCGGCGGCGCTGGCGGCGGGCGCGGGCTACGCGCTGGGCGAGCTGGCGCCGTGCCTGCGCGAGCTGGCGCGCACGCACGCGCACGCGCACACGCAGCCCTACCAGGCCATCATCGACAAGTACCGCACCAACAAGTTAGTACACCACTCCTGGCCGGCGGCGCTGGCGGCGGGCGCGGGCTACGCGCTGGGCGAGCTGGCGCCGTGCCTGCGCGAGCTGGCGCGCACGCACGCGCACGCGCACACGCAGCCCTACCAGGCCATCATCGACAAGTACCGCACCAACAAGTTAGTACACCACTCCTGGCCGGCGGCGCTGGCGGCGGGCGCGGGCTACGCGCTGGGCGAGCTGGCGCCGTGCCTGCGCGAGCTGGCGCGCACGCACGCGCACGCGCACACGCAGCCCTACCAGGCCATCATCGACAAGTACCGCACCAACAAGTTAGTACACCACTCCTGGCCGGCGGCGCTGGCGGCGGGCGCGGGCTACGCGCTGGGCGAGCTGGCGCCGTGCCTGCGCGAGCTGGCGCGCACGCACGCGCACGCGCACACGCAGCCCTACCAGGCCATCATCGACAAGTACCGCACCAACAAGTTAGTACACCACTCCTGGCCGGCGGCGCTGGCGGCGGGCGCGGGCTACGCGCTGGGCGAGCTGGCGCCGTGCCTGCGCGAGCTGGCGCGCACGCACGCGCACGCGCACACGCAGCCCTACCAGGCCATCATCGACAAGTACCGCACCAACAAGTTAGTACACCACTCCTGGCCGGCGGCGCTGGCGGCGGGCGCGGGCTACGCGCTGGGCGAGCTGGCGCCGTGCCTGCGCGAGCTGGCGCGCACGCACGCGCACGCGCACACGCAGCCCTACCAGGCCATCATCGACAAGTACCGCACCAACAAGTTAGTACACCACTCCTGGCCGGCGGCGCTGGCGGCGGGCGCGGGCTACGCGCTGGGCGAGCTGGCGCCGTGCCTGCGCGAGCTGGCGCGCACGCACGCGCACGCGCACACGCAGCCCTACCAGGCCATCATCGACAAGTACCGCACCAACAAGTTAGTACACCACTCCTGGCCGGCGGCGCTGGCGGCGGGCGCGGGCTACGCGCTGGGCGAGCTGGCGCCGTGCCTGCGCGAGCTGGCGCGCACGCACGCGCACGCGCACACGCAGCCCTACCAGGCCATCATCGACAAGTACCGCACCAACAAGTTAGTACACCACTCCTGGCCGGCGGCGCTGGCGGCGGGCGCGGGCTACGCGCTGGGCGAGCTGGCGCCGTGCCTGCGCGAGCTGGCGCGCACGCACGCGCACGCGCACACGCAGCCCTACCAGGCCATCATCGACAAGTACCGCACCAACAAGTTAGTACACCACTCCTGGCCGGCGGCGCTGGCGGCGGGCGCGGGCTACGCGCTGGGCGAGCTGGCGCCGTGCCTGCGCGAGCTGGCGCGCACGCACGCGCACGCGCACACGCAGCCCTACCAGGCCATCATCGACAAGTACCGCACCAACAAGTTAGTACACCACTCCTGGCCGGCGGCGCTGGCGGCGGGCGCGGGCTACGCGCTGGGCGAGCTGGCGCCGTGCCTGCGCGAGCTGGCGCGCACGCACGCGCACGCGCACACGCAGCCCTACCAGGCCATCATCGACAAGTACCGCACCAACAAGTTAGTACACCACTCCTGGCCGGCGGCGCTGGCGGCGGGCGCGGGCTACGCGCTGGGCGAGCTGGCGCCGTGCCTGCGCGAGCTGGCGCGCACGCACGCGCACGCGCACACGCAGCCCTACCAGGCCATCATCGACAAGTACCGCACCAACAAGTTAGTACACCACTCCTGGCCGGCGGCGCTGGCGGCGGGCGCGGGCTACGCGCTGGGCGAGCTGGCGCCGTGCCTGCGCGAGCTGGCGCGCACGCACGCGCACGCGCACACGCAGCCCTACCAGGCCATCATCGACAAGTACCGCACCAACAAGTTAGTACACCACTCCTGGCCGGCGGCGCTGGCGGCGGGCGCGGGCTACGCGCTGGGCGAGCTGGCGCCGTGCCTGCGCGAGCTGGCGCCGTGCCTGCGCGAGCTGGCGCGCACGCACGCGCACGCGCACACGCAGCCCTACCAGGCCATCATCGACAAGTACCGCACCAACAAGTTAGTACACCACTCCTGGCCGGCGGCGCTGGCGGCGGGCGCGGGCTACGCGCTGGGCGAGCTGGCGCCGTGCCTGCGCGAGCTGGCGCGCACGCACGCGCACGCGCACACGCAGCCCTACCAGGCCATCATCGACAAGTACCGCACCAACAAGTTAGTACACCACTCCTGGCCGGCGGCGCTGGCGGCGGGCGCGGGCTACGCGCTGGGCGAGCTGGCGCCGTGCCTGCGCGAGCTGGCGCGCACGCACGCGCACGCGCACACGCAGCCCTACCAGGCCATCATCGACAAGTACCGCACCAACAAGTTAGTACACCACTCCTGGCCGGCGGCGCTGGCGGCGGGCGCGGGCTACGCGCTGGGCGAGCTGGCGCCGTGCCTGCGCGAGCTGGCGCGCACGCACGCGCACGCGCACACGCAGCCCTACCAGGCCATCATCGACAAGTACCGCACCAACAAGTTAGTACACCACTCCTGGCCGGCGGCGCTGGCGGCGGGCGCGGGCTACGCGCTGGGCGAGCTGGCGCCGTGCCTGCGCGAGCTGGCGCGCACGCACGCGCACGCGCACACGCAGCCCTACCAGGCCATCATCGACAAGTACCGCACCAACAAGTTAGTACACCACTCCTGGCCGGCGGCGCTGGCGGCGGGCGCGGGCTACGCGCTGGGCGAGCTGGCGCCGTGCCTGCGCGAGCTGGCGCGCACGCACGCGCACGCGCACACGCAGCCCTACCAGGCCATCATCGACAAGTACCGCACCAACAAGTTAGTACACCACTCCTGGCCGGCGGCGCTGGCGGCGGGCGCGGGCTACGCGCTGGGCGAGCTGGCGCCGTGCCTGCGCGAGCTGGCGCGCACGCACGCGCACGCGCACACGCAGCCCTACCAGGCCATCATCGACAAGTACCGCACCAACAAGTTAGTACACCACTCCTGGCCGGCGGCGCTGGCGGCGGGCGCGGGCTACGCGCTGGGCGAGCTGGCGCCGTGCCTGCGCGAGCTGGCGCGCACGCACGCGCACGCGCACACGCAGCCCTACCAGGCCATCATCGACAAGTACCGCACCAACAAGTTAGTACACCACTCCTGGCCGGCGGCGCTGGCGGCGGGCGCGGGCTACGCGCTGGGCGAGCTGGCGCCGTGCCTGCGCGAGCTGGCGCGCACGCACGCGCACGCGCACACGCAGCCCTACCAGGCCATCATCGACAAGTACCGCACCAACAAGTTAGTACACCACTCCTGGCCGGCGGCGCTGGCGGCGGGCGCGGGCTACGCGCTGGGCGAGCTGGCGCCGTGCCTGCGCGAGCTGGCGCGCACGCACGCGCACGCGCACACGCAGCCCTACCAGGCCATCATCGACAAGTACCGCACCAACAAGTTAGTACACCACTCCTGGCCGGCGGCGCTGGCGGCGGGCGCGGGCTACGCGCTGGGCGAGCTGGCGCCGTGCCTGCGCGAGCTGGCGCGCACGCACGCGCACGCGCACACGCAGCCCTACCAGGCCATCATCGACAAGTACCGCACCAACAAGTTAGTACACCACTCCTGGCCGGCGGCGCTGGCGGCGGGCGCGGGCTACGCGCTGGGCGAGCTGGCGCCGTGCCTGCGCGAGCTGGCGCGCACGCACGCGCACGCGCACACGCAGCCCTACCAGGCCATCATCGACAAGTACCGCACCAACAAGTTAGTACACCACTCCTGGCCGGCGGCGCTGGCGGCGGGCGCGGGCTACGCGCTGGGCGAGCTGGCGCCGTGCCTGCGCGAGCTGGCGCGCACGCACGCGCACGCGCACACGCAGCCCTACCAGGCCATCATCGACAAGTACCGCACCAACAAGTTAGTACACCACTCCTGGCCGGCGGCGCTGGCGGCGGGCGCGGGCTACGCGCTGGGCGAGCTGGCGCCGTGCCTGCGCGAGCTGGCGCGCACGCACGCGCACGCGCACACGCAGCCCTACCAGGCCATCATCGACAAGTACCGCACCAACAAGTTAGTACACCACTCCTGGCCGGCGGCGCTGGCGGCGGGCGCGGGCTACGCGCTGGGCGAGCTGGCGCCGTGCCTGCGCGAGCTGGCGCGCACGCACGCGCACGCGCACACGCAGCCCTACCAGGCCATCATCGACAAGTACCGCACCAACAAGTTAGTACACCACTCCTGGCCGGCGGCGCTGGCGGCGGGCGCGGGCTACGCGCTGGGCGAGCTGGCGCCGTGCCTGCGCGAGCTGGCGCGCACGCACGCGCACGCGCACACGCAGCCCTACCAGGCCATCATCGACAAGTACCGCACCAACAAGTTAGTACACCACTCCTGGCCGGGGACCGGAACCGCTTTGTCCAATGTATAATTTAACGATCCTATTTTATTGCATGCAGCTGCACGTCACAACACAAGTGCACGCACACAGCCACAGATGAAAACCCTTATGCTCCCATATATTTCGTATTAAAGTAATCATTCATTTCCCGACTCGTCTATATTATTTCACTCCCTATTGAACAGTACTTCAACCCTAATCAGGGTTTTCCATACGTCAATTTTAGAAGTGGTTTTTAAAACCCTATCCATAATGGTAACTTTGTGATAAGGCAACCTTACTGCTAGGGTAACCCTATTGTTATGGTAAGCGTACTGGATGAGGTAACCATAAGGTAACCCTATCGCAATAGGGTTACCTTATGGTTACCACATCCGATGTGCTTACCATAACAATAGGGTTACCCTAGCAGTAAGGTTACCTTATCATAAGATTACCAAATTGATAGGGTTAGCAAATCGATAGGCTAAGCCTGATAAGGGGTTTTCCGGTCCTTGATCTTAAGTCACTTTCGTTGTTGGTCACTCTCTTTTTAAAAGCTTTTATTTAACTTGCAATGTATGTATGTTTGTTCGGGTGGAATCTTGCAGGTTAAATTTGACCAACTTCCCGAAGTCCAACCAAAGTTGAAATTTTCACAGATGATGTATTTCTGTTTCGGCTATAAAGGGGCGTACGAATTTTAGCAGCCTCGGGTTGAGGCACGCACGGCTCGCCTATTTTGCTCTAATTCGTACGCGCCTAGCGCGCAAACAAGTTTGATCTTGTCGCTCTGTCCGCGGCACGCTCACATACACGTCCAAGTGACGCGAGGCACGCACACTGAGGCGTATTTGAGCGCGGGCAAGAGACCGCCCCCGGGCGGCTCGCGGCGCGCTGCTCGCGCACGGCGCGTGAGCGCGTAGACACTTGTAATGACATTGATATTCCCCATTATGATTCGACAATTTTTCTTAATCCCGTAAATGTGAATGAGCTGCTAAATATTATTAAAAACCTTAAAAACTCAAAAGCTGTTGGTTATGATGACTTGAGTACTGATGCAATAAAGAAAAGTATGTTCATAATTGCAAAACCACTTACTCATATTCTAAATCTATCGTTAATACAGGGTAGCTTTCCTGACATTCTAAAGAAATCGGTTGTTAAACCGCTTTATAAAAAGGGTGATAGAACTGAAATGGGCAACTATAGACCAGTAACAATCATTCCCATCTTCTCTAAAATATACGAAAAAGTAATGTTTAATAGATTAGTAAATTTTTTAGAAAGTAAGAATTTAATAAATGAGCAGCAGCATGGTTTTCGGAAATGTAAATGTACTTCTTTAGCGACGTTCAAACTGGTAAATAGTGTCTTAAATGCTGTCGATAATCAAATTCCCGTAACAGTTCTTTTCATGGACATGAGTAAGGCGTTCGATTTTGTGAGTCACAGGAGGTTATTAACAAAATTATATAAATATGGTATACGAGGTCCAGCTCTTGACTGGATTAGTTCTTACCTCAATGATCGAACCCAATGTGTGGAGACACTTAAGTACTGTCCAAAGTCTAAATATTTAGTGGCATATAGATCTAAATATGGTAATAACAATTATGGCGTTCCACAGGGTAGCATATTGGGCCCTTTATTATTTTTATTATATATAAATGATTTACCAAACCATCTGTCACACGAGTGTATTCTATACGCAGACGACACCTCTATTATAATTAAATGTAATGATCTTTCCAACTATAATGATGACATCAATATGACATTGGCAAAAACAATTGAATGGTTAAATATTAATAATTTAAAAGTAAATGTAAGTAAAACTAATTATATCCAATTTCACACAAGCCAAAGTAACGCACAATGCCTTAAAATTCAGAGTGAGAATAAACACATTGAAGAAGTCCAGCATACAAGGTTCTTAGGCATAATACTCGACTGTAATTGCAGCTGGCAGAAGCAGGTGGAAAGTGTCTGTTCTAGGGTAAATAGCTTCACATACGCACTAAGAAGGATAGCGAGGACTGTATCTACACAAGCTGCACTCATAGCATATCAGGGGTATGTAGACTCAACCCTTCGCTATGGATTGGTTTTATGGGGAAACAGTACAGACAGGGACCAGGTATTTCTTACTCAAAAACGGTGTGTCAGATCAATATTCGGGGCCAACCATATGGAATCATGTCGACCATTATTCAAAGATAATGGTATTCTTACCGTCCCTTGTTTGTATATTTTAGAGACATCAGTTTTCGTGCACAAATACAAATTTAAATTTTTAGAAGTACAACAGTTGCGAACACGTAAAGTCCGGGCACAATACCGACACAAGCTTTATATGCCGGCGGTACGACTAGCACTATCGTCTAAAAATGCATATTGCATGTGCATAAAAATATATAATAAGTTGCCAGATGCGTTTAAGGGTCAGAATTTAAAAGTATTTAAGGAAACTGTAAAAAAATGGCTTATTGATAAATGTTATTATAATATTAATGAATTTCTGAATGACAATTTTTAACTCCTTTTTTTTTATTACAATATTATTATAATTTTCTTTATTAAAATTTGACATGTTTGTATTAGGTATTATTATGTTCAAAGAAGTAGTTTTAAGAAACTGTGTAACCTTAGTTTGTAAATGCATGTACGCCTGTAAAGGTAGGGTTTGGTGAGACTATCAGACCTGCAAGTGTAACTGCAATTGTAACCCAATCTCAACATGCATTTTAAATAAATCATTCATTCATTCATTCATTCATTCATTCATTCATTCATTCATTCATTCATACGAATTTGAGCAAAATAGGCGCCGTGCGTGCCTCAACCCGAATGAATGAATGAATGAATGGTTTATTCATAATGAATACATGGTTACATAAGATCTTAAATATCTATACATATTTCGTCCCATAATATATTCAGCCAGGTCAGGCATATGAAAACTTAGGTCAGTGAGGTTGCTCTAATTCGTACGCACCTTTAGATTTTGTCACAAGTTTTTGCAATCATTATTTACACATTGACAAGGATATACGCGATATGCGTACCTAATTGAAAATTATTTTTTGACATGTATCCCTGCAGGGACACCTTTTTGCAGAATAAATAAATGTTTAATTTTTAACCGACTCCAAAAAAAGGAGGAGGTTCTCTATTCGGTGGAAATTTTTTAGCGTGTTCAACGATTACACGAAGACCCCTGGATCGATATGGAAAATTCTTTATTTGTTTGAAAGGGTATCCTTCCCAGGTGATCCCATGGTTATCACTGTTATCAGGTCAGGATCTGATGATGGGATCCTGGAGAAATCGAGAGAACTGTTCAAACTTTATAGGTAAACGTGTGCTAGCAATTTGGATACTGATTTGAAGTCAGTCAAAACTTTGTTTTTAAAATTGTTTTATTTGATTTTGTGTTGTGCGGCAGGTACGACGGCGTGTCGTCGATCCCGGCGCGGCCGCTGTACGCCGCGGGCGCGCCCGCCACCGCCACCGCCACCGCCGAGCCGCGCGCGCGCTCCAGCTAGTGCCGCCGCGCCGCCGCCTACTGCAACTGCTAACGTGTTAGCTGGAGTAACTTGACGATTATCGATGGGTTGGGGTCGTAAGGGCTAGGTTGTATAATGACTATGTCCGCAAAACGTCGGAATTGAACAATGACCTGGTAAGCAATTTGTCTTGGTTGCACGATCGTCATTGATAGCAGAATGCCGTAGTTGCACAATGATTAGGTAGATTTGCGGTCGTATGCTATTATGTCTTAGTTGTAAAATGACTCAAATGTATTTTGTCCAGATAGTACAGTCTTGGATTTAAAATGTGTAGTTAGATAAACATCGTGGTCACATAACGACCAAGCAGGCAATTGTTAAAGAACCTCTCTTTAACAATTGCAATTTCCTTGTAATTCGATTATGTAGGCGTTTTGCAACTGTGACTTTATAAATATCTTTCTTTACGCCTATTCTGTCATTTTACTTTCAATATGTTCTGCTACTTAGTCGATATGTTTTTTTTTAGGATTAGGACATTTTGCTTATTCAGCCGTTTTGTAGACAAAGACACTATTCGCCTTATTGCAATGGAATAAGGTGCAAAAGTGTAAACGTATTTTTGGCGTCGACTGTACAACCAAGTTCAATTTTATACCCAGTCATTTTTATAATTATCTTATATAGTCATTCTTCAATAGTTTGACTACTAATAGTTTGGGCCGTGAGGTTTATCGATTCCAATTTTAAAAGTGTAGTCGAAACATTCCTTTAGCCGGCGCCGTCTCGCGGCAAAAAGAAATACAGTTTCGTTTCGTGATTGATAATTTTCTGACAACAAAATACATGTTTTTGTATAAAACTGTTCCTTTGTATGTAAAACGACAGATGTATTTTGAAATTCAGCTATATTTTGTTAATCGTAACGTTTCCTTACAAAAATGTCAACACTAGTAGCGGGTAATACCAGAGACCAAACGCTAAACTTAAGTGGCAGTGGGCACATTACACGTAGAACCGATGGCCGTTGGGGCGGAAAGGTTCTCGAGTGGCGACCACGTACCGGAAGGCGCGGCGTGGGTCCCCCACAAGGTGGACTGATGACCTGGTCAAGGTAGCGGGAGTCCGCTGGATGCGGGTGGCGCAGGACCGGTCATTGTGGCACTCTGTGGAGGAGGTCTAAGTCCAGCAGTAGACGTCTTTCGGCTCATATGATGATGATGATGATACGTAATCATAAACGTCAATTTACTCCATTTAAAATACTTAGCGTACGTCTATGCAGGTAGCGTTAGACACTTTCGACTCGGTGCCACAAAATGTAAAAGCATGAAACAACAGAATTTGCACTTTTTTCTATCTTTCTTGTAAAATTTTGTTACAACGAGTTGAAAGTGTTTAATGTAACCGTAATTTAAGGAGCGAACTTCCATTTGATACAAATTCGGCGTTTACAAAATGTAATTCTAATTAGGTATCTAATTCTAATTTACCTATTTATATCAAGTTATTAATAATAACCTCCTGTCAAGTGAATCTCGATTTTTTGTAACGTCAAGCTTTGTGTACGCCGACTTTGTACATAATGGATTGGCTCTTGTAGGTTGGTAGTTCAATTTTATGGATCCCGGAGAGACACTGCCTTTATTCATAAACGTCTGTCAGGCTAATTTTCGGTTAAAATTCGTTTGTCTGTCAGCAAGCAAAACTATTTTAACCAACAGAAAAGCTTATCAAGTTTATGAATAATGTGGAACATGGTGAGTTCCCGAGAGAAAGATAAACCATCTTCCAGTGCAGAGTTCGGGACCAATTTCCATGGTGGTGTCAAACTACAGTAGCGGATCTAGAACCCCCAAAACAATCTTAGTCCTAGGTCAAGCCCCTCCCAAGATTTAACCCTTCGTATGCCTCTGTCAAAAAATTGCTTGTAAAATAGTGACCTTGAAGTTAAGATAAAAGGCTCGAACGCTCTGGGACGGATATGGGACTTGGCATACAAAGGGTTAAGCCCCCCCCCCCCCCCCCCCCCAAAGATAAATAGAACCTAACCCCTCCCAAACCTAAATTCTGGATCCGTCACTGTCAAACTAGAAAGTATTTCATAATTCTTCAGTACCTGGCAAGTAACTATACTAAGATTCAAAGTCGGGCGCGTGTTTCGAATTTAAAAAATCCGTGCTCTACTCTATACTTTTAAAATATGACTAACTTAAGAGTGACCCAGTTAACTTGCATTTATTAATATTTGCTAATCTCTTATAGAGACTTTTTCAGTTTTCTAGATAATGGGTACTGTGTTAGTTGTTATGATAGTTTTAGTATTAACGGTTTCCTATGGAAACTCAAATGAAGACTACTGTTAGTTTGTGCTATGACAATGAACAATATGCGAGGTGGGACCGCATTGTCCACCTTAGAATGCACGAAATAGCTAAGATCACATTGTACAGATTTAATTTTAAGTGTTATAATTTTTATTTTGTAATACTTTTGTGTTCATTTATTTTACAGTTTCCGCCGTCTGTCCGCGTATTTCATTTTTAGGTTCACATTCCATGTGTATTGGTTTCCATCTACTGCGTGGTGTACATGCATTATTCGGTAGAAGTTATTTCGTAATTGAAACAAGAAAAAAACAGGCAAGCTTTTATATCAACTATCTCATTCGATTTTTTCACAAATAAAATAATAACAAAAAATGTATAAACATTTCGAGACTTTCGAGGTAAATTAAAAACGTATCTATATAGCTATTAAACAATCCATAGGAACGCGCGATACAGTTCAAAGCTAAATGTTTGTTAGTAAATTATTATTTTTTGAGACTTGATATTGGTAATTAGTTTATAATGTAATTTAATATAATATAATCGCAATTTTGCTTGAGTTTTACACTACGGAGGGTAAGTACCTATGAGTATATTGATAATATATATTGATATTTTGAAATAATCACTGTGTTTTATTTAGATTACTTAGGAAATAAATTATCCAAATGGGAAAACAAAAAGTAAACAGAGTATGAGGCCAATATTTGTCGCAGAAAAAATGAATCTGGTGACGGTCAGTGCGGAGCAGGTGCGGTGACGTCGAGGAATCATTTCCTTCCGCAGCTATTTAGCGGCTGTTACAATTAATTAAAAGTAAACTTTATTGGACGCGCAATAGAGTTGTTTATAGTTACCGCCGCACCGCGCAGCGTAATGATGTGCTAGACACGCTACGGTCAAATCTATTTGGAGAGCGCGGCCGCGCGGGTAACGCGCCCTAGAATGTAAAGCTCTGTATAAAATTACGCGTACGCGTATTTTACTCCAAAATGTTCATGACAATATAGTCAATTGTACACAGTTAAGGGCCTTAATCTTATCTATGCTTCAACTTTTTTTCCATTGTGTAACGACAATTACCCGTATAAAATGTATGGGTAATGTACATTTTTTTTTGCAATCCACCCATGGTTGCGAATATATTGGTGTAGTATTTCGTATTTGAGAATGCACACTTATTATTTACTAACTACACACTTCCTCACTAAACGCATCACAAGTGGTTCAGCTATTCGTATATACATATAGTATGTATAATCTTTTGTTAAAATACTACTATGCGAACTTGCCGTCTAATAGCCGTAACTATTCATAAAAGTTCAACAAACATAATTATATTTTAGGGTGATATTCCACTTGTCCAAGATCTTTGTCCAATGTGCATTTGGTCAAAGAAATTGGATGACTAGAAGTGGACTAGAAACACCGATTCACCGATTGATCAAATATTACGAATGACATTTAATTCAAAATGGCTACGCAAATAGTATAAAAACTTGAACCAACATATTGGATTGGCTAAATGCGCCAAGAGCGCGATGCCATTAAAAAAAGATATTAGATAAGTGGAATGGGCCTCCGTCAAAGAAATTTGATTAAAAATACACACATTGGACAAAGATCTTGGACAAGTGGAATAGCTAAAATGCCGTTAAAATTCGTTCTTCTTTATCTGTCACTGACATTTGTGTTCGTATCGTAAGAAATTGACAAAACACATTTTATTTATCAGAGGCATTTTAAGCTGAAAGGGGAAACATTTATTATTTAGGTGCAAGCTTAGAGCATACATAACTGGAGTAGCCTTTCAGTAACTTACGCCTCTGTAGAAAACCTTGCACAATGTGCAAAAAATCATACAAAGACAATTTCACAATCGATTAATGGTCATACACAAAATCGCTTCGCATGAGAACGAGAACACTTATCACAAATATGGCCGCATGTTGCTGTAAACACTTGATATTATAAACGTTCAACCACTTCAAGCTTTCAATATACAATTGAGTTTCAAATCCTATTAAGATGCTCCCCCCCGCCCCCGCAAAATTTGGCAGACATTTTTGTACGCAAATACGACATAGGCTACTCCAGTTATTATTATTAAACGAAGACTTAAAAAAACTATTCTCTTGTTAACTAACCGTTTATTTTTAGTTCTATCCAGATTTCCTTATCCTCTAACTGCGAGGTTCTAAGTATATTACATTGAACATATTTGTACTGTATCGTTGTACAATTGTACATTATCGGTGGTATTCACAGGGGACATCAATGCTTTTCTTGCGTGTACACGTTGCTTTTTTTCGTTGACGTCCGACCTGTAAAAAAAGTAGTTATTAAAAACTGACAAGTGACAGTTGTAAGTGCGAGACTAGGATTGCAATTTGGAAGGGATGAAAATTTTAAAAGTGCCTGATTATTTATTTGGTGATAGGAATAACCTTCCTAAGCACCAGAACAAAGTTTCAGATTTTTCAGCTGCGTTAATTTTTTTTGAAAAATATAAACAATTTCCTCACTTACTTTTTTGGTCAAGGACGGCACTTTCCTCGATCCGTCTCTTATTACAAAAAAAAATATCTTAAAATATATGTGGTAAACTGACGCTAGCAATGATACTGACAGTGGCAGATTTTTTTGTAATATGAGACGGATCAAGGAAAGTGTCTATTGACCGTCCTTGACCCAAAACGTAAGTGAGGAAACTTGTTTATATTTTTCATAAATAATTGACGCAGTTGAAAAATCTGAAACTTTTTTCTGGTGCTAAGGAAGGTTATTCCTATCACCAAAAAAATAATCAGGCACTTCTGATATTGTCATCCATTCCCATTATTTGTAAATACATGTAGGTAGGTAGTTAATGCTAATAGTATTTTGTAGCCGTAAGTATTTGAATTTATAGCTCTCCGCGCGTGCCGCGGAATTCTAAACGGCCCAGCTGCAGGCTATATTCCCTGCGCCGATCACGCCAATATGCGGAAATTAAAATTACCCCTTCTATTTATTCCCGCTCTGGAACTGCAGGAGCTAATTTTAACCCGTCGACGATCCTTTTTCAAATCCTATGCATTCCCAGAATGCTTTGAAGTCAAAAATATCAAGTTAAGTCGTAGACCAGTTTATTAAGTCATAACATTAACATTGTACGAAACAGCCGACACACAGTCTGTCTAGAAGTATGTGTTTGAGAAGGTACTTAGTTGAACAAAATTTTGTTTTCTCAGAACTCGCGTCAGCTTCCTTAGTCCAACGTCTATAAATCACGTTAGTTAGGTACTTATGTCGCAAATCTGTTTTACTCCATTTCCTCAAACTGACAGTTTATATTAAGCATAAACTCAACATGAACTATTTCTATAGTTCTAGCTGCTTGGGTAGGTACAGTCGACCACACACACACACTTCACCTACACTTTAGCACCTTATTAAAACGACCGGTTAGCCTAATGGATAGTAACGCTACCTACGAAGCTGAAGGTCCTGGGTTCAAATCCCGGTAAGGGCAAATATTTGTGTGATGAGCATATGAACATTTGTTCCTGAGATTGGATGTTTTCTATGTATTTAAATATTTGTATCTGTTAAATATATCGTCGTCTAGTACCTATAACACAAGCCTAACATAAGCCTACATGCACATTTCTCTAAAGAGGTTTCAATTATTACGTTTTATATTATAGCGGTTCTAGTAAATGTATGTATAGTATTTTATGTAAGGATATCTCCATGTTCTCACTCAGCTATAATTTTGAAAAAAAATATATTATAGGTCGATGGTGGGTGTATCACTGGTGAAAAATACGGAGCGGTCGCTAACCAGGAGCCATAGCATGGTTGGCCTTATCACACGACAAGTGACAAGATAAGAGCGTCGTCTCGTTCTATCGAACAGTGTCAGCCAGTGACGCACGCTCTATCCTATCACCTATCGCGTGCGAGTGACAAGGCCAACCATGCTACGGGGCCTCGAAGTGAATAAAAAAAAAACTGAAAACTAGTCAGCTTTTTTATTTATTTTTCTATGACATAATGAGAATATAATTTATGTCATATAATCATCTTTACTAAATGTACAATATATGTAAAGCACGCTAAAATCGGATGGCTAGAAAAAAATATCGAAGCAGTCTAATTTAATTTTTTTAAACAAAAACTAAAAAGTTTAGCGTGCTCAAATTTTGCACATTAATTACTAATGTAGAGCCACACCATCCATAAAAATTACAAGCCCAAACTCGAGGGGGGCAGAATCACTTAGCTTATTCTGGCACGGCCTTTGACATTTTTTCCATACACGTTGTTAGTTTGGACTATATAGGACTAGGTCGATTTTTGTAAGATTGTCCTCTAATATTTATATTATTCCCTTGTGCGAAAAATGTGTATATATCTTCGACGTCAACTGTACGTGGGAATTAGCTCTCATTCCGCTCATTCGTCTCTAAGAAACTAGGCTTCCTAGAATTATATTTCACGCAAATAATCTAATTTCATCTCGTCCTCTTAAACGCTCGCCAATTCTTGCGATCTGTCTGTCTGGTGCGCGAGACAACAATTTAATACATATCTTATTTAAGAACGGTTGAAGGCCGCCACTTGATGATGCGATGCATAAACATAATAAATCACCAGTCGGCGATGCAGTGAGACTTGTCTGCCGCTGCCACCATAACGATGAGGGACGTCTCGCGTTATTAGGTGTAATGAATAGGTATATATATATAGCTATCCACGCCGTGACCGGCGATGGCGACCCTAGCTAGTTACGGGCGTGAGCCCTGACCTGATATGGCTTGCGAAGCCGAACTTACCTACTCTTGAACACTCGGTCGCAGGAAGCACAGTAAAGCTGACCAGAGCTATTATACGTATAATTGTAAATAGAAAATATTTATTGTCACACAAACAGATGCACAAAATACATACAGAGATAGAAAACAAAAACAAGATTATTTGTGTAACAAAAGGAATGCATGCACAGCATGTGCTGTGACAGTCAGTGCGGCTGCACAGCGCTGGTTTTCAGCTCGTTCCCTTTCCACTCATACCACAACATAAAAAACAAAAACAAAAGCAAAAATTAAAAACGGTACAATACAATCAAGAACGATAAAAGAACGCTTGATGCTCGTTTTGATGCGAGAACGCCATTCTGGGTGCATTGCAACGAGGCAAGCTCCCACTTATGCGTTGGCATCGGCTACCCGCAACCAAAGGAATTCGGGGTACTCCCACTGAGCTGCATCATCCGCTTTGTGGAAATGATGGAGCGAGCTTGGGAGTAGCTATAAAGGGGAGGGCAAATGCACAAAAGATCCCAATGGGTCGAAGTGTATCCGAAAGGGCCCTCAACTAGATAAGATAAGATAAGATATGCGTTGGCATATTGCAGGCAGTTAGGTGACGCTTTAGCATAACCATGTAACGTAGATGCTGCCCACCTCGATTACGTTTGCCGGCTGATAGCTCGGAGTATAGAAGCTTTCGGTAGTCTACAGTCATCCATACGCCAAACATGCCCACACCACCTTAGCTGACCTGTCATCAGCAAAGCTTCCATGCCTGACATCATACAACGACGTAGTAAAATGGTATAAACTTTCTTTACTTTATAATTTACTACTTCTATATACGTTCTTTGGGATACGCGCATAATCCACTTATTTTTCTTAATGAAAAACCCCTTTCCATAGGCCAGATGAAATTAAATACTTTACAGTACACATGGTGTTACTTTTCCGCACGAGTGCGGAAATGAGCACTTTTCGTGCATATGTCGAAACTTTAAAGACCCATATGTACTGTAAAACGTTGTACGATACACGTGCGAATAGGTAATTCGCAACTCGTGTCGATTTAAAACACTCCCTTCGGTCGTGTTTTAATTTATCGCCACTCGTTGCGAATTTCCTATTTTCTGCACTTGTATCGTAAATAACTATATTATCTCAAGATCGTAAATATTTCATTAAAATGCTGTCATTTTCTGATGCATATATTTTTGGATTCAGGTCGTAAGTCTCAAAATGTATATATTCAAATGTTTAGGTATTTACATGTTTTCATCATAAAAATACTGATATACCATTTTTGCTTACTAACTAGTTCATTTTTTTTCCCAACTTCCGGTCCAGTACATTTAGTGATTTCAATAATAAAACCTTTTAAATGAACATATAAAAGTCGTGTACAAATAATTAGCCTGATATTGAATTATTAAAAAAAAAACATTTTTCACATCTCATGCTCGAAAAGTGTGTCATATTAGGCTTAATAAGCGGGGCTAAAGTAGTACATCTAGCCCCTAGGGAAAATATGTATACATATTTATGATTTTAACACATTTAATTTGACCAATCAAAACACTTCACCATATTAAATCCACCAATCACAACTCTTTCAAAAAACATTTCTCTTTGCTATCAACCAACCACAATACCTACAGCTACATATTAAAATCGACCAATCAAACATCAGGTGTTTTTTTGTCCCTAATTCCAAATAATTTAAATCCACCAATCACTATTCTTTCAAAAACATTTCTCTTTGCTATCAACACAGATTACGCTATCAACCAACCAGAATACAGCTACATATTAAAATCGACCAATCAAACATCAGGTGTTTTATAGTCCCTAATTCCAAATCATTAAAAAAGAAAACGCCTCACGCTAAATTGAACAATCTCTTCGCAGTGAAATTTGTTATTGATTGTGGATGGATAATCTTTGTTTTACTATTTTCTCGCAGTCGAAGTGAAAAGTAGAGTGTATAACTCGGGTCTAAAAGCCATATTACCCCCCGAATTATTTTTGGTAATATGGCTTATTTTAGCCCCTTGTCATACAATCTACTATTGCGTACGTACGTACTCACGTAAGTAGGCAGTGCATACTTAAGTGAGTGACAATATTTTTTTGCGCTAGACTACCTACCGCTTGTTTTATCGATTTTTGCGGTATATATTAACGACTGACTGCGAAAATTGTTGGAATGAAAATGGCGCCAATGCAGATCTCGACATAGACGCATATTACGTACCTACCTACCATAAAGATTGTCATACCTAGTCATGATCGGCGCTCAATGACCGTGTTATTTTATAGGTCCCATCATGGCTTCCTTCTGCCACCAGCGATGCTGATTTGCTCGTTACAAACATACGTGCTCGGTGAACCAATACGAATATGTACCTATACCTTCTATCCGATTAATGTTCGAATTGTTTACCATCTGATTTTATGGTTCATCTCCAGTCGCGTTTAATACAAAATTATAAATTTAAACTTTGTTTATTCAAGCTCTGTCTTACATGATCGTAATGAAATCAACCACACAAATTCATACATTTACTTAGGTATATTTTTTTTTTACCATAACGGCATTGTCGGATTAGCCCATAAACAAATAAAGCAATTACTTAGCGCATCACGATTTGGGGGCACCAGAAAAAGCACAAAATAAAAATCGCTTATGGATAGGGGGACCCACAGGCGGGGGTTGCTTATGGCAACAAGTAGTCTTAATAAAAAATAGTAGATTGTTAACCAAAGGTTGAAAGCCACCTATTTCAGTCGAGATACTCGAGACTGAAATAGGTGGCTTTCATTTCATCAGAGTTAAACTAAACACTCTACCTACTTTTCATTTCGAATAATAGGAATATAAACAACACAACAGGAAAAGGGAAAGGTTAGTAACAGTAGACACTAAAAAAACAAACAATATAATTAAAAAAAAAAAAAAAAAACCGGCACTGCATATATCGGTGACAAATAATATAATAAGCGTTCGGCCTGCCTCATGGTAGGTTTTAAGCGGTAGCCTATTAAGCAGCAATATGTTTAACAAAAAAATCTGGTTCCTTGGATTTGAGTTATTGACATTTGTTGCTATGGTGACTACAAATGTATCGTGCAGGGAAGTTATAGACATCGGGGAACGCCCCGCATGCTAAAGAACTGCTATTTAAGGAGTTACGAGTTGGTGGCCACTTCCGCGACTACGAAAGGAAATTCACTTGGAATTCAGCACACGCGCGCGAAATTGTCAACTCCCCTGTTCTCATGATATTCCATTGTTTATTATGAAATGCAAATGCATATTTATAGCTGAGCGTTTTTCATAAAAAGTGTACTGAACTTTTTTTTCAGAATTTGTTGTTTTTTGGGTTTTTCTTACTCAGAATGGTTGATATTAGATCCTTATACAAGAAAAAAAGTGTCCCAGATTTTACTATGTAAGTTTTTTCTTCCAGTGCGTCACGAGCATATAAATAAAAAAAAGGATTGCATACAAAAATGTGACGATCTGGAATGGAATATTTTGGACACTCTTTTTCTTGTATGAGGATCGATAGTATCAACGATTCTGAGTAAGAAAAACCCATAAAAATCAAATTCTGAAAAAAAAAGTTCATGTAGGTACATGCATTCTTTTTGAAAAACGATCAGCTATATTTGTGACTTGCACGGTAATATTAATTATATTCATATTCATTTATTCATTGTATAGTCATATAGGTACAATAATGTTGGTGTTACATTTCGGGAAGGTCTGCACATGACGCCCTGTCAGGGCACTATTAAGGGAGATACAGAAATGAATTCTCGCGACTTTCCTGCGGACGTTGCGAAAGTGCTATTTAAAGCCTAATTATTCGTTAAATTCGGCGTCTCTCCTTTGTATAATTAACTTTATACGATAAAAACATTTCAAACTAAGTGACGTAAGACAAGTATAAGTTGTGACCTACCTACTTACCTAATAAAAATCCGGGACTAGTCGATTGAAGATCTTTCTTATGACCTTACTAGCGGCGATTCTATTGCAAACTTTCCTCCCAATTTAGCTTCACTTCGGCAAGAGTACGGGTAAACATAATTGACCTTGTTGATGCTGAGCGTCCGTCAATAACTACTTCTATAGCTATATCTTTAAATCGTTCCGTACGTCATGCGCCGGTTTACACGAGCGATATAACAAATCGCATTTCAGTCGAATTGATGGGATCTATTATTGACTCGCTAACATCGCTGAGAGGAAGCTTTTGGACCATTTCCTGGCCCGGAGAGAAATGGGGCCGTCGTGACGCACGTTTTTACCTCTCAGCATCCGCCCGTAATGCCAATAGCGTGAAGAATTTTTTTATGGATCCTTTCAATTAAATCTGTTTCGGTAATCCGAAACAGATTTAATTGAATTGTTCAGATTTGAGTGAACTAATGTTCGAGCTCGAAACTGATTCATGTATTTGGGGAATTAAAAAAAATGTCAGTGGTGTTACTAAACGTATGCGATTGACATTGACGGTCTGTTTGTTACTATCCGTAACTGGCCGTTTCATCATCATCATCATCATCATCATATCAGCCGAAAGACGTCCACTGCTGGACAAAGGCCTCCCCTAAAGAGTGCCAAATTGACCGGTCCTGCGCCACCCGGCCGCATCCAGCGGACTCCAGCGACCTTTACCAGGTCATCTGCAGTCCACCTTGAGGGGGGCCTACCGCCCCAACGGCCATCGGTTCTACGTGCAATGTAGTCCCCAAACTGTCCGTTTAAAGGGACAAAATTAATGAATATGCTCATTTACGTGATGCTTAACTTTTTTAAATGTTATTATTCATCGAACTCATTCTTTATTGTTGGTTATATTTGTAAGTAATACAGATGCTATATGATTTATAGTGTAGGTACCTATACCTGTGTAACTGTACCTATCAGTTATTTTAATGCATGGAAACGTATGTGGTTAACATTGTTGTTCATGTCCATCCTGCGCACTGCCGTAACGTGCGCTTTCTAAATTTAGAGTAACAAGCAACTCGTTCTGTAAGCTAATTAGCGGTTTGAATTATACTCGGCATGTTTACAAAATAGAGCTTTGACTATTAAAAGATCAGGATTATTCTTACGTAGATATATCGATCCGTGGTGTTCAAGTAAAACTGAACACATAAGAAAGTAGTACTTATTGTGGAGAATGGAGAACAATGGGCTGATCCAAAGAACTCCGGCCGTAATCGTTATCACGACTAAACGTGACTGGGTTAGTTGCCAGAGCTGAAGCCAACTAAGGAGTGCGTCTCCATTGTAAAGGCCGAAGTATGCATAGTAAATTAGGGGCACTACATTACTAGGTAGGTACGGAAAGGTTATCGACCAATTTGGGCTACTTCGCTGGAGCTTTTTATCTACTGATTATAGGTATAAAGTCAGAGCGTGCGTTAGGAAAATATCCATGTCACGTAAAAAAGGCACGGCGCATGGTACGATCAGGGTCAGACAGTATTTAAAATTTTGTATATGTACTTAACTACCTATGTTTACTGTTTTGTATGTAGGTATATATGTTGACGTCAGTCTGCGTTCAATGTGCATACTAAATGTTTGAATTTATTTAGTAAAGCAAGCTCGTTCTATTTGATGGAATGGAAACAGACTAAGACAGTAGGTACTAGGAAAGCTATAAAACTATTCTCTCCGGACCACCGTGCATAGTTTATCTCACGTGCCGTATGCGCTGAATAATGCATTTTAAGTTCAACGCTCATTTGTGAGTAAGTGCAAGAAAGATAGGTATCACGTGAGAAAATAAAGTGCTGCGCGGTTCTGGCTTTACCCATTCCAGGCCCGTGACGACACATATGCGTCACTGCGCCGTAGTCGCTTTCCGCTACATACGAGGAAAACCACGGGATCGGCTACAAGCTTAGCGCGTAGCGATTCTGGGAGCTGAATGTGTCGTACCTGCCTACCTACTAATTTTCATTGTAGGAATCGAAGAGTAAATAAATACTCCTTGAATTTTTTTAACGGGGACAATAAATAAAAGTTCACTACGTTCCACTTCGCGACTCTTCTAAACGAAGTTGGTAGATAGGGACATCGCAAGTTCATATTCATTTTATTCCCTTCCAGGTAACGTACCATGATACAGACAGAGTATTCCAATTTGACTCGCTAACTCCAATTGATGTCAATTTTCTACCTAATGCCGCGTTGATACATATTCGTGAAATAGGTATGGTATGTTGACAATATTCAAATTGCCCTGATACCTAACTACGCCTATTTCGTAGGTACGTATACTGTATTGACGTGGTTTCGAGACTTCCGAGGAAGTTAAGCGGCCGCAATCCAAGGAGCGTTGTTCGTTGTAAGTATATTTGGAGTTATTGTTAATTCGTTATCAAAAATCGGTGCGACCAGGAAGTGTGTCCCGGCGGCGCGAGTGAAGCCCTCAGGAGCGGAAGTAGACGCGGTGGCGGACGGGGCTGCATTACAAATGGCCCTCTTATTGGCACGTGCGCTGGGCTAGGGCCCGGTAGGGTCGGTTACCTGCCAAGCTGCCATTGCTAACAGCGTAACAGCTATCAATCAAACGTTACGTAGCTTAGATGTTTCCAATGACTATATCAATAACCTCTGCTAGTTAGCTAATTTCTTGCAAATCGCATGTACCTACTTAATAAATCAATATCGAGTACGTGTCCTACTCTTCTTTGCGTAGATGTTATTAGTTTGTGTTTTTCAGTTTATTACGTTACCTTAGAGCATACATAACAGGAGGCGTAGCATGGTTGGCCTTATCACGCGACAAGTGACAAGATAAGAGCATCGTCTCGTTCTATCGAACGGTGTCAGCCAGTGACGCACGCTCTATCCTATCACCTATCGCGTGACAAGGCCAACCATGCTACGGCTCGGAGTAGCCTTATGTCGTATTTGCGTACTTACAAAAATGTCTGCCAAATTTTGCAGGGGCGGGGGGTAGCATATATCTTAATAGGATATTGAAACTCAATTGTAAATTGAAAGCTTGAAGTGGTTGAGCGTTTATTAATATCAAGTGCTTACAGCAACATGCGTGCATTTTTAAGATCAGTGTTCTCTTGCGAGGCGATTTTGTGAATGACCATTAATCGATTGTGACATTGTCTTTGTATGATTTTTTGCACATTGTGCAAGGTTTTCTACAGAGGAGTAAGTTGCTGAAAGGCTACTCCAGTTATGTATGCTCTAAGTACGTTACATAGGTACCTACAAGACGGCGCCAGCGTGTAGTTTAGGTGTTCATTGCTTGAAAGAATGATTGATTGTTGCTAAGTATTCGTTTTGATGCCCATGATGTAGGTGTAGGTAGTGTCACTTGGAAAGTGGTCGCTGTGACACAATTCCAATGTTTCGACAGCTCCATTAAAATTTAATCGTCGTAATACCGGCGTGTTGGTATTCCTCGAGCTCGCCGGTTAAGGCGCACCCAATGCATCCAGCTGGCCTCGGTTAATCATTTGAGATCGGAATGACAATGAGACAGCACCTACTTAATTTAAATCCTCTATCAAATACTATCGGGTGCAATATAGTGAAGGAGATTAACCCCTTTCAAATAAATAAATATTAGACGACAATCTTACACAAATCGACCTAGTACCATATTAAGCTCAATAAGACTTGTGTTATGGGTACCAGACGACGATATATTTAGTAGATATAAATGCTTAAATACATAGAAAACATCCATGACTCAGAAACAAATATTCATGTCCATCACACAAATATTTGCCCTTACCGGGATTCGAACCCAGGACCTTCAGCTTCGTAGGCAGCGTCACTACCCACTAGGCTAACCGGTCGTCAAAATCTTTAAATGCACGCGTTTTTGTCACCTTTTTTATTATTTTTTCTACAGTGTTTTTTCTGCTCTACAACTACAGCGCAATCGTTTTATTTTGCTAAGTTTAGGGCAGAAAATCCTAATTCAAATGCACTTGTGAAGTTGCATATCACGTATATATGAAACGTGTGACCTCTGTTCTGAAACGGCCCAATATAAATAAATAAAAAACTGAAGCGGCGCCAGACGAGCGAGCAACCCACGCAAGACAGTATTTTAAACTTGACTGGCATGACGCCAGCGAGGATCCCGGCTTGCCCGTTAACGAGTTATGACCGTGTAAAATATAAACATTCCTCTTTTGGGTATGCTCTAAATATGATTTCTCTCGGGAGATTGTAGAAAGGAAAACTTGGATGTGACAGTTGGAAGAAGACTCGCGAACTTTCTGCGATCAAATCAGAGAAATTCGATAGAAGAAGAAGGACACAGGTTAAGAATACTCTAATCTAGGGGTTCCTAACCTTTTCAATATCGTTACCCCCGTGTCCTACCGTGATGTGACCCTCTATCTATTCATCCATTTTTTGATAGTTACAAAGTATACAATACAAACTGTGACCTCCGAAGAATAGCTGTTTTCCCCCAGGTTCAGAACCAATGCTCTAAGCCGACTAGGGCGACAGGCGACAATGTAAGAAAAATGTTAGGAAAGTTTTTAAAATATTTACTTAACCGAAAAAGGTTTGTCAACATCGTAGAAAATCGAACTTCAAGATCTCTGTCATATGTCTACATCAGCTCCGCGAAAAAGCTATATCTTTAAACATGAAAGAAAACATGAGTCATAATAGGATCAAAATATTACCAAGTAAAGCGTCCTTCCCGACGTGGATGTTGCAGTAGATGTGGTGGTCCGTGGGCACCACGGGTTCGACCGGAGCGTCCCCTCCTGCCTCCATAAGCCTGAGTTTTGCGGAAAACTCTTGCATGTCTGTAAAAAGAAGATACATCGTCAGTTTCGTCACGTGAAAAAATACTTCGGCTGCGTTCGTTCAAAGTCGGCGAATGTTCGAACGGTTAGGCACCGACAGAAAATGCCTTCAACTTGGGAAAAGTAGACCATAAACTATTCCTATCCATACTAATATTATAAATGGGAAAGTGTATGTGTTTGTATGTTTGTTTGTTTGTTTGTTTGTTTGTCCGTCTTTCACGGCAAAACGGGGCGTCGAATTGACGTGATTTTTTAAGTGGAGAGAGTTGAAGGGATGGAGAGTGACATAGGCTACTTTTTGTCTCTTTCTAACCCCCCACTTCCCCAAAATGGGGGGTGGAAGTTTGTATGGAGCATTCCGCATTTTTGAAGGTAGAAAGCTAAAAATTGGTATGCAGACTATTTGTGACTAACAAAAAAATCGTGCATCATTTTTTTTGGAAATCTGCACCCCTTAAAAGAGGGGGTGAAATTTTATATGGGGGTCCAGATATGTAGTCGATATGTAGAGCCAATATGTAGAGTCGATATGTAGAGTCGATATGTAGAGTCGATATATAGAGTCGATATGTAGAGTCGATATGTAGAGTCGATATGTAGAGTCGATATGTAGAGTCGATATGTAGTCGATATGTAGAGTCGACACCTATCTAAGTACACGGTGGACATCTATACTCTACATATTATGTAGAGTCGATTATGTAGAGTCGATATGTAGATTCGATATGTAGAGTCTATGTTCGATATGCAGAGTCAATGTAGAGTCAGTTTCAGTCTTTTATATGTATATTTAGATCGCTAAATATACATATAAAAGACTGAAACTGAGATGCACCTTTTTTGTAGACGGTTAACATTACTCTTAGTACGCGGGCGAAGCCGCGGGCAAAAGCTAGTTAAAAATTAATTGTAACGTAAATTTTTTGTACGAGGTAGGACTGGCAAACAGTTACGTAGATACCACGTAGATATATCTAATACCTACTTATAAGTTTTCTCGAAATTAAACTTCTACGCATTCACCACCTAATTATAACAAATAATGCTAGCGAATTGGCAAGTCTCTACAGATACTTACAGTGTCTAATTGAATGAGAGTTGAAGAAAGCACATAGTAGATAAATCTATCCCTTGAAACTGCAGACGTGTCACGAAGGAACTCTTCGAAAGAAAGACATTCTCCGGCTGCAACTCCTCGATAACTTCATTGAAAGCCAGCTCACTAATGTCAATAATAAATCGGTCGTTCTAATTTTGAGTTAAGCGCGCATAGGAGAGTGCAACCAAAAAACCGTTAGCTATTGTTACGCGGGCGGTCGCAGTCGCGTCAAAATTAGTAGCGCACATGTTCAAACAAACGCGCATTGTTTACGTGGCTTTCGCCGCGCATGAAATGAACTACCCGCTCGATTCACAAACTGGCCCGACTCACTCCACCACGCGTCCCTCCCTAGTGTATCTTGACTCCAAGATTCGTTATTATAATACGCAATCGGAGCTCAGAATTGACTGGGTACCGTGAGGCGAGTTGATGGCAAGCGTTGTGAACACCACCCCTGCCCGAACCGCACCTTGGCGTCTGCGAGGACTGCGTGCGCTAGATTTATGGGTTCACTTTCGGAACGCGATGAAATTAATGTTTCGAATCAAACTTCCACATCATGTGTTGCTTGTATCTTTCAACGCTTTTGTCAGTAAATTTTGAAGCCGCCCAAGCAAGTTTCTGTTAAGGTAAATAGGTATTTATATAGCTATACCTAACTGTACACAGTTTGTTCATCACGTGCAAAAAATCTGATTTAACATATCAACATATTACACAGCGTAAAGATTTAACACATTCTGCCTAATTAATATTGTCTATATCATACGTAGTAATTAGTAATTGTACTTAGGTACAGTCAGCATCAAAAGTAACTACGCAATCGAAGACGTCAAAAGCTCTTATTCCCTTTTAATAAAGACTTTTGAGGTCTTCGTTTTCGTACCTTCTTTTGATGCTGATTGTACTAACACTATTTTACCTGTATTTATAACATAATTGTGGTTGGCAATTCGAGGGGTTTTATCAAATTGAGGTAACTGATGGTAATCAACCGGTGCCTGGTGATGGCTCAATAGGCTTGTGACCTTAAATTTTTTTACGATGCCATTTGAATCAGTTTTTGGAGAGGAACAAATGTTTGTATGGGAGCAACTACAATTAAAGAACAAAAAATACCCAAAAAAATTAGTTAAAGACGGACCTTCGCTTCATACTGATAGACTCAAAAGTTTGACGTCACACTTTGCTATTTGAGCTAATCATTGTAGGGAAAATCAAGTAAATAGCTGTTTCGGTCGCGAAATACTGCGTTTAGGTCCATAGTTGTTTTACAATTTTGTTTCTATAAAAGCGTAAGGATTCTATTAGCTACTCTAGCTTTAAATTTACTCTTGGACAATAAAAAAATGCAATTTTTTAACTCCATATCTTTTTATGATTTTCAGTACTTATAAGTATTAAGCCTACTTATTGTCCGGGCCACTTTCACCTGGTAACGTGCTGGGCAAGGTCGGGAAGTTTTGTACGTATGCTCTTTATTATGTCTTGCAGTTTGATTCCCACCATTAGACGCTCCCTTCTCCGTCGTGCTATCTGAGGCTTATTAATTAGCTGTGAGTCGTCAGCCCATCATGGGCTGATGAATGTTGATATTATAATCGGTCAAATTGGTGCGTTTATACAATTGGAGGAGTTCTGTTGATTCCTCAAGTGCCTAACCTATTATATTGTAAGTAGACGCCGTTATCTTGTCGCACTGACATTGCTTTTCCGTAAAGCGTGAATGTTTTTTGTCGACTATCTAATTGTCGGTATAGTGTATACTTAGAGTTATATGTCACTGATAATAGTCAAACTCTATTACAAAGAACTGCAAGGGATTGCGGCTATGTCAATGTGACATGCAGTTGATGCAGTTCATTGACCGATGACGTTATATATACTTATTTTTAATCAATAAGTTTTCATTGAGATTGAGCAAAGATTTAAAAGACGCAATTTAACTTAGGTAATGTTAATCATAATCTTGTATTTACTTTCAAAATTATATATATAAAAAAAGGCGAAATTCAATCGCATTATATGAACAATTGTCGAGCAAGTTAGGTGTCAGCTAATTTTGGTTTTCTATGAAGCTATGAAAAGTCCAGTATAAAGTGCGCTCTAAATGGCTCAACAATTAAAGTACGTGACTGTACTACCATTACCAACATTGTTGTAGGCCCTTCAGGCTCATTTTCATTGGTATTTGGGGCCCGCATGCGGTGCGGGAGATGCCATCAGGCCCACATTTTCTCTCTCTCTTAATAACAACGTTAAATAGGATCCCCACTCGGCATGGTCCCACGGCATGCCGAGGCGCTGGTTTTCAGTCGGGACCTGATTTATCAGACTCAAAGTTAGAATGCATTGCGTGTCGCTTTCAAAAGATAACATCGTTGCAGCCGATCGGTCGGTATTCCGCAGGCGTCTCCAGTTTGGATAATAATAAGGCAATACGCGGAGGTCGTGTGTTCATCGTCCTGAATAAATAAAGCTTGAGAAGGCCCGCACCGTGACATCTTGGAAAAAGTTTCGTTTGCCTTACGAGTTTAACTACCTACTTATAGTTGCTCTTATAATTAGGTAGGTATTCAACAAAGTAGTTACGATACGTACCGTACCTAGCTTGTTGCTAAATAAATATCTACCTAAATAGAGTGCATGAGGATCTCCGATCAAATTTAAGTCAATGTGTTTTAGTGGGTCAGTCTAGTGTAAAAATATGGGTGCATACAACTTAACTCATAAAAATGTCCCATCGCTCTTACTTATGTCAGCGTAGCGGTTTATTGTACCTATAGTTATTAATAAACAATTTATTGCACGAAAGTGAAAGGCGAACTTTTTTTACTTGTTTTATGTCACCTGCTCATCTGTCAGTGTCAATCGGCTTAATTGGGTTGGGAATGGATGAAAATTTTAGAAGTGCCTGATTATTTGTTTGGTGATAGAAATAACCTTCTTTAGCACCAGAGAAGTCAGAATTTTCAGCTGCGTCAGTTATTTTTGAAAAATATAAACATTTTCCTCACTTACGTTTTGGGTCAACGGCACTTTCTTCGATCCGTCTCATATGACAAAAAAAATCTTAAATATCTCTGGTAAACTGACACTGGCAATTGATGATATTGACAGTTGCAGCAGCTATATTTGTCATTTGTATAGGTACCGACTAGGTACAGTCACGGACTTTAATTATTAAAGTCCGTGACTGTACCTAGTAGGTATACCTACTCAATTTCATTTGCGAAGGCCCGGTACCTCTTTAAACTTAACAATGAAGCTCATAATGCTTTGCTTTTGTTGTCTAATTGTTTTACTACCTGAGCACTTCAAATTGGCACGTGTTGTTGGTGCAAGCTGCATATAAAAAAAACACCATGCCCGTGCCGCAAAAGGGTCTTGCCAGGTATTTTTTGTTATCTCTAATCCTATTCTTGTCTTGTCGCTATTGTCGCTAATGACCGTCTCAAGTGGCATCGGGCCTACGCAAATGAAATTATACATAATGTAAAATATGGAATTTTTGGGTGGACATAAGATTTTATCCCGCCGGTTTAGGTATCTGCGTTCTTTGCAACATGGTAGGTTGAAGCTGCGCGCGCAGCTAGCTTTATAGAGTTCAGTTTGGAGTCCTTTGCTAATTCAATAAGTTGGG
This sequence comes from Epinotia nisella, assembly GCA_932294315.1. Taxonomy (NCBI): domain Eukaryota; kingdom Metazoa; phylum Arthropoda; class Insecta; order Lepidoptera; family Tortricidae; genus Epinotia; species Epinotia nisella. The sequence continues at coordinate 21,594,003 of OW028678.1, read as the reverse complement.
TACGGGCCATCTGTACGGTTCATACTTACTTACTTAACTCCAATACTCCAAGTCCCCCAATGTCCCCATTTTTCGTACTTGACGTTGGTCGTACATTTCTGGGTGGACAAAGTAGGTAAAGTTCATAATGGGTAACATCGTTTATTTATTATCCACCGAGAAATGTAAGCAGTAGGGTACCTACATTGAATTAAGTAGAAGTAAGAATTCGTAAACGTCTTAAGTACCGACACCACCTGATAGTGTACCTAACCTATTCATCAAGTAGGTAATCATCTTGCATTGATCTTTGTACTGTTTAAAGCGGCTACATTGGGCCAACGTTGGCGTGAGAGCAGGATGTAGCTATGCGTTAGAGGGAGAGGGCTATACTTCGATCTCATTCTTTTACATAGCCGCATCCTGGTCACGTGCCAACGTTGGCCCAATGTGTACAGCCGGCATAAGTATAACATAACCTTTTTTTTTTGTTGGCGCAGAGGGAATGCATTTACGCATGCCCCCAGACCAGGGGAAGGTCCAGGGGGTATGTAAGACTCGCTCTTATGAGGCCACCCACTAAACCACTCTGCGGCGTCTACCCTCGCTGCAGTTAAGTGGGGGCATCATGGGATCGCTAGCATTCTACCACGATGCCCATCGGCTGCCTTGTGAGCACCCGCACACAAAATGGATTGAAGGGTTAGCCCTTCTCCAAGACGTTTAGGGCCTGGTGATGTATGGGAAGTATAACATAACCTCACCTGACTGGAGCGCCTGCTTGATGATCCTCATCTGCCTGGCGTGGTACAGCCACAACGACAGCACCACCACAAAGAACACGACACACCCGCTGGCAGCCAGCGCCAGCGTCGAGGTTTGCAGGTCCCATGGCTCACTCTCACTCACTTCACCCGCGTAGTCCGAGTCATAATAATCGTAATCACTTTCACTGTCCTGCTGGGCATGATTGGGGAAGGCGTCGGCCAGGGGTTGGCAGACGGTGTCCCGGTACAGCTCGCACGGGAAGCGAACGACGAGGTCGCTGGCGCGGTCGCAGGGCGAGCAGGGCACGCAAGCCTGCCGGCTGCGGTCCCACCAGCTGCGTCGGTGCTCACACGCGCTGTCGCTCAACACGCCGAGGGCTAGCGTCGCAACTAGCAACACTGTCAGCTCTCCTTGCATTACCTTCACGGCGAAAGAGGACAAGTCGAGGCTGAGTGGCCACCGAGAACTGCGCGAGGCTTAGAGCATACATAACTGGAGTAGCCTTATGTCGTATTTGCGTACAAAAATGTCTGCCGAATTTTGCGGGGGCGGGGGGAGGATATTGAAACTCAATTGTATATTGAAAGCTTGAAGTGGTTGAACGTTTATAATATCAAGTGCTTACAGTTACAGTAACATGTGGGCATTTTTATAATCAGTGTTCTCTTGCGAGGCGATTTCGTGAATGACCATTAATTAATCGATTGTGAAATTGTCTTTGTATGATTTTTGGCACATTGTGCAAGGTTTTCTACGGAGGGGTAAGTTACTGAAAGGCTACTCCAGTTATGTATTACATGCTCTAAGGCGCGAGGCGGTGTAGTGGTGAGCGAGGAAAAAATCCACCAATAGGACGCGACGTGCGAGCGTGGCTTGCCAATGCTATGGGTGAATATTTTCCTCGCACGCAGCTCCGCTATCTCGAACAGCTCCAGTGAATTCTCACTCTAAGAGTTCATCGGACTGGCTCCTATTTATTTCAGTCCCTGGGCGACCGAGCTTTGTATGTTTGAAAATTTAGAACATTCGGAGAAAACTAATTTTCCCAGACATATTGAGACCTAATTAACCTAGCTAGATCGATTTTTCGCCCCCGTAGGTAAACCCCTATATTCCACATCGAAATCGTAATCAGAGCCGTTTCCAAGAACGTGATTGCAAATGTATATATATTTATTTATTTATATACAAATATTGCCCGTTTAATAGTATAGGATAACATATAATTGCGCCGTAGGTACATGTCTTGGCCAGTAAGGAAAGATCGTCGTTGTTTGTAGTTAGTGTTAGTACCAGAAAAGAAATGTACGCTGAATTGTCATTATGAGATGGCATAATGTTATCTAAGTAATATTAAACTCATACATAACCCACCATGAGTACCTACCCTATGTTCCATTCACATGAAGTTCTGGCTGTGTATAATGACTTGGATCTTAATTACCATTCTCTGACTATAGGCACTATTTTTGACATGTGAAGATTTCTCAAAAGGTTTGCCAGTGTTTATCATTTTTAACCGAATTCAAAAAAGGAGGAGGTTCTATGTTCCACTGTAAGTATTTTTTAAATGTATTGATATATGTTTACCGATTTTTCGGTCAATTGTGGAACGATTTTCAAAATTCTTTTTTTATTCGAAAGAGTATAGGTACTTAATTATACTTACTCCTGTCTGGAGTTGTCACAAAGTCAGGACCTGATGATGGGACCCTAGGGAAATTGAGGGCAACCCTCAAACTTTATAGCCACGCGTGTAGATTTCGGTATTTTCTATTATAACTCTAGCATTTACCCTCGGAAATCGAAATTTTAGTGAAGGAAGTGGAACTGATGATGAACACCACGCGATGACTTATGGAACTCCTCAAATGTAAAGTACGTCAAAAATTATGCATGATTCCGTTGAAGTAGCATCTAGGTAATGAAGTGTCAATTCTGAGATCCTTGAGGAATCGACGGAACTCCTCGAATATTATCAGCCCACATATAGTGACTTGGCTTGGGTTTCTTCTGTAATAATCAACGCATTTGCTCTCGGAAAGCAGTTCATGTGGTAAATTGGAAAAAAATGTGTACATTTTCTTGTACCTGTGTGGCTTGGCGACGTCGGTTTAAACTTTGTTTTTAAAGTAAATTATACTACTCAGTTTTTCAATGACTTATTAAAATCATATACCTAACTTCCTAATCAAATTAAGTCTATAATTACTTAGGTAGTTATTGGAAAACTTGATCACAGTTGGCAGTAGAAATGTTAACTTAATAATTAAACCATGCATTCAGTAATCGTACTACAAACTTTCTCGGAAAGAATATCCCAATTCATAGGTAGGTACGAGCAGTAGAAAGAAGCAGGGATCGGATACCGGTATTTTCACCATTCAAAAATACCGGTATTATTTCGTTCTTTGGTTTACAATATCATTTTTGATCAGGCAGTCTAATAATACGAAAATGTTATTAAATACATGATAGAGTCCCACATTAAGAGCCTAAAATAATTCAAAACATTAGACTACTTCGGGGATTTTTGAAAAAACCGGTTCCGATCCCTGGAAAGAAGTGACAGCGATAACAAGAACAGCAGCGGGGCTAGCGCAACTGACGCCGCACCGCGACGCGAGTCGAGAAAGCTCAACCCCCTTTTTCTAATTTGTACGGTGCGAGTGAGATAGGGGACGCTTAGTCGCGCGAGAAGCGACTGAGCAGCAAGTTGTGCTAGACGTGCAGGCCGGGCACGTTCTGTTGAACATCATAATTCACATCAATGAAAGCATATAACGGCCTTTTGAACTTTCAGTTCGCTCTACTCTATCGTCTTGAATAGCAGTTTAAAAATTAGCGCATATGTTTCTACCATCATCATCATTATGTTTCTATACTTTCTATCAATACCTGCCTACAGCGAGTAACTGTAAAATTTGCTTCACTTCAGACATGCAACTTTCGGCCGGATATCCGCTATCCGCCGGCCAGCTCCACTATCCGTTGCATCTCTAGTCTTGAATACATCCCCGACATTTCAGTATAAAGTATTTATATAGAGGCTTCGAGGATTGATTAGTGAATTTAGTGATACGTAATGCGAAGATAATTCGCGGTAATAATACAAAACTTATATTATAACGAACTTATTTCAAAATTTACCTTATCGCTTAAACTCATGTATACCGCCTAAGTGTACACGAAGGACCACATTTCAAAAACTTAACAAATAGAAATTAGAAAGTTCACTTTCAACAACTTCACATTTGTTCATGTTACGCACTCTAGAACATAGTTCGTTATTCGCATCCCTTGTTTCTACACGTTCCGAGATTGTTTATTGTAGTTTTTCAGATAGTTTATTGTGGGAAGGAGCACGCATGGTACGAGCGGCTGCCGGGGACGGTCTGGCAGCGGTCGGGGAGCGACGCGGCTCTCATTCATAACTGTTCGTAAATCCCTCCTCTCAAGTCTGTATACTCACAACGTGCCGGCCGACTACTCGCAGTACTTACTCGCCTCAAGCGTTCCACTATAAGTCTGACTTCCGAACATAATCTTGGTACATTAGTTGGCAAGAAATCGTGGGGTCGAGTTATAGTGGACTAGGGACAACGACACGAGTTGTAAATTTCATTGCATGTACGACGCTGCGGCCCCGCCGCGCCGCCATGACGAGGGCCCCCGAGAGTCACGTCGATTATGATAAGCTTTGGATCTTATATCCGCGGAATAAAACTCAAATTAGCTTATGGGTCAATTTTCAAACGGGCTGTTTTTGCTGTCACACGGCTATAATTTCAAATCAGTTTAATATGGAGTATTGATACATATATATTTGCTTTCTGTGTATTATAAAGTACTTAAAATATATTACAATAGGTACCTTAAATATGAATTGATTTTGAAAAAAATAATTTTTGTGAAATTCTAAATCAGCGAAATCTACCTACCGCTTTTTCGCGTGTCACACTTGCGGTTTTGCTCAAACAAAATTTCATAACTATGTACTACAGCAACGTACAAAAAAGTAACTTATACTGTTATAAACTCAGAACATAAAGAACATTTATTAGCGTATTAATTAAAGTATTTTAAATAATTAAAGTGTGAATAATTGGGCCAAAATTATTTTTAGTGCCTAAAATTGAGATGAAAATTTATAAACACTTATTAAATTTTAGAGGTCTCGAAGTATTTTCCTTCCTAAAGTACTTACCTAGTGTTACGTTAGTTCTCAAGCGGGCCTCAATGTTTATTATGAATTTCCCCACCACCCTGGGTTTTTTTATTACAAAAAAAGTCACATTTGGCACTCATATTATCACCCTTCATCAATTACGACCCCTTAAAACTTAAAAATAATGTCCACTGCGTTACCAAACATTTTTTTTTATTTGAGCCCAAATATTTCGAGAAGTAAATAAAGAATAATCGAAATATCGTTAGTAAAATTCACTATTATACTAACGTACCTATAATTTAATAGGTCGAGCAGGCGGTAACCCTAGCTCTAAGGCTCCGCCTCCGAAAGAGTGCGTTGCATGCGATAAAAAGAAATGGCCACATTTAGGCACGTTTGGCGTACCTAAATAGGGAATTTGTTAACAGAGAACCTTCTGTACGTAGTACATACAATTACTTATTCTGTGCCATTAGAAGCAGAGAGGTTCCTCATGCACCATACTTTTTTTGACGTTGTCGGTACGAATCTAATATCAAAAAAAAAACATACAAATGTCGAAAATACGTACGTATTTTCGACATTTGTATGTTTTTTTTTTTTTTTATTTACCCATATTTACCCATATTTTTGAGGTTAAAATCGCAAACGAATTGTACTTTCATTGCATCCAACGATTGATGCGTATACCCAACGTAAATTGTTTGTTATTGAAAAGGAGTCAACATTTCTAAGTTTGTTGGCTGCACCAACCGAAGACGAACATGAAAATAATTGAGAAAAGTTTAAAACGTCTGGGAATGTATATACCTAGGTACGTAGTTAGATAGTAGTGCCTCCCGCCTCCCATTACCGTGAGAAATATTTTTATTGCTTATTGTTAAAATACAAATTTATTTTTGGTCCTGTCAAACACTTTTCCATTGGCGTATCTAGGCCAGTTTGCCAGGCCTAGATACTGGCCCGCTCGCGCCGGCATGACCCTTCTGGAGTGGGCACGGCCCACCCGGCCTACCCCCTACGCCCATGAACTCTGGATATATGAATAGGAAGGAAGTGTGTGATGAGTTGACGGGCGATAGAGAGGTATGAAAGAAAAAAACATGCTGCGCCGACCCCAAGTAAATGGGATAAGGACAAGCGAATGATGACTCCACTCACAGACTAATACAGACCCGCAGTATTAAGCAAGACGATGTTTCATATAGTTGTCTCGGTGAATTCTTATGGTCAGCTTAGGTGAGTTAGAATGAGAAGTAAGTAGTATTGAGGCTATTGTCTCCATCTACGATTCATTCTGTAATCTGTGGCTCCACTTCACATAGGCGCGCCCAGCCTTGCTAGCATAACTTGACTCTCGACTCTACTCGCGCGCGAGATAGACTATCGTCACTTTCTGATTAATGCTGTCAAAAAGTGACAGATAGTCTATCACGCGCGTAGTAGATTTGAGAGTCAAGTTATGCTAGCAGAATAATAACTTTCGATGCTGCGCGTGCGATTGTACAACAACATGTTATCGGGTAAACTAATGTGAACGGGGCCTAATGTGTATGACCTCTGGCGGCAAATGTGAACGAGCTCTCGGTGTCCAGGTTACATTTTATTTAAAAAAAAAAGCTAGTGTCACTGTCATTTGACTGTCATTCCAACTCGCTCAAGTCACCAAGTTCAAGTCAAGTCTTTCGTCGATTCGAATTCATTCAATCAATTTAGAGATTTATTAAAATAAATCATTTTAGATATTAGTCTTCTCTTAAAAAAACTCGTACATTTCAGCAGTGACTTTTTGTCTGTTTCCCTGATACATTAAGTTGGTGGTTTTGTTAAGTTTTCTTGGTTGTAGTGGTACTCTAATAGCCGGTGGTAGTGGTGGTCTAGGCCAGAAAACATGGAAATAGGCACCCGCCCTAGGAGAGGCGGACCCAAAGGTTTACTGCAAGTCAATAGTGTTTCCTCCTCGTCCTATGAAATACCTAGAATACGAGAAATTTACGAATACCAATCCTACCACTTCCATAACCGCCTGCAGCATCAACATCCAAGTACCTACCTACCTTCTAAATTTCCTTTGTTCCATCCAATAAAATGACTATGTATGGCCTTCTAATAACCCTGCATAGTTAAATTTCACATGTTTTGCAGATTCGGTTCCTGATTCAACATCCAAAGCACTAATATTAGTCTTTATCATATTTACCTCTTCACTGTTGGCTTTGGGACTTTTGTATAGTCAATTTCCAGACTTAGAAGAGTAAGTTTACAAACTATCCTATCTAGATTCTAGACTATCAACAAGGTATAACTCCTACTCTAGATCATAGTTACATTATGTTAAACTTGAATACTACAGCAATGTCAATTTATTTCATACTTGATAGCATGTTCAGAATAACTATGGTCTTTCTTAATACACACCAGACTCATGCCTCAGCCAAGCACGCCTCGCCCTAGCATTTTTGTTTTGCCCTATGAATATCACTCTCACAAAATTTCATGAGAATCGGTTGAGAGATGCGTCCTAAAGAGGGAACAGGCGGACATACAAAAGCATTTTTGCCTTATAAATAGCAAACTCGCTCACAACATTTCATGGAAATTGGTTAAGAGATGCGACCTATAGATGGAACAGCTGGACAGTCGGACATACGAAAGCATTTTTCATGGCGGCCGCGATCCAATTTAGCTCGGATTTGCCGCGCGCGTTTGCCTCAGACACGCTAAAATTCGGCCGAGCTTGTGGACACCTCGTGGTTCGGCTCGGGCGAGACATGCGGCCGAGCATGTGTCTGGTATGGACACGGCTAATGATGTGGACATACAAGCTAGTCATATATGTGTAAATCTGTACCTAACAACAGTTTGTAAGTTGTTGTAATAATTTATTGAAAACACCTTATTGCTTATGTTATAAATATCATTTCAGGCAGGAAAAACTGCATTTAAAGTTGCCATGGACTCTGGAAGATGCCAAGCAGCTTGGGTTAGTGCTCGACCGCTACAAAGACAAGTACTTCTATGAAGTACTGAGTGGAGTTTTTCTTATTTACATATTGTATCCTTTAAAAAAACTGGTTTTCAAATTTACAAGGTCAGAGGTAAAAGATTATGTATTTTGTATAAAATATTCAGACAGAATTCCTGTATGCTTTTTTATGATTTCATATCTACTAAATTAATGGCTTTTGATGAAATATGCATTTTTGTTTAAATTTATATGTTTCACATATTTTTTGTATAGACATTACTAGAACAATGTAATAAGTTATTATTCTTAATTGTTTTGTCATCTTGCGTACATTACTATAAGGTCTTTATGATACGAAAATGTGCTGAAACCTCCCTGAGCCTTAGAGCATACATAATTGGAGTAACCTTTCAACAAATCATACAAAGACAATTTCACAATCAATCACAAAATCGCCTCGCAAGAGAACACTGATCATAAAAATGGCCGCATGTTGCTGTAAGCGCTTGATAATAAATGTTCAACCACTTCAAGCTTTTAATATATAATTGAGTTACAATATCCTATTAAGATGCTCCCCCCCGCCCCCGCAAGATTCGGCAGACTTTTTTGTACGCAAATACGACATAAGGCTACTCCAGTTATGTATGCTCTAAGCCCTGAGCAAGAATGGATATTATTTGAAGTGAAATTTGCAAGTAAAACCCTTAATAAGAAATTACAGTTTGCAAGCTTTTGCAATACCCGGATCAATATTCCTCAGTATCCTGTCAGGGTTCCTTTTTCCGTTCTACCTCGCCCTGCTCCTGGTATGCTGCTGTTCTGCCATTGGAGCCAGTCTGTGTTTCTTCCTGTCGAATCTTTTTGGGAAGAAGCTGGTGGGGAAATACTTCCCAGAGAGAGCCGCTCAATGGGCGGCGGCGGTCAGAAAGCACCAGAACAATTTGTTGAACTACATAATATTTTTGAGGGTGACACCCTTATTACCCAACTGGTTCATCAACATGACGGCACCCGTTATAGGCGTGCCGCTAGTGCCATTCGCTTTAGGAACTTTCATTGGTGAGTATAATTAGAGCAGATTTTTTTTAAATTTTAATGAAGTAAGTAATTATTTGTAAAGTAAATAATTATTAACCAATATAGCCCTCCGAATCGCTAGACTTAAGTGGCAGTGGGCGGGGCACATTGGGGGAGAGATTGTGTTCTATAGGAGCAATAAAATGTATAAATATACATGTAATACGTGTTGCACGTAGAATCGATGGCCGCTGGGGCGGAAAGGTTCTCGACCTGGTAAAGATCGCAGGGGTCCGTTGGATGCGGGTGGCGCAGGACCGGTCAATTTGGCACTCTTTAGGGGAGGCCTATGTCCAGCAGTGGACGTCTTTCGGCTGATATGCTGCGCCTTCCGGTACGTGGTCGCCACTCGAGAACCTTTCCGCCCCAATGGCCATCGGTTCTACGTGCAATGTGTGTGGGAATGGCCGCAAATATTTATTTATTGTGTTTTGCAGGTGTAGCCCCACCATCCTTCGTGGCCATTCAAGCGGGGCAGACGCTGCACACTCTGACGTCCACCAGCGACGCCTGGTCCTGGACCTCCGTCACCGTGCTGACGGCGTTCGCGCTGCTCTCACTCATTCCAGTTCTGCTCAAGAACCGACTTAGAGAAAAGTTTGACTGAACACTGCCATACTTGCACCGGTGTGCACTTTTCTGATTAATATTGCTGGGAAGCATATTAATGTTTTTTAATTTATTTCAATTTGTTGGTTTTATTTAAAATGGATGTTAATAAATGGACTTTTCTTTTAATATTTGTTTATTTAACAGTACGATCCCACATGGGCTATAAGAGTGTTGTTTGACAGGGATGGCATTACCACTGGTCTCCAATACCACCAATTGTACCACACTGTAAAGAAAAAAAAACAATTATAATGTGTAAATGAATAAACATAAATGGATGATATTATACAAATCAATCTAGTCCCGATTCAAGTAATGCTTGTAGTTACTATCCAACATGCTTATATGAATAATAGTATCCAATATTATAAAAACCGCTAGCTTTGTAGGCTCGGGCACTTCCAAGTAGTCTAAAATATATAATTTTGTCTTGCAGTAGTGAATACATTTGTGACCACACTGCCTGACAACTTCCTTGTTGTAGATTTTATGGCAGTATAAATAAATATTAGGGGACATTCTTACACAAATCGTACTAAGCCTTTAGTAAGCTCAATAAGGCTTGTGTTATAGGTACTAGACGACGATATATTATTTATTTATATTTGGAGAACCAACAGCTACAAAAACAATGATATTATAGATAGAATACAAAAAGCCAATTACAGGTTCCCACCGATAGCATCAGAGTAAGTAAACATTTGTAAGATCACCATTTTTACATTACTGAGATTTCCTAGGCCCTAGGAAATCTCAGTAAACTGACGAGGAGTTTCTTTGAGTGAGCGTAGCACTTTGTAACCCCTAGGACCTAGGGGTTACAAAGTGCTACGCTCACTCAAAGAAACTCCTCGTCAGTTTACGCCTCACAGCAGGAATATTACTGTTAAATATGATAATATCAAGCCCATTAACTTTTTTTTTTTTATAGATAGCAACCTTCTTGCATTGACATAAGGTTTAACTCCACACTAAGTGTCTTGTTGATTTGGCGCGTGGTTGACAACTTTTCTCCTTGACAGAGCGTTGAAAAGTAATCAGTAGTTTTTTTTGAGGTGTGCAATAAAGTACTTTACCTTACTTACTTCCCGAGTTGGACTTCCACTCCAAGTATGGAGCAAGATGACATTCCGCTGTGCCCTAAATCTCTAATCTAAACTCTAATTTTAACGACAGCTATCAAAAAGCGAGTTGCATGGTGGGCACTTACATAAATAAGTTTCTTTCATCTCCACTCTCAGTGACCTGCACTGATACTTGCACTCTTCAGCCGGCTTCAAGTCCACAGTCCTGCTGCCGCTCAGCACTAACAGGAAAGAGTAACTGCATTCAGTATCCGGGACTGGAAACTGCTCCTGTCCACTGTCCATGATCAGATATCTCTCAGTGCTTTGCCCAAACTTGGGCACTACCTTAGGTCTGGGGATAACTTGCCGCAGTATCCTAGCAATATTCATGGTATTGAATTTCCTGAAAACAACATTTATAATCTCTTAATAGATGGTCTATCTCGAGATAAGCTGCAGCAAAATCTAGAAACTGCACTGACTCCTGGTACCTACTGTGCTAGAACTGGTAGAGCCATACAAGCTCCCGACCAATCAAGGTAAAGTTGTTGCAAGTTGCCGGATCTGCAAGCTGTGTTGCGGCGATATAGACCATCTATATCTATCTCTTACCAAACAGAACACTTAGAAAGAGATGGACAGTCTACCTCGCGCGCTGTCTCGTGATAACCACGCTGTGCAAGAATGTCCGTGTGTAGATTTGTTCGAAGGAAGTCGGACGTACCAGTTCTGACAGAATCCTAGACAATCTATAATTCATTGTCAATGTAGTGAACACAACAAATAGCAACAAGCTTAGGTCTTATTCAAAAATTAGTTGAAACTCACCAAATAAATAGATTTTTATCCCCTAGTACATTTGGTCTACCGAATACTTCATCGAGTTTTAAATAATTCTTGTTATTGACTAATATTTTTGGTGCTTCCTTGTTAAATACTTCTTCATTCCTATAGTATAATTCTTTGAGTCCTTCAATAGTCATAATTTGCTGGTCAGTCTAAAATAAAATGCACAAAATTTAGATATATTTTTTTTAGAAAGTAAGCACTGAATCTTAAGATAAGTTGCACAAATAGACTTTTATTCAACCAAATTTAGTTCTCATAATGAGTATTCCTTCCTCAAAACAATATTTTCCCGATTATTGTTTCTACTATGGAGTATTTTATAAATGACTGTATAAATATTGAATTAAGAGCCTTCCTCTACATAGTTATAGGGTTGAAATGGTATTTTATTTTTGTAAAAGGTTTTGGTTGTATTTATATTTCAACACTTTCACTGCCGGCAAACCACCTTTTGTTGGTTCCCTGTTTATGTTAAATAGGTTTCATTATTTGTGTTTTAATTGCAATTTTTAATTTGGTTGGGTCCACATACCTCGTAAATAAATGGAGCGGTATGCTGTTGATTACTAATAGTCTTAGGATCATATATTTCTCTAACATTGGAGATGCTACTGCACGGCCAACAGTCCATGTCCACAACCGTGAAGAATGGGTTTTGTATCAAACATGTCTCATGGTATAAATCTATAATAAGAATTTTTCATTAAACAAGTCTCAAATTATAACAAAGTTCAAGTGCAAACAGAGACATGTTATACTTTAAGGTTTATAAGTGAACAGTAAACAGTGCTGTCAATGGTATATTTACCGGTAAGTCCAGGGAACAATGATATAAACGGAATCGATACCTGTCTTAGAAGCCTAAAGCCAGGATATATATATTCTTGTAGACTACAGACAACATTGCTGTAAATTGCCTTAAAATTGTAAGCGATGCATAGTGTTATAAACAATCCAAGCAGCAAGACACGGTATTTCGTCCTGAAACGTCGGCGATTTACTAATGTTCTAGGACTTCGATTTTCTAAAGAGTCGAGAGACTCAAAATATAATCGCCTAAAGTCGTCTTCACTCATGCCAGCGTCCTCACATTGCTTTTTTAGTCTTATAACTGAACCGGAGTATTCTTGTAGCAATTCACCGTCGATCATAATTTACTGTATAGTACTGTATTCGATTTAATCACAAGAATTTATTGGAGAGAGAAATGTAAATTCTTTTGATATTTAACCGGATTCAAATTGTCAATTGTCAATGTGAGCGTGACAGTGACACTGACATACCTGTGTTGTATTTTCCTGTATATTGCGGATTCCGGGACAAACGGACTTTATGGACTTATATATAAAAACCTTTAACAAATTTCAAATAGGGATAGAGACACCAAATAAAATAATCAATAATGTTGAATTTTCTCGAAAGTTCACATGGAGGAAAAAGGTAACAGAACACAAGTTTTCAGAGGGGGTTTACTCTGTCCCATTTCCGTAAAACGCACCTTCACATGATGAAATGATTGTAACGCATAACGCGTGCCTAATTGAAACCTTGAATGCCAAGCCCAAATTATGCATCCCGACCTAAAACACAAAGGGCCGGATACCATAGCTTCTGTTTCAGTAATAAATTCATCGATCACGCGACAGGCAGGTATAAAACTAGGTATTATACTTTGGTGAATAAATAAATAGAGCCAGACATTTGGCTGTATCTAGTCCAGTCAGCCTCTGGCTATATGCTATGCCTCTATCCCTCGTCTAATACCGAAAGAAAGAAAGAAAAAACATTTATTCGTGACAAAAATACATAAAAACAAACTGTAGATACATTTTTTCCACGAAATGGTCACAACTCAGCGTACACCAGGACATTCATTGATCCATTGTATGGCCGTTGGTCTCCGACTCGGGTCTAAGGTTTGTGTGGACCTTAGACCCTATAGGATATTTTATATTTTTATGTGTCTGGACAATAAAACTTTATAACTATTTATAAATCATATCTCAATTTATATTTCTTTGACAAAACAAGTCCAGCATTAAAAACAAACGAAGATGCGAATCGATGTACCTAACATCGGGTCCCCTCTAAGATAAGATAAAGCTGAGAAGCTACGTATTTACGTGTTCGGTATTACGATAACAAAGGCTAGTGGTCCTGTCAATACGTCAACATGCTCTCTGTTACCCCTTACAATTCTTCATAAAAACTTATTGTATACCATTATGACGTCAAAGTGCAGTGAATAGACTTAGTAAAGTTGACACTCGTGGACGGCTGGCGTTTTCTGAAGATGCAAGAGGACTATAAACTATGGACGTTGAATCAAGATCTCAGGGCTCAGTGTGGCGCTGGCCTCTCCTGTTTTCCATTGTGGTGTTAAACGTATGTAACTATTTATGTACCTTTTCCTTTCGTACGTTAACCACGCCACAACACCGCAAACCTAGCCACACTGCCCAGCTAGCACGATCGTTTTTATGTCGGACAGGACAGGAGGATTAGTGTTTATCACGCTTAGTGAAGTGATATTATATAAATTTGCCAGTGAGGGGCGAATGGTTTATGATTAAACGACAATACGCAATCATGCTATAAGTACCTACTAGGTACCTAGCTTACAATGTGCTGTGTATTTTTAAGTACCTAAACTGTGTTTACTTAATTTGCCGATACGAGTGCAGCGGAGTTTGACGTTCGTAGGATAGATAAGTAAGCAGTTGTTACGATTACGATTACGACCCCTTCTCATTCCATAATATTGCGCATACAAACCGAGAAGTCTACCTATGTGACTCGAGATATTGGTATGCGAGTGTTTACGCGCGCCAAAAGGCTGTTCAACATGCCAGAATGAGTGCTCGCAACACATCGCATTCTAATATGATATGAATATATATATCAAGTCAGATAGACTCCCGTAGTTAGGTATATTTAACCCATCTTCAAGCAGAGGATATATCGTATCGACCATCTTGAACGAGGATTGACATTCGATTGCCACAATTTTCAACTGCTTTCCTGAAAAAGGGAAAGGGGGAGGGATTTGTTTGATATCAAAATGTCGTTTTATCGGGGTGACCGTGACACTACCTACTCCGTCGCGTTGTGATCGCATACATCACTATCTTAGGAATAGATGTTTATCATAAGATGAACTACAAAGTAGTTTATTTACATACCTTAGTATAAAATGCCTGTTACGTAATTGTATATGAATTAGACATTAATCTAGGAAAGCCATTTCTTCAGAAAGTAGGTAACTAGGTATATTATCCGTGGTATCTCATTGTAACGTAATAGGTATATAGGTATCCAAATATCTATGTAATTATGGGCAAACATTATGAAACCTTAGGTATAGGTATGGAGTTGTGTCGGTATACCTAATCAAACAAGTTTAGGTAGGTGAAGTCCTCAACCCGCACTGGGCCAGCGTGGCATACTGGCCGTTTCCTCTCATCCATGCCCAGCCCCGTTAATCTGTAACTTGTTTTAACCTTACCTCAACGTTCACCCACAAATATATCTTGCCGCCGCGATTCGTAGTCGCCCCCACAGCCTGTCGCCGTCGCGTCGCCAATCGCCCCAACAGCCGGCCCCGGCCTTAGATTGGAAAGTAGACACCAAGTAGGTAACTATTTAACCTAGTTCTCGGCTCTGCCGAAAATTCGTTCCTGATTTCTAGTTATTCCTTACACGAAAAAGCACGTAGCAGATTAACTGGATATACGTCACTGAATCATGTGCTTCTTCACTTCAGATAACTGTCTGCTGCCGTGATTTATCAGTAGTAGGTACCTGAGTATCGATTTGAGTGGAAGATTACTATAAAATAACTGATAATGTACTTACGCTCTTAAAATAAACGTTTCTATTCCAAATCTCACTGCCGGGACGAGATATCGTTCATGCGATATTAGTGGCGTGGTGTCCGATTACACATATCTGTAGGCAATCCGGACTATTTCGTGAAGGTGGTCCAGTACCTAATCCAGTTAATAAATATGCTTGTCATCGGCAACTGATGTAATTTCAGGACAATACTTTCCCTACATGCTTAGTGGATTTGTGTCCTTTTCGACAAGAGACCAGATATATACTTCACCAAGCAAGACTGAGCTAGGTAGGTAGGCAGAGAATGCCTTCCTAAGGCGGGAATTACCTACATTTTTCTGAATTTAGCATCCTGTATGAGTTAGGAAGCTAATTCAAGAAGGTGTAGGTAATCGCATTTAGATTTAGGATCCTTACTAGCTAAATGCGATTACACCTTCCTGAATCAGCTTCATAATCATAACTCATTCAGGATGCTAAATTCAGGACAATAGTTTATAGTTTTATATTTTACTTTTTATATTAATATTATAAAAAACTAACCTAAGATGAAATGTATCTAATACCCGCTTAAGTGTTAACACTGCCGTCGCTATACGTATTTGAAATAATAATGTATGTTAGGAAGAATTTATACAACTACCCAACAAACACTGATAGGCCCAAGGTTACCAGAAGCGCAGGAAGCTCAAAACAACTTTTTACAGGCTAGTAAAAGCGAAAAAGTCGTTCTTGGGAAATTGTATAAAATTCTACAATAAAATTCCAAAACACATTACCGAACTTACTGACTCTAAATTCAAATCTGTCGTAAAACGGTCACTTATTTCAAAAGCATATTATAAGATAAACGACTACATCATGGATAGGGATATTTGGCAGCGATAAAATCCTGCAATAGAAATCTGTCGTAAAATAAATAGGCTTTCTACCTGTAGCAATGTAATTTTAAAATTTTATAATACTCTGATACTGAAATGATATATTGTATACTGTTTTGAAAAAATGACACCTCGCCGAGTTTTTTATGCCGGTTCTTCTCGAGGCAGAGGTTTACTTTCCGAACCGGTGGTAGTTTATCGACATTGATAGGTGCATGTAATATGCGTAAAAGAAAATCACTTTGACTTTGAAACCCGATAGGTGGGCGCTCCGCTTGAGGGCGCTTTCCTTTACAAACGGTTTTTCCCTTGTTATCGGCTTACGAGTACCTATAGTGTAATTGTGGGCAGTGAACGTGTTAAGAGTCACTCGTCGGCTCCCCATACAAACGTAGTTTGGTTTCCATTTTAAAACGTGCTGAAATAACATGAAAACTAGTTTCTGTTGCTAGAAATTATAGGTACTACCTAGGGGAAACAAAATTAGATCGACTATTCGTAATTTCACAGGAGTATTCCTAACGATAAATGAGTAAACACGTGTTATGCAATTTTTCATCAATGTTTTCTTATGACGTTATCACGTAAAATTATCGTCCGTAAACCGACTTTACAGACAACCATTTTTTTCATTAGGTAGTACCTATAATATCTAGCAACAGAAACTAAGTTTCCGACCTAGATATGGCGGATCCCATTGTGTATACAAAGTTTCATATTAATCAAGCACGCCGTTTTAAAATGAGAGCCAAACTACGTTTGCATGGAGAGTCGAGCGTCCTGAGGACTCTTAAGAATCCAAATGTATGAAGCCTTTTACTTATATTATATCTGTTTGCAGTTGTGCTTGCCGAACCTGGTCCTTTCATACGGAGTGTTGCTCCTGCAAGCGGTGCAGCTCGGCGTTCCGACATGGCTCGGGCTCTCTGCGCCTGTCATCCATGTGTTTACTCATGGCCTGACGCGTAAGGTTTATTCACATTAAACGATATCATCATCATATCAGCCGTAAGACGTCCACTGCTGGACACAGGCCTCCCCTAAAGAGTGCCAAATTGACCGGTCCTGCGCCACCCGCATCCAGCGGACTTTACCAGGTCATCAGTCCACCTTGTGGGGGGCTTACTATGGGCCTTATAAGAAGGCTCAAAGTCACCCAAAGGGCAATGGAGAGGGCTATGTTAGGAGTTTCTCTGCGTGATCGCATCAGCAATGAGGGTATCCGCAGCATAACCGATATAGCCCTCCGAATTGCTAAACTTAGTGGCAGTGGGCGGGGCACATTGCACGTAGAACCGATGGCCGTTGGGGCGGAAAGGCTCTCGAGTTAAACGATTTAACTCAGATTAATTTCACTAAAGAAGAAAAGTGTTTAATCATCATATCAGGCGAAAGACGTCCACTACTGGACATAGGCCTCCCCCAAAGAGTGCCACAAATACCGGTCCTGCGCCACCCGCATCCAGCGGACTTCCACGATCTTTACCAGGTCATCAGTCCACCTTGTGAGGGTAGGAAAGGAAAATATGTTCCCCCTAGTTAACAGTTCATGTTTGGTTATCTGAGCGGAACAAAGGTTATGGTCACGTTTTACGGCGCAAATGTACTGAAACGTCACGTAAAACGTACGTATCATGCTACTGGGCCTGGTTCGAGTTATGTATTGTAAAAGTAGTACAGTATATTGTATCTCCAGAATGCTGGTGCCGCGAGGCTGCGGACTCGTGGGGCGGGCCCACGGGGCACCGCGTGATGGCGGCGGCGGGGCTGCTGCTGACCGCGGCCGGGCTGCTGGCCTGCGGGCTCGTGTCTCCGCACGTCGTGCCAGTCGTCTATGGAGTCGTAGGAGGTACTAATTGTTTATTTTATTTTTCTTGAGGCAGTCACGTGTGCTTGCCGACCCTTGATTTGAGAATTCGGTATTATGATAGCGCGAAAATGCAAGTAGGTAGGTATTTAATTCTGAACACAATTTACACAATTTTGATTGTGTTTCAGGTCTAGGTTCATCACTAATATCGGCACAGGTTGATGCAATCGTCTTTGACGCCTATGACTCCCGCCGCGGAATCATTCGAGGGCTCTGCCTCACAGGGCAGGCCGTCGGACAGTCCCTCTTCCCTCACATTATAACGGCATTAATAGATGAATATGGATACTCGTACGCACACATAGTTCTCGCCGGGTTAATGCTCCAGACCATGCCGGCAATCATGTTACTTAAAGTAGACCCTAGCGTCAGAAGACCTATCTCATACTCCAGGTACAGTGACTTATCTAAAACTTATGCAATATACAGCAATGAAGTTGAAAGCGAATATTATTCAAACGAACTGCAGTTGCACGACATGAATAGAAAGTGCTGGAAAAGCCCGTCTGACGATAATGTACACCAGGTGGAGGTTCTCAGGATTGACGCTGGTGAAACCTACACCACAACGACTATTACGCCGCCTAACAGTCCAGAAGACAGAAGAAGATATGTCTTTGGGATCGACCTACTCCCTGAT
Source organism: Epinotia nisella (assembly GCA_932294315.1). Classification (NCBI taxonomy): domain Eukaryota; kingdom Metazoa; phylum Arthropoda; class Insecta; order Lepidoptera; family Tortricidae; genus Epinotia; species Epinotia nisella. Next base: position 21,575,281 of record OW028678.1, on the reverse strand, counting down.
ATTCTGGAAGAAAGTGAAGAGGACGAGGATGAAAATGACAATCGTAATATTAAGGAAACAGATGATAATAGGAATAAGAAAAGATTCAATGCAGCTATTAAGAGACTGAGTACCATAAGCGATAATTTCGATGACTACATAACGAAACAAGGTAGGAGGGATTCGGAAAGCGACCGCGATGGCAGTGAAATCAGAGAATATTCCGAATTGGAAGTAACGTACGACAATATTTCACCAATCACAGATATTCAAAGAGAAAAGATAATGAAATCGTTCAGTTTTCGCTGTGAATCAGCCTATGCTAGAATAAGAAGACGTATTTGGATGCCATCTTACAGAATGTATAGATTACGAAGGAAGCTACAATTCACGCTTTACAGTATCAATGACACATTTATAAAACCTTTGACGAGGTCGCTGTCCTCGTGGAGATTTTATCCAGCTCTGCTTCTTTGCTTTGCGCATCTCAGCTTGTTGGCGATATCTTTGGTCCTACTGCCGATGATCGCTTTTCATGTTCACCCGAAGTTATCCACGACTGAATCAAACTTTTTGATGTCGCTGCACGGATTCACTTGGCTATGTTTCTTACTGTCCACGCCGTGGCTCGCAGAAACACCCAAAAGGAATTTTAAATATGTTGCAGTGCTCGGCCTGGTTACGACCACTGGCGCATGTTTTGGTACGTGTGTCTTTATTTTGACTTAATAATATGACATTATCTATTTATTGGGGATCAGTTAATAATATTTACAATGCACTTGCTCTGAAAGTTCGCCTTTATATGGTTCAACATAAACACGGGAACTCCTCTATGCCCGCGCGGCGGAGCGGTGCGACGCGGGGCTGTGCGGGAATGTAGTTCGGGCAAATATTCCCACACACGCGCGAGAATGAGATTTCATGACAGTTCAAATTTAACCTTTCATTTATATATTTTTATTTCCTTGCATGATGCATTGTAAAATGTCATATGATACACGTGTGGATAGGTAATTCCCAACTCGTGTCGATCAAAAACACTCCCTCACGGTCGTGTTTTTGGTCATCGTCACTCGTTGGGAATTACCTACTTTCCGCACTTGTAGCATAAATAACTATTACAAGTTTTCCTGTTTGTTTTCCGCAGTGTTGGCGGCGTCAGACAGCCACGACTCATTTTCGATCGGATGCGTCGTGGCTGGACTAGGTTTCGGCGGGATACTTTCGTGCTGGGAGAGCGCAGTTCAAGACTTCGTCGGTGTTAGAAAATGGTCTAAACTACAAAGCTCTATGGAAACACTCTCCGCTGTACTATTAGTTACATTCTTTGTGTGTGTATGTCTTTTCACGGATGTGGAAAACAATTTGCAGCTGTGTTTATTCATTCTAGGGATCATACTTTCCGGAGTAACATTGGTTTGGACGATCATTGTCGCTGTGTCGATTTTCAATACTGCGATCAAACCTTACTTGCTCAGCAGGTTTAGATAGTGATGTAAACATAATTGAGAATTAAATAACCGGGACGCCGACTGAATTCACGGCGTGCGGAATTGTCTACGTGCCAGTAGATAAAGCTTCATTGAAACTATGAAGCGATGGTTGTGATATTTTAGAAATATATGGTTATACATATTAAATTATCTATCTACGAGATAAGGCTTTTATTTAGTCTCCGACCGAAGCATGTTTTTTTGCCCAAAACCGAAGGTTTGGCTTTGGCTCTAGTTTCGGCCGTAACCGAAATTTTTGTGGACTTGTTAAAATCGTTGAAAAATGACATACTTAAAACCGCTTTTATACACATACTAGCTTTTGCCCGCGGCTTCGCCCGCGTACTAGGAGTAATGTTAACCGTCTACAAAAAAGGTGCATCTCAGTTTCAATCTTTTATATATTTAGATCGACTCTACATAGACTGCATATCGAACATAGACTCTACATATCGAATCTACATATCAACTCTACATATCGACTCTACATATCGACTCTACATATCGACTATAAATATCGAATCTACATATCAACTCTACATATCGACTACATATCGACTCTACATATTTAGATAGATGTCCACTGTGTACTTAGATAGGTGTCGACTCTACATATCGACTCTACATATCGGCTCTACATATCTGGACCCCCATATAAAATTTCACCCCCTCTTTTAAGGGGTTGGGTGCAGATTTCCAAAAAAAAATGATGCACGATTTTTTTGTTAGTCACAAATAGTCCGCATACCAATTTTTAGCTTTCCACCTTGAAAATTGCGGAATGCTCCATACAAACTTCCACCCCCCATTTTGGGGAAGTGGGGGGTTAGAAAGAGACAAAAAGTAGCCTATGTCACTCTCCATCCCTTCAACTATCTCCACTTAAAAAATCACGTCAATTCGACGCCCCGTTTTGCCGTGAAAGACGGACAAACAAACAAACAAACAAACACATACACTTTCCCATTTATAATATTAGTATGGATTAACAATGTAACACCTGAAACTCGTGAAGGTTGTATAACGCACAATCGGCCCACTTATGGCACGGTGCCGCTGCCGGCTCTGCTCGAAATCGAGAAACTTACGCGTTCCATTGAAAACCTAGTGGTAAATGTCTAATGATGTTCCGTACATAACTATCTAAGAATTGTATATAACTGAACTATCGATAAACCTTATTTTAGTGAAGTCCTTAACCGAATGCATTGTGCTATTAAACGCGCTTATGTATACCACAAGGAAAATGGTGACAATAACAGAAGTGATCCAAATATAGTTTTGTATCTGCTAATACCTGCAATATTTCCCAGAGGAAATGAGGATAAAGTACGCAAAGAGAATGAGCATCCCAGAGATAAGATGTTATGCATACTAAAAATAAAATGTCAACTCTTGTTTGCAATGGTAATTGGTATTAGGGTTCCGCCTCTCAATAGTAAAAACGAACATGAATAATTCGCACTAAATCTTGTGAAGCATTTTTCAGATAAAAAATAAATATAAGTATTTGTACTACAGGGACCTAATATAGGTAACTTTCAAATTGTGACGTGTCCCTAGCATTTCATGTGTATATTCCCACCTTCTTCTCTCTGTCTATCACAATGAGAATGACAGAGACATGGAACAGGAGACTTGACGGCGATGCGTCACATTTTGTATGTCGAATACCGGGTCTGTGGTGAAATGGGGGTCACAGATTTAGGTTCGCGTCTTTATTGTGGACATTGTCAAAGTTAAGGGCTACAAAGCCAAATTTTTGGTTGGACTCTTAACACGTTCCCTGTCCGGGTGACCCCAATGTGGGGCCACGAACCTTTTTTTCAGGAGTCCGTGTCCCCACTATGGGTCCACGGGTCGTTCACGGCTACGAACTACAACTGTCACTTGGACTTGTGACATTGACGGACAATTTTGTATGGGGACAGGGAACGTGTTAATTCGCATAAACAACGTCTCCTCTTATATGTATATTACTATGCGATAAAAACATTATTTATATGCACATAAGCTCTTAACCGGAAGGCGCGGCGTGGGTAGGCCCCCCTCAAGGTGGACTGATGACCTGGTAAAGGTCGCGGGAGTCTAGTGGATGCGGATGGCGCAGGACCGGTCAATTTGGCACTCTTTAGGGGAGGCCTATGTCCAGCAGTGGACGTCTTTCGGCTGATATGATGAAGCTCTTAACTATTGACCACAGGAAAGACAAATTTTATTTTAAACACTGTATATGACACGAAAACACGACATGTGTAACATGGGTTAAAACAATGATGTAATATAAAAAAGAGGTAGATAGGTTATAAGCGCTCCAAAATGGCACACTAAAATTGTGTCAATTGGCACAACCGTTTTAGATTTAATTCAACCATACCTACTTAGAATTTTATAATTTCGTAATCGCAAATGCCATTTAAGCCAGTTGGCTAATACGATGCGATGCGTCGATAGCTCGGATTTAAGAAATTAAATCCAGTTGATCTAATTTCTTAAATCCGAGCTATCGACGCATCGCATCAAAACTGAATTTAAATATTTATTTTTTATTTATTCAAATAAAAACTGATCTCAAAATCCAAAACTTACAGACATATTATATACACCTATAGCAATTTGTAATCTCAGGAATTTCCTGTTCATGAATCAACTTCATAACTGCCGTTGGCAAAACATTGTACCTCGACTTACTGCGTTTTAGGTTCTGGTACCAGACGATTCCTTAAAGATTTTCCATCTTAACTTTAGCAGAATTACTAGGTATTACTACATTTTAAATTAAAGATTAGCAAATGTTAGTCATTTTGCAGAAAAATTCCGAACAAGCGAGCGGTTATTATCGGCAATCGTTCATTTAGGTATACTTATCTGCCCACCAAGATGAAGTCCTATATACTCGTACCTGATACCTGTGTCCCACATTTACAGAGTTTTCGTTCGACTGTAGTTTCTTCTAACAATATGCCCAAATGCTGCTCTTCCTCTCTTCCTCTCGAGTAAAAAAAAAACTATGTTTTTATACCTCGCAAGGCTTGTTTTTTATTCCTCGGCTATGCGAAAGTGGGTAGGATATAATGTCCTATAAAAAAAAACAAGGGTTGTAAGCAATAAGCGATTCCGTGGCAGATTTCCTAAACGAGATTATTTTACTTGCAGCGATCTGCCATTTGACGGCAGACCTATGTAGCCCACCGCAGTGGAAAACAATTTCACTGCAGGAAACACGGTGTCACAGCTTATTTGTTCAGCGTCACCGTAATCACAATGTAAATGATTCGGGCTAAGTAAATATTACACCTTTCAAATTATCACAGAGGAACACAATACGCTCATTCGAACATAAACGACCAAAACGAAAAGTTATTTATAAACGATTGAATGCCGACAGAGCCTAAATTATAGGACAGATGTGGCGATGAATATTACGAAAAAATATGTAAACGAAATGTTGGGGACAGTGCTGGTAAGTAGATACTTATATAATTTTGTCAGAATTTGTTGATCTCATAAACCGTGTGAACATTGTTAAGCAAATTACAGGTACCTGCTAAAAAGTTTATTCGTTGATGCATTTTATAGGTAGGTATTTTTACCACGGAAATAAAGATTTTGAAATTGGTGACTAAGCGAAATATGTATGTAAAACGATTTGAAGATAACTGTTAACTAATTTTTTACCTGCGACGCAACAGTGAAGGTATTTTATGAGTTTAAACTATTTAAGGTAGTTGGTTTGTGAATGCGCACACGAATGTTCCTATTTGTACACAAATTTCCGCTTTAAATGCCGAGTATTTATTTTTAAATAAAAATAAAATCATTAGAATATTCCTAAAAAAATACCCAGTTTTCTTCGCTGTATTATACTTAAAATAATAGTCAGACGAAACTATAACATATCTAGTAGAAATACAGGGTGGGTTATTTGTAAGAGTTTAAAAATGATGCCGATAGGTACTTACTAATTGGGTCAATCAACTTTTTCTTGTTGTTATTCTGTCCCGGTAAGCCAAGAGACAACAGTGACATAGTTTCTTAGAGAAAATACTATAAATTGGACTCCTATCATGCTAAGGATATGCCTCACTTTGGAATGAGTTTACCAATATAACAAAAACATGTGTTTAGTGGATTTAAACCCCATAAAACCATAGCTTTAAAGAGTGACCCAGGAGACGTAACCCATGCCAACGAGCAACAAAAAATAGTTAATTGACCCAATTAATATCTTTTTTTCAACTAATGATTTCACAAATATAGCTTTAATAGCGGAGTATTTCACTAATGCTTTATCTAAAAGGAAAACAATTGATAACTCCAGTTTGTCTTTCGGTCACCTTCCTGTGAGTAGGAAACAAATATTGATACTTATTAAATCTCGTTTCACAGGTACTGTCCGCAGTGTTATCAGCGGCGTCAGCCGTCGACTGTAATGGGAAATCTTTCCACTGCGTCAACTCCACCCACTTCATGATCTGCGTGGACCTAGGAGGGGGAGTATCACAGGCTATAGATAATTTCTTCATAGCCTGCCCACCTCCCACCGTTTGCCGGGGTACCAACCAGTTTGAATGCGAGTTCCCGGCACCTACAACCCCGGCTACTACCCCTAAATACGTCATTAGCGAGACCTCACTTCCTTGGGAGGAGGTTGTTACTGCCTCTTCACCAGGAAACGCTACTAAAGAGTTCTCAGAAAATTATATGAACACAGAGAAGATAACAACTACCGCAGAATACAGTGTCACTACAGATGCAACCGTAGATTTGACTGCAATTAATGCGTCGGAATTTACCGTACATGTAGTTGCAGACATTGCAACAACTGCTATAGACACAAACCAAACTGTAAATGAAAATGTAAATACAACAGAATATATACCAACAGTAGTAGCTGGAGACATTACAACTGCTGTAGAAAATGTAACGCAAACTACAACCGAAAGTAAGAATTTAACAGAAACGGACCCCCTGGTTTTTGATAACATAACAGCAACGGCTGTAGATACTACAACCGAGAATATTATTAAAACTGATACTATGGCAGTAGAAATGGAATATATTGCACCAAGTGGTACAAAACAGGTAGCACAAACTATAAATGAAAATATGAATATAACAGAAACTGTGCCAACGGGTCTAGAAAATGTAACACAAACTATGAACGAAACTAAGAATATAACAGAAACGGGGCCCGTAGTTGTTGATGATATCACAGCAACGGCTCTAGAAACTACAACCGATAATATTATTATAACAGACACTATAGCAGCAGAAATCGATTATATTGCACCAAGTGTTACAGAACAGATAACACAAACTATAAATGAAAATTTGTATACAACAGAAACTGTGCCAACGAGTGTAAATAGATACATTACAACCACTGTTATTGAAACTATAACACAAAATACGGGCAAAAGCGGGAATTTAACACAAAATGAACACGTAGAAACTACAACCAATAATATAATTATAACAGATAGTTTGGGAACAGAATTAGGATATATTGAACCAACTGCTACAGAACACGTAAAACAAACTACAAATGAAAAACTGCTCGAGTTGGAGACTGTTCAGTCAAATACAGAACCACCTCAAGTCACTATTTTGTTTCAGAATGTAAGTGTGACAAACAATACGTCATTAAAAAAGCCCTCTACTGAGCATAAATTTCCCCTGACTAAAGTGGAGCCGAACTCTAACACGGCTTATGATATTACTATATCCAATTTAAATAAAGATACGGATTTGAAGACTAAAAATACAACAAAAACAGAAAAATCTGATAGCTCTGTACAAAATAATTTATGGGTTCAAACAACGGATACGGTGAATACTTTTGTAGAAACTACTACTGATAATGTAGAACATTTAACGATATCAAATGATAGGATGATTACAGATGAGTACACTACGGTGTCATCATTGGACAATAGATTTAAAGAACATTTCAAATCCGAGAGGGTAAATGGATCAGAACCATCAAAACCTTTAATTTCATTCGAAGGAAGTGTTAGGTCCAATGCGAGCATTGTGATTAACAAGCAAGCAGCTGCCAATCAAATAGAAAATAAAGAAAAACAAATGCCCACAATAAACGACCCCGTGGTTCCAAATAACATTGTTGCTTCTAGAAATCGTACTCAAGAAGTAAAAAACATAATTGATGCACGGGTTGTTGGATCTAGCATGAATTCAACGACATCGCTACATGAAAAAATATTCCCAGAAGTTACAGTTACAACTGACGTGTCACCTGTGTATGCCCACGATGCAAAAGAAAATGTATTACATGCATCAACAAATAAAAGTCTGCATGAAAATAATTATACGACGGTTTCCGATGCGACGAACACACTAAATCCAGCCGATACAACGATTCTAGGTGCGACTGAAGCGGTAGACAATGGTGCCAGCACTGAACAACCAACACCATTAATTGAAGAAATCTTAACAACAGATACTACCAAAGAATTTGTGTCAGAGTATATAAATACGGATACCTTACTTACTACAGTTAGTAACGCTCAACCAACGCCACCGGCTTTTGATGATAATATGAAGTTTGAAATTCCATTACCCGTAACTGAGAACATCGTATCAACAGTAAACAACGGAGCCAGTACAATTGGTTTGATAACAGTACAATCAGTAAATATGGATACGGTAACTACTGAGGCTTTAGATATCCCCACTACAATAAGTAACAACCAACCAATGTCACCCGATTTTGAAGAAGTTATGAAGGCTGAACCGTCATTGGGTAATGGCGCAGCCGCAACTGAGGATAAAGTAACAACAGTAAATAATAAAGTTGATACAAATATTTTTATGACACCGCAAGCATTAGATCTAGATATAATAACCACGGATGCTATGTTTATGCCTACTACAGTTAGTTATGGCCAAGCACTCGCTTTTGAAGATATTACGACTGGGGTCCCGTTACTCGCAACTGAAAACATCTTATCTTCAGTAAATAATGGAGCCAGTACGACATCACATCCAGTAAATGCAGAAAATATAAACACGGAGGCTATGTATATACCCAATACAACTAGTAATGCTCAACCAATAGCACCCACTTTTGAAGATAATATCACGACCGATGTCGCATTATCTACAACTGAGAACATCTTATCTTCAGTAAATAATGGAGCCAGCATAAATGGTTTAGCGACAGCACAAGCAGTAAATGTAGATACAATAAACACGGATGCTATGTATATACCCACTACAATTTCTAGTGCTCCACCATTGGCACCCGCTTTTGAAGATAATATGAATACATATGTGCCTTTACCCGCAACTGTGAATGTGGTATCTTCAGTAAATAATGGAGTCAGTACAAATGGTTTAACGACAACACAAGCAGTAAACGTGGATAGTATAAATGCAGAGGCTATTTATACATCCACTACCATTAGTAATGCTCAACCAATTCCACCCACTTTTGAAGAAAACATCACGACAAATGTATCATTAGCCGAAATTGAAAACATGTTAACGTCAGTAAATAATGGAACCGATAGAGATGGTTTAACGACGACACAAGCAGTAAATGTAGATAGTATAAATGTGGAGGCTATACCCACTACAATTCCTAATGCTCCAACAGTGGTGCCCGCTTGTGAAGAAAATATCACGACAAAGGTCTCATTAGCTGCAACTAAGAACATCTTATATTCAGAAAATAATGGAACCGATAGGGATGGTTTAACGACGGCACAAGCAGTAAATGTAGATAGTATAAATGTGAAGGCTATACCCACTACAATTCCTGATGCTTCAACAGTGGTGCCCAGTTTTGAAGAAAATATCATGACAAAGGACTCATTAGCAGCCACTGAGAACATCTTAATGTCAGTAAATAATGGAACCGATACAGATGGTTTAACGACGGCACAAGCAGTAAATGTAGATAATATAAATGTGGAGGCTATACCCACTACAATTCCTAATGCTTCAACAGTGGTGCCTGCTTTTGAAGAAAATATCACAACAAAGGTCTCATTAGCAGCAACTGAGAACATCTTATCTTCAGAAAATAATGGAACCGATAGGCATGGTTTAACGACAGCACAAGCAGTAAATGTAGATGATATAATTGTGGAGGCTATACCCACTACAACTCCTAATGCTTCAACAGTGGTGCCCGCTTTTGAAGAAAATATCACGACAAAGGTCTCATTAGCAGCAACTGAGAACATGTTAACGTCAGTAAATAATGGAACCGATAGAGATGGTTTAACGACGGCACAAGCAGTAAATGTAGATAGTATAAATGTGGAGGCTATACCCACTACAATTCCTAATGCTTCAACAGTGGTGCCCGCTTTTGAAGAAAATATCACGACAAAGGTCTCATTAGCAGCAACTGAGAACATCTTATCTTCAGAAAATAATGGAACAGATAGGCATGGTTTAACGACAGCACAAGCAGTAAATGTAGATGATATAATTGTGGAGGCTATACCCACTACAACTCCTAATGCTTCAACAGTGGTGCCCGCTTTTGAAGAAAATATCACGACAAAGGTCTCATTAGCAGCAACTGAGAACATGTTAACGTCAGTAAATAATGGAACCGATAGAGATGGTTTAACGACGGCACAAGCAGTAAATGTAGATAGTATAAATGTGGAGGCTATACCCACTACAATTCCTAATGCTTCAACAGTGGTGCCCGCTTTTGAAGAAAATATCACGACAAAGGTCTCATTAGCAGCAACTGAGAACATCTTATCTTCAGAAAATAATGGAACAGATAGGCATGGTTTAACGACAGCACAAGCAGTAAATGTAGATGATATAATTGTGGAGGCTATACCCACTACAACTCCTAATGCTTCAACAGTGGTGCCCGCTTTTGAAGAAAATATCACGACAAAGGTCTCATTAGCAGCAACTGAGAACATCTTAACGTCAGTAAATAATGGAGCTAGTACCAATGGTTTCATGACAACACAAACAGTCAATGTAGATACGGATACAATGTATATAACCACTACTATTAATGATGCTCCACCAATGGCACCCACTTTTGGCGACAGTACGAGGACTAAAACCACGTTATCGGCACCTAAAAACATCACATTTTCAAAAAATTATAAAGATAGTACAAATAGTTTTATGATCGCAAATCCTATGGATTTGGAGCATATAATACAGAAAGCTGGGCTTGAAACGACTGTACAATTGACGCCAGATAAATATGTTGTTGTTAACAACGAAAAGATAACAAGTCCTGTTAACGGAGATATAACTACGAAAGAGAGTGGAGCATCAGTTCCGGTAATAATGAAAGAAAGTCCGAACACTATTATCCAGAAAACTCAAATAATACTTAATGGTTCACCAGATACTGGTGTGAAGTTGGATGCAATAGAGTCAGACGTAAATGGAAATTATAACGATAATCAGATGACCACGATTGATACTAATAATATGTATGAAATTGGAGAACAATATATAATAAATAACATACTCAACTCAACCGTAGATTCAGGTGTTGATGAATCCATTTCTCATGTATCACAAACTGGGGCTAGAAATACAGAGAATACTTTCTTTCCAAACGCACAAAACAATCAAAATGAAGTTACGTCAGCAATAAACGAGGTAACAGCAAATGTAAAACCAATCGCTGAAAATGTAAACGAACAAGCACCGGTAAACAATGTCGCCTTTTCTCAAACGGGAGCTTCTCCTACATCTATTAATAATAATATAGCAAAAGCAACAACTTCTGGTTTTGATTCGGCCTTTGATATTTCTAATCAAAATTGGACGAGTCCACAGGGCGACAGTAAATCTACGATTTATCTGCAACCAAGCATTGTAGAACACAATGATCAGGCAGACAATATAATTTGGAATCCTCTAGCCAATCAAGTGTTCAATAATCCTAATCAAAACTCAGAATCTATAGGAACGTCTAGCGTCACAAATATAAACGATAATACGAACGATAGAAACGCGGCCAATCTTAATACTAAATTTGTTTCCCAGCAAACAACAATATCATCTGTAAATACCGATGGTCCAATTAACGCGAATATTCATGACCGTGAACAGAGTATTGAAGCTATTACAACGCTGAGTCCTATTGATATCAAAGGATTGAACGACATTTTGGCAACGAATGGACATTTAGAAAACATTGCAAATGTTAATAGCGAACCTGGAACAGTTTATAAACTTAATAGTCAGTCCAAAATTCCGGTAACTATAGATTCTTTTAATCTGAAAGCAGTCAATTTTGCAAGTGCTGGAATAGACGTTTCATCTGTGCCAACAACTTTGCCTGCAAAGACGGCTGGCGCTGATATTACAATGCGAGATATTATAAAAAATACATACAAACCAAATAACACTTCTGTAAATCCCCTGTCAGGATCAACAGTTGTCGAGACAGATATTAATAGCCCCAGGAAGTCTGAAAGCAACGCTGTAATGTCTTTGGATAATCAAGAAAATATGAAAGTTAAAAGTCCCCAAGATTCACCTATTGCTAGTATCTCGATCACCAGTGACATTAAACCGGAAGTGAAATCGTCTATTATAAAGGATAGTAACAGTGATTATCCAACAGTTGTACATAATACCTTACCTAGTCAACCTATAACGACACAATTTGAATTGCCGACCAATACGCATAGCTTCTCTGGAGCAACTACCATTAGAACAGCTATGGAAGGAAATAAAGTTATCAAAGAATATGACACGATTAGTAAGACAGTAATGTTGGACCTCTTACCTTTACCAATTAATAATATTAAATTTAGTGCTCAAACTACAATGAAACCTGTTTTAATGGATTTGAAATCCAATAGCCAGGCTGAGAATACTGTCATAATCACTGAATCATATAAATTTGAAACGTTAAAACCCATTTTCGCTGAAACTGGAATACAAGACAGCGGCAATGGTGGCGATATTACTACTGTTCCAAGAATTAGAGACTCCGCTTTCAATTTCCAAATAGGAATTACCGATAGAACCACCGATACTACAATCGTTCCTCCAGTTGCAGTTTCAACTTCAAATTCACTAACTAGTGATATCGCAAAAACGGTATCGAGTGCCGCTTTCAATTCGCAGATGCTGGTTACCGCCGGAGCCGATGTTTCATCGCAGCCTTCACAACATGTTGAAAAACTACCCAACAAAATGACTGGTGCTCCTAAAAATGCACATGTTATATCTGGACCAAAACCCAGTGGAAGTGAGATTATTACAAACAATTCTGATAATCTCCATAGTCCAAATTCCTCCAATGATGTGAATACAGGATTAATAACTCCAAAATCGGTATCCGAATCGAACTATGAATCATCTATCTCTGAGAATATTATGCCACACGATCCCGTTATAGGATACCAGAAAAGCAACACGACAGTTGTAACAGATTTAAATTTTGCGTCACAAAATAGTAGTTTCAGTACAGAGAAAGCACCTCCAAATTCCATTGGGAGCGACCAAATGCAAACACACCAAAGCAATCCTTCCACAAAGAATACTTCATCAATATTTACGCCCGCCCAGAAGATATCTACAAGTACAGCTCGAACACCGTCCCAAATGTCAACCTCAAATTTAATCTCTCATATTAACAACAATCTTACAAAACAAGTCCCAAATGTCGCAGCACAAACCTTTTCTTGTACCTACGGTATTAGGGGTAGATATTCGGACAAAGGTGATTGCAGGAAATTTTACATCTGCATTGGTAACAATGAACCCATTGTTGGCTACTGTCCTGAAAATACCGTATTTAGTGATGTCAAAAAGCTATGCACTAAAAACATGTCTCATTGCATACGAGAAAATCAATTCAAATGCCCGTCGGTTGGCAGATTCGGCGACTTTATGAAAGGCAATGTTTATTATATTTGCGTTAATCATAATAATCATTTGTATAGATTCAAATTTCAATGTCAGAAAGGCTACATTCTCGACAAGACAACAGTGAAATGTATAGAAACAAAGGAGATTGAGTCTAATGAATCAGTTTCGATTTCTAGTGATAACAGCAGCCAAACTAGCAGTGCTATTAGCAGCAGTACCAGCAGTAAGAGTATCAGTAAAAGTAGTAGTACTAGCAAACACAGCATTAGAGATGATAGTAGTAGTAAGAATGATAACTCATCGAAATCTAAAAAAAGCAACGAGGCAGAAGAAACGTCTGGAAAATCGGAAGGAAAGGACGATGACGAGGATGATGAAGTGTTTAAATGTAAAAAAGAAGGCAAATTCCCAATTCGTAATGAATGTAGGCGTTACTACTTATGTAAGAAGAGCAGGAGATCAGAGTATCGTCGGAAGATAAAGAAATGTGACTCTGACCAGGTGTTCCACAAGAATAAGAAGAAGTGTGTGGATGACGATAGTTACGAATGTTGATTACCACGTAAATATATATCACTGTAAAATTTTAAGACCCGTTACTTTAAAAACTTACGCGTAAGATTGTACAATGTACATTTTCAAGAGCAAAAATCGAGTACACTTTTAAACTTTACTGCACAAATTAAATACAAAGTACAATTGGCGGACTTAATTCCTTCAGGCATTCTCTACCAGTCAACCATTTTACAAACTTTGTATTAAATTTTCACACAAACTGGACCAGTTTTTTTTCTCTTGAGTGTAATCTAACAATGTTTACAATTTTACGGTGACAGATACACAGTAATACGACAAGGAAAACTAAAAGTGAGGCAAAGATGATCTTAATAATTTAGATAAATAGGTAGTTTGACTAGTTTGTTAATACGTACAGTCAGCATCATAAACATGTATACATTCTAGGACCTTATTGCTTGCAGATAAGGTCGAAAAGTGTATACATGTTTATGATGCTGACTGTACAAAACCGTTGATTTAACTTATTATTTTGTTGTTGTTATTAGTACTTTAAAAATGTTGTTTTACATTCTTCATTGTTACTATTAGATATGGTACCTATATAATAAAACTAATGAACAAGGATTTTGGTTTTTATTCAAACATAACATATAATTCGGTGTAACTAACATTATCATCTAAACTTAATGACAAACCTTGTAAAGAATACAACATAAGGAAAGGCAAATATTTTAATCAGCTAAGTAAAGTACGAGTATCACACATTTGAAATAATTTATCTTGTAATCTATACTAATAAAATAAGGAGGAAACGTCTGTGAGATTGTAATTGTATCTTGGTAAGTTTGTATGTGTAGGGTAATCCCCAATACTGCTTATCCGATTTATTTATATTTTCACTTGCGTGTAGAATGCTCTTTCTGAAAAGCTATATAGTCCAGGCAATGAACTGACAACTTGTATGGAAAAAATGTCAAATTTGGAAATCATTTATAACAGCTAATTTTTGAATGTAACGGATATATTATCAATTAAATAGTTCCCTAAAGGCAAAATCCAACAAAAAATCAGACATCAAAATAAATATTATTTAATTAGCTCTTAAAAATTCCGGATAAGTATTAGTATATTTTTTATCTTTATTTAGGTTCATTTACATTTGCTTTAAAATATTCAATATAAATAAAATAAAAAAAGACAATGAATGTTTAATTTAAATCTATATAATTACTTCCGGGTGGAAAGTTTGTTGGATTCTTGAATAAAGCATCTTAGAATAACGTTTTAGAATGAAATAAACAACAAAAAAGCTATTGTAAATTAATGTTTTTCGAAACCGTATTTTGCCTGGAATAATAGGGTATATTTTAATCCGCAGGTTAAGCAGTAGGTAAACACTAGTCTGTAGTGTAAGGTCCATGTCTTCAAACCAGATTTTATTAACGACGTGATCATAGGAATCACTACTAGGTAATCTAGGTATACAGCGAGTTCTCGAGTGGCGACCTGGCGAACGACGCAACGCGTGACAATGACCGATCGTTGAAACGTTCTTTGGGGGAGGCCAATGTCAGCAGTGGACGTCTTTCGGTTGATGATGATGATGATAAGAAATACTTGTCTGATATCATTAAGAAACATGTCATATCAGTATTTTCACCCTAACTTAACCTTTCACTCATTTTGGTTCATATATTTGTATATTTATACATTTTATTGCTCCTATAGAACACTATCTCTCCATAAAATAAGTTTCTGTCAAAAATTTCATGTTTGGTACAAGCTTTTATTGCCGACTGTACGTTTCTGTATACCGTCATTAACTCATTAAGACGATTCTAACGAGCCCGAAACTTTATGAGGTTGTGTCGTTTAATTGCGAAGTTCCTATGGCCAGCTTTCAGCTCCATCACCAGATCAGCACCATGTCATCATAATATTGCATTGTCACGCGTTTTACACATGTATGAAACATTTCAGCTCAATCGGTTACCGAGAAGTGGATCTTTAATTTGCAAGATTTGATGACAAACATCGGGACAGGTGAAACTAAATGTAAGCTTGTGATAATTTTAATTATGATTTTTCAATTTATTGGACTTGTCCGCGGCCTCCGATAAGCAGCTCGCGAGCTTTCAATGAACTGATCCTCATCATATCTTTCCAAAGTGATGCAGAACTGGTTAGAGAACACGGTGCAGCGAACCACGCGCTCGCTCCCCGCCGGCCGCGACGGGCAGAAGTAAGCCGCCTTCTTTGGACTCTGCTCTTGGGTCACCGTGAATTTATAGTTCTTACAATCAATAGTCCTTGTTCGATGCGGCACCGGCCTGTTGTCGAAGTCGCTATCATCGCGAGTGTCGATCCTCCTGTTACTTTCGAAGTACTCGTTGGCTTGCGTCGTGTTAGCTAACGGACACTTGTATTTGTCAGGCGCCGAGCAAGCGCGCGTGTAACCATTGAAGACCGTGGTTCCTGAACACTTGAATTTGATGCCCTGGAAGCGATTCTTGTTGGGGATGCATAGGATGTAGCCTTTGCAGCCCGGGACGCTGGGGTCGGCAATCCTTTCGTGTCTGTGGCAGCGGATCGTTCTACCGAAGGACGGGTCGATGTAGTTGCTAGTGCTTTCGCAGACGTCGCTCGAGTCTTCGTTGCATATTGTGTCCGGGGGGCAGAGGAACGGCGGCCCGAACAAATTGGCCCCCTCGCACAGTCTCAGTCTCGCTTGGTTTTCACATGTGAACCCATAAGGGCCGCAGTCGAAGTTTCTATTATTCAGGGACTGGTAACCTACTCTACTAGAATCAGTCGCGGCGCTGAGAATCTGAAAATAATACAACCTTGAACTAGATGTCGAACTCAACAACAAGTAAAGGATGAATGTAATGTCAATAGGTGACCTGGTTATTGGTTACTCACGTGGATTTAACGTCCTCAAAAAGTAGGACAAGTTGTAGATAATATCTAACGATTGTGCTGTGAAAATGAAGTACGTATACATCTTGTTTACTTTTAGAGATAACACTGTGGTAGTTATTTAATTACGTATACCTAAGTTTCATAAAAACATGCTTTCATACGAGTCATCATCATTAGCCTTATACATCTATGAAAATATGATAAACAGCGTCCATATTAGAGGCGCGGCACTTCCGTACGTGGCTTCTGGCCGATACGGGAGCGACAGCCACGACCGCATAATTGGCAAGGCTCCCCGGAGATCAAAGAGGAAGAGCAGCGCGTTGGTGTCTTAATTCACGTATATAGGGAGATCAAACCAAGCTTTATCGTGTTTCACCACTCCATTACGTAGGGTCTCCCTCCAATGGTCTCGATCTTATGTTCTTCCCAAGGTCGTAATATCAATTTAAACTGTCACGATTCTCACGCATTATTTTTATCAAACGGGACTTAATAGCGTATAAATAAATAAATAAAAGTAAATAAATATAGTGGGACAATTAACACCAATTGATCTAGTCCCAAACTAAGCAAAGCCTGTACTATGGGTACTAGACAACGGATAAACATACTTATATAGATAAATACATACTTAAATAGATATTAAACATCCAAGAATATAATTAATATTAAGAGTATAATTAACTTATTCTCGGTCTTATCCATGGTCACGGGAGGTAAATAAATAAGTTAAATATACGCGATTACTTCCCGTTTAGTAAAAATAATACTGTAATATCGTAAATGTGAAAGTTTTTATATTTAGACTTTCGTTACTTAGTCCTACAAAAAAGAGTGACTTTAAGAAATTTTACACACAGATAGTTTATTTATAACAGGAATTTAGGATACTTTTTATCCCAGAAATAATCCTTTGCAGGGATGAAAGTCGCTAACAACTGGGGTTCACGTGGACGAAGGCACGAGCAAAAGCTAATATAAAAAGTAGGTATTTGAAAAACTATGATGCGTAACGTTACTTACCATAACCAGCGCCAATTTCACGCACACTTTTAAATTAAACATTTTGAAACAAATAAAAACAACCTGTTAAACCAAATGTATCTTCTTAGCGTTCAAAACGCGACTAACGGCAGCGAAGTAAGTAGCTTTCTTCAAAACTTCAGTTCGGGGGCAATTAGCAGTGTTAGCACAATGCGGAGAAATGGGTCCGTGTCAGTAGTACGGAGTCACCGCTCATTGCAAACAATGCCGAACTTGACAAATACACACTTTCATGTACACTTTTTGAGTTGGCCGAATCGCATCAATGTAGTTCATTCAAAATGCAACCCTACGAACGAAGGTACAAGATGCCAATTCCAATGACAGGTTTATAAGAACTCGGCCACATATAATGTCAACCCCATGGATCAATGTGCCGAAACGAGACTTTATCTGGACGTAATAAGAGTCAACCTGACAATGTTTTTTTTTGGTAAATCAGGCATTTGTGTCACCTTAAAACCATTTTTCAAGGGTATCACTTTTTAGAGATTTTTAACCAATCTTTTTGAAATTGTTATAGCCGTTTATGAGAATGTGATTACAAATATATATATATGCAATAGTATAGGATAAGATTACCCGTAAGATATTGAATACTTTATGACGTTGGTATATATAGTTTAGTTAAATTAATAAATAAGTTCCCCCACATTGTAACCCCTAGGAAATCTCATTAATGTAAAAATAGTGATCTCACAAATGTTTACTTACTCTGATGCTATCGGTGGGAACCTGTAATTGGCTTTTTGTATTCTAGGTATCTATAGTATCATTGTGTCTCTGTAGCTGTTGGTTCTCCAAATATAAATAAATAAAAATAAATAAATATATGTCAATAACTGAAAGCGAAATAAAACAGAATATAATGTATACATTTTATTAGAATACTATTTAATAATACCTTAACTATTCGCGGCTATTCGTCGTCGGAGGATGATTCGCTGTCCGAGCTGGAACTCGACGAAGACGAGCCTCTTTCCTGCATCGGAGTTCCAGTTTTAGCCCTAAAATAAGACGGATTGGTTGTACTATTGTTATAAGCCATTACAGTGCGATAATACATTATTGTCGACGTCTGTCGTAAAATAAATAGGCTACTGTAGGAATGTAATTTTAAAATTTTATAATACTCTGATACTGAAATGATATATTGTATACTGTTTCGAAAAAATGACACCTCGCCGAGTTTTTTACGCCGGTTCTTCTCGAGGCAGAGGTTTACTTTCCGAACCGGTGGTAGTTTATCGACATTCATAGGTGCATGTAATATGCCTAAATTGAAGAATTAATCACTTTGACTTTGACTTTGCCGCTAGGGAAGTAGGCAATTGCTGGCTGAGTATTAATACTATTAATTTTAAACGGACCTTGGGAGTCCGTTTAATTTAATACGAGGCCAGCAATTGCCCTTCAGGCTGAGACAAATATAGTGCTTTTCTCAAAAATATACTTTCTGAAAATGATGAGGCATGCTTTTCATCTCGCCACTTCATGAAGTTGTCGTACGCCTTAAGATATTTGTCTTTTGACTTTGCCGGGAACAAATTCTCAATAACTGAACTTGCAGCTTCTTTTAAATCTGGAGGCGTAATTACATATCCTCGTCACTCGAACTAGAACTCATTTTCACGTCAATATTCAATATTTTCCGAAAGAACAACTAGAGTATGTGAAAACTGAATAATTTTAGCATTCAAACTCAAACTCAAAATGATCTTTATTCAAGTAGGCCTAGTAACAAACAAGCACTTTCAAATTGCCGTCTTTTTAATTTTTTAAATAAAAATTGGAAGTGTATTTTTCTTCCGAAAACGCCATAAGTTATTTGAGACAACTAAAACGTCGCAATAATTTGTAGCTACAAATCTTCCGTTCTGGCTGTTTAGGACCTTTGCCTTTTTTATATGGCCGTTTTAACTTTTTTTAAAGTTTGTACCTCGACAAATAAGGGAATTTGTATGCAACATTGTTGTCGAGCAAAATAGAGCCGGCAAGGTATTTCATTTTTTAATTTTTGACTAACCATCAACTATGCACTTCAAGTCCTGATTTTTTACCAATAAAGTCAACTTTGCGGAACATTTTTGAGAAAAGGATTTTTTGAGAAGCACACAAAGATAGGCACATTACACCGATGGCCGTTGGCGGAAAGGTTCTCGAGTGTTGGCCACGTATCGGCAGGCGCGGCGTGGGGACTGATGACCTGGTAAGGGCCGCGGGAGGTCCCTGGATGCGGGTGGCGCAGGACCGGTCATTGTGGCACTTTTTGGCGGAGGCCCATGTCCAGCAGTGGACGTCTTTCAGCTGATATGATGATGATACAAAGGACACAAACATCTATGCGGGTCACGTTTCTCTGCAGCTGGTTGTACCTGTGTATGGGGAAAAAGTGCATGGAGTGGGATACATTGAACACTCACAGGTGGTAGGCCTCGGCGGTCACGGCGGCCGCGGGGTGCAGCGCGCGCAGGCCGCCCGGCTCCTGCAGCAGCCGCAGCACGTCAGCCTGCGGCCGGTTGAGCATGGCCGCCAGCACGTCCGCCGCCGCCTCCTCGAACACTCACAGGTGGTAGGCCTCGGCGGTCACGGCGGCCGCGGGGTGCAGCGCGCGCAGGCCGCCCGGCTCCTGCAGCAGCCGCAGCACGTCAGCCTGCGGCCGGTTGAGCATGGCCGCCAGCACGTCCGCCGCCGCCGGCGCCGCCTCCTCGAACACTCACAGGTGGTAGGCCTCGGCGGTTACGGCGGCCGCGGGGTGCAGCGCGCGCAGGCCGCCCGGCTCCTGCAGCAGCCGCAGCACGTCAGCCTGCGGCCGGTTGAGCATGGCCGCCAGCACGTCCGCCGCCGCCGGCGCCGCCTCCTCGAACACTCACAGGTGGTAGGCCTCGGCGGTCACGGCGGCCGCGGGGTGCAGCGCGCGCAGGCCGCCCGGCTCCTGCAGCAGCCGCAGCACGTCAGCCTGCGGCCGGTTGAGCATGGCCGCCAGCACGTCCGCCGCCGCCGGCGCCGCCTCCTCGAACACTCACAGGTGGTAGGCCTCGGCGGTCACGGCGGCCGCGGGGTGCAGCGCGCGCAGGCCGCCCGGCTCCTGCAGCAGCCGCAGCACGTCAGCCTGCGGCCGGTTGAGCATGGCCGCCAGCACGTCCGCCGCCGCCTCCTCGAACACTCACAGGTGGTAGGCCTCGGCGGTCACGGCGGCCGCGGGGTGCAGCGCGCGCGGGCCGCCCGGCTCCTGCAGCAGCCGCAGCACGTCAGCCTGCGGCCGGTTGAGCATGGCCGCCAGCACGTCCGCCGCCGCCGGCGCCGCCTCCTCGAACACTCACAGGTGGTAGGCCTCGGCGGTCACGGCGGCCGCGGGGTGCAGCGCGCGCAGGCCGCCCGGCTCCTGCAGCAGCCGCAGCACGTCAGCCTGCGGCCAGTTGAGCATGGCCGCCAGCACGTCCGCCGCCGCCGGCGCCGCCTCCTCGAACACTCACAGGTGGTAGGCCTCGGCGGTCACGGCGGCCGCGGGGTGCAGCGCGCGCAGGCCGCCCGGCTCCTGCAGCAGCCGCAGCACGTCAGCCTGCGGCCGGTTGAGCATGGCCGCCAGCACGTCCGCCGCCGCCGGCGCCGCCTCCTCGAACACTCACAGGTGGTAGGCCTCGGCGGTCACGGCGGCCGCGGGGTGCAGCGCGCGCAGGCCGCCCGGCTCCTGCAGCAGCCGCAGCACGTCAGCCTGCGGCCGGTTGAGCATGGCCGTCAGCACGTCCGCCGCCGCCGGCGCCGCCTCCTCGAACACTCACAGGTGGTAGGCCTCGGCGGTCACGGCGGCCGCGGGGTGCAGCGCGCGCAGGCCGCCCGGCTCCTGCAGCAGCCGCAGCACGTCAGCCTGCGGCCAGTTGAGCATGGCCGCCAGCACGTCCGCCGCCGCCGGCGCCGCCTCCTCGAACACTCACAGGTGGTAGGCCTCGGCGGTCACGGCGGCCGCGGGGTGCAGCGCGCGCAGGCCGCCCGGCTCCTGCAGCAGCCGCAGCACGTCAGCCTGCGGCCGGTTGAGCATGGCCGCCAGCACGTCCGCCGCCGCCGGCGCCGCCTCCTCGAACACTCACAGGTGGTAGGCCTCGGCGGTCACGGCGGCCGCGGGGTGCAGCGCGCGCAGGCCGCCCGGCTCCTGCAGCAGCCGCAGCACGTCAGCCTGCGGCCGGTTGAGCATGGCCGCCAGCACGTCCGCCGCCGCCTCCTCGAACACTCACAGGTGGTAGGCCTCGGCGGTCACGGCGGCCGCGGGGTGCAGCGCGCGCAGGCCGCCCGGCTCCTGCAGCAGCCGCAGCACGTCAGCCTGCGGCCGGTTGAGCATGGCCGCCAGCACGTCCGCCGCCGCCGGCGCCGCCTCCTCGAACACTCACAGGTGGTAGGCCTCGGCGGTCACGGCGGCCGCGGGGTGCAGCGCGCGCAGGCCGCCCGGCTCCTGCAGCAGCCGCAGCACGTCAGCCTGCGGCCGGTTGAGCATGGCCGCCAGCACGTCCGCCGCCGCCGGCGCCGCCTCCTCGAACACTCACAGGTGGTAGGCCTCGGCGGTCACGGCGGCCGCGGGGTGCAGCGCGCGCAGGCCGCCCGGCTCCTGCAGCAGCCGCAGCACGTCAGCCTGCGGCCGGTTGAGCATGGCCGCCAGCACGTCCGCCGCCGCCGGCGCCGCCTCCTCGAACACTCACAGGTGGTAGGCCTCGGCGGTCACGGCGGCCGCGGGGTGCAGCGCGCGCAGGCCGCCCGGCTCCTGCAGCAGCCGCAGCACGTCAGCCTGCGGCCGGTTGAGCATGGCCGCCAGCACGTCCGCCGCCGCCTCCTCGAACACTCACAGGTGGTAGGCCTCGGCGGTCACGGCGGCCGCGGGGTGCAGCGCGCGCAGGCCGCCCGGCTCCTGCAGCAGCCGCAGCACGTCAGCCTGCGGCCGGTTGAGCATGGCCGCCAGCACGTCCGCCGCCGCCGGCGCCGCCTCCTCGAACACTCACAGGTGGTAGGCCTCGGCGGTCACGGCGGCCGCGGGGTGCAGCGCGCGCAGGCCGCCCGGCTCCTGCAGCAGCCGCAGCACGTCAGCCTGCGGCCGGTTGAGCATGGCCGCCAGCACGTCCGCCGCCGCCTCCTCGAACACTCACAGGTGGTAGGCCTCGGCGGTCACGGCGGCCGCGGGGTGCAGCGCGCGCAGGCCGCCCGGCTCCTGCAGCAGCCGCAGCACGTCAGCCTGCGGCCGGTTGAGCATGGCCGCCAGCACGTCCGCCGCCGCCTCCTCGAACACTCACAGGTGGTAGGCCTCGGCGGTCACGGCGGCCGCGGGGTGCAGCGCGCGCAGGCCGCCCGGCTCCTGCAGCAGCCGCAGCACGTCAGCCTGCGGCCGGTTGAGCATGGCCGCCAGCACGTCCGCCGCCGCCGGCGCCGCCTCCTCGAACACTCACAGGTGGTAGGCCTCGGCGGTCACGGCGGCCGCGGGGTGCAGCGCGCGCAGGCCGCCCGGCTCCTGCAGCAGCCGCAGCACGTCAGCCTGCGGCCGGTTGAGCATGGCCGCCAGCACGTCCGCCGCCGCCTCCTCGAACACTCACAGGTGGTAGGCCTCGGCGGTCACGGCGGCCGCGGGGTGCAGCGCGCGCAGGCCGCCCGGCTCCTGCAGCAGCCGCAGCACGTCAGCCTGCGGCCGGTTGAGCATGGCCGCCAGCACGTCCGCCGCCGCCGGCGCCGCCTCCTCGAACACTCACAGGTGGTAGGCCTCGGCGGTCACGGCGGCCGCGGGGTGCAGCGCGCGCAGGCCGCCCGGCTCCTGCAGCAGCCGCAGCACGTCAGCCTGCGGCCGGTTGAGCATGGCCGCCAGCACGTCCGCCGCCGCCTCCTCGAACACTCACAGGTGGTAGGCCTCGGCGGTCACGGCGGCCGCGGGGTGCAGCGCGCGCAGGCCGCCCGGCTCCTGCAGCAGCCGCAGCACGTCAGCCTGCGGCCGGTTGAGCATGGCCGCCAGCACGTCCGCCGCCGCCGGCGCCGCCTCCTCGAACACTCACAGGTGGTAGGCCTCGGCGGTCACGGCGGCCGCGGGGTGCAGCGCGCGCAGGCCGCCCGGCTCCTGCAGCAGCCGCAGCACGTCAGCCTGCGGCCGGTTGAGCATGGCCGCCAGCACGTCCGCCGCCGCCTCCTCGAACACTCACAGGTGGTAGGCCTCGGCGGTCACGGCGGCCGCGGGGTGCAGCGCGCGCAGGCCGCCCGGCTCCTGCAGCAGCCGCAGCACGTCAGCCTGCGGCCGGTTGAGCATGGCCGCCAGCACGTCCGCCGCCGCCGGCGCCGCCTCCTCGAACACTCACAGGTGGTAGGCCTCGGCGGTCACGGCGGCCGCGGGGTGCAGCGCGCGCAGGCCGCCCGGCTCCTGCAGCAGCCGCAGCACGTCAGCCTGCGGCCGGTTGAGCATGGCCGCCAGCACGTCCGCCGCCGCCTCCTCGAACACTCACAGGTGGTAGGCCTCGGCGGTCACGGCGGCCGCGGGGTGCAGCGCGCGCAGGCCGCCCGGCTCCTGCAGCAGCCGCAGCACGTCAGCCTGCGGCCGGTTGAGCATGGCCGCCAGCACGTCCGCCGCCGCCGGCGCCGCCTCCTCGAACACTCACAGGTGGTAGGCCTCGGCGGTCACGGCGGCCGCGGGGTGCAGCGCGCGCAGGCCGCCCGGCTCCTGCAGCAGCCGCAGCACGTCAGCCTGCGGCCGGTTGAGCATGGCCGCCAGCACGTCCGCCGCCGCCTCCTCGAACACTCACAGGTGGTAGGCCTCGGCGGTCACGGCGGCCGCGGGGTGCAGCGCGCGCAGGCCGCCCGGCTCCTGCAGCAGCCGCAGCACGTCAGCCTGCGGCCGGTTGAGCATGGCCGCCAGCACGTCCGCCGCCGCCGGCGCCGCCTCCTCGAACACTCACAGGTGGTAGGCCTCGGCGGTCACGGCGGCCGCGGGGTGCAGCGCGCGCAGGCCGCCCGGCTCCTGCAGCAGCCGCAGCACGTCAGCCTGCGGCCGGTTGAGCATGGCCGCCAGCACGTCCGCCGCCGCCGGCGCCGCCTCCTCGAACACTCACAGGTGGTAGGCCTCGGCGGTCACGGCGGCCGCGGGGTGCAGCGCGCGCAGGCCGCCCGGCTCCTGCAGCAGCCGCAGCACGTCAGCCTGCGGCCGGTTGAGCATGGCCGCCAGCACGTCCGCCGCCGCCTCCTCGAACACTCACAGGTGGTAGGCCTCGGCGGTCACGGCGGCCGCGGGGTGCAGCGCGCGCAGGCCGCCCGGCTCCTGCAGCAGCCGCAGCACGTCAGCCTGCGGCCGGTTGAGCATGGCCGCCAGCACGTCCGCCGCCGCCGGCGCCGCCTCCTCGAACACTCACAGGTGGTAGGCCTCGGCGGTCACGGCGGCCGCGGGGTGCAGCGCGCGCAGGCCGCCCGGCTCCTGCAGCAGCCGCAGCACGTCAGCCTGCGGCCGGTTGAGCATGGCCGCCAGCACGTCCGCCGCCGCCTCCTCGAACACTCACAGGTGGTAGGCCTCGGCGGTCACGGCGGCCGCGGGGTGCAGCGCGCGCAGGCCGCCCGGCTCCTGCAGCAGCCGCAGCACGTCAGCCTGCGGCCGGTTGAGCATGGCCGCCAGCACGTCCGCCGCCGCCTCCTCGAACACTCACAGGTGGTAGGCCTCGGCGGTCACGGCGGCCGCGG
Source organism: Epinotia nisella (assembly GCA_932294315.1). Taxonomy (NCBI): domain Eukaryota; kingdom Metazoa; phylum Arthropoda; class Insecta; order Lepidoptera; family Tortricidae; genus Epinotia; species Epinotia nisella. The sequence continues at coordinate 21,549,779 of OW028678.1, read as the reverse complement.
GGTGCAGCGCGCGCAGGCCGCCCGGCTCCTGCAGCAGCCGCAGCACGTCAGCCTGCGGCCGGTTGAGCATGGCCGCCAGCACGTCCGCCGCCGCCTCCTCGAACACTCACAGGTGGTAGGCCTCGGCGGTCACGGCGGCCGCGGGGTGCAGCGCGCGCAGGCCGCCCGGCTCCTGCAGCAGCCGCAGCACGTCAGCCTGCGGCCGGTTGAGCATGGCCGCCAGCACGTCCGCCGCCGCCTCCTCGAACACTCACAGGTGGTAGGCCTCGGCGGTCACGGCGGCCGCGGGGTGCAGCGCGCGCAGGCCGCCCGGCTCCTGCAGCAGCCGCAGCACGTCAGCCTGCGGCCGGTTGAGCATGGCCGCCAGCACGTCCGCCGCCGCCGGCGCCGCCTCCTCGAACCCGCACTCGGCCAGGTACGTCACCGCCGTCTGCGAGTTCAAATCTATTAGTCTGGCTACCAAGTGTCACCAAATCATCAGAGTCGAAAAATATTGATAAACCGTCAAAACGGATTAAATCAGTTTAGTTAATTAAATTAATTGATAATGTTAACACACACATATATATATATAACGACATATTATATCCGTCTCTTTTTGTAGCCGGTATGATCGGACTGGAGACTCCATTTCAGACGAAAATTGCACCACGCAGTCCACTATAGTCTTTTACTTAGGGGGCAAATCGACAATCCAGTGACATTAGAAGGCATCCGTTTATTCGCCCTAGAGCAGTACGCCGCGCCGCCACCCGCTGGTCATCGCGCGGGCGGTGGGGGGCGGGGCCGCGCAGGGGGCGGCGCCGCGCACGCGTCGCGCGAGTAACGCGCTCGGCTTTCGTGCGTCCGCGCTGCTCAATGAGCTGGTGCTGAAGTGCTGAGGCAGAATGCCGATGTGTTTGCAGACAATTTGGCAGAGCCTGATTACTAAAATAAGTGCTTTGTGTACTGTATTTAGTAACTGCTACTTTTTTATGTGTTCGATAACGTATGTGGCTGCCTAAGTCCTAACATCATAGGCGCTTTGGTTTTACTGTCAGCCTATTATGTAAATCATTGAATAAATAAACACTAATGTCCAAGGACCGGAATTCTTCATAGCAAAAATCAAACTGTCAGAGGGAATGACCCAATTGTTTTATCGACACATATCGACTTACACGATTATTCTGTAACATTTGACCTCTTTGATAAGTAACCTGCATCTCCATATTAAAATAAATCATTCCCACGTCACGTACATGCCATTTACGTCGCTTTATTGTCATAAGTAATGTCCGTGCCGTGTTACTAAAATGGTTATTAAAAATATTTTGCATATATCCAAAAGCCTGATTTCATTACTTTGACGATGTGTCATGAAGTGACATTTATTTATCGATAGTCGATAAAACACTTGGTCAAACCCTCTGACAGTTTGATTGCGTGGTCATACGTTACAATCGGTGAGTGAAAAATCAATCATCCCCTATTTTCCTACCCTTAAGGTTGGTTTTTTTATTCCAAATTTTTATGGGACCAACTTTGAGGTATACCCTTATCAAAATCGAACTACTCTGTAAAAAGTTATGCGGTCGCATCTATGCGTGATCGCATCAAAAATGAGGCTATCTACAACAGAACCAAGGTAACCGACATAGCCCTCCGAATAGCTAAACTTAAGTGGCAGTGGGCGGGGCACAACGGAAAGGTTCTCGAGTGGCGATCACGTACCGGAAGGCGTAGCGTGGGTAGGCCCCCCACAAGGTGGACTGATGACCTGGTAAAGGTCGCTGGAGTCCGCTGGATGCGGGTGGCGCAGGACCGGTCATTGTGGCACTCTTTGGGGGAGGCTTATGTCCAACAGTGGACGTCTTTCGGCTGATATGATGAAGATGATAATGATGATGATGATCAAACATAGTTACATACATTGCAGGTTAAATAAAAGCTTGTAAAAAAAGTACTCACGGCAGCCACGGCTGGTTTCCCCACTTCGGCGGCCCGCTTGGCCACCCCCGCGAGCGCCTCGGGGCGCGCGGGCACGCCGGCCGCGCCCTCGCGCCGCAGCGTGTCCAGCGCGTCCAGCACCACGTCCCACATCGGGTCCGACTTGTCCGGCACGTCCGAGCACATCTCTATTACGTTGCTCAGCGCGGTCGCAGATAGCCTGGTGAAAATGGTATAGGCTTGTGTCCTGAGATGTTTTTACGATGCCATTCGAACCAGGAGAGGAATGGGAGCAACTCCAATTAAAGAACATAGATACCCAAAAGTTTGAGTCAAAGACCTCGCTGGCGGCAGCCGGAAAAAGTATGACGTCACAGTTTACCGTTTGTTCTAATTGTTGTATGAAAAAGTAAAAAAAAACTTTTTAAAAAACAAGCTTTCTAATTCCACCCTTCAAGTGCGCTAAAAATAATAAAATAAACTTTTCCTTTAAAACTTTTACTATCAACTTATAACGTCATAACACATTTTAGATGATATAAAAGCTTGTCGCGAGATTTATCTGAGTATATACGAGTACCTAAATCTCGCGACATTTTTGAATGGTGTATTTAAAAAATATAAAATAAATTATAGACATAGGGCTACTTAAATTCGTTCACCGAAAATTATTTTGAACAAGATCATTTAAAAGGTTTTCGAGATATTGTTGATAAACTGCCTTCCTTAAAGAAAAGGACGTAAATGCCGTTACGATACGTAATCATAATATTTATTCAACAAAATCTAGTACAAATTTATATTACTATACAATTACTTAAATTTATATTACTATACGACTTTTTTAATAGGCACGGAACCCTTCGTTTTGCGTGGTCCGACACGCACTTGGCCGGTTTTCTTACTTACAATCGTTGATACTATCGATCTTTATACAGGAAAAAATTTGTCCCGATTTTACTATGTAAGTTTTTCTTCCTAATGCGTCACGACCATATAAATAAAAAGACTGCATACAAAAATGTGACGATCTGGAATGGAATATTTGGGGCACTTTTTTTTTGTAAAGGATCGATAGTATCAACGATTCCGAGTAAAAAAAAAACCATAAACAATCGAATTCTGAAAAGATATGCGGGTGGCGCAGGACCGGTAATTATGGCACTCTTTGGGGGAGGCCTACGTCCAGCAGTGAACGTCTTTGGGCTGTTGTGGTGACGATTCTATTCTACGTACTTCTGTACAGGCGATCTCATCTCCTTGCCCTGCTGTTGCTCGTCGGCCAGTTTCCCGAACTTGATCACGTCGGCCGCCGCCGCTCGCATCTGGCCTTTCACCTCGTCTTCTAAACATATCAACAAATTGTAAATGATTTTTCACCACTGCTTTACATAAAATGGTACAGGCAAGGAACTGACCACTTGTATGAAAAAAATGGCAAATTTGGAAATGATTTACAATAGCATATTTTAAGTGGCAGTGGGCGGCCGTTGGGGCGAAAGGTTCTCGAGTGGCGACCACGTACCTACCGGCAGGCACGGCGTGGGTAGGCCCCCCACAAGGTGGACTGATGACCTGGTAAAGGTCGCGGGAGTCCGCTGGATGCGGGTGGCGCAGGACCGGTCACTTCGGCACTCTTTGGGGGAGGCCTATGTCCAGCAGTGGACAGGCCTTTTGGCTGATATGATGATGATGATACATATACACGTGCAGCCTGTGGGTGGGGTTTACGCAGAGGGCATACAATGCGATACGCGTGCAGTACAACAACATCCTGAGAATGCTGTTGCGGCTGCCGAAGTACTGTAGTGCATCTGGCATGTTTGCGAAGGCGCGACTGGATGACTTTTTTGCCATAAGGCGTAAAAGAGTCGCGTCCATGCTGAGGCGAGTGCGCGGCAGCAGCAACAGTCTTCTCAGGGTGGTGGCCGAGAGGCTGGACTGCCCAATCACCAAGGCTTGGGTTGAGGTGGCTATTGGGAGAGCGAAATAGAACTGTCTTCGCTTTCTCAATAACTCACAATTTTCTTTTTGTTTTGTATATTTTCAAATTTATCGTTATTTGTTTTTCATTTCCTTGTGTAACTAACCTAGCTCGTAAGATCTCAAATGTACTAACAAAAACTATGGACTAAGGTCTGAAATAAATGATTATTACCTATTTTTTATTTTATTTTTTATATATATGTATGTATACAAATATTGGTCGTGTAATTACCCTGATAGTGGTAGCAGTTGGCCATGGCGTCGAGCAGCCGCTCGACCAGCTTGGCGCGCTTGGCCAGCCCCGACACCACGAGCTGCGCCCACGCGCGCGCCAGCCGCGCGCCCGCGCCGCCCACCTCCAGCGTCCTTATTATCTGTTAACAGTGAGTCAGTGAGTCTCCATAACATATTAAATAGGGTGAATCTATGCCCAATGGGGAATGAATGAAAATTTTAGAAATGCCTGATTATTTTTTTGGTGATAGGAATAACAATACAATACAAATACTCTTTATTGCACACCTCACACAAACAAAGCAGTTACAGAGAGAAACAATACAATAACATGTAGGTAGAGGTAGACAACAGGCGGTCTTATCGCTGAAGAGCGATCTCTTCCAAGACAACCTTTGGGTATCGGAGAAAGAGATAAAACTAGAATATGCAGTAGGTGGTGCAGAGATTATTATTAATAAAAAATCAAGAAATTATAAAAATAAACGTACACAAATACCTCTATATATAAACATACATACACAATCATACATATATACAAATAAAACAAACACAAATATAATGATACATAAACAGTCAGCCAAATAATACAATCAGGGTTAGGGGAGAGACAAATAATGTTCTTTAAGAAGGGATTTGAGGTTGACGATAGATTTTGCTTGTCTGATGTCAAGAGGGAGAGAGTTCCACAGTCGGATAGGATTAATAGTGAACGAACTATTGTAAAATTTGGTAGATGACGAAGACACAGTTAATAGCAAATTCCTTAGCACCAGAAAAAAGTTTCAGATTATTCAGATGCGTCTATAATTTTTGAAAAATATAAACACTTTTCTCACCTACGTTTTGGGTCAAGGACTTCTATTTTCTCATTTCTAATATCCTAATTGTAGCAGTCTCCATATCATTTAATGGTTTCGGAACGTTCCATCCGTTTTCCAAAACACCCGTTCCCAAAACATCCGTTCCCATCACCACCTTTTCCCAAATAATCCGTTTCCCGATATAAGTGTTTTGGCATACGGATGCTATGAGAACTGGGTGTTTTGACATACTGATGCGATGAGAAACGGGTCTTTTGGGAATACGGGTGTCATGAGAGACGGATCTTTTGGCATACGGACTCTATGAGAACCGGGTGTTTTGACATTCTGATGCGATGAGAAACGGGTCTTTTGGCCTACGTTCATTTTAAGAAACTTTTATTTTGGAACGGATGTTTTGGGAACGGGTGTTTTGGGAAACGGATGGAACGTTCCGAAACCCATTTAATGATCTTTAAGCTAAAGAAAATTTCACTTTGTAATTAATTACCCTACGAACTGTATGGAAAAAGTTTTCTTTGATTATTGGGTGTTCTAGTACTCTAACCTTAGTTGGTCTCAAAGGGTATTTTAATCCTTGATAGAAATGGAAACGATGGGCATTAAAAAATAATTACTCGAATCTTTCGATTTTCTCGCTGACTGTATTTTAACAAAAATCTGTGAACGTCGATTGTCATCACTTAAAAAGTTAGTAAAGGCCTCCTTAGAGCATTTTCACGTAGCTGCCCTTACTGCCCCATCTCAACTTTCCATACTGTATAATTTTTTATTTATTTTACGGCATTTTTTTTTTCCAAGCGCTGTGGGAGTATTGGTGTTGAGGGTTACGGTCAGGCAACAAAAAAAACAGTCAAAAATTAGTCAGTCGTTCCGAATCATTCGCCCTTCAAAAAAACAATTTTGCTATAAATCCAAAAAAAAAAATCCTGTCTATGGAATTGGGTCTAGAATCTAGACCCAATTCCATAGACAGGATTTTTTTTTCTAGACTCTAGATTCATCCTATATCATACAATACAATTCTTTATTGATAACATAACTTACAGGTCACTTAGCATATTATAAACTCTTAATTGAAAAAACAAACCTCTTCCATCACGGACGGCTCAGGTACATAGATGTTAGGAACTAACGTATCCAGCAGGGCTGTCGTTCTTTCGAATGACGCGTGTCTGAAAAAGGAATATTTTCATAATATATCTCCACGCACGTTTAAAAAAAATGGTTGTCTGTAAAGTCGGTTTACGGACGATAATTTTACGTGATAACGTCATAAGAAAACATTGATAAAAAGTTGCATAACACGTATTTACTCATTGATTGATAGGAATACTCCTGTGAAGTTTCGAATAAAATAGTCGATCTAATCTTGTTTCCCCATACATACTTTGGACCCCCATTTCACCCCCTTAGGGGGTGGATTTTGAAAAATCCTTTCTTAGAGTACTCCTAGACCTTATAAGGAACCTAGGTGCCAAATTTGGAATCTCTAGAACCAGCGGTTTGGGCTGTGCGTTGATATGTCAGTCAACGGAACGGGACAATGAGTCACACTTTTTCGTGCGTGCAGCCGGCGTCACCGGTTTATCACGTTATCACGTCAAAAATAGTAGATTGTACAACAAGTGCATAAAGGGAGCCATTTTACATGAGACGTTTATATATAATGACTTATTTTATCTGGTTTTATTAATTTAAGTAATAGAAAACAAGGAAATGAAATTGATAAAAGCAAATAAAATAAAATAACAAGTTTATTCTACGAAGTTTTATTGTCCGTGTGGCAGTTGGGCCTGATTATCTGTCTTAAAAAATGCTTTGTGCACTAGAGTCTAAAATAAATTATTCCAAAAAAACTGTTAACCTGCAGGCTACTGTGACGAAGTGTCTGTAGTAAATTATTCCAACAAAGCTGTTTACCTGCAGACTACTGTGACGAAATGTCTGTAGTAAATTATTCCAACAAAACTGTTTACCTGCAGGCTACTGTGACGAAGTGTCTGTAGTAAATTATTCCAACAAAACTTTTACCTGCAGGCTTCTGTGACGAAGTGTCTGTAGTAGGTAAATTATTCCAACAAAACTGTTTACCTGCAGGCTACTGTGACGAAGTGTCTGTAGTAAATGCTCTCTTTGTAAGCGTCACCGACAAGTTTATAGTTGTCTCCCTTCATCAGGAGCGCGTGCACTCTCTCTGCCAGGTTTATGTCCTGAAAAAATGTTATGAGAATGAACCAATTAGGGAGAGATACCATACAATTTCGCCGACTATATGTTTGTTCCTAGACAATTTTTTTTGCCCACAAAGTGTAATAATTGTCTGTAAATTCTACTCTTTGACTACCTCTGTAGCCTAATTGGTAGTTACCCTGCCTACGAAGCCGGAGGTCCCGGATGAGCACGAATATCTGTTCCTGAGTCATGGATGTTTTTTTATATAAGTAATTAACAGTGATCGTTTTTTCGGATTCGACATGGGGTGAACGACCTCAATCATTATGTTAGTATGGATATGCCCCGGGAATCCGGGCTTTATGTTGTTAGAAAAGGCAAAAAAATACAATGTGTTTTTTTTATTACAATTAATCTAAGAAACAAGTCAATGAAATGAAAATTCAACCATAAATCATAGTGTGCGAACTTAACGTGGATACTTATTTATTGGATCGCCTTTGAGCTATAAGATCTATGTATTTGCACTTATACGATAACCTGTGACCTAATATTATAGCATAAATTATACAGCTAATACCTATTTATTTATCCAATCCTTAGAAGCAAATAATTAGAACTGAAATCCAGAGAAATTAATGAAATGTCAATGTCAAGATTTTGAAGTATTTTTTCCATCATGACAGATATATAAGCTAATACTTTGTGGAGGTTTTAATATATTTTGCTTACAATAAAGTATAGAGATCAGGAAAAGAATAGAAGTTTTTGTATCAACTGGTTGCCATGTAAGAATAAGAAATTCCTTAGAGATAATTAAAATTGTTTTATTTTTGTACGGTTTGTTCGGTATCGCGGGAAACTGTCGTATCTATATTAACTTTTCTACTTGATATCCCGCGAGGGAGAATCCAAATAACCGATCACTGGTAATTAAGTATTTATTTATCTATATACGTATGTATATCGTCGTCTAGTACCTACAGTACAAGCTATGCTTAGTTTGGGACTAGGTCGATTTGTGTAAGATTGTTCCCAAATATTTATTTATATGTAAACACTTCTCAGTTTGTGGATGCACATTGCACGTAGAACCGATGGCCGTTGGGGCGGAAAGGTTCTCGAGTGGCTACCACGTACCGGAAGGCGCGGCGTGGGTAGTCCCCCCCCCCCTCCAAGGTGGACTGATACAGGTCGCGAGAGTCCGCTGGGTGCGGGTGGCGCAGTGGACCGGTCACTTTGGCACTCTTTGGGGGAGGCCTTTGTCCAGCAGTGAACGTCTTTCGGTTGATACGATGATGATGATGATGATAATGACTTCTCAGTTTTTACCTGTAAGTGATCGTTGCATACGCCCATGGCCGTTATGAAGAAATTTGTGTCTGTAGCCTGTTTGGCATCCAAAGTGTCCCTGTGCTCCAAATCATTTAGAATCAATGATAGAATATCTGTGCGGGGCCCACCTGTAATCATCACCTAAATATTAGTTTGAATACACACCGTCTCGATTGTCTAACAAGTCCAAATTGTCATTAAATCATGCAAAAACGGCTGAATGGATTAAGATGATTTTTAGTGTACAAATAGAGTATAGCCTAGGTTAACACACACACATATATATATAATATTTTATCCCAGTAAAAGTCCAACAAAAGGTACGGTCAACGCGAACGTACGGCGGGATGCTCCAAGCAACTCGTGTGTCGACACGAAGGGCGGAGTGAAACCCGCTTCGTTAAGCGCAGCAGGAAGAACTACTGGCTACATGTTTCGGGCTTGTCAGATCTTTCTTAGGTCTTCAGCCGGGAAAGCTTAGCGCCGAAGCGTAAGGTTACATTATCGAAACATGTCGCCAGTTGTGACGTTAATGGAACGTAGAATGGGATTCCGATACTCACGCTCCTTACAAAACAGGCATAGCAGATAGTAGTACGCTGAAAGGCCGGGCTGGATGTCGAGTTTACTGAATTCAGCGACGATCTGAAGCGCGAGGTGCTGCAAAGCTTTGCCGGCGCCCCAGGCCGAGATGGACCGGAGGCACGATGCCAGTGTCTGCTGGTTGGGCGAGATACCCTGGCAAAGATTTCCTAAGGCTATGGTCTCCTATAAATCACGCCGTACGCTGCGTCACAATGCTTACTATAGATATGTGGGTCGTTCTTCTTTTTTACCGACAATGAACCGAGGTTTTTCTGTTTTTTTGGTTTTTGAACTATCGAAAATTGTGGTTTTGAAGTGCGATTTAAAAAAAAATGCATAGGTTTCTTCATTAGAACTAATTAAAGTTTCCCTTCTGGCCAATATAAATATTTATTTACGGTTGGTTTCTAAAAAAAAACATGTGACAAAGTGGACTCTTTCAGTGGAGACAACATTTTGGTTTACCACTCTGTCACGGCATTCTACGAAAAATAAAAACATTAAAAAAAATGCTAGTTAGAGAAAGTGAAATATTAGATATCACTAATTAATAAAATAATATGGACGTTCATTCGAACATTATAAAACCGTAAACATCATTACTCAAATGAGATGCCGTAATACGACGAAGGACAGGCTATTGTCGGTCGAAAAGAAGAACGACCAATGTACTGTTGTGGTCGTCGGCCTCAACAGCACATCTCTATAGTAAGCGTTGTGAAACAGCGTATGGCGTGATTTATAGGAGACCATGGCCTTAATAAGTCCAAGCCAATGGCTGTGGAGATTAGGAGCGACAAACTCCTTGTCTTTTTTACCCGAGGAGGGTTATGTTTTACGAACGTATGTATAAGGACAGGCTATGGTAGCCTAAACATAGAAAGAATTTCGTACATTAACTCATCATTACTTGTCTCTGTCACTCCTTCTTTGTATTACACAAAATAATGATAAAGTCAAAGCCAAAAGTCAAAGTGATTTATTCTTCAATTTAGGCATATTAGATGCACCTATGAATGTCGATAAACTACCACCGGTTCGGAAAGTAAACCTCTGCCTCGAGAAGAACCGGCGTAAAAAACTCGGCGAGGTGTAATTTTTTCAAAACAGTATACAATATATCATTTCAGTATCAGAGTATTATAAAATTTTAAAATTACATTGCTACAGTAGAAAGCCTATTTATTTTACGACAGATTTCTAGTGCAGGATTTTATCGCTGCCAAATATCCCTATCCATGATGTAATCGTTTATCTTATAATATTCTTTTGAAATAAGTGTCCGTTTTACGACAGATTTGAATTTAGAGTCAGTAAGTTCGGTAATGTGTTTTGGAATTTTATTTTAGAATCTTATACAATTTCCCAAGAACGACTTTTTCGCTTTTACTAGCCTGTAAAAAGTTGTTTTGAGCTTCCCTGCGCTTCTGGTAACCTTGGGCCTATCAGTGTTTGTTGGGTAGTTGTATAAATTCTTCCTAACATACATTATTATTTCAAATACGTATAGCGACGGCATTGTTAGAATATCTGTTTCCTTGAAAAATTCAGTGATAATAATTCTATTCAATTTATCATCAATGTTTTCTTAGACGTTATCACGTAAAATTATCGTCCGTAAACCGACTTTACAGACAACCCTTTTTTTTTGTCAATAATAAAATTTAAAGTATTACCAATTCAGCCATTTGCCTCAGCAAATCTTTCAGAGCATCCATTCGGAGAGCAGATCCCTCTTTTAAGAATCCGATGCAACCCAGCAAGGAGTTAAACACGTCGGTAGAGAGTGGGATGCCTTTCTCTAGCGCCTCTTGGAATAACATATGAGCCCTTTCAGCCTGCGGACAAAACAGCATTTACACTTTATCAAAATAACTTTAAAGATTTTTCAGGCGGAGGTTGTCATTTCGACCAGCTTATTAGGTCCTTTATGCATCTTGCTTCTCAGGTTAAGTTTTTTTACAATACGAATCTAAAAGTAAAATAAAAATATTTACAAAATAGTACATTGTTTAACGAGGGGCGTAAGTGGAATATTGCTAACGAGAGTCTATCAGAAGCCCGTCGCCGAAGGCGGAGGGCTTTTGATGTGTCGAGTTTGCAATATTCTTACGCCCGTGTTACACACAATATTTTTCATCACATTTGCGAGGAAATAAATAACTACAAAAGATAGAAAAATCTAAGTTTCATACAGCCGCAACAATCAAAAATTGATAACTTCACTTCCACATCAGTGCTAGTGGAGCGCGCAGCTTCAATATTTCAACCAATCACAGAGCAGTATTCTTGCGGGGCGGGGCGGCTTGGCAAACTAGATTTTTTTTTTTACTAATCACAGAGCAACCAGATTTGCTTAAGCCAATCAGGGGGTTCTATATTTTAAAACTAAACTTAACAGCCCGTGGGAGGTAAAACGGCTATAACTGCTCTGTACGCTCGCAAGTAATAACGCCATTGACGAGCAAGTGTGATGAAAAATACATAAAGGTGCGTACGAATTAGAGCAGTCTCGGGTTGAGGCACGCACGGTTCGCCTATTTTGATCAAATTTGTACGCGCTCACGCGCCGTGCGCGAGCAGCGCGCGGCGAGCCGCCCAGAGACGGTCTCTTGCCCGCGCTCAAAGGCGCCTCAGTGTGTGTGCCTTGCGTCACTTGGACGTGTATCTGAGCGTGCCGCGGACAGAGTGACAAGATGAAACTTGTTTGTGCGCTAGGCGCGTACGAATTAGAGCAAAATAGGCGAGCCGTGCGTACCTCAACCAGAGGCTGCTCAAATTCGTACGCGCCTTTATAGCGGCAACAGAAATACATCATCTGTGAAAATTTCAACTGTCTAACTATCACGGTTCATGAGATACAGCCTGGTGACAGACGGACAGACAGACAGACGGATGGACAGCGAAGTCTTAGTAATAGGGTCCCGTTTTTACCCTTTGGATATGGAACCCTAAAAATGTGCCATAGATGATTATAGAAGTTTACCTGATAGTATTTTGCCATGCCCTGAATGATGGCACAATATGCCTCTGGTCTCTTAGGTTCCATTGAAGTAAAGATTTTGTCCGCAAGTCCACCCAATCTGAAAAAAAAAACTTTATTAAAATCCAGAATATTAGCAGTGTATAAATAATATATGTACTAGGTTAAGTTCATGGCTTATTTCTTTATTGTACAATAAAATTAAATAATTTATTCGTGACAAAGCTTAACAAAAGTATTACAACTGAAAATACTACATAAACTATATACTAAGCAGTTTGTCACGAAATGGTCTCGCCTCAGAATAATACTGGCTCGCGAGCCAGCGCTGGTTTTCCGGCGAAACCATTTGTATGATGGCTTTCTGGTAAATAAATAAATTTTATAAATAACACAAATGTACATAAACAAACGAAAGAAATATACTTATATAATAAATAGGTTCCATATAATTGTGTTGGTACATATTTAATAAAATTGGGAACAAAAAAAAACCAGTACTGACCTTCTTATACTGTCGCTTCACTGTTAATTTTATTGAAGCTTATAATTATACAAAATATAAATTATGTTGAATTGGCAACAAATTAAATTAATAGTTTAGATACATACATAATTCCTACCTGATTAAGTAGTTAATTATCATGTCAACAGAAGTTGTTACCTATTTTATATGTTTTTACGCAGCTTTTAAGTGGTGCCTTACCTACAGCAGAGCAACGCCGAATATTCGGTAATTATTCGGTAGTTCGCATATTTTCAATGTTCGTTATTCGGTCAAATGCCGAATATTTACCTGATAATTTTAGAGGTGTTTGTCTGCAAGTTGCAATAATATAATATAGTCATTGCCTTGTGTAATTGTTATTCTAAAAATAATTCTTATCGTTAATATTTAACTAACTTTACCGTTTGTTTGGCTTAAAAAATCACTAAGATTTTTACCATTGTACACAGTCTATTTTGGAAAGGCTTATGAAGGCATAACGTTAAACCGAATAATTCGTCAGAATGTTCGTCAAAAGCTGAACCGAACATTCGTATTCGGCAAACCCATATTCGGCGCACCTCTAATCTATAGTAGTCTTACCTCCAAGTAGCAGCTTGTCTTTCCCTAGCATTAGCAGAAAACCACCTCTCCTCCAACCACTCTGTAGAATCTAGCTCCTTCTCATTACAGAAGCAGAGTAACTGTAGGAAGTCCAGTTTGAGATCTTCACTCACTGCCTCAGAACCTCCTAGGAGCTGGAACACCTTTACAGAATCTTCTAGAAGAGCATTCTGTATTGTGTACCTTAAATCTTCTTCTGTAACCTAAAATATGACATTGCTATTATCATGGTAGAAATTATTGACATTTAAAGAAAGAAAGAAGACATTTTTTCACTGCACAAAAGACACACAGAGACAAAGGGAGTAAACATACAATACAATTGTATATTGAGTGTGTCTTAGCGGCAGTGAATCGGTCGCTGTGTCAGCATTATGCCAAGGTGTCAGACAGACACCTACAGCACTGGTTTTCAGATAGCACCGTATGTGACTCTCGGAACGCAACATGACATACTATAGATACAAAAGTATATATAATAAATAAATAATCAATGTAATAAATTTGTATAATTTATAGCAGCAGAATGAGATAAAAAAACACAAACATTAAAACGCGACACGTTTGGGTTGTTAAAAAGTGATGGATGGGTTAGGGTTGGGATTTTTGCTTAAACTTGCTAAACGCTCCTTGGATAGGTGGAGGGGGATCATTCCAACACTTGGACGCCGCGAACCTAAAACTACCTCGAAACGCCGCCGAATATTGGTGTGATCCGCGAAATTAATCTGAATATTGGTGTGATCAGTGGCAATAAAACCCTTCAAAATATTGAAAAATGGAATTGCAAAATAAATTTATAAGCTATCGGTATTTTTAATTGATGGATATTGTCAATGATATTGTGCTTAATTTGTGACCAAAGTTAGTGCTTGCCCTTCAAATGATTTTTTCAGCAGACACCTTAGGCATTTCTAGGTCTCTACAGAGTGCACTTTTGAGAAATAATGGGTTAGATTTGAGGAGTAGGAGGATTGACTCGATTTTTGCATGATACATACATGATTGAATAAATAATGATTATTGTGATACCTTGCTTTCATCTGTGTAAATAGGTTTGGGTGAGAAAGCTTCTATTCTTGGGTCGGCATTGAAGTAAGGAGTGGTCATCTTGCCGGGCGGATCCCACTGGCGCGTCGCAAATAGGTCTGAGTGCTGGTCCCTGATCCATGCAGCTGCTTTACGGCCTGCTTCAGCCGATAAAGCATAAGCCCGCTTACGGTAGTTTGATAGTGGGATGAGGTAGGGATCATCGTGGTATCTGAAAAATTGTGAGAACATGCTACTATATTAACATTTATGATTATTCTAGGTGGTTGCAACATTGAAAATAACTGAATCAAATAAAGAGAGCCACTATGAGGTGGGCATTTATAGAACCCTCTTTATATAAGTAAATAAAGATTTAAAAAATAATATTATTAATACATTTATTTACAGGATTTTACAATGGTCAACGCTTGTAAGTACTTAGATATATGTATATACTTACAGGATTTTAGTAACAGTAGTTTCATTTTCACTAACTGTTACAAATTATGCATTGCGGCGCCATCCCTTGTGTAATGTAATCGAAGTGTTTTTTACCAAATAAATAAATTTGTATTGTAGCAAATTTCTGCTCAAATACACAATCAAGCAAATATACAAGCATTTTTTTATTTTGAGGGATTGTAACACATGGGAAAGCCTTTGCAATGGGTAATGGCACTTAGGTACAACATATTACTGATCATTTTGTTACCACATACTTATAATGAGCGGCAGTAGGGTCTGGCCCTACAGTGGCTGCTAGTGCTTGCAAAATATCAGTCGGGCCTCTAGGAATGCGCGGCGGTGGCGATATTCCATCACTGGACGTAGTCTGAGGAACCCTCTGGCCTTCTACCACCGACGAATAGCGACATAAACACGCTAACTTTGACCACTGCCTGTAAAAGATTCGTAAATATTATGTAGGTACAACATAACCTATAAATGAAATAAGAATGAGATTATAACACAAACCTTTGCAGCATTATGTTCGAGTACATTTTATGAATGGTACACTAGTGGAGGCAATGGTTACTTTAAGTTGTATTAAAATTTTAATGCAGGATAATAATAAATTCCCTAATTCATAACTGCCGGAGTAAGACGAGAGTTAGATGTCAGTCAGTCAGTTGCCTTGTCTTATCAACATTTTGACAGTTTTGACACTAATGACAGAACCGTTTTTTTTCGAGTTTATGCCGTGGATTCCTGATCTATTTGAGCTGTTAAAGTGTGGGATTCACTAGACGAGTCGCGCCCGCACCCTACTTTGCGTTCCATTTCGTTATGATATTTATGGCCATGTGTAAGTGGACCATCAAAAAGTAACGGAATGGAAACCTAATAACGGGATGATATCGAAGTTTAGTATTAAAATTTCAGTAAGAATATTTCTTTTATTGTTACAATATATGGTATATATTTAGAGGCTAGTACACATGAACCCATACACATATATCATAAATAATCATAATAAACTTTGATCATTTTTTTATTACGTACATCCATTTTTTACTGAATTGGTCCCCGTAACATATTACCTAGTACTCGGTTACTAACTTGTCAATACATTGCCATTTATGTTAGTGTAAAATAACCATATCCCTTTTTGCATCTTAGCTCAACACGGCTATCACAAGACGGCGCGCGAGCTCTCTCGATGGTTCTCGCACTATATCTCTCTTTCTAAGTGTTCTAATAAGGGAGAGACGGATAGTGCGAGAAAGTGCGTTTTTCGTGATAAAGTACTGTCACGTATCATGCTCCTTTTTTTAACGTACCAGGTATCTGCGTAACCTTAACGCCACTTGTCTTGCCGAGCCTCTACCAGAAACGTTGCTTTATATTCTCTTTCTTTCAATCTGACTTGCATGTGTCATTGTGTCGTGGCAAAATGGCAAAATTAATATATCTTAGTAAGTTTTTCAGTCCAAGAAAGAAATCTTTTTACAAAAATGGTGAGTCAAAATGTATTTAATGTAGGTACCTACCTAGACGCTTGCTTTTGCATTGTAATTGTGGATTTGTAAATTAATTTACATGAAGCAAAGCAGATTGCGAACATTGTCTTGATATAAGGGTTTAGAGAGCTGCTGTTATTGTGTCTGTACCTAAGTGTTTTCTTTCATTGTCTCAGGTCATTCCCTCCAAACGAAATTTCTTCTAAATCCACTGGAGATTTTTTATTCTTTGTTTTAATGTGGTAGTTGAGACAAATAGTCTGAAAATCCTTTCACAGAAGTACCTATTACTTATACTTAGTGTCCGACCGAAACATGTTTTTTTGCTGAAACCGAAAGCGAAGGTTCGGCTTTGGCTATAGTTTCGGCCAAAACCGAAACTTTTATAGACTTGTTGAAATCGCTGAAATGAATTACCTACATAAAACCGCTTTTATATAATATTCACAATGTAATACTTACCTGAAACTCGTTAAGGTTCTATAAAATACCTACTCTCCTGACTAAGCCACTAAGGTATCAGTGATCAGTTGATCACTACATAATTTACTTTAAAAACAAAGTTTTAACCGACTTTAATTTAGTACCTACTCCGCCACGGCACATGAACATTTCCTTTCCATTTTACCACATGGACTGCTTTCCGAGAGTAAATACGTTCATCATATCACTGTATGTGGTCCGATAATATTTGAGGAGTTCCGTCGATTTGGCACACTTGACATTTAAGACTTCATTGGTTGCTATTTTAACGGAACCATATCAGAATCAGTAACGTACTTTTACAGTTTTAAGTACGAGTAATAAGTCATCTGTGGTCTTCATCATCAGTTCCACTTCACAAAATTTGTGATTTCCGGGTGTAAATACACAAATACACTAGTTATGATAGGAAATACCAAAATTACTACATGCGTGCCTTCTATATTTGAGGAGTTCCCTCAATTCCTCATGGTTTCCATCATTCAACTGAAGTTTTGATAACAATGGGACCAATCTGGAAGCATATACTCTCAAAAAAAAAAGTACAAATCGGTTGATAAATGACGGAGTTCTGAGGTAACAAACATTTAAAAAAAATACAACCGAATTGAGAACCTCTTCCTTTTTTTTGAAGTCAGTTATTGAACAGTCGTTGCAGATAAGAATAGGTATCATGTCAAATTATTTCTCGTGATAATATTAGGCAGTTAGGTACCTACCCGTTTGGCTATGACGTTGGTGGAGCAGATTTATGGTTAAGTTCGATGCTTTCCATTTACTTAGATTTTAGTATTTTAATACTAATAATGGAAAGCATCCAAGCAAGGTAAAGCTTTGAATTTTCTTGCAGTAATATATTAAGCAGGGTTAACCCTTGTCTATACCTAACTACTTTAGGCCTAACTGCTTCATTTAACCTAATGTTTCATGAGACCTAATGCATTTTTTCTTAAATAGTAAACTTTATAGGATTATACCTATTGCAAAACAAACCTAACCTAATGAGTTATATTTGATGATATTCAAAGAAAACTCGAAATGTTCACTGGTTGTAATAAAAATCAATCAATGAATGTGGATGTCGATCACGTAGCGCATTGTACGTACATTAGGTAGATATAAATTAATTTTTAGGGTTCCGTAGCCAAAATGGCAAAAACGGAACCCTTATAGTTTCGTCATGTCCGTCTGTCCGTCTGTCCGTCTGTCCGTCTGTCCGTCTGTCCATCTGTCCGTATGTCACAGGCATTTTACTCGAAAACTATAAGGTGTATTTGAATAAAATTTTGAGGATAGGTGTATTTTATTAGCCGCTACATAGTTTTGTAATTAAAATGACAAAAAAATTTTTTTTAGGGGAGCACTCCATACATAAAACTAAAAGTCAAAATTTTTTTTTTCATTGTGACCCCCCGTGTGGCACATCAATCGATAGGCCTTTCAAAATAAATATAAGGTTTCTTTGCATTTTTTTTTGATTAAGTGAATAGGGTCGGAGATAATCGCCCCGAAAGTCACTAAAATTCTGTCCCCCCCCCTCTAATTTTTGAACGGTGTATTTAAAAAATATGGAAAAATTCATGGACATAGGGCTTATTAATATCATTCACCGAAAATTGTTTTGAACAAGATCGGTTCAGAGGTTTTCGAGATATTGCTGAAAAACTGCCTTCTTCAAAGAAAAGGACGTAAGTGCCGTAAAATTTCTGTGACGATACGACCTTTTTAATAGGCACGGAACCCTTCGTTTTGCGTGGTCCGACACGCACTTGGCCGGTTTTATATTGAAAAATGACAGTTGAATTGTCCTAACGCGCGTTCGAAACGTTACGCGATTACCCCTCTGGCCTTCATCGACCCATATATGGCCTGAATCACACCGGCGCGGCCTGCGGTGGCGGTCAATAGTAAATTTGACACCTTATGACAAGTTTACTATTGACCGCCGCGGCCAGGCCGCGCCAGTCTGTGAGAGGCTTTGGAGGTGTTAATTACATTCGAGGTAGATTTGACATGCCCAATCGAATACATTGAAACATTAGGGCATAGGCGCACTTGAGATTACCTAGTAATTGGAGTCGGATTGGGTGGGACCGCAAATTCTTACTAGGAATTTTGCATACAAGGTACCTACAACGGTGGCAATTAAGCATTCCAAGCGCGTTCTTCTTCTTCTTCGTGTCAAGGTTCAGATAAGAGATGCCCAATGGGCAGCGGTGTGGACAGCTCTGGCAGTCGCGTCTCTCAGGTCGTGTTCCGAGCAAGTGTGTGGGCATGTGGGGTACGCCATCAGGTGCGCCATGGTTTGCGGTGCTGACCCTTTATAGATTTGAAGACTCGTTGTGTTGACAGCTAGGTACAGACGCACAACACAGTCTCTCACTCTCAAGTACTCTCAGCAACAGCTTCAAAAGCTCTGGCAATCTTATTGTGAATACCCCGTTTTAGTAATTATTTAGTAGGTACTAAGTCCGTAGCGCCCTGTAGCCCGGGCATTAGAATTCGGCTACGGTACCCCCTGCCTGTCGTAAACACAAGGCGACGAAAAGGTGTCCTCGGGGTGGTACACGGTTGCAGTTTGGCGGCCAGAGCCGTGCGAAATGCGTCGAGGAGGACCATCGGGGGGCTTTAAGTCGGTGCGAGTCCGACATAACCTCCGCGCTATCCCCGTGGCGCGGAGGTATCCATAACGGATTTTCCTCCCATAAAAATAAATAAATAATTTTACTATAAGTCTGTAGGTCCTGCCCTACTTACCTATTAGATTTAGATGTATTTATTTCACAACATACAATTGCACTTAAAATTACCCATAGACAATTTTTAGGAATTTATATTGTGATCGTCAGATACGTTACATATCGTTACATACGTACATATATTAGGAATTTATTTGTAAGTTTTTTTTTGTATGGGCACTTAGCAAAATTTGGACAAACACCAAAAGAAACAACTGCTATGTATTTCTAGTCACAATGTTATGTGCCTTACTATTTTTGTTCACCCTGTATATTTCTTAATAAGATCGTCACCAATTTTGTTAAACTCTTTAGATACGTAATAATAAACCAAATGGACAATTAGTGATTACCTTAATAGATACTCTTTAGCTACTGAAGGTTAAATGAAAATAGGTATCCAACAAAGAAAGAACTGTTGAGTGAAGTTAATTATCTGAAAACAAACTTTCTCGATGTCCGGATGCGAGTCTTTTGAGACATGAGCACGATAATGGACATTGGTGATTTAGCTGTATTTAGTGGATAGTTGAGTTCATAAAATATACATATGTATCAAGTCAATTTCGGTATCAGGTCAGGGCCACTTTGATCATTCAATATAATATGGGTCGTTCTTCTTTTCGACCGACAATAGCCTGTCCCTCGTCTTATTACGGCATCTCATTTGAGTAATGATGTTTACGGTTTTATAATGTTCGAATGAACGTCCATATTATTTTATTAATTAGTGATGTTTAATATTTCACTTTCTCTAACTAGATTTTTTTTAAATGTTTTTTTTTTCGTAGAATGCCGTGACAGAGTGGTAAACCAAAATGTTGTCCCCACTGAAAGAGTCCACTTTGTCACATGTTTTTTTTTAGAAACCAACCGTAAATAAATATTTATATTGGCCAGAAAGGAAACTTTAATTAGTTCTAATGAAGAAACCTATGCATTTTTTTTTAAATCGCACTTCAAAACCACAATTTTCGATAGTTCAAAAACCAAAAAAAACAGAAAAACCTCGGATCATTGTCGGTAAAAAAGAAGAACGACCCATATATCATTATTTCCATAGGACCTCCTCATTCTATCGTTATCCCGCAGATATGCCCGCGGTCTACTTGCTACCTTATCCCAAGGATAATGGTTTAGGCACTAGTTCCACTCAAGCGATTACCACCTGACCTTTCAACCCAAAGGAGAAACTATAGACTTTGTGGGTGTAGTAGTAATGAAACAGCGCAAGACCGAGACAACAACTGATTTATTATCTTCCTTGCGGGTACATTTGTACATCTTAAGTCTACCCACAACAGTGGGGATTAGGTTTCTTTAAACGAGTGGTTAGAAATCGACCGAAGGCTTATATGACCTTTTTCCGTAGCACCCTTGGATATAAATTACACCTTATCAGTTTTCAAACTCTTTAACTGAATGAAGCACTTAATAAAAATTCTAACTTTGTCAATGTAGCCCCGATTCTTGCCACGGAATTGCCAACCAGACATTCCGAGATTCCAACGAAGATATGCTGCTGACAGAAATCGAAGCAAGCAGGCCGTACCACACGTAAAAGGTCCGCATATTTGCACGTTACGTGGATATGTGCGGACTTGCTGCGAACGTGGACGGGATATCCCCACATGGTACCAAATTACCACTGATTATACCGGGAGTTAGTTTTACTGGGCATTTTCCGCAAGTCGAAATCCAACGTGCCCATTTTGCGTTATACTGGGGGTATTATTTCCAGTAGTTACTAACGATGCTACAACCCTAATTGCTGAAGGTCAATTGTACTCAACATTCGCATTCTGAAACACAAAACACAAATTGATATATTGGAATACGAAATATACTTACCATACCTATACTTGAAACCATAATTAGATTCCAAAAAAACTACCCTTTGTGTTGCCATTAAAATGAGGAGGGTTGACACCGGTGAATTTGCATTTTTCTAAATGATGAAAACTAGCTACGTCTATCATTTAGAAAAATGAAAATTCACCTGTGTCAACCCTCCTCATTATAATAGCAACACAAAGGGTAGTTTTTTTGGAATCTAATTATGGTTTATGGTTATAAGGGCATGTCATACAAATTAAAAGAAATAACAATACGATAGTTACCAACGAAAATACCACCTCCTCACTTTTTAATTCTCTGCCAAAAGCCCAATGACATGAATGGAAACAAATTGGTCGGAGATTAAAAGATTTCGTCTGAGTGCATACCTACCTACTGCAGAGGCTTGCACGATAGATTTTATCGTCACGTTTTACAGGAAAAATGTACTGAAACGTCACGTAAAACACAACGATAAAACGTATCGTGCTATAGCTGGACAGGTAGGTGGAAAAAAATATTGCTAGACTTCACTGGACATTGGGATTGACGCTCTAAAATATTACATTCAGAGTGAATTAAAATAATGTTTTTCATCGATCTTACCTACATTGCCTGTTCGTGCCTTTTTCTTAGCCCTGTTGCTACGAAATAACTTATTTATTTTGTTGAAAAATCCTCAAAGAAAGATGTGATTGGCTTACCGGGTTTATATTGTATTACGGAGACGAAGTGAAAGCTGTCTGGAAAGTTGATGTTTTTTTCGTCGATGTGTTTATTTTAAGTATTGGAGAAGTCGCATAGTAAATATATAGAGTACTTCAATTTTATGTGAATTCACAACGTTTACCGACAACTTGCTTCCCCCGAACCATATCCAGCAGTTTACTTACCTACGATTACGATTTAGTTTATGTATGTACGTATATTTCAAGTTCAGAAGCGGGTCGCATACTCGAAATTCTCAAAATATTCTAGATGGATGATTCAATTACTGCAGTGTCTTTCTTGGCTGATGGCTAAAGCTGATGGTGAATTGCGTGTCCTAACGGCTTGTCAAATGAAAGACAGTTTATCTGTGGCGCCAGACCTTCCGAATGGCAGTCGTTAAACGTGTCGGGGTCGCAATCCCCAGACTGATTGGCTCCAAAACATTCGTTTGCAATTTCGGCAGATTGTGCCCGTTTGTCAAGGGATAAATAGCGTTTTGATCGCCGTCACACATCAGGAGTACCAAGATACTTAATAGCTAGGATATCGTGTCCAACATTGTCGTGATATACGTACGCTGTTGACATTGGTCTGAAAGAGACGATGCAACCTAATTTCGTAGGTGTATCTGAAAGCTTGAAGCTGAAGCGTAGCGCTGCGGCAAACCAAACGAGCAGTCGCTCGCGATCTTTCAGCGGCAACGGTTGGGTTGACCGCTCCGGGGCTCTCGTTCGCTAACGCTCGCCGGCCAACTTTCCGAAACCAACTTAAATAAGAGTGAAGTTAACATTTCGAACTGCAAGAGATATTGTTTGTGATCGATATTTAGTTTCTGACTATCTGTTAATTCAAATTTTGCATCGTACCTACAGAGCGGTAAGTTTATTTTCGTTATTAATCCCGCGATCCACACATTTCCCGCTTTACGATATACTTAAACGCGTTTGCATTGCGACACTGATTTATCGCATTGTCTCCGTTAATTCAGATACTATTTTAATCCTCGGTTATTTTATATTTTTGCCGTGGAATTGGGCCGATCTGTGTTAATTGTTTTAAATTGGATGATATCTAGTCTAGTCGTTAATCATAAATATAATCATAATCATTCCTTTATTTGTCTAAAAGCAGGTGATGTTAAAAACAGGTTGCCTTACGTAAAGTACTGCACTTTTTGCCATATAAGACATTCAAATATCTAGCCTATTTGGGCGTCTTAAGTTAAACAGTCCGAAGTGGAAACAGAGGGCAGCATGTACATAACAAGCTTCTCAACACATCATTTTACAATATCTATAGAAGTACTTAATTCACAATTTTCTTTAGCTATAATTACAATGAGGAATTGTAAAAGTATTTTAATAAGCCCAGTGGTTAGAGAACCTGACTATGAAGCTTGAGGTCCTGGGTTCGATCCCCGGTCGGGGCAGATATTTGTATGATGAATACGAATGTTTGTTCTCGAGTCTTGGATGTTTAATATTTATTTAAGTATATATTTATCTATATAAGTATGTTTATCCGTTGTCTAGTATCCATAGTACCTTTAACTTTAGTTAGTTAAAGTTAAGTTTAGTTTAGTTGCTTTAACTAGTTTGGGACTAGATCAATTGGTGTGAATTGTCCCACGATATTTTTTTTTTATTTTTATTTTTTATTTTAATAAGCATAATGTCAAAATCGTTGTAGGTATTAGGTAGAGCTCCAGCGTTGAGTTTCTGAGCACTAAGTACGTATTGTAGTTTCAAGACTGTATGTCAACATTGTTATAAGTTCATAGTTCAAGTATTTATTGTTACGAGTTCATCTTTGCTTAGGTACAGAGTTGAGGAAAAAAGTAGTTTAAGGAAAATAAGTTTTCATAACAAAATCTATAAATCATGACATAAGAACTAAAAAAAAACTTACTTATAAAGAACTTAAGTACTTTCGTACAGTAGCGATCATAAGTATTTAGACAAATGAAAATCTTTAAACACGTTTATGAAAACAGTAAATATTTAATCATTACTTCTTAGTACTTTTAGTAAGCCTGTTTAGGCATAGTTTCTTAGATTTTATTCCTAAAAGTAAAAGCAACCATAAAAATAATACTTATTCACTAATCTGGTCGCTCAAAAGAGCATTTTTTTGAGAGCATTTTTTGTCACAAAACGGTTCTATCTCAGCAACTGGCAATACTGCCAGCAATCTTCCGATAGAACAGTCGAGTGAAAAATACTCTCTGACACTCTTATTTGTTTAATTTTATTGTCACGAATAAATGTCTCTTTCTTTCTTTCTCAAAAGTTCTTTGACACGTATATAAAATTCCCTAGTCAAAGTGGTAAGATTGCTGAATACAAAGCTTCTTCAATATTTGGTTGCACATCCTTTTGCCTTCCGAACAGCACCACATCGAACCGGCATAGTAACTAACTTCTGTATACGATCGTAAGGTATGTTCTCCCACTCCATCTTAAGAGCTAGAAAATAAGTTTCTGTCAAAAATTTCATTTTTGGTACAAGCTTTTATTGCCGACTGTACTTTTCTGTATACCATCATCAACTACTCATTGAAACGATTCTAACGAGCCCAAACACAACGGGGTTACGTCGGTTAAATACTGAATTCCCATGGCCACCTTCTGTCTCCATCATCAGATCAGCTCGATGGTACAATAATATTAAATTGTCATATAAACTATAGTACCTACTATGCAAAATTTCGGCTCAATCGGATAACGGCAAGTGACTGAAAAATGGGTTCTACTTAGTTAAATACGAACAGGTCAAGTTAATAAAAAGCTAGTAATAAAAAGCCTCTTTGTTAGAGTAATTTCTGCGTCTTACTTGTTACATACAGCCTTGGCCAAAAGTATTGAGCACCCCACGTTTTCCTTTGTAAATTATGGATAAAGTATTATTTTTCAATTTCATAAATACACGAATGCGTAAAATATAGTGTTTGAACATGTGCAAATCATTAATATATATATCATTCTGAAATTGCTATATGCGTGTGAAAACTGAAGCCAGAAAAAGTCGGGGTTTACAATAAAGGTTTAATTGTATATTTTTTTTCACGGATTTTCCCTTAACGTCAATAAATATGACGAATTTTTTCAATAGATACACAACTTTCTATCATTAAATATATAAATGCACCTTTTAAAGTTTGACTTTTTTATGAAAAACGCATGGGTGCTCAACACTTTTGGCCAAGGCTGTACATATTTCCTTTATAAGAATCCAAGCTATATACATATTAATGACTTATACAAAACTGAAGTAGCAGTATTAGAAGTCGTCGTAGTCGCTGTTTTAGCGGTAGGTAGGTGTTACGTATAGTGCTCGCCCATTAGGTCCTGGGTTCGAATCCCGGTAAGGGCAAATATTTGTGTGATGAGATGAGCATGAACATTTGTTTCTGAGTCTTGGATATTTTCTATGTATTTAAGTATTTGTATCTATTAAATATATCGTCGTCTAGTACTCATAACACAAGCCTTATTGAGCTTACTATGGGACTAGGTCGATTTGTGTAAGATTGTCCTCTAATATTTTTTTATTTTTTATTTATTATTATTAAAAAAACCGGACAAGTGCGAGTTCAACTCGCGTGGTGAGGGTTCCGTAAAATATTGAGAATTTTCCCGTTACTTTGAATACTCAAACTTCTTATAGGTTTGTATGGGAGCCCCCTTAAATATTTATTTTATTATATTTTTTAGTATTTGTTATTATAGCGGCAACAGAAATACATCATCTGTGAAAATTTCAACTGTCTAACTATCACGGTTCATGAGATACAGTCTGGTGACAGACGGACAGACAGACCGACGGGCGGACAGCGGAGGCTTAATACCTGTAGGGTCCCGTTTTTACCATTTGTGTACGGAACCCTAAAAATGTCACCGGGACGACCGGGGAAAGGTTAAATATAAGCGTTAGGTATCTAACTTCTCTCTATCTTATAAAACTGTGAATTTGATTCCCTAAAAGTCCTGAGATAATAAAAGTGTTCCGTTGGTCTAATTTTACCAGTAGGTACCATCAACACTGATAGAATAGAATAGAATAGAATATTTGTAGAAAATGGGTGTACATAAAAGTCTTATCACTTATTTTGGCGTCTCCATTTTCAGCCTGAGGCACAGACATACAAATCTATAGTATCTTACATCTAAATACCCACTTAAAATTAAACTTTAAACATTATTTATTAGGTCACAGGTCTCACAAAGTGTGTGTTGATATATTTTTATAACGTTATTCAATGATGTAATATAAAAAAGAAGTAGGTCAATTGGCACAACTTGCCTCAGTTTCGGGTCGTCAATGGGAACGTTAGCTGTCAGATTTGGTGGCCATTTTTAAACATGGAATATCGTAGACAACATATCTCTGCTTCTTTTTAGGGTTCCGTAGCCAAAATGGCAAAAACGGAACCCTTATAGTTTTTAGGGTTCCGTAGCCAAAATGGCAAAAACGGAACCCTTATAGTTTCGTCATGTCCGTCTGTCCGTCTGTCCGTCTGTCCGTCTGTCCGTCTGTCCGTATGTCACAGGCATTTTACTCGAAAACTATAAGGTGTATTTGAATAAAATTTTGAGGATAGGTGTATTTTGATAGCCGCTACATACTTTTGTAATTAAAATGACAAAAAAAAATTTTTTTAGTGGTGCACTCCATACATAAAACTAAAAGTCAAAATTTTTTTTTTCATTGTGACCCCCCGTGTGGCACATCAATCGATAGGCCTTTCAAAATAAATATAAGGTTTCTTAGCATTTTTTTTGATTAAGTGAATAGAGTCGGAGATAATCGCCCCGAAAGTCACTAAAATTCTGTCCCCCCCCCTCTAATTTTTAAACGGTGTATTTTAAAAATATGAAAAAATTCATAGACATAGGGCTTATTAATTTCATTCACCGAAAATTGTTTTGAACAAGATCGGTTCAGAGGTTTTCGAGATATTGCCTAAAAACTGCCTTCCTCAAAGAAAAGGACGTAAGTGCCGTAAAATTTCTGTGACGATACGACCTTTTTGATAGGCACGGAACCCTTCGTTTTTTGCGTGGTCCGACACGCACTTGGCCGGTTTTTATATTACATCCTTGACGAAATTTGTCTACCTACTAAATTTGTAAGTAACATCTTTTTCTCAAACATGCAATGAAATGTCGTCCTTACGTGCGTTATAACAGGCTTCAAAGTATCACGTTTCGGGCGGAACTACTCGAGATAACTGGTAAGCAATTTCATACAAAAATGAAGGCCTAGGCCGGGAAGTAATTTTTTTAATATCAATGTTAACATGGCGTCTGTGTTCATCTACAGGCTAAACAACTGAATTATTTATTTTTTATTTTTTCTAGTGGCAGAATGGTTATCGGACCAAAAATATCCGCGATAATGCCTATTACACACGAACCTTTATTAAGAATACAAACCTGTATGATTCAATGTCAAGATGAATAAATTTAAAATATTATCTACGTAAGTCACCAGAGACCATAGACAATATTTAAAATCCTCTTTATTTTATTCATTATAGAAATTAATAGACAATATTTAAAATCCTCTTTATTTTATTCATTATAGAAGGTTATGTATAATGGCCCTAATAGGGTCTATTCGAACTCTACACACGCGAAATACGGACGCCTTTCGTAAAAAAAAACAATAAGTATGGAGGATTGGAGGGAAAATTATTGTCCTATTTTGAGTGGTGTATTGTTTTATTTCATTGCATAATGTTTGAGAAAAGCACTATACATGCCTGGCCGTGAAAAGGGCTTGCCGGCTTCGTATCACTATCCATACTCACCCGGCAAGCCCTTCTTTCCCGGCGTCTGCAGTAATGTACTATTAGTACCTACTAGAAGTTCTCTCATCCTCAGAATTCAGGAAATCGTTTTAGTCAAGAGTCCTCTTATATCCTATTTTATCTGTCACATTGTAACTAGGCGCTCGATTTCGTAGTAAGTCAGAAGGGGGTTCTTTCAAGTGTTTGGGTTCTGGAATTGTCCTCGATCGCAATCCTATTAGCGAAGTGTCTAAGCCATGGTCGCCCGCTCCTTCGTTAGGTACCTACAACGAGGCCTCTTTTGCCGTATTAGTTAACTTAAAAATTTTCGAGTTTCTAATTACCTATTATTATTGCCTAGTATTTTGCGTTTATTCTTGACAAGGTTACATTATATTATATGTAGAATGTTCCAATAGCAACTTATTAAAAGAAAAAAAACTTAAATAGATCCTCCTCGGATCCCTGCGGTTCAAAAAAACTTAAAACTCAAACATTATTGAAATTGTTGACGCAGTGTCAAATATGATATACAGATGTAGCGCATATTATAATTGTTTTCCATCGTATTTTCTCGGAATCGTTCGTATTTGTCATGCTACTTCAGTCAACCTCACTACTTTTTGTACTGCGACCGACTGAAATAGCAAGACACGTTCGTACGTTTCCGTGAAAATACGATGGAAATAGTACATTATTGCCGTGGCCGGGAAGGAGGCAATTGCAGGCTGAGTATTTGTTTAATATTTTTTAAATTATAATACGAAGCCTGCAATTGCCATTCCGGCTAAGGCTAATATAGTGCTTTTCTCAAAAATGTGCAAGTGTATTTTTCCACCGAAAAACTCAAACTATTTGAGACACATAGAAAAACGTCGCGTGTGCAATAGAAAAATACGAGTTGAATTGGCTGAATACGACCTGGCCCCGTAGCATGGTTGGCTTTGTCACGCGATAACCATGCTACGGCCTGAGCCGTCTTTTATATGCCGGTTTCAACTTTTAAAAAAGTTTGGTACTCGACAAATAAAGGAATTTATATGTAACATTCCAGGCGGCCTGCAATGTTTTTTTATTTTTAGGGTTCCGATATCTCAAAAGGAAAAAAACGGAACCCTTATAGGATCACTCGGTTGTCTGTCTGTCCGTCTGTCACAGCCGATTTGCTCCGAAACTACTGGACCAATTGAGTTGAAATTTGGTACACGTATGTAAATTGGTGACCCAAAGATGGACGCGTAAAGTAAATTAATGAATTCTGAACAAGGGGGACTTTTGGATAATTATTTACTACATCTGTACTTACATAGTATATTTGGTTGTCTATAAGACTGAATAATTTCACTGCTAGTAAATAAAATTCATAGAGAAATATAACAGGTGCTTACTTATAGGTAACTATATTGACACAAATAAGAAAAAAAGCTAATTGAACGAGGGAACGAATTGGCGAAAATTCTTTAGTACCTGTGTCCGGCGTCTGTCCGGCTGGTCGCATTTCTCAACCAATGCACGTGAAATTTTGTGAGTAGGTCCAATATTATTAAATAGATTTTTGTTGTCGAAAAAAGAGAAAAGAAAAAGAAGACAGGCTTGCAAGTTCCTTCTACGATTCACAGATCAACTGGTGTACTTAGCCAAGAGTTATTATTACACGTATCAACGAAGAAACTTTTAAAGTTTAAATAAAGGCATCAAACTGCTACTTTTTACGAGTCCAAGCTTTATTTATCGTCAAATTTTACCAACTTCTTGAAGCCCAATCAAGTTGAAACTTTGCACAATTATGTAAGTCGTTCTTTTCAACTCTTTGGAAACCAAGAACACCTAAAGGTGTCGTTTGTTGTCTTGCTCAACAGCACCAAGAACCCCTATAGGTGTTATGACGTCCGCTGATAAAGAAACCTCCAGTCTTATCATATAAGGTTTCTATTATGGGCGGACACTTGGGCAAAACAGGCAATTGAGACAGGGACACAACACCATCATAAATTCTATACTCCTGACCTACTGACCTGTGCTCAAACCAGCTTGTCTGACTCGTGGCAAAACTTGTGGGATGGGATAGGAACCTCAGATTCGCTGCAAACCTTGGTTTTTTAATTTCTGGAGTGCCCCGTGTGGGCTACATCAACCATTTGCCGCCTTCGACTCGGTAATAACTGCACTCCAGTGTTCCTCGCCAAAATCAGGGTGCGGGATAACTCTTGTGAATATGGGCTCGATGAAGGTTCATTGGATCGCATATTTTTCAATTGTCCCGGGTTAGTTACTCACTGTACGACTTATTGCCAAAGAACATCCCACGTCCTATAAATTTCTACATGTTTCTTTTGGTATTTTTGTCTTGGTCGTGCATACTTACATCCGAATACAAATAATTGTCAGACAGTTATACAGAAATAGGTTTATGGTGAAGTTACGTTCTACTCTCCCATCAATGTCGGCAATTAACTCATTCGTTAGCGGAGGATACCTACAAAAGTGGTAATTTCTACTATAGCTTCAAGAAGGTTAGATCCTCGAATTTTAAGATACTTGGCGACATTGTACGGCAAACTGAATGAGGGTTACATAGAGGAATGTCGTAATTACTGACAGCACTGTCGTACTGCGGTGACCTACCTATGTAGTTTAATTGGGTGCCTACGGTTGAAATATGTAGGTCTTTGTGTTTCCTGTCGCTCTTTGCGGATTAGGAATAACATAACTACAACTTAGAAAAGTGGAAAAACCCCCGATTTTTTCATTTCAAAGTTCAATATCTCAAAAACGGCTGCACCGATTTTGTTGAAACGTAGCTTAGAACCATCTCGATCACGTCAGCTTTCGGGCAAAAAAACCGCATTAAAATCGGTCTATTCGTTTACGAGCTACGATGCCACAGACACACACAGGCAGACACACAGAGACACGTCAAACTCCTCACGCAAAAACACCCCTCTTTTTGCGTCGGTCGTTAAAAATAAAGGTCCATAGAATTCATCAAAGGTTCGTTACATTACAACAGCTTCATTAACTATTCCATTGATTTATGTAGGGCTCTATAGCAAGTCCCCAATACAGCGGCTTTTCTGTTAAGTATTTTGCTGTGTTCAAAACTTCTACGTGCAATAATATGTGCCCCGACCACTGCCGCTTAAGTTTAGCGATTCGCAGGGCTATATCGGTTATCTTGGTTCTGCTGCGGATAGCCTCATTTCTGATGCGATCACGCACATATACTCCCAGCATAGCCCTCTCCATTGCCCTTTGGGTGACTTTGAGCCTTCTTCTGAGGCCCATAGTAAGCGACCACGTTTCCGTGCCATACGTCATCACTGGCAACACACACTGGTCAAAAACTCTCGTCTTGAGACACTGCGGAATATTGGAAGAAAAGATGTGCCCCGTAGCTTCCCGAATGCTGCCCAGCTGAGTCGGATTCGACGATTGACCTCTTTCTCGAAGTTGGACCTACCTAACTGGACAGTCTGTCGTAGGTATATATTATATATATACCGATGGCCATTGGGGCGGAAAGGTTCTCGAGTGGCGACCACGTATGCGGGTGGCGCAGGACCGGTCATTGTGGCACTCTTTGGGGGAGGCCTATGTCCAGCAGTGGACGTCTTTCGGCTGATATGATTATGATGATGATGATGAAAACTTCTCGCTACAGTAGTAGAAATAAAAATCTTCGGATTGGAACTACAAAGAGTGGTATCATTATGGTGGTGCACTTGCTAGTGAGATGATGATAAGATCGTGTATAGTTTATTTTCCTTAATAAGTAAAACAATTTATCTTGTTACTACAATAATTAACAAGAGTTTTCTCTGTAGGGTAATTCATGCTGATGCATTATTCGTTTAGTAAGGGAAGTAAAGTAATTATAAGTTGCGGTGTAATTCTCTAAGTCAAACCTTGTGGATTTCAGTACATTTGAGCTCATATACTCTAACTTATAACAATATGCCAGACTCACGACCCATCACTTGTTGTTAATCGATCAAGTTATAGGTAGCCGTTACGAGCACGTCTCTGACTTCGGTGGTCTCGTTATTATTTAATTGCATCTAAAATTACCTGCTCACTTCATAGGTTTCAATTCAATTCAAGGGTTCAATGTTTATCTGTATATATGTTTTTTCATCACACGTGCTCGTAAATGGTGTTATTCCATGCCTGTATACAGAAGGCCTAAATTGTTCCCGTGGGAGTTATGGCGTGTTTGTATTCCCTAGCTAGGGAGTAATGAGCTTGTGTGTGATCTGATTGGCTTAAGCAAATCTAGTTGCTCTGTGATTGGTTGAAAAAAAAACTAGTTTGCCAAGCGCCGCAAGAATACTACTCTGTGATTGGTTGAAATATTGAAGCTGCGCGCTCCACTAGCACTTGCTAGCACTGATCTGGAAGTGAAGTTGTCAATTTCGTCAGTTTTTGATTGGTGCGGTTGTACGAAACTTAGATTTTTCTGTCTTTTGTAGTTATTTATCTCCTCGCAAATGTGATGAAAAACATTGTGTATAACACTGGCGTAAGAATATTGGTCGGTGGCGGCTAGTAGGGGGGTTTTTAGTGGTCTAATGAGACCCACGGTGTATCCACTAAACACCGCCGTATCTTAATGAGCCCATACGGGAGTCCCACATAACCACTCGGGTCACCCCCTACACCCGGGTGGTATGCGTAACGCATTTCCCCGCCCTAAAAAAAGGCCCTTTAAGCCGTTGATCCCGCTTGTTCTCTATAATACCAGAAGTTACAGGCCCTCGGGTGTCTTGCCTTGAGAACTTCTAATAGTCATGTTGCCTACTCGGTCGAGGAAGCGTAATCTCAATAAGGTCTAGCCCCCTTTGTGTTGGAAGGTCAGATGACAGTTATTTCCGGGAAAACCG
The DNA here is from genome assembly GCA_932294315.1 of Epinotia nisella. Taxonomy (NCBI): domain Eukaryota; kingdom Metazoa; phylum Arthropoda; class Insecta; order Lepidoptera; family Tortricidae; genus Epinotia; species Epinotia nisella. The sequence continues at coordinate 21,517,185 of OW028678.1, read as the reverse complement.
GAAACGGACGGGCGGGATAACGCTTGGATAAACTTAACAATTATGCGTATTCAGATGTCTGACTTAACTGGCTCATCTGAGGCGAATTTTTGCGATGTGAAAACTATCCCCTTCCATTACTAACTGACAACCAGTAATCATTTTAATCGTTGCGTTTGAAACTGCAGATTCGATTGTTCGCAACTGTCGGATATGTGTCATTGCCGATGTAGGACATATACTACTTCATTATAATTATGACGCGATTAAAACTGACAAATGACACTATACGGGGTTCAGCTCAAGAGGAACCTAACCAGCATTTTTTTTAAATTTACGTTGGAGGAATGCTTTGACGCACCCGTCCGCCCCGACGGAGTGTGTGGGATTCGTAATAACTCGAAAACCGTGCAACTTTTACTGGGGTCATGTTAGGCTGGTTAGTTTCCTCTTGAGCTGAACCTCCGGTGTCACTGTGACGAGGTACTTCTGGGACACCCTGTAGGTACTAGTGAATTAAATGTTTTGATTTTCCTAATACCCACACTCAGACTATGTAGAGTTTGAACTAACATTCACTCCCACATCTGAAACTATCTCGGCTCGCCCACGTGACGCCAACGTCGCCACTCGCAGTGTGGATAGCAGCTCTCCCGAACTGCATTGCGCCAATGGACATGAATGAGAGAACAAGGGAATGGAAAATATCCCCATTTATATTACTTGTAAGTAATTGGTTTTCTGTCCGATGTTTTCACAGTCACTTGTTCGGTTGGTTAGTGAATATAAGTATAATACTAGTATACTGACCGTATGATAAAAGTTATTTATTTAATGAAAATCTTAAATTGTAACTACTATTGATTTGTTTGATCGTAATTTATTTGGTCGTGTCTTAGGGGTCAACTTTAGTTAAAATTTTACGTGGCTGTCTGTTGTGTAATGTAATAAAAAAGATATAAAGCTCGTCCAAAATTAACGATCGATTTTTTGTTTACACTAGCTTTAAATAGGATGCTATTAGAGAGTGGCTATAATTCAGGTGAGTTTAAATTCGTCTTTATTATACCTATTCATAGTCGACGTCAAGGATTTGAATAGGTACATTAGGTACTTACATTTTTCACATTATTCCAAGGAATACGGACCAAAAGTGTAAACATAGGTACTGGTTGATGACGAACGCTTAAACTGTACCTAGGTATAGTAAGGGAAATGTATTAACGTAGGTACCTTTTTATGCCTTATTGTCATAGTAAGAAGAGCGAATAAATAAAAAAAAGGCATACGAATCGTTATGACACAGATAAAACAAACTATACATTCTTATACGAAACAGCAACTTCAACAGTCGGGACCCATTATTGTCGTCAACATTTATACTGTTGAAGTTGCTGTTTCGTATAAGAATGTATAGTTTGTTTTATCTGTGTCATAACGATTCGTATGCCTCGTTCCGGATCCGTCACAAGCGATTTGGACATTATTTTGCGTCGCGCAGTCGGGTAAAAAGGTACATAGGTGAATACATTTCCCTTACTGTACTTAGCACGTTTATTTTTAGCAGTCGCTTAGGTTTAAACCTAGAGAGGCCACAAACAGATTAATTAATTTTATCATCGCATAAATAAATATGTACTTTCAGTTATGTTAGAAAAAAACAAGGTACCGACGATGTATCTTGCCTACGTCACATAAATGTTGCTATTGACTGAGATCTTCCATACAAACAAGGAGTTTTGTTATGCATGCTTAATATAAAAACAATGTTAGTTTATTAACTACTAGCTTTTGCCCGCGGCTTCGCCCGCGTACTAAGAGTAATGTTAACCGTCTACAATAAAGGTGCATCTCAGTTTCAGTCTTTTATATGTATATTTAGATCGACTCTACATTGACTCTGCATATCGAACATAGACTCTACATATCGAATCTACATATCGACTCTACATATCGACTACATATAAATATCGCATCTACATATCAACTCTACATATTGATTACATATCGACTCTACATATTAAGATAGATGTCCACCGTGTACTTAGATAGGTGTCGACTCTACATATCGACTACATATCGACTCTACATATCGACTCTACATATCGACTCTACATATCGACTCTACATATTGGCTCTACATATCGACTACATATCTGGACCCCCATATAAAATTTCACCCCCTCTTTTAAGGGGTTGGGTGCAGATTTCCAAAAAAAAATGATGCACGATTTTTTTGTTAGTCACAAATAGTCTGCATACCAATTTTTAGCTTTCTACCTTCAAAATTGCGGAATGCTCCATACAAACTTCCACCCCCCATTTTGGGGAAGTGGGGGGGATAGAAAGAGACAAAAAGTAGCCTATGTCACTCTCCATCCCTTCAACTATCTCCACTTAAAAAATCACGTTAATTCGACGCCCCGTTTTGCCGTGAAAGACGGACAAACAAACAAACAAACAAACAAACATACAAACACATACACTTTCCCATTTATAATATTAGTATGGATTTATTTATGGGTGAAAAGAAAGACAACTGTTTACAATATGGATGGTGACACCAAATAAAGTAATCTATAATGTTGAACAATAAATAATCACAAAGTTTTAAGTGACCAAAGTTTTAAGAGGAGGGGGGCTGTCCCTTTTCCGCAAAACGCACCTTCACATGAAACGATTGTTATTTACTCGGCGGGAGCCGTGACGTGGAAGCATCCATCTCCCCGTTTTATGGTCATTGTAAATTGGTAATCAAAATGCGATGTATGAGTTCCTTGTTTAAAATCCCTAAAGTGTGTGAATAGAATTTATATAAGTAGTCGCTTTGTTGCCAGAAACTAAACCACATAATAAAGAACTAAGTACACCGACTAAATGTAGCGGGTATTGAAATACAAAAACAGTATACTTACCAACATCTGAAAGACTAGAAATTTATATATTGGGGGTTAGTTGACCCGTCTGGATAAATTCGAAGGAGTCGAGACTGGAAGAGATTCGTCATCCCCCACTTTCCAGCGTTCCGTTTAGTGCCGTAGCTCTCATTGACCTTACTTCACTTCTCTTCTAGCTAGAATAAAAATAATGTCTTTATTACCCTAATTGGATTAGAATTAATTTAGCGACGCAGCAAGAACGTAAGGAACACGGGATTATTAGTGTTTCGTAACAAGAAACCTTTGGTGTCACGGTCTAACCTAATTTGTTGGCTGTAACGCTGTGAATAAAAATAGTAGACATGACTTTTGACTAAATAATTCAATGTGATATTGTAGAATCACTTCTAGGTAACGTGCGCATACGAGTGGATTGCAAAAAAATTGTACATAGTTAAGAGCCTTAATCTAATTTACGATTTAACTTTTTACAGTTTCGTGACGACAATTACCCTATAAAATATATGGCTAATTGACGTTATGAAAATGTAAAAAATTAAATTATAGATTAGATTAAAGCTCTTAACAATGTACAATTTTTTTGCAATCCACTCATACAGATGTACAATAAAAAAATCGATTTAGTAACGAGTAGGTACCATATAGGTAGGCTTTAGGCCTAGCATTAAAAGTTAACTTACTGTACTGTGTATGGAAAAAATGTCAAATTATTTATAATAGCCATTTTTTTTTAATGTAACGGATATATTATCAATTAAATTGTTACCTAGAGGCTAAATCCAACAAAAAATCAGTTATAAAAAATTATTTAAGTAGCTCATAAAAAGTCCGGATAAATATTAATATTTGTTTTTATCTTTATTTAGGTTCTTTACATTTGATTTAAAATATTCAATATAAATAAAATAAAAAAGACAATAAATGTTTAATTTAAATCTATATAATTACTTCCGGGTGGAAAGTTTGTTGGATTCTTGAATAATGCATCTTAGAATAACGTTTTAGAATGAAATAAACAAAAAAACGCTATTATAAATTAATGTTTTTCGAAACCGTATTTCATATTCATATTCATATTCATTTATTGCATTTATGGGTTTTACAAGATTTTGCCTGGAGTAGAGTCAAAAGAATGTATTTCAAGCCCCCGAGGTAATCTGAGGACGACAAATGGGACTTTTACGAGTAGTATATTTCAGTCACCTAGTTGTAAACGTGTGCATTTAGGTAAGTCTGAGAATTTGCCATTTCACAATCTTGCAACAATATAATACAACATAAGCCCACACTTCTTTTACAAGCTACAATCACAAAGTAAATTATTTGCATGACATAAAAGTAAATGAAACGTACATCATATACCTACCTATACTTCTGTAACAAGAGGGTAAATCCCAAGTTGATTGTACGGTACAGTGAACTATAAATTGCCACCACTCGCTTTTGCATTTGCACTCAAATTGGATTATCTAAGTCATTCCGGGTGAAATTGCTCAGTATATTTGCAATTATTTTCCGCGCGACGGTTAAGAGCCACTTTATGCACTCGTAAGCAATAAAATTTATATAACCCTATTCGAAACAAAGCTCGTAAAACAAAAGTAGAGTTCTGAAGCCTCTCTCATAATACGGGCAACTCCTCTACAGCCGTGAACTTTGCTTCGTAATTATTAATTATTGCACTTCATAAGTAAGTTACGCTAATTATGACATTGATTTTTATGTACAGTAATGGAAATGTATTCACGTACATTTTTCGCTCTTCTTACTATGACAATAAGGCATAAAAAGGTACGTGAATACATGCCCCTTACTGTACGTTCAACAAAGTTGATCGATGCACCCTCTCCATGGAAGTTTGTATGCGTTTCTCTGCAGCGGACTGTGCATTTAGTACCTACTGAGGAATATAATGTCTGAACAGGGGCCCAATTCACGATTCATAATGAGATAAGACAGATGAAATATCCCCGGCATAATTAAGACGAATGGAATAGCGACCCAGAGCTACGTTTTGCAAGTGGGTAAGTACTATACTTAAATCTAAACGACCGTAAACGTTTCAACATTCAACAGAGTCCACAAATCCTGAAAATTGCTTGTCACTGCTGACGTATACTTTCAAAATTAATCCGAGTATCTACAGGCTCATGTGCATTGATTTAATTCACTAAATGGCTCTAATTAACTTTATACGGAATTTGAGAGGATATCGATATTAAATAACAATTTAACGCGAAAATTGTCGTTCTTCAAAGTATAGTACGTTACTCACGCAAAAGAACTGTTCATTCATTTTCATTTTCTGTTAATTAGTGATGGAAAATACAACTGACACTGCGACGTCACGTGACGAGAAAATCTACCCTCCTCATTCTAATTTGCACAGTGCGAGTGAGACAGGAATCGTTGTGTCGCGCGCGGCGCGGCTTGGCAGCGAGATCTGTGCTAGCCCTCCGGGAACTAATTCTAACACGCGCACGAATAAAATTCTATTTGGGTCAAACAGAGACAGAAAAAACATGTCTCCTGATCTGGAGAAACACGGTAACGTTCTTTCTACATAATTATGGAGTATCGACCAAAATGTATCCAAATATGTAATCAAGTGCTTAACCACCGGAAAAGACAAAGTTATAACTAGATCTCTGCCCTTACTTTCAACATGCAATAAAAATAAATAATCATCATCATCATCATATCAGCCGAAAGACGTCCACTACTGGACGTAGGCCTCCCCCAGAGAGTTCCAAATTGACCGGTCCTGCGCCACCCGCATCCAGCGGACTCCCGCGACCTTTACCAGGTCAACATGCATTAAAATAAATAATAGTTTCTGTTAAAAATTGGTAGGAGTTCAGTTATTCGAATGTTAAAGTCGTTGAGAGCGTTGACTCAATGAAATTACAATTTAAATATAGGTGGGGGCGAGTTGCCAAATGATTCTCATCGGGAAACGTCCGGCCCGCGCTCGCCTCGACCGAATCGCCCGATTGTTCCGCGCGATCTACACCAAATTACACACTTCTGGATAATCCCCTAATAAAATCCAACCAACTTTAGTCTTGTAAAACGATGCCAAACGGTTCAATTTGAATTGGGTTTACCCACATTGAAGCGCCTCGTATTTTTTACAGTAGCGCTCTGATTAGATGATTAAACTTCAGAAGAACATCCGGGCGTGAAACACTATTTAAGATTACTCGGCTTTATTGATTACCGACCTCAAAATTCTAAAATAAACAACATTTCAATACAATAAGCTCCGTAAGGGGAAATTTCTGCAATAATAATATTAACACCTTACTTGGCACGGAAAAAAATCCAATAAGTGAGATGAAAATTGTATAGGCTGATGCTAAGTAATTTTCTTTAGTCGAATTATGATTATCGCTTTTCTTTTCTCCACGAGTTCAACATTTTTGATAATAATCAAAGACACATTGATAATGTTTTCAATTTGTGTATATTAATAGCACTCAGGTTTTTTTCGTGCCTTTTGCCTTTTGCGCGCGCAGGGCTCAAACAAAACCTCTAAATAGCCAGTACAAAATACATACAATTTTGTCATATCCAATACAAAATACATATACCGAGATGTAAATTTTACCAAACAGAAGCGTAAATGAAATTTTCGGAATGAAACATTATTCACCACATGCGGAATTTGAACACGCGACAGTGCATTCTGTGCGCTACTGATTGTGACAACTTTAATATGATAATTGTAAATTGTGAGAAAATGGTCTGCATTTTTCCGCCGTTCCCGATCCTAGTGTTACTAGTCAATCTGTTTCGCGCACACCTCCCTATAACTATAACACCTGCCCCCTATAACTATATCCTGAACTATAACATGTGTCAAGACTTTCGCTATAGATGGCTGGGTCAAGGGTCAGATACAGGCTACAGCGCGGCGGCGGCGGTACTCCACGAGGCAGCGCGGACAGTCTTCCGCGCTGCCTCGTGGAGCTGCCTCGTGCTTTAGGTTCCTCTTTCTCCTAGGTTAGGTTTTTATATTTTACCTACTTTTATAAGAATATTGTAAGAAGCCTAATCTAAGATTTCTAAGATATATCAATAAAGGAAATAATAATAATAATTTATTTAAATTTTCAGACCAAGTCCATAGTATACACAATGTATTTATTAGGAAAAAATAATTAACTCAATATCTAAAAGAGTGTTAGTACGAATAACTAATTATACATGTATCTCACATTAATTAAACTTTTGCAACATGCATATACGTCCAGCGGGCTAGCATGGGACTGTCCCAGCGTTTAGCAAACAATTTTGCTCAGGATGCCGTCTGCAACATTGTACAAGAGCAGAAAAACCTTTTCGTTTCACGTCAAAGTAAGTACTAGCGGTTTCTACCTCGTTTGTTACATATAACATTAGAATGTTAACGGACAAATTCGTCAACAATATCTATTCTTCATTTATCTAAGATATCAAATCACTCTCTCAATATTATGTGGATTAACCCATTCCCGGCCCGTGACGACACGTATGCGTCCCTACGCCGTAGTCGCTTTCCGCTACATACGAGGAAAACCACGGGATCGGCTACGAGCGTAGCGCGTAGCGATCCTGGGCACTGAATGGGTTATGTGGAGTAGCGGTTAATGTATGATGATGATGTCCTCCCAGACGTATTCGTCGACAGCGACATCCTGACAAAAATTATTATCTAAGGTTGGGAAACTTTACGTGCATGGGCTCGAGTGTGACTTGCAAAACCAAATTTGGTTTTGAACGTACGACCGCAAGAGACACAGTCAAGCTGTCCACTAGAGTTATAAGTATAGTGGTAGGAGGGCTTGGGCCGAGTTTTACGGAACTGGCGTTTGGCGTCCAGATCTTCGAGACGATTATTATTAAATTTCACACTAAGATATCAAGTGATCTGAACACTTATCATAATCTTTTTGTGTGAATACGTATTGATTCATCAACGGATTCGTTTTGACGTGAATAGCCAATCGATTTTGAGGTTTGACCTCAATACCCTGGCAAAAGTGTCTACTCTGGGACGCTTCATGTTTTAGCACCTTTGCTTCTTCGCACCGCACGTACGTTAGTTGCACCATGCGGGCGCCTGAAGCTGCGGCTGGGGGAAGAGCGACAAATACCGGTACCCTCAACTCCCTCAAGTTTTTTATTCATTCCGCTTGCGGTGGAGACGAGGTGTTGATGCTCAGAGGCCAAAACCTTTTTTAGGGAAGTGGGGCGCCGCTTGCAAGAGAGAGGTCTGGATCTCCGCTCTGGGTCATTTCTGGTGCAAAGGTTAGCCATAGTTGTTCAGCGCGGCAATGCGGCTAGCGTGATGGGTAGGTACATTTGCTCCTGGAGTGACCCGGGTGGGTTATTTGATACTTAGTTTTAAATTTAGCTTAAGTAGAAGTAAATTTTAGTTTTGGGTACCTATTGTTTTGTAATATTTTGACTGTTTTTTAAACTAAATTTTGTGTTTTGAAGGATTTATAAATTAATCGATATGATATCGAGCATCCCTGATTCCCTCCCACATATTCCATTTCGCATCTTGTTTATGTATAAAATTTATTACGTAGACTTATGTACCAATACACACCTGTATTTCCAAGGCTTCCCTTGTAATTAATGGCGGGCCTGAGATCGTGTTTGTTTAACATCGCTTTACGAGTTTAAGTTAAAATTAGCCAGATTAATTTGTCAATTTCGGCAAAGTCGAGTTCACCTAAAGCAATTAAATTTGCTAATCACGGTAAATTTTGCACGTGACAATCTCAATATCCAAATTAATCTTAATAAATAAATTATAATTAATAAATATGGGGTACAACCTTTTCTGATGCGATGACGCAGAGATACTCCCAGCATAGCCCTCTCCATTGCCCTTTGGGTGACTTTGAGCCTTCTTATGAGGCCCATAGTAAGCGACCATGTTTCCGTGCCATACGTCATGTGATAAAGAGTATTTGTATTGTATTGTATTGTATTGTGATCGCATCAGAAATGAGGCTATCCGCAGCAGAACCAAGGTAACCGATATAGCCCTCCGAATCGCTAAACTTTAGTGCCAGTGGGCGGGGCACATTGCACGTAGAACCGATGGCCGTTGGGGCGGAAAGGTTCTCGAGTGGCGACCACGTACCGGAAGGCGCAGCGTGGGTAGGCCCCCCACAAGGTGGACTGATGACCTGGTAAAGATCGCTGGAGTCCGCTGGATGCGGGTGGCGCAGGACCGGTCATTGTGGCACTCTTTGGGGGAGGCCTATGTCCAGCAGTGGACGTCTGTCGGTTGATATGATGATGATGATGATGATGACAACCTTTTACAAATTACTGCCGTACTTGACTGTAATTTTAAATCAAGCCAAGTTGACCTTTTCAAAAATGCTTTAAAAAGGACTAAACTTTATTAAAAGTTGATTGGAGTGAGAAACTCTAATAGCTAGACATTACTAGTACGTTACCAAAGGATTTATTAATACACTCGTAATCAAATTAAGCCAGACCAAAACTCGACAGTGTTCTCACACTTCGGGAAAGTTAGCTCGGGAGGGATTAGGCTTGGTTCACACCAGACAAGTTCATTTATGCCTCTTAAACTCAACTCATGATTGCCTTACATCGTTACCTAATTGTATTACGAGTATTAACAGTCTCATAACAGAATAGATTCACAACTTTTAAACAACAGTATTGCAACTCCAGTTAAAAACTATGTTATGTTTATAGCTCGTTAATCTGCATTTAAGGGCAAATATTGAGAACAAATTACCGAAGTTTGCGACCGAAGTTGCTACGGGTGAAAACATAAATTAAGAAACTTTCGTTATTGGACCAGCTAGCCTTGGGGATTAAAGACTTTATTTTGGGTCAGTAAACCTTGTAAGAATATAGCTTGTAAATAACACCAGAACAATATGTTTGCATCGATCATTTTTATTCAAACGCTTGTTCCGCGATAGAGCTTTCAATCCCTTTGGTTCTGGGGAACCATATCCGAAGTCCCCGGTTCTTTATCATGACACACGATATTTACATAGTAGTTCAGTACATATGTTCTACGTCAATTTCAGTTTAACCCTGAAGTGAAACGTGAACAGCATTATGAATTTGAAATGCTCTTATCCAGAATACGCACACCCATATTACCTATATAGATAAATACATAGCGAAGACCTAAGACTCAAGAACACAAGTGAGAGCAGGAAAATAAGAGTCTAGTCTCCACGTCCATTAGCCAGTAGGTACAAAAAAGAATTTACTAAAAATCATCATGGACGATGTTCATTGTAAGATGTATCACAGTTTAGTTACCTAGTAAATAATATACAGAGTGTTTTTTTTAAATGGGACAGTATGGGGAAATCCGAATCTAAAGGAGATAGAGGAAAAGTGTCCAAGGAGACATTAGGTGTTTTTTTATGTAAACAAATTTGGCTCATTAAAATTTTTGGTCAAGCGTGAGTTGTTCTTAAAAAATGATAAAGTTGGTCAATTTTTTTTTTGACGCGGGTCGACTCTGTTTCATGTAAGGATTATTTCATTGTATGGAAAGAAAAAAATCTGAACAGCAGAAGTTGGTCAAATTTAATGAAAACTAATCTTCATACAATTGCAGTATTCACCTTTTAATATTGCTACAAGTGCCTAGGCGTGTAAAAAAATATTTAAAATTATTCCATTTTTAAATTTCGATAATCCATAAGAGCTCCAGATGATTCAAGAGAAGAACATTTTTTTTAATCTTCGTAAACATCATGGCACGCGATAGTCTTGAAATTATAAAAAAAAGAATTCAAATTTGGAACGAGTGGCCCCCACGATCGCCCGACTTAACGCCATTAGATTTTTTCTTATGGGGTTACCTTAAGGGTCGAATTTATGAATCCCGATACAACTCCGTACAAGAATTAAAAGATGCTGTTTACAACACTTTAAACACAATTCATCATAAGTCTCTGTTAAATGCAACTAGAAGTGTCTTGAAGCGTGCTCGTACCTGCATAAGACAAGACGGCGGCCACATCGAACATTTACTCAAGTAATAAACCAACTGTATGAAGATTAGTTTTCATTAAATTTGACCAACTTCTGCTGTTCAGATTTTTTTCTTTCCATACAATGAAATAATCCTTACATGAAACAGAATCGACCCGCGTCAAAAAAAAATTGACCAACTTTATCATTTTTTAAGAACAACTCACGCTTGACCAAAAATTTTAATGAGCCAAATTTGTTTACATAAAAAAACACCTAATGTCTCCTTGGACACTTTTCCTCTATCTCCTTTAGATTCGGATTTCCCCATACTGTCCCATTAAAAAAAAAACACTCTGTATATGCATACTCTTTTATCATAGTATTTGTCTACTGGAAATTCAAATTTATATCATTCCATAAAAGTCATTTATAGTCTTGTAAATTACAAGTTGTAATAAAACCGTTTGGTAGTAAACTAAATATACTATATATTATTATGTTTTAGTGGGAACTGTTGAGGAGCTAAATGCATGTTCATTTGTAGGTAATGTAGATTGTAAGTTACTATTTAAGTACATTTAACTCTGTTTGTTCTCCAAATAAAATAAAATAAAATAAAATATTCGTGTACATCGAGTATAGAGATATACGAGTACCGTGAGTTGAATAGATCAACCAGATTAGTAAGTAGAATCATTGCCAATTAGGCTAAAGGTCTAAAGCAGTCGACATCATTCATTGAATTTCTATTTAAGTAAATGTATCTACTAATCTACTTCTATCTACTAATCTACTATGCGAATGCTAATAAATGCGAAAGTTTGGATGTTTAGATGTTTGGATGTTTGTTACTCAATCACGCAAAACCGGCTGAACCGATTAAGATGAATTTTGGTATACATATTTTGGTAGCCTGGATTAACATATAGAATACTTTTATTCCGGGAATCATCCCCTAAGGGGGCGAAATGGGGGGCGAAAGTTTGTATGGAGCTACGATATAAACGAGTTCCACGCGGACGAATCGCGGGCAGAAGTTAGTAAACCATAATTTTATTTTACAGAAAGCTGACATTTCTCAACTATCCTCATTGTAAAGTCTTTTAAATTGTTATCACTAAAAGCTTTTACCTAAAAGAATTTAGAGGGTGAATGGGCGTGCCGAGAAAAAAAACCTGTGGGTCGATCACGTAACTTTTCTTACGAACGTCTGTAAGATTTAAACGTCAATTTTATATGGAAAAATGGCAGTTACATTGAGATTTAACTATCAGACGCGCGTTCGGAACGTTACGTGATTACCCCCCTGGATGTTAGGTGACGTTGAATGTTTAAGGACGCAATAGTTATTTGTTATGCAAGGGTGCAAAGTTGTATTTTACCCGTGAGTGTGGAATGCAGTTGAACCACGAGCGAAGCGAGTGGTTCTAAAATAAAAGCGTGAATGTAGCGAGTGTTTCAACACACGAGAAGTAAAATACATTTGCACCCGTGTGTAACACAAAACTTTTCACCTCATTGTAGCGAGGAAAGTGCAACATGCAAAACAACTTTATTTTATTTAAATAATACGAGTAATATATATATTTTTTTAACAGTAATAATAACGTTAAGTAAAATCCCTCATTTTCACCCAATAACCCGTTTTATTTAGATTCCATCAACCAGCAATAGTCCCCATACACCCCAGCGGGTGCTGTCTCTGTGCGCGTCCCATGACACGGGCAGGGACAGCATCCGCTCGGTGTACTTACTCCTTGCATTCCATTAAATTGTCAAAAGGGCCTCTACGTGTTTGTTCAGTTGGTACTTTGTAGGTGTAACAATTTATAACCTTAAAAGGTAAAAGTGTACTGAGATGACAGCTGTCATAGGGATCAAGATTCGCTGCGATACGTATAGGATAACATAATATTCCCATGATGAATCTCTCGTATACAAAATATTCATTCCTCGCTCGGCGCGATTCATCCTGCAAGGGAGTCGAAGGATGTATTATTCGTCGTAGGAAGATGGATGAGGCACTTTAATAATAATGAAAAACAACTTTGGAAGGTAGAGCAAAGTGAAGCGCCCTCCAGGAAGGAATTTCGAGTCGCTTCAAGTGCGCATCATAGTTTCGTTTCGTGTACGTAAATATTTATGATGGACTTGCATTTCAAAAGTCTTATAATGAGAAATATTTTCACGTACGTGGTTCTGAAGTGACGTCAGCGGAAAGAGCGAACCACTTTAAATTCCTGTATTATTAAACGAGCAATATTTGTATATATGTATATACAGGGTGGAAATAATTTAAGGGCCCTGGAGGGGAAGTACCTTAAATCCTTTAGTTAGCTCATTTTACTGAAAGGAAACATGCCTTTATTTTTTTAAAGAAACAATTCTGCAATCAAAGATCTTTTAAAATTCGCTTGTCTCACCCGGGAATCCTACCAATTAAAAATTAAAAAAATAAACCCTCGCTATTTTATTATACGAATCGGTAAGATTGTTCAGGACAAAAAAAAAACGTAGAGGGATATTAAGAAGAGAAAAGAATCTTAATAATTTGTGTATCTGAACGAGGGGGGGGGGGTCATTTTGAGCAACTTATCAGTTAAATTATAAAGATTATTTTCTCTTCTTAATATCCATCTACGTTAATAAAATGTTTATGTGTTCTTCGTATTGATTATAAAATAAAATAAATATTAGTTTTGACTTTTTTATTTCAAAGACCAGTCTATTAGACAAATTTTGTCATGAACCATAATCCTACCGACTCGTATAATAAAATAGGGAGGGTTTATTTTTTCACTTTTTATTTCAAATTTTAGTTGGTTCGATTCCCGGGTGAGACAAGTGAATTTTAGAAGATCTTTGAATGCAGTTTTGTTTCTTTAAAAATGAAGGAATGTTTCCTTTCAGTAAAATGAGCTTACTAAAGGATTTAAGGTAGTCCCCCTCCAGGGCCCTTAATTTTTTTCCACCATGTATATTATATATTTGAAATATAGAGGTTTAAGGGCCGAAAAATCGATCTAGCTGGGTCGCATGTCTGGGAACATTCATTTTTTCCGTATTTTTATCCGAGCAGAGCTCGATCGCCCAGGAACTACAGCTATATTTTATGAGGTATTGTGAGGATGATCTTCATGTCACGTCATCAATCATGTCTATTGACAGACCTAAAATTACGCATTGTTTCGTCAGCAATTTCGTTAAGTATACAGCAGCAAAACGAAAGGAAAACCTTAAAATAAATCTCATTTTTTAAAGCCTGATCCCTGTCTTCATTGTGATTATTCATGAAAAATATGATAATTAGGTATCTTTCTATAAATCCGTAAAGTTTGTATTGTTATATCCTGTTATAGGGCTGCGTTGGTAGGTACGATTTCATAACTGGCTGGGCGGAATGCTAATGCGTGAATTACACCTCGGTTTTATTGGCGTACGTGCGACGCAAACGAATTGTTTAGTTAACCGTCAGCACCTAATGCTCTCTAGAACACTAAAATCGTTGTTATTTCGATTGTAGGTTACTCTTAATTTGTAGTGTATATAATATACACTACAAATTATTCTCTGGTTGTCTGGAAGAGATCGCTCTTCAGCGATAAGACCGCCTGTTGTCTACCTCTAACCTACATGTTATTGTATTGTTTCTCTCTGTAACTGCTTTTTTTGTGTGAGGTGTGCAATAAAGAGTATTTGTATTGTATTGTATTGTATACATTTATACTTTTATAAATATATGACTTTGAGCCTTCTTATGAGGCCCATAGTAAGCTACCAAGTTTCAGTGCCACATGTCATCACTGGCAACACACACTGGTCAAAGACTCTCGTACCGTATCGTCTCGTAGACCGATAAAGCCCTCCGAATTGCTAAACTTAAGTGGACTGCCACTTAAGTTTAGCAATTCGGGCACATTGCACGTAGAACCGATGGCCGTTGGGGCGGAAAGGTTCTCGAGTGGCGACCACGTACCGGAAGGCGCGGCGTGGGTAGGCCCCCCACAAGGTGGACTGATGACCTGGTAAAGGTCGCGGGAGTCCGCTGGATGCGGGTGGCGCAGGACCGGTCAATTTGGCACTCACTAGGGGAGGCCTATGTCCAGCAGTGGACGTCTTTCGGCTGATATGTATATGAAATACGTGGGTAATTTTAGTTTATAGTTATCATTAACATTGGTTTTATATAACGTTAGGTACATGTTTAAATATGTGTATCTACAACAAGGAACAAGGCTATAACCACGAAATGTAGGTAGGTACTTTTTAAAACTAATAGTTAAATACATTGACACAAAATTAAACCTGATAGAATCCGCGACAGGCTTCGTCAGCAATACGTACTAACCTAAACTAACAAAAAGGACAGTCCAGGATCGTTAGTGGCCCGAAAGTTTCCATGACACTGGCGGCGTTGCCACGCTGAATAGCCAAGGAAATCTGTTGAGCCAGGAACGATCCGGAACGAGGATCGCAGCCCCTAAATAGATAGTTAAATTGATTTGAACTGAACATTTCTAAGAAAATTATTCATTTGAATATAATTTTTATACGAAATTTCAAATTTTGATGATAGTCTTTACAACTTTTCGATAGTTCAAATACCTTTTACTGTACCAGTTACTTTATAACATTTTTCCAAACTCAAAAGTCACATGGTATTTCATTAAATCGAATAACAAATGGCTACATCACTGCCCAAAAACATGTTGTTCCTATTTACATTAATTTAACTATCTCTCTTCAGTCTTTTTAATCCACGGAGACTGAACCCTGTTTTAACCCAATCACTAATAATATGCAAATAGGTTGTCCATGGTTTAAATTGGTTTGAGGGTTTAAATCAGAGATTAACGCCGCAACCACGAACCACGACGAAGTAGCTTCATTTCCGAAAGCTATACGTGTTCAAATTGGAATAGTAGTTTATGCGACTGTACATCATGAGATACCTTAAATCACGAGTGTGGTTTTATGAAACGAGCTTCAGCGAGTTTCATAATAGGATCACACGAGTGTTTTAAGGCCTAATTATGTACAGTTGCATACACTAGTTTATCTATACATATATCATAAATCCTCAATGATGTGTTCGGGAACCATTAGAATAACCGCCA
Source organism: Epinotia nisella (assembly GCA_932294315.1). Classification (NCBI taxonomy): domain Eukaryota; kingdom Metazoa; phylum Arthropoda; class Insecta; order Lepidoptera; family Tortricidae; genus Epinotia; species Epinotia nisella. The sequence continues at coordinate 21,501,209 of OW028678.1, read as the reverse complement.
TTGCACCGCCATGGCCGACTCGATTTCAAATCGTGACCAACTAGATGTCCATAACAAAATCGAGTTGGTTATGATTTGCTCTGACCTCTGGGCTACGCTTCGAAATTTGAAAGTCATTACTTTAACAATATCGATATCTTAATGAAAATACGTACCTACAATATTACCTACGGCCAGAGACAAGAAATTTAATTTTATAATACAGTACATTACTGCAGACGCCGGGAAAGAAGGGCTTGCCGGGTGAGTAGGTATAGACGGCCGACCGTAGGGAGGCCGGATAGTGATACGAAGCCGGCAAGCCTTTTCACGGCCAGGCATGTATAGTGCTTTTCTCAAATATATGCAATGAAATAAAACAATACACCACTCACAATAGTACATTAATTTTCCCTCCAATCCCTCCATACTTAATGTTTTTTTTTACGAAAGTCGTCCGTATTTCGCGTGTGTAGTGTTTGAGCAGACCCTATTAGGGCCATTATACATAACCTGATAATAAGAATCTTAATTTCTATTATGAAAAAAATAAATGCAGAGGATTTTAAATATTGTCTATGGTCTCTGGTGACTTGCGTATAGATAATATTTTAATTTATTCATCAACACATTGAATCATACAGATTTGTTTTCTTAATAAAGTTTCGTGTGTAATAGGCATTAACGCGGATATTTTTGGTCCAATAACCATTCAGCCACTAGAAAAAATAAAAAAAATATAAATCAGCTGTTTAGCCTGTTGATGGACACAGACGCCATGTTAACATTAAAATTAAAAAAAAAATTACTTCCCGGCTTAGGCCTTCAATTTTGTATGAAATTGCTTACCAGTTCTCTCGAGTAGTTCCGCCCGAAATGTGATACTTTGAAGCCGGTTACAACGCACGTAAGGACGACATTTCATTGCATGTTTGAGAAAATCTTATTGATATAATGCTAGTCATTACTGCCAGTTTCTGAACGCAGTTTAGGGGGTTTATAGTATGTGTGTAGGTAAACATATTTTTAACCGAGCCTCAGTCCGTTTCTAAACTCGGCATTCATAACTATTAAGACGACTCCTTCAGCGTTTTTCCAAACGCGCGGTTGCGACAAACGAAAAGCGCCCGCAAGGACGAGTCAGTTTAACGTTCGTTCTAAATTCAAACCGATACCGCATACAGACGTCACGTGTATTTTGTGCACACGTCCTTACGTGTATTTTTAACTTATTTTTTTAGGTACCTTTACCTAAAAAAATAAGTTAAACTAGCTTTTACCCGCGGCTTCGCCCGCGTACTAAAAGTAATTTTAAAGTATTTTTTTTAATTACTGCCAGTTTCTGAACGAATTTTAGCGGGTTTATAGTATGTGTGTAGATGAAACTGCTTTTAGTCATTCTATAATAGTTTGTATTATGATAACGTTTGCATAATGGTTCACACTTAAAGGCTTCGCCTAATACGATTAAGTTTGTTAATTTTACAAAGTGTTTTAATTCATTGTCATAATATTCTAGGAATAATGTTGTTGGGTCGTTCTTCTTTTCGACCGACAACGCCTGTCCTTCGTCTTATTACGGCATCTCATTTGAGTAATGATGTTTATGGTTTTATAATGTTCGAATGAACGTCCATATTATTTTATTAATTAGTGATATATAATATTTCACTTTCTCTAACTAGCAATTTTTTAAATGTTTGTTTTTTTCGTAGAATGCCGTGACAGAGTGGTAAACCAAAATGTTGTCCCCACTGAAATAGTCCACTTTGTCACATGTTTTTTTTAGAAACCAACCGTAAATAAATATTTATATTGGCCAGAAAGTAAACTTTAATTAGTTCTAATGAAGAAACCTATGCATTTTTTTTAAATCGCACTTCAAAACCACAATTTTCGATAGTTCAAAAACCAAAAAAACAGAAAAACCTCGATTCATTGTCGGTTAAAAAGAAGAACGACCCTGTTACGTATACTGGCTAGTCTATCATGGGAAAACGTGTTCAATTTATTAACTATACTATCACATTTTATGTGTATGACCTTTAATATGTTACTCAAACTGTAACTAATACTAATTAATTTAAACGATGACGGCTGTATTGTATTACATAAAATTAATAGCGTACGTAGGTACTGTTGGTTACTGTAACCACAAGGTTTTAATTAGGTAGATGAGTGAAATTAATACGTTTAATGAATGTTATCTTAAAGTTTAATCTATTATTTTCGTTATATTTTGTTTTTTGACATTAGATTGTTTTTCTAGTAACATTCTACTAGTATTTTTTATACAATTTTTATTTCATATTTTTTTTATTCTTTATGTTTAATAAATTACTCTAAAAAATTAACTGACGATTTGAAAGTGCTTGTTACTAGGTCTACTTGAAATAAAGATCATTTTGAGTTTGAGTTTGAGTTAAACAATAAAGGGATGAAAGACGAATGATCCTCCAAAATCCAATTTAATGTGAGGCAGGCAAATCAATAGCAGAAGATACATAATGCTCATTTTAGTTTTTATTGTTGTGCTATTTCGAATTCAATAACGGGTTGGCGGTTAATCTGTATTCGGCCGTTTTATTCAATTCAATTTCATTTATGTCAAGTTTTTGGACCCATTTGTGTTCGTTTTAAAACCGAACAACAGCGAGTCGATCACGTAACGCATTGTACGCGCGTCAGGTAGATCTAAATGTCACTTTTTAGATGGAAAAATGACAGCTGGATCTACCGTACGTTCAAAATGTTACGTGATTACTCCTTGATTTCCGCGAATTTTAAGGTTGTTTGAAAAGGACCGAAAAATATTCCTTTGCCAACAGGGCAAGACGACAGCTCACCTCGAGGACACTCTTTTCAGACATTTAACTTGAATTGCTTTAAGTCTCTTGGCGAAAATACGGAGAAAAAGATTTTTCTCAGATATAAGATCGATTTCTCGTCCCTGTAAACCCCTATATTCCAAATTTCATCGAAATCGTTACAGCCGTTTCCGAGAACGTGATTGCAAATATTGCGCGTTTATTAGTATAGGATTACTTTGTTTTCATATCGAAGTTTTCAATGAAGCACGAAAGAAAAACAAAATGTCTTCCTAAAACATTAATTTATACATTTGTAGCTGCTGAACATCAGCCCACATCAAATTAAAAACAATGCCTTTGACTTTTTAATACAATAAAATGGGTTTTGGCTTCGTTTTTTCCGGGCGAATGAAGAAGTGTATAGACACTTAAAATGTTATTGTTTTTCCGCCCAAACGTAATTGTTACACAAAAATAATAGTCGCAGCAAAACTCCAACGGCGCTGATGTCAGAAGTTTCTATTTATGTCCCTTGAAAGAAATAGCCGACATGAAACTCAACAGTGTCCAGTGAGAAGGATGGATGCCAGACCGACGGCTGCCAGACTAAACCATATCGCTAATAAATAACATTTTGATTTTACTTTATTGACGGACGTCACACACAAGGCTATTGTACCAGTAGATTAAAATACAGGAAACTGCGGCGGGTAGGATAACAATAAACTTTGAGCCGAATAAACTTTATATATATAGGTCATTATCGTCTATTACGAATTTAATAGTAGATTGTTAACCAAGGGTTGAGTCACCCATTCCAGTCGAGATATTTAGTTCAAGGCCAATAGTTCGAGACTGAAATGGATGGCTTTCACCCGAGTTAAACACTCTACTTATTTCGAATAATAGGAATATAAACAACACACAGGAAATACAGCATCAAAAAAAAATTACAAAAAAATTACATTTGTTACAATTATGTATTTATTATTTTTCTAAATGGCTTTAATAACTTTAACTGATTTAAATTACAACTTTTTAGATAACAATACAATACAATACAAATACTCTTTATTGCACACCTCACACAAACAAAGCAGTTACAGAGAGAAACAATACAATAGAGGTAGACAGCAGGCGGTCTTATCGCTGAAGAGCGATCTCTTCCAGACATCTTCGAGATAACGTTACCGTAATAACTAACAATAAACATCAAAAAAACAATTCAGTTTAACGAAGTGTGGCTGTTTAGGGTTTTGCCATTGGTCATTTTTTTTTTTAATTACTTTTCAGCCCTAGGGGCGACATGCCTCACTTTCAACCCGCTATTCAGATAAACAATGACCTACTTTCAGAGTGTGAGAGATGAAAATAGATTTTTCCCCCTGCTCAAAATTGTCCTTTTACGTGTGACTAATTACGAATACAAATCCTTAATTGGGTTACGCGAATTTTATACGTAGGTACCTGTAAAATTGAAATTGACAACAATTTGTTACAATTGTATACATCTTTTTAAAATTGGAATCCTAAGTATTTCTGGGTCGTACACCCGTTCTTTTTTATAACCATTTGAATACTTGAAAAAATTGTAGGTGAAATACTTGTAAAAATACTATATGGGTAGATCATCATCATCATCATCACGTCAGCCAAAAGACGTCCACTGCTGGATATAGGCCTCCCCCAAAGAGTGCCACAATGACCGGTCCTGCGCCACCCGCAACAAGCGGACTCTCGCGAACCAAACCAAATTCGAGTTTCTGATGAATGAACGAAAACTAATTTGGCTAATCTTGTGTGTTAAATATTATATTTTATCAAATTAAGAATAATAGGAGACGATCCTTCGATCTCTCTTCCGTCTTCTCATTAATTAATTAATTGGCTACTTGAAATTTTTTCCCAGTGCCATTCGAACCAGTTTTCTGAGAGGATCAAATGTTTGTACGAGACAAGCTGCAATTAGAGCACGGACACTCGCTGGCGGCAGCCGAAACGGCTCATACAAATTGACATAGTATTATGACGTCACAGCTTTATCTTCGTACTAACCGTTGTATGGCAAATAACGTAAATGGCTGTTTTAGTCGTGAAATACTGCGTTTAGGTCCACAGGCATACAATAAATATTTTTTACACTTTTAATTTACACTTCTTTGTAATAATTTGATGTTTTACTACAAAATCTGTAGGTAGTTAACACAACGTTATAAATTTTGACGTGAAGAAAGTAACCCTATCAACGCTCTCTGACACTCTTTTGTTTAATTGTTTTTGTCACGAATTTATGTCTCTTTCTTTCTTTCTTAAGAATAGCACTGCAGTATAAATCCCACACCTCATTGCTGATGACGCAAAATTATAGCTGATTGGTTTGATTGTCCAATACTTCAGTATTAGATTGGGGAGGTCAAATTTACCTTGATTATGTACGTTTATAACCTCCCTATGTATGTCAGTTTATGTTGTTAAATTATATGTAAGCTTCGTATTGTGTAACCTAACCTACTAATTAAAATGTAACTAACACCTGTTATATGGGTCGATGAAGACATGAAATAAAAGATTTCATTAATTGCGCTTTGTCCATAGCGTAAGTAGAGTGGGCCGTGTCTTCGTAGATTGAACGATCTAATAGTAGGTACAATACATATACACACATTAATGTGTTCGTAGATGACTTGGTGAAGGCTCTCGGTAAAGCTGTGACCCCTATTTTTACGACCGTAAAAATGATATGGTGTCACCTCCACCATCAACTAATGGACGATAAAGCAAACGCCTTCCCCGAATTTTACTTTCCTTTTACTTACCGCTAATTAAGCTGAAGGATTTACTGATGCCCATTTTACGAAATTTCACTTGTAGGTACAGCTTTCAAAAGTCAAAGTCAAAGTGATTTATTCTTCATTTTAGGCATATTACATGCACCTATGAATGTCGATAAACTACCACCGGTTCGGAAAGAAAACCTCTGCCTCGAGAAGAACCGGCGCAAAAAACTCGGCGAGGTGTCATTTTTTCAAAACAGTATACAATATATCATTTCAGTATCAGAGTATTATAAAATTTTAAAATTACATTGCTAAAGTAGTAAGCCTATTTATTTTACGACAGATTTCTAGTGCAGGATTTTATCGCTGCCAAATATCCCTATCCATGATGTAGTCGTTTATCTTATAATTTGCTTTGATTCACATACGCTGGTAGATTTTTGACTAGTAAAAGTGTTCATTATCAGAATAATATCTTAATGTGATAAATATTATCAGAAAAATATCGTAATGAACAGACATCGTAAATTGTGTAGCATTTTCGCTGCAGCATGGTTGTGTTAACGATGTTGGTAAAGACAATATCAATCAAAATTGTTAATTAAGGCTAATATTAACATTGTTAACGCTAATTAAACATAACAATTGAAATTGTTTATACCAATTCCGTTAATAACACTACGCTGCACCGAAAATGCTACAAAGTTAACGATGTCTGGTAATGAAATAGGTAATGCACTTGGTTCTCAATGGCACTTTTACTAGTCAAAAATCTACTAGCTTATTTGAATTTGTCAATAATTATAGGCCTTTATTCATCCCAGTGAGTAACGAATGCTACCCATACTTCTGTGGGTCGATCACGTAACTTTTCTTGCGAACGTCTGTAAGATATAAACGTCAATTTTATATGGAAAAATGACAGTTAGATTGAGAAATAACTGTCAGACGCGCGTTCGGAACGTTACGTGATTACCTACCCCATTGGTTATCCATTGGTTTTATTTAAACTATATAAGCGAATTAAGTAAATATTATTAATTTGTTTTCATCCATCTATTTACTTTAGGGGATTTTCGCTATATTATGATAAATTATTGACAAAGTAAATATATCGAAAAAAAAAACATTAAAGCTTAAAGCGTTTTAATTTATTTCTTCTTTTATTTTCTGTATTGTAACGAATAAATAAATGAGTTGAGTTGAAAGCTTTTTGGTTCGCTTTCATGCGTCAATCATCTACTATTGTCATGAATATGTATTTTTAACCGACTTCGAAAAAAGGAGGAGGTTCTCATTTCTGTTGAATTAAAAAAAAAAATGTTTGTTACCTCAGAATTCCGTCATTTATGAACCGATTCGTACAATTCTTTTTTTATTTGAAAGTATATGCTTCCAGGTTGATCCTATTGTTATCAAAACTTCAGTTGGATGATGGGAACCATGAGGAATTGTGGGAACTCTTCAAATATTATGTAGTATTACGCATGTAGTAATTTCGGTATTTTCTATTATAACTACTGTGTTTACACCCGGAATTTGGTGAAGTGGAACTGATGACTTATGTAACTCGTACTTAAAACTGTAAAAGTACGTTACTGATTCTGATATGATTCCGTTGAAATAGCAACTAATGAAGTCCTAAATGTCAAGTGTACCAAATCGACGGAGCTCCTCAAATATTATCGGCCCACATACAGTGATATGGTTTTCGTCTGTAATAATCAACGTATTTACTCTCGGAAAGCAGTCCATGTGGTAAAGTGGAATGGAAATGTGGAAATGTTAATTTGGCTTGGCGGAGTAGGTACTAAATTGAAGTCGGTTAAAACTTTGTATTTAAAGTAAATTATGTTATTAATAATCCTGTAACAGAGTAGGTGTAAAAACGTTTCAGTTCTCATTGTTTGTTTTTATGAACACATTAGAAACAGTCTACGCTGTCTTCAGCCCCGCTACTCTGTCACTCGTTTCAACCTCAACTGACCACTAACCCACAAATATATCTTAACGCCGAGGGGCGTAGTAACTAAGCGTAGGCAGAGGTCTAGTTTCGTTAGGCGTGACGGGTGGGGTGAGGAGCATTAGCGCGTTCCGAATAACAAACAGCCCAGAACCCCCTGGGGCTTACCCTGTCTACGACCTGACCTCATGGTTATGAGTGTTATGACTAGTCACTAGTGTTATTTAAATATGAAATAACTAGGTAAGTAATTGACACCTCTTTCATTTAAAGGTCGTGAGTGTACAGTCACGGACTTTAATCTTTGAGCCATTTAGGTGTCAACTAATTTTGGTTTTTAATAGTTCAGCTATGAATATCCAGTAAAAGGTGAGCTTTAAATAGTTCAACGATTAAAGTTCGTGACTGTACTCGGTTATTTAAATACTTTACCTATGTTACGGTTATCTAAATGTTTTTTTATACTTGTTGACTTTAATGTTTGAATTTAAGACTTCGTACACTAAACTATAATGATATACTTTTTTTTCTATGGAGCTCCCAACTCAACGGAAAAAATAATTTTGACAACTAAAATGAATTCGACCAATCACGTGGCGCCTTTACTGAACTGTAATTTGACCAATGGTACGTCGCGTTGGCTACAGCACAAAAGACATCAACGACGTTGAGCCGGCACTTCTGATTTGCACTTCGTTTCAGCAGGGCTCAGATTTTCATTAGATACCAAGTTTGATTCATTATTTCTGTTGACTCGTATAAAAAGTGTTGTATACAATAGTTACACAATTACCTCTTAAATTCTCGTAGGTACCCATAACACGGTACTCGACTTTAAGAGCCCTCATTGTGTAACGATTGTATAAAATACTATTGCTTTTCCAAATTGTTTTCCTTGAAACCGCGTGACGATTAATGCAGGGTTTGTCTAATCTGAGTATAATTTTGTATCACTTCAATTTCTATCGATCCGTTTTTTTTGTTTGCTTGTGCATTTAAACGAGTTCATTAACTGCTTAAATATACTAAATTCTTATTTTGACACTCGCTCGACAGCGGCCGTGTGCATTCAGCGACACCTAATGTAATTCGTATTAAATCTGATTATAGTGCATCACGCTCACACACATTGAGCTACACGCTAGCGCGAGCGAGTGCGTGCAATTCGTTTCCCATCCTATTCCAATAGGTTAGGTGTGAGCACATACGATAATATAGTTTCTGGCATTATGCCATGCATGTCTCGCTAGTTGGTTTAGGTAGGTACGTGGAATATTTTTTGTTGAAATGTTTTCTCATTTAATTACCAGATGTTTATTGGTTTTGGCAGCTGGCGACGCACTACGTAATCTTAGGTGTTCATTAGAACGACCTTTATGGCCTTATTACTGGATCGAGGTAATCGATTAACGATTCTACACGGCAACTCTTCACTATTGGGTAGTCAAAGTCAAAGTCAAAGTGATTTATTCTTCAATTTAGGCATATTACATGCACCTATGAATGTGAATAAACTACCACCGGTTCGGAAAGAAAACCTCTGCCTCGAGAAGAACCGGCGTAAAAAACTCGGTAGTTTATTTCCTGGGCTGGTTATTCGGTACGCATATATGCGCCTCACCTCACCCGTCACGCCTAACGAAACTAGACCTCTGCTCCGCTATTCTGTAACTTGTTTTAACATCACCTCACCGTTCACCCACAAGTATATCTTGCTGCCGCGATTCGTAGTAACTAGGCGGGGTTTCTATTTAAATTTATAACATGGTGTCATTACACGGATTGAATAAACAATCAAATTATCACAACATGTAAATAGTGAATTACAAAAAGCAATACATATTTTTCTAGAAGAAAGTCATGACTCTGCAGTAATTAGTATGAGCCCTTTTTGCGGTCACTAGCAATGTCTAATTTTGACTATAATTTTTGCCTAATATGTACGAATAACGAGTACCTAATTGTAGTTGGTCCCATACATACATTTGAAACAGCATCATGAAAATAAAACACCCCAGACACAACAAACTTCGCTTGCTCTACTAACTATGTTCTTACATAGTTAAGAACCATCTCTATTAGACAAGACGTTCGTTTAAAAAACCGGACTCAAATCGCTTTGTCAGTTTGGAAGCTATGATGCCACAAACAGATACACACACACACACACACATACACATATACAAACACAGATACACATGTGTTTACACATTTTTAATACCCCCGTTTTCGTCTGGAGTTAAAATTAGGAACCTAGCCTTTTCCTCTAAGTACCTATGGAACAATATATAATAGGCATGATGACTAAAAATTTTTCCCGATGCCATTTGAACCAGTTTTTGGAGAGGAACAAATGTTTGTATGGGAGCAACTACCATAAAAGAACATAAATACCCAAAAAATTGAGTTAAAGACGGACCTCGCTGGCCCCACCCGAAACGCTTCATACTGATTGACTCAAAGTTATGACGTCACACTTTAGTATTTTGAACTAATCATTGTAGGGGAAATCAAGTAAATTGCTGTTTCGGTCGCGAAATACTGCGTTTAGGTCCATAGTTGTCATACAATTTTGTTTCTATAAAAGCGTAAGGATTCTATTGGTAGCTTTAAATTAACACCTGGACAATAAAAAAATGCATTTTTTTTTCTAAACTTTCAAGGTTCATATATTTTATGATATTAATTATATTTTGTAATTTATACTTTATTACAATAATTTGATGGTTTACTATCCATTTAGCAACACTATGTTATCAATTTTAACATGAGTCATCATGCCTATTCCAATCACAACAGTGATACACTTGACTGTTGGGGCTTAACGTTAGCCAGGGATTAACGTGTAGTTTCCGAAGAGCTTTTGTCAGATAAATAAAACATTTCACTTAATTAACTCTTCAAAACAAAAGTCCTTAGTGAAATCCCTAGAGGAGCTGCTTCTAAAGCCCGAATGGAATAGAAACATTGAAATACCTATCCTCTTTTTGCTGTCACCATGCGTGTAGGACCTACACTGTAAGTACTTACCTCTAATTAGGATTACGTACCAAAAAGGTAAAATAGGAACCCTTCTGGTGCGGCTCTTTCTGTTAGTCCGTCTGTCACATCGATACATATCTCAGCGGCGGAATTCGATGGCAATGAACTGACAACTTGTATGTACATATATAAAATGTCAAATTTGGAAATAATTTATAATAGCAGATTCTTTTATTGTAACGGATATATTATCAATTAAATAGTTACCAAGAGGCAAAATCCAACAAAAAATCAGACATCAAAAAAAAAAGCTCCTGAAAAGTCGGAATAAATATTAATAAATGTTTTAATCTTTGTTTTGGTTCATTTACATTTGCTTTAAAATATTAAATATAAATCAAACAAAAAAGACAATGAATGCTTAATTTAAATCTATATAACTATGTACTTCCGGGTGGAAAGTTTGTTGGATTCTTGAATAAAGCATCTTGGAATAACGTTTTAAAATAAAATAAACAAAAAAACGCTATTATAAATTAATGTTTTTCGAAACCGTATTTTGCCTGGAGTATGCGGAATTTATTTATTTATTTATTTATTTCATTGTATAGTCATGTACATAGCAATTTAGGTATTTCACAATTTGATTTGCATAAGTCAGCCCATGACGCCCTGAAAGGACACACAACATAACTTAACACGTTCACGGACAGTACGTCCACAGGCGTAAATTGACACCCTCGTGATACGGCACTACGGCTGTGGACGGTGATCTTCACCGCAACATATCTGCCACTCCGTCCACGGGCGACACATTTTCATAGGATTATAATGAAGGCGGACATGTTGTGCCGCTTTAGGTACATTACAATTTTTCCTAGTGCCGCAGCAAGAGCTTAAAGGGCCACCTCAATTTTACATGAGGGGAATGACGCGTGCTGTGACACAATACGTCTGTAGACGTACGGCTGTGGCCGTGCTGCCACAAGAGGAGAGTTTGAGTTTGTAACAAATTACATACATACCTGAACGAAACAGCGGCGGCACAATATTTGCCTAAACAGTGATGTGGCAGTACGTCCATGGCCGGACAAAAAAATGTATGATTTTTTTATGTGCCACATCACACAATTTTCAGAATGGTGCTGTGTCCGTGAACGTGTTAAAAACTAACTACTAAATTTTACTTATATAGGTATGCACTGCACTTGCACATTGCGCTATCACCTTCCGCTGCGCTTGCACTGGACGGGCCGCAAGACACAGAACGCATTCGGTCACGCATTCGGTGCTTTTGCTAATTTAAAACACAATACTCCCGAAGCTGTTTAGGTATTCAAGCAATGAATGTATTTCGATATTGTTAACAGTAAGCTCTCAAGTGCTTCTTGGTCTCCAACATAATTATAGTATTTATATAAAAGTGTAAAACCGAAAAACTGGAAAAGCCGGTTTTTATAAATCTTAAACCCGGTTTTTTCGATTTCGGTGAAACCGGTTTTGTGACCCCTACATCGGTGTAACCAACCATGTGCACGCATGTATGTGTATGTGCATGCCACGTACCGGAAGGCGCGGCGTGGGTAGGCCCCCCACAAGGTGGACTGATGACCTGGTAAAGGTCGCGGGAGTCCGCTGGATGCGGGTGGCGCAGGACCGGTCAATTTGGCACTCTCTAGGGGAGGCCTATGTCCAGCAGTGGACGTCTTTCGGCTGATATGATGATGAGTATGAACCATGTGCAACAAATCCTCAAGTGCGACCCATGGCAGAAAAAAACAAGGTAACATGTCATTCCCGTGACAGTTCGTGACGTCGTTTGTGTGACGTAGGCAGGATACATCGTCGGGAAAGACATACCAGTACCATACGCAGTACCTGTTGTGCCTAAGAATCTCCTAATTTCGCGAATTCCTAATCTCTTAGCTGTCCCACGGGCGCGCACCGTCTCCCATAGAAACTCTCCCATCCTTCGAGCACCATTCAGTGCCCAGAATCGCTACGCGCTACGCACGTAGTCGATCCCGTGGTTTTCCTCGTATGTAACGGAAAGCGACTACGGCGTAGGGACGCATACGTGTCGTCACGGGCCTGGAATGGGTTAACGCGCTTCTGTCGCTAGTACCTGATTGTGACGTATTTGCAAGTAGATGGACGGACGTCTGTCTGCAGTATTGTGAGACGATAGATAGTCGATAGTGCCAATTATTATTAATTTGTATTGTGTTGTTTTTTCTTTTTCTTTTTTTTATAAAAATGGAAATCTAATATTGTTATTGAAACTGAATTTTCCAACACCTTGGTGCAAACTATAATGGAGTGTTCATTTTTTGTGCAAATAAATACCTTGTTTTTTTTCTGCCATGGTGACAAATCTATGAGAGATCACAATTTATTTACGCTTCTGATCCTCTAAAACGTTTCGGTTTCTTGAACTCACCCTTATTTTAATGAAAAAGGGTACTAACCAGTATACCAGTTCGCGTACTAAAAATAATCATCAGTGATTTAAATTTATTTTAAATGCATGTCTGAAATACGTTAGTGATTCATGCTTTTGGCACATAACCATTTTGTCAATGGCGTGACGTCAGATTTGGACAAGAGAACAGTCTTCATGATGCATTCATGCTCTCTGACACTCTTTTTTGCTTCATTGTTTTTGTCACGAATAAATGTCTCTTTCATTCTTTCTTTCATTGAACAAGGGATACTATATATATTCTACATATTAAATAAGTGAGGAGAGTAAGGGGTTGTTAACTTTTGACCACCACTGGCCGTGTACGAGAAGACGAGTACAGATTGAATTGCACCTTCATACCGATACACATTCTACTTTCTACTGCGAGCTATTAAAAATAAAAAAAATCTACATACTTCTTGTCTTGTAATTAGGTCTACAATAAACTAATATATTTTCCTTAAAAACAACAAGAACGTCATCAATTAAATAGTTGGCACAACGTCAACTTTCAGCAATCTGTTCGGTGAAATTGGTCGATTCAAATGATGATCCGCCTTTGATTGATGTGCCAATAAAACGAGTAATGCTTCATGCGAGTAATACTGTTACTACTTATAACTAAGTGGGACTAATAAATACTTACAGTTATTCCGTTATAAGATTCATTATAAGGGCCATCAGTATATACGTACAAGGTGCCGTTCAAACATACAAACAAAATGCATAATTTCAAGTAACATACATACGTCCAGAAGTCATAACAAACTATTATCATCTTATCTTATCTACTTGAGGGCCCTTTCGGATACACTTCGACCCAGTGGGATCTTTTGTGCATTTGCCCTCCCCTTTATAGCTACTCCCAAGCTCGCTCCATCATTTCCACAAAACGGATGATGCAGCTCAGTGGGAGCGCCCTGAATTCCTTTGGTTGCGGATAGCCGTTACTAAAGTGATTCATTCTTTGTCTGGCAAGGGCAAGCCGTCCTGTGATATCCGTGCTGTTGTCGTAATAAATGTCCGAATATGTCTTCTCTACTGTTTGATTCCCTAAGAGAGCTAGGACTGGAAATTCGTCTTGACCATGTACCGTCCTACTCTCGATTCGAATTGTGCGGTCTATAACTCTACATCGTGTAGACTCTACAGTCTACACTCTCGAGTTTTCTCTGTAAATTACTGCCAATCCTGGCACAATGAGTCTTGCATGGTCGCCGCGGGCCAATCGTCCTATCTTTACGAGCTACCATTCCACTTCCAACAACGACAGTAAGAACAGACGTATATTTAATGTGGATGAAAACGTGGTCTTGCTTTATGTATCCCTCGACTCCACTGGGAGTGAAGCGATTTTAAAAGGATAACCAACTCCGCATAAACCAAGAATTGAGAGTAGTAGGATGTTGGCATCAATGAGCTATTAACAAAACTAATGCTTGATCAAAAACACATTAAAGTAAGCTAACAGTAAATGAGATTACAGCATTTTTTTTATATTTCAATAAAGTGACTTGATTTAAAAATTCTATATGTACTTATAATTATTAACCCTGCTTACAAAATTTCACCAAAATCGGTTGCAAAATGCGTCCTGTAGCGGACAGCGGGACAGACACCGGACACCGAAGAGGCAATCACGTACCTAATAACGTTTCGAACGCGCGTTAGGACAATAAAATTTAACTGTAATTTTTCCATATAAAATTTATCTTTTAGATCTACCTAACATAAGTACAATGCGTTACGTAATCGACCTGCATATACGAACGATTTTCGGCTCAAGCTGATGCATAGAACTTCGTTCGCGTCGCTCGCTCGTTCGAATAGAGGAGTTCTCAAGCTGATGCATAGAACTTCGTTCGCGTCGCTCGCTCGTTCGAATAGAGGAGTTCTCGGGTTCATGGCATAATTTTCGTTTTGGAAAGAAATACGTACGTACGTATTTGCGAGTTCAGGGGCGCTCGTTAAACCGGGTCCGGTAGGTTCGTGTACAGAATGCGAATATCCCTGTAATGTTAGCCTAGCTCCGTATTAGTCTGTAGCTGCGCCTTTGTGAGCAAACTTGAGCGCGTATCAAAATTGAACATATTTAAACCTTCAACCATATCAGTTTCAGTCAGGATAATGAGTTGGTTGAGAAGGTCTTCAGAAGTGTAAGATAGACGTAGCGAACCTAAGCTAACTGTCGACTAAGTTATATCTATAACGTTATACACACTGGCACCGTCTCACCTCCAACGGACTACTTCTAAAGCAGGTGCAGCGGCGGAAAACGCCGAAAATCTGAAATGTAATAAATATAGAGGCCTCGGCAGAGAGTACAACTTTGTATCCTTTGGTGTCGAGGCCCTCGGTCCGTTGGGTCCCAGTGCGCATAAGTTATTTGCATAAATCGCGAAACGTCTGGTTAATGTAACTGGTGACCGAAGAGCTGGCGGCTTTCTCGCGCAACGCATCAGCATTGCAATTCAGCGAGGAAATGCCGCCAGCTTCCTCAGTACAATGCCTCGAGGGCCTTTTTTAGATTTAACTTAGTTTTAATTTAATTTAGTTAATGTTAATCATGATCTTGTATTTACTTAATAACATTATTAATTAAAAAAAAATTATATGTGTTACTAGCCATCTGAAAGGACGTAAGCATTATTATTGTTCAGCAGAATTTTCATTTACTTTTACAAGGAACCGTTATTTCCGGAAACAAAGAATTCATTCGGCAGACAAAATGGCGGTCGGTTACGTAACATACAGTTAATAAGGTTTATTTTTTCAAATTAAAAATAAATCTTATGTTTTTATAACAAAATAGTGTTATATTTGTATTTCTTATGGTAAAAACTATATCAAAAATACTTTGAATATTTAATTTTGATAGATGAAAATCTTTTATTTGTAATGTTATTTTTTTTTTGTATTTAATTTCCTACTTGATGTGTAAATTGGTTTTATGAATAAAATATGAATATGAATATCCTGAAACCGTATTTTGAAAAATACGGTTTCAGAGAAAAATTGCTTTTCAACACAACGTGAAAAAAAACGGTAGAAAATGTACAGTGATTTGCAATCTAAGTACCAATTTACTAGCATTATATCACTGTTTTTATGTTGGCAACCAACGATATATTTTCACAAGGGTGTTAAAACTTGACTTACAGAGTTCTTTTAAAACTTGCAAGAAACGAAATACTTCAGCTTTCAAAAGTACCTGCTTAGTTCATATTCTTTTTGTTTTAATTAAAGCTTTAGCCAACTATCCTAACGCCAACTTTTAACAAAAGATTAATCGTGCGGTTTTAAAGTAAGAAAAGAGCTGTTTTGTTTCACTCTGTGCAAATTCCCAACATTATTTTTTCCTCGTTCCTTTGCTTTTCTTTTACGATTTTGCTGCAGTTGCTAGGATGAATAAAATAAGAAAAAATATATATCGTATTTCTCATGGTGGAGCATTATATAGGTTTCTACTGTAGTGTTCGGTTCACTAGATTGACCAAGAACTGTGGGGTACGACTAGGGTTGCCAGGTTTTTTTTGGACAAATATTACCAAAGTCATATAAATCATATAAATAAAGTACCTATACATAAAAAAATAAGTATTTGTTTATTTGTAGTAGAAAATAAATACTGTCACGTTTTGTTGTTAGTTAGTTGCGTTCGGAAACTATTTTGTAATTTTCGTAAACCATATTTTAGTTATAGTTTATGAATTTGGAATGTATGATAATGTAGTATTTTAGCGTACTTTATGTGCTTTGTATATTATAAAGTACGCGGAGCCAAAATATAGTACAATACTATACAGGGTACTAAAATATTGAGTTAGGGCACCTCAAAGTTGTCTCAAAAAGACCAAGTTCGTTGTCAATGTTCGGAGCGCACCGGCATCCCCGCACCCCTCCCCACCAGTCATTCATAACAACCGTGAGTCACGCTCGGGCGCCTTCCCCCGCCCCGGCACCCCGCCGCCACCTCAAATTGATACGAGTAACACAAGTTGCTGGCGGCCAGCCTGATGTAAATGTAAACTACCCTCACTACATCACATTTTTTGTGTCTAGTTTGTTTACATTCGAATCGATGACCACACTACAGTCATTATTAACTATTTTTGAAAAAATAACTTTTTTTTTCATAAATAATCAATTATTAAATTTGATACTCATAAAAAAACAGCCCTGTATAATATAGTACCTACGGCTGGCAACCCTGGAGACTAGGTTTGAACACAGGACTGAAAAACACCTTACAGATGACCGGAGCTATACAGCACTAAATAAATACATTAAATAAATAAATAAATACTTGTTTTGTAGCGTGTTTCTTATATGTACAATAAATTCGTACAGTCAGGAGTATTAATATTAAATATACGTACATAAAAAAGAACATTAATATCCTGTACATGCCTTTATGACATTGACAGTAGCGTCCTGTACAGATATTTATGTCCTTATTTATGTACGTATACTACTACCCCTGACTACATGTCTGTTCTTGTTAATGAAATAAGACAGATTATATTAACGTCAACTCGATTAGTTTCTGTTTGCGTCAACCAAACTTCTAATCGAGTTATGGATAAATGCACAGTGAGCCGCGACAAATGAGTTCCTAACTTACACTAGTTTATGCAAAGGAGAGGTGCGAGTTCGGAACAATGAGGGTGTTTGTGTTATGCTTAAATCGCATGAACACGTAGAAATAGACGCATGCTAGGCTAGGTACTTAATAAGGCCTGTTTGCATGTTTGTAAATGGACGACTGGTTCAAGTGGTACTCACATCACACGCACCACTAAACTTTACTCAGATATTATAATTGAAAAACTTTCGTGTTTGGATGTTTGTTAACAATCACGCTGAAATAATTAAATGGATTTGGATAGGTAGTTTATGACTAGGATTAATACATAGACAACTTTTTATCCTGAAAACCGTCCTCGAAGGAGATGAAAGTGGGGGTAATAGTTAGTATGACACTTCAAAACTTACGCGGACGAAGCCGCAGGCAAAAGTAGGTACATATATATAATAACAAATTGTACCTATATACCCACGCAAATCGAAAAGCGCTATAGATTGTATCATGAGTATCCGAGCGCTTTTTGATTGCTCGAGTTTTGACGGCGTTCCGTTTATGATTAGGTCTGTCGTAAGCATTTACTGAACATTTCTGAAAATATAAACATTTATGTTATACTCCGACGGTTCCTTCTAGTCGTGTTTTTAGTGTCGTCGATGCTTTGAAACTCCTTTTTTATGTTATTTTTATTACCGAGAGGAGCAGTGTTATTGCGCGCTGTTTCACTTTGTTCGCTTTGTTCCGTACCTACTTAAACGGAGGGTCAGTCGGTGGTGTTGTGCGGTTAAAGACTGACAGTTACGTTTCCTCGATTAGAAGCAGCCCCCCCTATTCTGTAACTTGTTTTAAGCTGAGGTGAGCTTAAAACAAACCTCACTCACAAATATATCTTGACGCCGCGATTCGTAGTAATTAAGCGTAGGTAAAGGTCTAGTTTCTTTAGGCGTGACACGTGGGGTGAGGCGCAGCGCGTAGCGAATAACAGCCCTGTACACTTAACTTATATGGCTTGCCTGAGTGATCCGCGACCGGCAGACAGAGTTCTTTAGGGTTCCGTAGCTAAAAGCCTGAGGGAGAATATAACCCGAATAGGTAACTATAGTTTGGAGTAACCATAATGAAACTCCGGAAGAGACTACTAAAATAAATAAAAATAAATAGCTGGGTCGTTCTTCTTTTCGACCGACAATAGCCTGTCCTTCGTCTTACTACAGCATCTCATTTGAGTAATGATTTTACGGTTTTATAATGTTCGGAAATGAACGTCCATATTATTATATTAATTAGTATTATTTAATATTTTAGTTTCTCTAACTAGCATTTTTTTAAACGTATTTTTTATCGTAGAAGTCCGTGACAGAGTGGTAAACCAAAATGTAGTCCCCACTGAAAGAGTCCACTTTGTCACATATTTTTTTTAAAAACCAACCGTAAACAAATATGTATATTGGCCGGAAAGGAAACTTTAATTAGTGTTAATGAAGAAACCAATGCATTTTTTTTTAAATCACACTTCAAAATCACAATTTTGGATAGTTCAAAAACCAAAAAAAAAGGAAAACCTCGGTTCATTGTCGGTAAAAAAGAAGAACGACCCACCTACATTTTCTTCTTATTTTACGTGACTCTGACAACATTCATATCACGTCACATGTAACCAACAAAATGAGAAGCACAAACACGAGGTTCTTTCATTAATTTAAAGAAATCTCTTGTCACAAATAAATGCTAACGAACCTCAATGCATTTTTTTTAATCGCACTTCAAAATCACCATTTTCGATAGTTCAAAAACCAAAAAAAAAGAAAAACCTCGGTTCATTGTCGGTAAAAAAGAATAACGACCCAGCTATTCAAGTGGATAGGGTTATTTTGTTACTTCTGGTAACAATCCCATGTGTTACCATTACCACTAAAGTGACTATAGGATTTTATTTTACTAGTAGTCGCCACTAACAGATGGTAAAATATATTCCCAGTCCCGTTCGTAAACACATTACAAGGATTTTAGTTAGTGGATCCCAAACTATGCTAAGCCTGTATCTAGGGAGCCAAGAAAAGCACCCGATTCGAATTTTTCAGTCATGTCTTCATTCTGTTGAATACGGCCCCTATGTGCGCTGTATGATCCATCAAATTATTGTTATTTTTTTGTTTTGCCACGTTCTGTTTACTTAAAGTTCTGAATCTATATTTGTCTGCCTCACCTTACGGTTAACTGGTAGTGCAGTGGCGGTGGCGGTGTGCTTTATGGCATAAAGTCTTTCTTCTTTTGTGCAATCAATAAATCAGTATCGATACTTTGATAGCAAAATCAGTTTTCTGAATCGATAAAAAAAAACCACTTAGAACTTTGAGTACGCTTACGCCTTTGAGAACAGAATCTCATTAAAAGATGAGACATAAGTATATAATATACAAGACATAGACGTGATCGGCGAACGGCGCGCGTTTCACAATAACGACTTGCGGTCGAGCGTATTCAAAGGGACTTGCCTCAGTATTATTTAAGAAGTATTGTTAGGTCCTGGGTTCTTGGATGTTTTATATGTATAAGTATTAGTATATAGTATCTATAACACAAGCCTTATTGAACTTACTATATAGGCCAAGTTCAATTTAAATATAAATATCTTGGGGCAATTCACACCAATTGATCTAGTCCTAAACTAGGCAAAGCATGTACTATGGGTACTAGACAATGGATAAACATACTTATATAGATAAATACATACTTAAATAGATATTAAACATCCAAGACTCGAGAACAAACATTCGTATTCTTCATACAAATATCTGCCCCGACCGGGGATCGAACCCGGGACCTCAAGCTTCATAGTCAGGTTCACTAACCACTTAGGTTATTCGATTTGTGTAAGAATGTCCTCTAATATTTATTTATTATTTATTGTTGTCAATTTAAACGAATTGTTTTTTTTTTTGGCAATATTAAATAATGACATGAATATGGTGGTAACTACTGGGATTTTCCCCAGTAGTTTCACCTGGTAGCAGATGGGGTAAATAATCACTATGAAAGAAAGAAAGAAAAAACATTGAAACAACTATGGAGGTATTACGAGAACAATATTCCTTTGCTATTCCGCTAAAAAACGTGCAGGTCGATCAGCGGAGATCAAATGCAACTATTTGCGTATAAACATGCAAATAATTACAGTAAACCACCACCAATATTGAAAAAACCTCGACACGTGTTTCGCCTCTCTACGAGGCATCATCATCATTCCGCAAAGTAACGCCTGATTCAATAAATTATTTAACTATGGAGGTAACAGATGGGGAACAATCTACGTGTCTACTTTTTTTGGTTTTTAATAGTTAAGCTATGAATATCCAGTAAAAGGTCAGCTCTAACGATACGTGCACAGTTAAGACGCGCAGCACGAAGTTTTCCCGTTCTTGACCTTTCCTTTACAGTTGTTTGTTTTATGGCCGACTTCAAGACATTGTGAGCCGGGCGGGAACCTTTTTGTAGTCTGCAAGAAATGCAGACGCCTGACCGGAATATCAAACGGTGATATGGCCAATAAAGGAAAAGGTACAGTACAGGGAGGGAATAACATGACGACCCGGAGAAATCTGGTTAAGTAAATGGCTTGACTTTACACGATAAAATAAATTGAACGATTTATTTTTGTATAATTTAGGCGGTCAGATATTATAAGTAGATGAAAGTTGCACAGACACGCAAGAGTTACAACGTAGGCCTTATTTACATGGCGCAACAACTCCCATGCGAGTTTTATTACATTGCAGGATTTGATTGAGTTCGTCGTATTTCGGTAGCTTGCGGCCCCGTAATGTAATGAAACTCGCATACGAGTTGTTGCATCATGTAAAGGACCAGTTTGGTTCTCATTTCAGAATAACATGAAACTTTGTACAGGTGGATTACTTTCGAGACGTTTTGCATTTGTAGTAGTATTTTTACAGGGACACACGTACACGTTGACGCAGACAGACACACAAATGCAAAAACGTCTCGAAAGTAATTTACCTGGAACCGTAGCATGGTTGGTCTTGTCACGCGATAGGTGATAGGATAGAGCGTGCGTCACTGGCTGACACCGTTCGATAGAACGAGACGACGCTCTTATTTTGTCACTTGTCGCGTGATAAGGCCAACCATGCTGCGGGGTTATACACAATGAGATCCGGCCATATCTTGGTCGAAAACCAGTTTCCGCTGCTAGAAATTAAAATAGTTTTTTTTTGCGAGTAGCACGTTTTAAGGGTTCCAGTACCTCAAAAGGTTGTCTGTCTGTCCGTTTGTCACAGCCGATTTGCTCCGAAACTACTGGACCGATTGAGCTGTTTGTATAGAACTAACTAAGACTCAAAAAATAAATCCAACATTACTTGCTTTATATACGGTGTTCATTCCTAAAATCGCTCTGGAAGTTGAAAATTGAGTCTATTGACCCCCGTTTACAGTAGATATTCTTCTCAACTATGACTGGATAGAACATTAGAATTCATGGCATATTGGCTGAAATATTTCAACGATTTCCGTCTCAGATATCCTATATTTTACGGTTATGTGTCGTCCCACAAGTTCCCAGAGATCTAAAATATAGATATAAGCTATTTGATTGGGGTCTCAGGTGGGTGCTGTAAGCTATAAGGCTGGCATCGAAGTAAAGGACAAATTTAGTGTTTGTTCCTGTCAGTCGTGTACCTACGAGGTAGGTAAGTACTGTATGTAAAAGTCCCCAAACCAGTAAAACTTTGAAGAATTAAAGTGCACTGTTGGCAACATCCGGTGCGCGCTAACTCCTTGCGGGCGAACCCTGGTTTCCGGTCGACAGAGGGCGCCACTTCGTTGAACAAAACCGACGTACCGGGCAGCGTGCGGCCACTTTCTTGATGGGCACTCGACACGGGAACATCTCTTTGCGACTAGAGCTACTTTATAGTCAAATTAATCACGCACTTTGTAAATTATTAATTACTGATTTAATAAAGCTGTATATATAAATTGGGGTTCTTTGCTGTATTATTTCCTAGCAGTTTACAGCACTATTAAAATTAAATTTTGCTTTCAAGAGGGCTGTAGACTCTAAATTTATTATAACTTCAAAAGAAAGAAGGCAAAAAAATATGCCGAATAACGATATTCGCATTCAAATATCTCAAAAAATTACGAAGCTACAACCGTTTTAATATTGCTTGTTAGAGAGAGAAAATGCTCGTAGATTGTGACGTCACGACGTCATTGCATAGTCAAAGACAATCGTTTCATATAAATAAATAAATAAATATAGTGGGACAATTCACACCAATTGATCGAGTCCCAAACTAGGCAAAGCCTGTACTCTGGGTACTAGACAACGGATAAACATACTTATACAGATAAATACATACTTAAATAGTTATTAAACATCCAAGACTCGAGAACAAACATTCGTATTCATCATACAAATATCTGCCCCGACCGGGGATCGAACCCGGGACCCCAAGCTTCATAGTCAGGTTGTCTAACCACTAGGTTATTCGGTCGTCACGTATGAACGTGCGTTTTGCGGAAAAGGGACAGAACATACCCCCTTTGGCCACTTATAACTTTGTGATTCTTTAAGCGTCTGCTAGACGGTCGCCAACACGCCCCTCCGACCGAGCGACCTTGGTCAACACCGACCGCTGTAGTATGAAATTTTGCTGCAAACACCTGTCTACACGGTCCGTGCCGACCAAGGTCGCTCGGTCGGAGGGGCGTGTTGGCGACCGTCTAGCAGACGCTTTAACCTTTAGCGTTGCTTTTTTCTCTATTTGACTACATTTTTAATCCTTTTTCGAGAAAATACAACATTATTGCTTATTTTATTTAGTGTTTACACCCCTATTGTGTCTCTCTCTTATCTAGTTACGGAAGCACTATCGCAGTAAGTCAAGTCACTCTGATCTGATGGCGAAGGCGTATATTCGATTTTATTAGAGGCCTCTTTGATCTCGGGCGCCAATCCTATATCTATCTCTGCTCTTAACAAGGAGTCTTCCGGTTTATAATGCAAGTTATTGTTTCACTGTCTTCTCTGGTGACCCCAGGACTGTTATTCGCTACGCGCTAATGCACCTCACCCCACGCGTGACGCCTAACGAAACTAGACCACTACCTACGCTTATAGTTACCAAGCATCGCGGCGTCAAGATATATTTGTGGGTGAGCGAGGTGAGCTTAAAACAAGTTAGAAAATAGCGGGGCTGGACTGTTATTTGCTACCCGCTAATACGCCTCACCCCACGCGTCACGCCTAAAGAAACTAGACCTCTACCTGCGCTTAGTTACTACGAATCGCGGCGTCAAGATATACTTGTTGTGAGCGTTGATGTGAGCTTAATAGTACATTGTTTAACGAGGGGCGTAAGTGAAATATTGCTAACGAGAGTCTATCAAAAGCCCGACGCCGAAGGCGGAGGGTTTTTGATGACTTGAGTTTGCAATATTCTTACGCCCGTGTTATACACAATGTTTTTCATCACAGTTGCGAGGAAATAAATAACTACAAAAGACAGAAAAATGTGCTAGTGGAGCGCGCAGGTCAATATTTCAACCAATCACAGAGCAGTATTATTGCGGGGCGGGGCGACTTGACCAACTAGATTTTTTTATTCAACCAATCACAGATCAGAATTCTTGTGGCCCACGACCAACGAGATTTGCTTAACCAATCAGATCACACACAAACTCATAATATTCGGCTATTTTAAAAACGCACCGTGTTTATACATACGCCTTGTTGCGAGGTACATCTTAATTGGGATAAGCATATAAATATAACGCACGAGTGTCGTAATGCTATAACTCACGCGTGTTTAATATACTGGATTATTAGCCAAACGGCGACGTTATAAGAGGCAAGTTACGAGCAAGTGTGATGAAAAACAAGTTACAGAATAGAGGGGCAGGACGCTCGATACTCCATACAAACGTAGTTTCGTTCTCATTTTAAAACGACACGCTAGAACATGAAACATGAAACTTTTTGTACACAATGGGGTCCGCCGTATCTAGGTCAGAAACTAGTTTCGGTTACTGGAAATTGAAATAGAAACAAGTGGAATTAAAACATTTTAGCCTATGTCACTCCCACGATTAGGAGGAATCCGACGACACCTCATATGTCGAAATCCGTCAAACGGTTTAGGCTGCAGGGCGTGCCAAAGAATAAGACATACACACTTACATACATACATACATATATACATACATACATACGCTAGAAAAACATAACCCTCCTTTCCTTCGGCAGTCGGGTAAAAATAGAGCGAGTAGAACGTTATTCATACAAAGTGTAAAATTGCTTCATTTTTAGGGTTCCGTATCTCAAAAGGAAAAAACGTAACCCTTACAAGATCACTTTGTTGTCCGTCTGTCTGTCTGTCTGTCAAGACCGTTTATCTCGGGGATTCGTGGAGGATATTAAAACCGTATATCATACTTACTCAAGTCAATGAGAAATTTATTTTAATACAAGATTATAATTAACATTAACTAAGATAAATTAAAACTAAGTTAAATCTAAAAAAGGCCCTCGAGGCATTGTACCGAGGATGCTGGCGGCATTTCCTCGCTGAATTGCAATGCTGATGCGTTGCGCGAGAAAGCCGCCAGCTCTTCGGTCACCAGTTACATCGATTAGGTAACGTAAAAAAAGATACGGCCGTTTATTCGCAAACAGTTATTTATGCTACAAGTGTGGAAAGTAGGTGATTTCCGACGAGTGTCATTTTTATAGGTACATGAGCGAGTGAAACGAGCGAATGTTTAATTCGACACGAGTCGGAAATCATCTTTTCACTTCTCATGCTCGAAAAGTGTGTCATATTAGGCTAAGCAGTACATTTAGTCCCTAGAGAAAATATGTATACATATTTATGATTTTTAAAACATTTAATTTGACCAATCAAAACACTTTACCGTATTAAATCCACCAATCACAACTCTTTCGAAAAACATTTGTATTTGCTATCAACGAACCAGATTAAAAATAATATTAAAATTGACCGATCAGAAAACAGAATTGATTTCAAACATCAGTGTGTTTTATTAGTCCCTAATTCACAATCATTAAAAAAAATCAATGCCTCTGACCGTCAATAGCCGCGTTCAAACGTTCAAGCGTGGTTGACTGCATACATGGCATAAGCTATGAGATTGAGCGGGATAGACTGCTTTCTATGTCGCTTTATGTTAAACCCCGTATGCTGTTCGTAGTGTCAATATTTTGTAGCTGTGTCAAAGCAGTTTATAAAAAAAAAACATGCTGCCAAATTAAACAATCTTTTCGCTGTGGAATTTGTTATTGATTGTGCATGGATAATCTTTGTTTTTACTATTATCTCGCAGTCGAAGTGAAATGTAGAGTGTATAACTCTGGTCTAAAAGCCATATTACCCCTCGAACAATTTTCCCTCACTTCGCTCGGGAATATAATCATCTCGTAGTAATATAGCTTATTTTAGCCTCTTTTCATACAATCTACTATTACGCGCGTGTACAGTCGACGCCAAAAATACGTTTACACTTTTGCACCTTATTCCATTGCAATAAGGCGAATAGTGTAAACGTATTTTTGGCCGATACAACGTTTTACTATGCATTGTGCGAGGAAATAACAAAACGATTTGGCTGCTTGGAAAAGGGTCTTTTAGAGCTCAAGCTTTGTAAATAATTATGTGTATCTCAAGGGAACAAAATGATGTATTTACGGCGAGGGCGTTACATTGAATCCTGAACTCCCATGACGAAAATAATTTTGCTCCTGAACACATACAATTTTTACACCGACTATGAGGAAAATATAACTGTCATCGATAGTTTTGGTTTCAGTAAAACGTATAAAATTCATAAATTTTCATGTTGTGTCAAATGAATGTACTTAAATACATTGCTGTCTGAATCCTAGTTTCCAGAGAACCAAGATTAGCTGAAAGCTTTACTGATGAACTGAAAAGGCTTTCAGTTTATTTTTTTGGCTTAAGGATAATCTATGCTTTATAGTAAATATTTAAAATTAGCTAAGCTCCCTTTTAGTCGGCAAGAATTGTTATTTATATATATATTTTTAATTTTTTTCTTAAAACAACTTCACGGTAAGTATATATTTTCTGTTTTGCCAAACTGAGGGCAGTTTGTCGGCGAATGTGCGCTCCTTTCTAACATTTAAACATCGTTGTGTTATACCTACCTACTCACTAATGACTTATTCTAATAACACTGAACTTAGTGTACCATCGACGACACACTCAACCGATAATCTGTGAACCTTATTACAACGGCGTAAAGTTCATAAATAGTCAGTTAAGTGCGTTGCCGTTAGTAGTGACAGGTGTAAGTACAAAATAATGTTTATACAGGGTGGGCCCTGTAACAGGAGCAAAAAATTTTACAGTAGATTATTAAGCTTGTAATTGCAATTGTTTCTAAGTGTTTTTAATTGAAAAAAAATAATTTTTTGTTTTTTTTTCTTCAACATAAGTTTACGTGTACTTTTTTACTCTTCTGGAGTAACTTTTTATTTTAAAGACTAAAAAAATCACAAAAATATCTTTTGTAAACAAAAATGCAAAAACTGTTATGACTCACTACATGATGTTACCTCAAGATCTGCATTGACTTATTGTGCTATGATCTGTGGTGCCAAGATACATTACTCGGAGGTCATGGAGACCATTTTGTATGGGGACAGTGAACGTGTTAATAATACTTTTTTCATCTTTCCAGATCGCAAACCAGTCTTCTGGACTGGGTCATGTCAGCAACCCCTGTTCGCGCACACCGTTACAACGCCGGCCAAGATTCCCAAGTCTCACCAGAAAGCGGCGAGATGCGCCCGAAAACGAAGAGATAAGAAATACAAGAAAGACAAGAGCCCCACGATGTTCTCCTTGGCTGAAGGCTGCGGGTGCGTGAGTTTCCGCGGGGGGCGCCGCAACCGATCCCTGGGCGACGACTCCTCGTCGTGCCGCAGCTCCGAGATCGAGCAGGAGGTCCCCAAGAAGCTGGGCAGGAAAATACTCATCGGGGAATGCAACATGAAAGCTCTTGTGCCCTTTTTGAAGTTCTGGAAGAGGGATGACGTCAGTATGACGAAGGCTGAAATAAGTAAGTAAAATTATATCTGAAATGCAAAAATGGCCGTTAGGGCATCATTTACGACCCAAGTGCACGTGAATGGGGAATCAAATGATTAATAATTTAATTGAGACAATGATATAAGTACCTACTAAGAGATGATTTTTGCAACAACTATACACACAATAAGATAGGTATTATGATAAGTATACCTAGATATTTTTCTAGCAGGAACAAGATTTGTTTAGTGCTTGCTACAATAAAAATATCGACCATCCTGTTATCGATAAGTACATACTACTTCAACGACAATACGTACATACAACCACAGACATATATTGGCTACCTACCTAGACGCCGCATGCACCTACACTGTAACCATATACAGAGACACAGATTTGTTTTAGGACCAAAAATGGGTTTGGGAAAAACTACATGTGACATTCTGCGTTGTGTGTGTGTGTTATGGAGTAACTTAGGGGATAATTAATTCAGTGACATGAGGAAAGAAAGTTACGAAAGTATTGCAAATTGTTTTCTGAAGTATGTAAAATATAAATAAATTGATAGTTTTTTTATTATTGTCTATTTTTAACGCACCCTTGAAAAAGTTGAATTGGTACTTATCGATAACAGAAATGTCGATGTTTTTATTTTGTCAATCACTTACCATAAGTCGTTCGTGCTAGAAAAATATCTAGGTATAATGATAAGTTACTGAATTAGCAAATTTTTAACGCAATTAAGGAATGTTCACCATTTACGTGATTTATGAGAGATATACTTAATTACTATTGTCAGTAAAGGTACGTATCGTTCCGGAAAGACTTACTAAGTCTTACTAAGTTTCCCTAAGAGGAGCATTACAAAACTTGGCCCATAAATTTACGTTTTCATGGCCTTCATTGTTCATTTTTCTTGGAAAGGGTATTAAGGTGTATTGTTTGCCATACTATAATATAGGTAGGTATTCGAGGGGTCTTTGAGACAGGTCAATACGTTTATAGTGTACAGTACGGGAAATGTATTCACGTACCTTGTTATGCCTTATTGTCATAGTAACAAGAGCTAAAAAGGTACGTGAATACATTTCCTTGACTGTACCTATAGACGGTACCTATAAAATGATTTCCTAGCTACTATGATATTTCAGCTATAAGTTAAGGGAAGTGAAAACCAAACGAGTAGGTAATAAATCAGGCTAAAAGTTCGCTTATATACATTTCTGATACATATATTATAATGTAAATACAGTTGTTTGCCCGTGGGTAGCTATGTACCGTGAATAGGATTGGTCCTAATCCACAGTTAAACAAATTAAGGACTGGGACAGATACGGCTAACATTTAATTTCTTCGAGCCCGAAATGTCCCGGATAACCACTCGACATTAACCTTCTTTAACGTAATGGCACAGATTACACAAGTCGCTAAGTGTAGCAGTAACTTTAATTACGCACATGAATACTAGTCATGTTGTGTAAAAGTTTATACGGTTTCATATTAACAAACTAGCTGCCCGGTAGCTATAATTGCAGAGAACGCAGGCAAATCCGCGGGATAAATACTAGCCAATGACCCGAATGGCATGAATGAATGAAGTATGATTGCATCAAGTCCAGAGCTTTCCCTTTAATTCCGTAGTACTTTAACTTGGTCAGCAAGGTCAGATGCGAGTTTTATTACATTGCAGGGTTTGATTGAATTGTCGTATTTCGGTAGCCCGCAGCTCGGCAATGTAATGAAAATCGCATACGAGTTGTTGCACCATGTAAATGGTTTAGTCACAAAAATTGCGACGGCGTCTTTCTTTTCCTCCTATGCTTCGAAAACATTCCCAATCAGAGCAATTCCTGCGTCAGTGGTAGACCGTCCTCTGGTAAAGCGGTATTGCTGGACTGAAACAATTTATTCCCATTAAAATGATTAAGAAGTTGTGTCATTACTACTTTCTCAAATACCTATATTAACGTATAGGAAAAGCGGCGCCATCCAACACAGGCTTTTTTTTGCCTACCGGATGGCTCATCGCCTTAGATTATAAACAAAGTGTATTTTGCGAAATAAAGAATTTTGGATTGAATATTTCTAAATAATAGTATTTTGTGCAACTGTTGTATAAGTAGAGTCTTAAAACGCGAGTGGCGTGGGTTGCGATGCGCAGTATCAAAATTGAAGACGACATGAGCGTTTTCTGGCCAGTTTTTCTACGACAAAACATAAAAAACCTCTTTTAGGCTTTTCAGAAAGTTTTCCGTTAGTTATTTACGCAATTTCTTCAGTTGTGCAGTTATTTAATTCTTCACCCATTTGAAAAGGGACGTACCTACATTTTTTTCTTTACAAACACGCATGAATTCCCAATAGGCAAGAACGAACAGTTATCATCTTTCGTCTATTAATTTTGAACTGGAATTATGATGGGAAGCCAAAAACACGACAGCTCTTGTTCATGGTTTATTTTGTTTTAAATTTTGTTCACGTAATTATATATATGACATACATGAATTGACAAAACATAACACAATAGATGATGGTTTATTTTTATTACGGAAAATAATTTATAATATACAAATGTTTGGTCGTAAATAAAACTTTCATTTCGAAATATTTGTTGGTGAAGTTACCATTGTCAGTGTTGCTGTTATGAAAAATATATGAACCATAACAACATGCTAAATAATGCGTTTTTGGGCCATAGAGCATATAAGTTTTTGACGACTTATTATCGGTGTCATTGTACATATTTGAGTTAGCGCATATATAAATAGCAGATAATAGAACAGATAACAGATATTAGCAGATACTGGTGTAGAAAAAATACCATTATATATCTAATGGATTTGATTTTATTGCCTATTAAAATTAATAATAATGTTTCTGAACTTAACTTCTAGCTGAATGATTTATTAACCTTTTTAGTAGTAGTAGTTACAATGGGGAATGGATGAAAATATTAGAAGTGCCTGATTAATATAAACAGTTTCCTCACTTATGTTTTGGGTCAAGGACGGTCAATAGACACTTTCCTTGATCCGTCTTATATTACAAAAAAATATCTTAAATATCTGTGGTAAACTGACCCTGGTAATGACAAACATACTTAGCTGCTGCAACTGTCAATATCATTGCCAGTGTCAGTTTACCACAGATATTTAGGATATTATTTTTTAATATGAGACCTATCGAGGAAAGTGCCGTCCCTGACCAAAAACGTCAGCGAGGAAACTGTTTATATTTTTCAAAAATAATTGCCGCAGCTGAAAAATCTGGCACTTCTAAAATTCCCAATTTCATCCATTCCCAATTCCTGACATTCTTTATTAGATACGGAACACCCCTAAATAAGTTTTGTATAAAGAAAACGTATCGAAACGTGCCCCCTCCCCCTTCCGTTTTTCGAGACAAAAATGTATTAAATTAGGCTAAAATTAGAGTTATTTTCATGTGACTGGACTTCGTTTAAAAATTAAAAATAACGTAGGTAATTAAAATTGCGCTGGTATTATCAATTAGATGGAATTATAAGCTCAACAAACTGTAATCAGACTAAGAAAAGTAGGTAGCCTTTGTCACTTGGATAATAATTTCCAATCGATTGGCACCTCATTTGTCAAAATCGGTTCTGTATCTTACACATTCAGTGCCCAGAATCGCTACGCTCGTAGCCAATCCCGTGGTTTTCCTCGTATGTAGCGGAAAGCGACTACGGCGTAGGGACGCATATGTGTCCCTACGTGTGGGGAATGGGTTAAACGCTACGGTGGAACACACGTAAATATGTACAAACACAGGCTGCTATAAATATATCCATTCCATTCGGATCTGCCCTAGTCGGGCAAGAAAGAGATTAAAAAGAACACGTTTCCCGGCTTTGATTCGGTACGTTAATAATCATTTTCAATACACTTAACTGGAATCCTTTGAATGTAATAAAAGTAGAACATGAATATGTATCAGTATTTGTGCACTCTTACTCGGACGGGTTCCCGGCCCGGAAAGGATAAGCCGGTTGGCTATTACACTGGGGTTGTATTAAAATACATGCCTACATTTGTTCGACGTAGAAAATTACGACTTTATCGTTTTCAAGCAACGTTCATTATATACGCGGGAGTATTCAGTCTCAGGGTCTCTGTTTACCCCAATAGGAGATAGGCGTGAATGTATAATTTTACTCATTTATATAACACTAGCTTCCGCCCGCGACTTCGTCTGCTTGGACCCGGGATAAAAACTATCCAGGCTATAAAATAAACTATAAAAAAAACCAAATCGGTTGAGCCGTTTAAGCGTGATTGAGTAACAAACATCAAAACATCCGAACTTTCGCATTTATAATATTATTACTAGGAATAGTAGGAACTAGGAAGTAGGGTACAGTGTACAAAGTTTACAAACACGGTTGGCTTAGAATGGATGAGATAATCCTACGCTCTAGCACTCAGTCGAATTGAATTTCAATTGAAATAACATATGTACCTACCGTAAAATGCTGCAACATTGCCAACTAGGTGCAACATTGTCTTTGTTAAAAACTTCGATTGTCTCCCATTCTACAATTTTTTTGGAGCCATTTAGGTGTCAACAAATTTTGATTTTTCATAGTTAAGCTAAAAGTTGAGCTCTAAATGGCTCTACGATTAAAGATCGTGACTGTACTTCATACTTACTCGCAGACACCGACCTTGTGCCATGTTTGTGCTCTACTATCAGTATTGGATTAATTATTAGTTCATTTGTTTCAGCCATGAAAGCAGCCATATTGATCCAGCAATGGTACCGACGGTACTTGGCGCGGATGGAGGTTCGGAGACGCTACACGTGGACCATATTCCAGAGCATCGAGTACGCTGGAGAGCAAGACCAGGTCAAAGTAAGTACTTTATAGGCGACGTTATTTCTTTGGATTGCACTCCACAAGTAACAAACATGAATTTGATTTCAATGCATGTGCATTGAAATCAAATTCATGTTTGTTACTTCACGACTAAATGCAAAGAGGAGGGTTAGGCAGAACTGCGACCCTAAAACATGTTCGGTTCTGGCGCTTCGCCGGTCGCTACCAACGCACGCACGCTTCGCTCGCTCAGCTTGCGCGCTGTAGGGTCGCAGTTTTGCCTAACACTCCTCCTTGCTTCGCTCGTCGTGTACCTAACGGAGGCCTTTGACAATCCAGCAGATTTTCATTCAGCGGTATTCAATCCGCCTGATCGTCAACTCGTCGTATTACAAAACAGGGCTGTTTTGTAAAACGCTAGCTGTTATGTAAAACGGTGGATTATACACTTCCACTGCGACATGTAGATATTCCAATGACAATGTATATGCACCCGAAATTAAGTGCATTTCTTACCAGTTAACTAGTTATGTCTACTACTCGTTAACTAGTTATGTCTACTTAACTGTGATACTTTTCCTTTTAAATTCATTATATGTACTACTGCCACGATTTTTTTCAAGTCCCCAGTTGTAGCCATTTAGCCGGCAGGAGGGGGGGACATATCATGACTCGAACAAAAATTAGGCCTAAGTTGAAAAATAGTTTTAGTAAACCCATAATATTTTAGAACAAGCTATCCAGCAATATCCCACACTATAGGTTTGACAAGAAAAAAAATACATCACCAATTTACATGTAGGGTAGTAGTAGTAGGTAGGTAGAAAAAAATATTTTTTTATGATTTTATTCTACTGTTTACCGGCGTGATTGGCTTATATACCCACGCCGAATTGCAGTTTTCTTTTTAAGTTGTAAGGGTTACTGAGCTAAGCCGAAGACGGACAGATGGACAGACAGACAGACAGACAGACAGACAGACAGACGGACGGATATGGCGAAACTATAAGGGTTCCTTGTTGACTACGGAACCCTAAAAACGAACAAACAAATGAATATAAATTAATTACAAAAACTAAGCTTCATTCAGCAAGCTGTTATATGTATGTAAATATTATCTCAAATCTCCAATGATGATACGACTAATCTACGCCCCCGCCTCGCCTCCTCGTTTAGGTAACATTGTTAGTAAACATTGAATACTCTTAGCTTGAGATAAACGCAATGCAGTGCCCAATTAACACCGTCGTTTTAATTAATTTACCTCCGCCAAGATTCTAAAATGTAAATTACTCAAAACGCCACTTTGCATGACAAGATTAGCATTTCGTTTGAGGTTCGTTAGCATTTATTTGTGACAAGAGATTTCTTTAAATTAATGAAAGAACCTCGTGCTTGTGTTTCTCATTTTGTTGGTTACATGTGACGTGATATGAATGTTGTCAGAGGCACGTAAAATAAGAAGAAAATGTATGATTTATCCTGCTAATTATTTTAGGAGTTGCGGTACCATTCTGGGTCATACGCGTTTATACAACGGATATTTACTTATATACATATGAGAGTTTTATATGCTTGTAGAGTACAGTCACGGACTTTAATTGTTGAGCCATTTAGAGCTCAGTTTATACTGGACACTTCATAGCTTCTTAGAAAACCAAAATTAGTTACACCTTAATGGCTCAACAATTAAAGGCCTTGACCGTACGTGCGCATCAGACTACGTATCCGAGTAGGAATAGACAGATTTAGGAAATAGTTATTTACGATACAAGTGCAGAAAATAGGAAATTCGCAACGAGTGGCGATAAATTAGAACACGACCGTAGGGAGTGTTTTAAATCGACACGAGTTGCGAATTACCTATTCGCACGTGTATCGTACAACGTTTTACAGTACATATGGCTCTTTAAAGTTTCAACATATGCAAGGAAAGTGCTCATTTCCGCACTAGTGCGGGAAAGTAATACCATGTGTATTGTAAATACCTTTAAAAAACCTTGTAAATACATGTGTAACGCCAGCCACCTGCAGGTCGATCACGTAACACATTGTACGTACGTTAGGTCAAACCTCAAATGGAAAAAAACGGAACCCTTATAGAATCACTCGTGCGTCTGTCTGTCCGTCTGTCACAGCCTATTTGCTTCGAAACTACTGGACTGATTGAGTTGAAATTTGGTACACATATGTAAATTGGTGACCCAAAGATGGACGCGTAAAGTAAATTAATTAATTCTGAAAAAAATATGGAAAATAGTTCCTTGCCTAAAGATTACAGGAAAACCTATAAAAAGTTTGAGTATTCAGAGTAACGGGAAAATTCTCAATATTTTACGGAACCACGCGTACCACGCGAGTTGAACTCGCACTTGTCCGGTTTTTATATGGAAAAATTACAGTTGAATTGTTTTAACGTGCGTTCGCAACGTTACGTGATTACCGTTACCCGTGGAGCCTTAGTTATGTAG
The DNA here is from genome assembly GCA_932294315.1 of Epinotia nisella. NCBI lineage: Eukaryota > Metazoa > Arthropoda > Insecta > Lepidoptera > Tortricidae > Epinotia > Epinotia nisella. The sequence continues at coordinate 21,466,244 of OW028678.1, read as the reverse complement.
TGAAGTAGATGCTGGGTTATACTCGTTTTAAATCAATTTAAAAACCTCTCACTGCCGTCTTCAAACACTCGTTATGATTTAGTCCAGGCAATGAACTGCCAACTTGTATGGAAAAAATGTCAAATTAGGAAATAATCTATAATAGCTAATTTTTTAAATGTAACGGATATATTATCAATTAAATAGTCACCTAGAGGCAAAATCCAACAAAAAATTCAGACATCAAAAAAATCAATATTTAATTAGCTCCTAAAAAGTCCGGATAAATATTAATATTTTTTTTTATCTTTATTTAGGTTCATTTACATTTGCTTTAAAATATTTAATATAAATAAAATAAAAAAGACAATGAATGTTTAATTTAAATCTATATAATTACTTCCGGGTGGAAAGTTTGTTGGATTCTTGAATAAAGCATCTTAGAATAACGTTTTAGAAGGAAATAAACAAAAAAAAACGCTATTATTAATTAATGTTTTTTGAAACCGTATTTTGCCTGGAGTAATTAGAAATGTTACGGAGTTTAAAAGAATAAGTGACACATAGTTTAATCGATTCTAGATATATGGCTTTGAAAATTCCGAAGATGAAAATATAGCTTATGGGATTGAAAAATGTCGTTATTAAAAAGTTATCTCACTCATCTCACCTAAAAAAATTAGCGCTCCGAAGAACCGCCCGCGGGTCGGCCGGCCGCCGCCCTGCTACATTGTTCGTATTCACCTCACCGCTCACCCCTGGTACACCATGTCACCTGCCCCCCTATTCTGTAACTTGTTTTAAGCTCGCCTCAATGCTCAACCACAAATATATCTTGACGCCGCGATGCGTAGTAACTAAGCGTAGGTAGAGGTCTAGTTTCGTTAGGCGTGACGCGTGGGGTGAGGCGCCGGGATTCGTATAATAACGCGTATTCGGACATTCGGAGATCTGACTTACTCTGGTTCGTCAGAGGCGAGGTGAAACGTTGTGAATGACGCCCCGTCTGACCGCTACCCTACCCAGCCAGCCGCGTGAACATTCACCACATGAAACACACTCGCCAAAATGAGCGCACCTCACCCGTTCATTCACAAGCTAATTTTTTGCTATTTTTAGACATCCCTTGTAAAATGAAACTTCGCAGTGTACTCAGACTCACCAATTCGTTTTTGCATAGAATGGTGGTGAAGAGATCCAATTTAACTTAATATTCTTCATATTCCTATGCAAATACAAATAAATTACTGTGCGAAAGTGAGTAATTATGAAGGTGATAATGGTTTCATCGTTCGGCGCAATCAGCCCATAAAATAAAACAAAATAAACAGAAAAAAAGAAACAGAAAATGTGATACATGGCAAATAGAATTATAAAATGATATAAAATAAATTTAATGATTATTTACAACAAAATGTCAGGAAGGAAACGGCAGCATATTGAGCATGTCATAATATTATGAATTCTTATTTTCAAAAAGTTTTTTTTTATACTCGTAGAGTTTAATGTTTGAATTAAGACTTCGTACACTAAACTAAAACAACATACATTTTTTCTATGGAGCTCCCAACTCAACTATAATAATTATAAGACAACGCTTTAGACAACTAAAATAAATTCGACCAATCACGTGGCGCCTTTACTGAACTATAATGAATTTGACCAATAGGACGTCGCGTTGAATCCAATACAAAAGACATCAACGAGCCGGCGCACCTCTGACTTGCACTTCGTTTCAGCAGGGCTCAGATATTTTTCATTAGATACCAAGTCTGTTTAATTATTTCTGTTGACTCGTATAAAAAGTATTATATACAATAGTTCCTGCGCCACCCAGCGGACTCCCGCGACCTTTACCAGGTCATCAGTCCACCTTGTGGGGGGCCTACCCACGCCGCGCCTTCCGGTACGTGGTCGCCACTCGAGAACCTTTCCGCCCCAACCACCGCTGGATGCGGGTGGCGCAGGACCGGTCAATTTGGAACTCTCTGGGGGAGGCCTATGTCCAGCAGTGGACGTCTTTCGGCTGATATGATGATGATGATGATGATACAATAGTTACACAATTAGCTCTTAAATTCTCGTACCTTACTTAGGCCACTCGGCGAGCCTCGTGGCCTAAACACGGTTAACCCTTACTTTAAGAGCCCTTATTGAGTAACGATTATATAAATTACTATTAACTTTATAGTATGACTTATTTAGGCACCATTAATAGTTATTTGTTATACAAGGGTGCAAAGTTATATTTTAACCGCGAGTGTGGAATTGAAACACGAGCCAGCGAATGGATTCTAGGGTTGAACCACGAGCTAGCGAATGGATTCTATGGTTGAACCACGAGCGAAGCGAGTGGTTCGAAAATAGAATCCTGAGCGTAGCGAGTGGTTCAAAATAGAATCCTGAGCAAAGCGAGTGTTGCAACACACGAGACGTCAAAATAACTTGCACCCGTGTGTAACACAAATCTTTTCACCTCACTAAACTGAGGAAAGTACTACATAAGAAAAACAACTGAAATATGTATAATCAGCCTTTATTTTAACTAGTAAATATTACATAGACTCTACATATCGACTCTACATATCGACTCTACAAATGGACTCTACATATCGACTCTACATATCGACTCTACACATCGACTCTACATATCGACTCTACATAGACTCTACATATCGACTCTACATAGTCTCTACATATCGACTCTACATATCGACTATACATATCGACTCTACATATCGACTCTACATATCGACTCTACATATTGACTCTACATATCGACTCTACATATCGACTATACATATCGACTACATATTGACTCTACATATCGACTCTACATATTGACTCTACAAATGGACTCTACATATCGACTCTACATATAGACTCTACATATCGATTCTACATATTGACTCTACATATCGACTCTACATATCGACTATACATATCGACTCTACATATTGACTCTACATATCGACTCTACATATTGACTCTACAAATTGACTCTACATATCGACTCTACATATCGACTCTACATATCGACTCTACATAGACTCTACATATCGACTCTACATATAGACTCTACATATCGACTCTACATATCGACTCTACATAGACTCTACATATCGACTCTACATATCGACTCTACATATCGACTATACATATCGACTCTACATATTGACTCTACATATCGACTCTACATATTGACTCTACATATCGACTCTACATATCGACTATACATATCGACTCTACATATTGACTCTACATATCGACTCTACATATTGACTCTACAAATTGACTCTACATATCGACTCTACATATCGACTCTACATATCGACTCTACATATCGACTCTACATAGACTCTACATATCGACTCTACATATCGACTCTACATATCGACTCTACATATCGACTCTACATATCGACTCTACATATAGACTCTACATATCGATTCTACATATTGACTCTACCTATCTGGACCCCCATATAAAACTTCACCCCCTCTTTTAAGGGGTTAGGTGCAGTCTTCCAAAAAAAATGATGCACGATTTTTTTTGTTAGTCATAAATAGGACTACCATACATACCAATTTTTAGCTTTCTACCTTGAAAATTGCGGAATGCTCCATACAAACTTCCACCCGCCATTTTAGGGAAGTGGGCGGTTGGAAAGAGATAAAAAGTAGCCTATGTCACTCTTCATCCCTTCAACTATCTCCACTTAAAAAATCACGTCAATTCGTCGCCCCGTTTTGCCGTGAAAGACGGACAACAAAAGTAACTAATAACACGTTCGGATTTCAAATATTCTTTGCACACATGTGGATAAAATGCAGTTTTGCTATCTGTTTTTAAAGAATAAAAAAGGTCTTTCCGAGCTAGTGAGGTGAAAAATAATTTATTTTTAAATTGTGTGAACTCTAGGGACTTTCTTTTTTTAGGCGGATGGTTGATTTTTTTTGCTGACATGTACAGTATGCTTTTTTCAAAGTGCGCAGAGTTATGGCTTGGATAGCAAAGATTCAATCCATTCATACCTGGTACTTAATTTAATTGTAAATACCAAAGATGTTGCTGAAAAAGTTTGATTTGATGTTCTTTTCTGTAATGCCCTATGAAGTAGAACAAAAATAGAAATAAAGGTTGTGTGAAAGTAACCCTCCGTGTATCTACATATGTAGTGTATCATGGTGCCAGCCCCACGTCCGAGCGTTTGTAAATATTGTCCCCTCCCGACCCGACCCATTTTATAATATCCTTCATCCGTTATCTTTACAAATATCCCTCGATATTTGTTCGGATCTTTTGTAAATTGTCACTATTTCTGACCAATATTGAAACAGAACTCAGTTTCCTGTGCACATACTTTACTCGGTAAGCTGCCCAACTATCATCATCATCATCATCATCATCATTCACTCACATCACATCACTGCTGGACATAGGCCTCCCCCAGAGAGTTCCAAATTGACCGGTCTACGCCACCCGCATCCAGCGGACTCCCGCGACCTTTACCAGGTCATCAGTCCACCATATGGGGGGCCTACCCACGCCGCGCCTTCCGGTACGTGGTCGCCACTCGAGAACCTTTCCGCCCCAACGGCCATCGGTTCTACGTGCAATGTGCCCCGCCCACTGCCACTTAAGCGAAGACACACAATATGTGTCAATTGTCATGTATGTCTACTCCTTTGTCTCTGTGTGTCTTTTGTGTAGTGAATAAATGTCTTCTTTTCTTCTTTTTTCTTTTCTTTTAAGTTCAGCAATTCGGAGGGCTATATCTGTTACCTTGTTTCTGCTGCGGATAGCCTCATTTCTGATACGACCACCTATACTATACTGCGCACAACTATACTGCGAGTTAAATAGAAGGCTTTACCCGCATTCGTCTTGTTTTAAAAATATCTCTTTGTAATGGTGATAAATCACCTTTCAGCCTAACAGTATCGGTCATAAATTCTGCGTAAATTTCTATCGCTGAAAGAGATTTCGTAACAAAAGCTAAAATATCGCACAATCGTTTTGTTTCAATGAGAGAATATTTCAAGCCTTAGATACACCGCGCCCCACATGCCCACGCCTGAATTTTTTAGATCATTGTAAACCACCTACTACCCCTTTTTATACTCAAACACTTTCCATATGAGTGTGGCCATGTCTAATAATACCTGAACATAAATTAGCAGGATTGTGCATGGCTCAGGTGTTACAATTTGTAACCACGACGGGGCGTAATCGTGAGCTATTGTTGTCAGGCTGGTGTTGGTTATAAGTTTAATATCTTAACATAATAATGTTAAGGATATTTTTTAATCGTCTTCCAAACAAAGAAGATGTACTATTTCTGTAACGAAGCATATTCTTTGGCGTACTATGCATAATAAACGGATTGGACGATTTTAATTAAAGTGCGCGGTATCGTTAGATTCTTCTCAATCGCGGGATTGACATGATAGTTATTTATGAATCATATACAGGGTGGCACTTTAATATGATCTTTGCTGGATGTATAGTGTTATCTAATTAATCTTCGATCAATTTATTATCATTTTAAAGCTAGGTTAAGTAAAACAAAAATACATTAAAATTAAACGTTTTATTATAGGTGACAACCCTGCCGCTATAAAGTTACTATTTACATTTGCACATGACACATGTGCACTTCAACTTGCTAGGGTTAAAACAGGCGGATTTTTGCACTAAAGTTTAACAAGTCTTTGTCTCGTAAACGGTTAAGAATATTGACATAGTTAAGTGGGAAAAAATAAAACTCTTAGGGTGAACAATTCCCCGTTTTCGTAAAAACTCTTCATTCTGTTCCACACTGTATAGGTTAAGGTTTATGATATCTCTTAAAACTTGAACGCCACGTTCTGATAAAGGTTTATGTTTCAGTTGTACAACTTTTTCAACGCGCTGCTGAGCCACATGCGGGACGGCGGACGCGTGTCCTCCGAACGGACGTCGCGCACCGCATCCGTATGTAAGTCATAAACCCAGGCATAGAATAATTAATAGTAGGTACTTACGTAGAGAAGATCCACCATCTAACAAAAATGATTGACAGCCAGAAAACGCTGAATCATGGTATCCTGCTCTACCGCACAGCACGTGCTCCGTCGTCTAGTTAGGGTCCATAGGTAGGTATTAGAGACAAGCTAGAATAAATATATTGGTATTTGGGCTTTTTTCAATAAAAGTGTAAATTAACTTTTTTTTTCACAATTCGATTTTTTGGGTTTATCTTACTCAAAATCGTTGATACTATCGATCGAACAAGAAAAAAATTGTCTCAGATTTTAATATGTAATTTTTTTTCATCCAGTGCGTCACGACCATATAAATAAAAAAGACTGCATACAAAAATATGACGATCTGGAATTGAATATTTGGGTCACTTTTTTTTCTTGATCGATTCCGAGAGAAGATTGTACACTCTCGCGAGCCAGGCTCGTATCTATTGGCCTGGACAAAGATCACAGAATGTCAAATACTGCGATAACGCGACTCGCTTTGCCTCTTCTGGCATTTACTGACTAAATCTTTACTGGATATATTATTCCTCACGTACAAACACAATTCATATGCCAATCCCCGTGCCAGGTAGGGAACCTTGACGAGGGATTACATTTTATGAAGCGTACGTGAGTCAAGTTATGGGTACTTTTAGTTTCCTTTTCGGAAATCTTCTTCTGAGTGTTTATTCAACCAAACAATAATATAGTTTATTCCTAGATTTAGTGCTTACAATTTTGACACCTTTGATGAATCCGAAATAGCTTATTACTTTTCCATATTATTTCCATAATGTCTACGTGAGCTAAAACTTATGTTAAAAAAACTCGGTAGGATAAAACGTGAACTTTTGCTCCAATGTGTTTGTGTATAAATTAAAGATTTTGAAATAAACATTTTGCCTCTAAGATTTAAGTACTTACTTGGTTCTTGTCCAGTGATGTGCCTTTCTTCGAAGGCATTATGCGTTTGGCTGAAGTAATCCGCTTACAACCTAATGCCAAGTAGGCAATAGTAATTTTTTACAAAACTTGAGTGTTACAAGTTCTCATAGCCTAAATAACTTGGCTTAGCGACTACAGTACTGCTTCCAATTCACGTACTTAAGATACAAGATCTTATACCATTTAAGAGACAAGACACCGAAAAACAGGCTTCACTGCAGAATAATCTGATACAGATTGCAATATTTCTTCAACGGTCGAAAATGCGCAGCAATAAACATGTTTTTGCGGCGAAAGAGTAAATGTCGCTACCACGATGTTTATTACACAGCCAGCTACATATAAAGTGTGAACTTTTTAATTATGCTTGCTAGACAGTTGAACACGCGATGTTGCAGTATCGTTCATTATGTAGGTCTATCTGACTGAAACGTATTGGATTGACATCAATATTTCTTTTCTGCACACAGCTGTACTTGAGACATTAGCAGACATTGTAAAAGTAGCATTGTGTAAACAAATGGAATGTTCTGTTTCCACTACTGGCTTTAATGATAATCCTAATCTTATATAGGCATTATTATCCATTATTGCCGAGGCGTGGAAAGAAAAAGGTTGCCTCACGCTGGCCGAGGCTTGCCGGGGCCTGCCAAGAGACAAGTCAGGCAATCCCGGTTTCTGCCAAGGTAAATATAGTGCTTTTCTCAAATATGAGAGGAAAAAATAGAAAGAAATTACAAAAAAACGTATTGTGATCTGGTCACACTATCTTTTCCACTATCACTCAATCGGGTTTTTCAAGTAATTATAACACACTAAGTTAATTTCATGTTTCAATTATCTCAAATAATTTACTTACGGTTGTAAACTTTTTAATTAAATTTTCTTCTGACCGCTTTTCTGATATCGCGCGGCCCGCGATTCGCGGGTGGTTTTCTTTGGCTGAATATGCTTTCTCCTTATTCGCCTCTATTGAGTATGGCGCTATCAGGAAAAAGTTTAACGCAGCGGGAATTAATGGGTTTCGTATGGATTATTACACTCCTAGGCAGGGAAGAGATTTAACTTTGAAATTTTGACGGATGACAATTAGGCACTGCGCGTGTTCGTTTTTCAAACGAAAAAAATATATATGAATAAGGTAAACGTCCGAGTGCTCGACGGTGCACTAGTGTATGGCATGGGCACCTTATGTCAAAGCGATATGGGTTGGATTCGAACTAAGATATTTTTTCTTCATTCGAATTTAAGCCATGTCACTTTGACATAGAGAGCCTAGTGCACCGTCGAGCACTCGGACGTTTACCTTACATTAACTATTGAAAAGATGTTTACCAATTCCATTAATACCACTACTCTTAACACTGTCACTGCCAGGAACCAGCCTTGCGGGTGCCTACGCCGTAGTCGCTTTCCACTACTTACTCGTAGCGATAAAACTACGGGATGGGCTACGAACGTAGCGCGTAGCGATTCTTGGCATTGAATGTGATTAAAATGCCTATTATATTAAGATAACCATTGGCCGGGCGTGGAAGCAAGCGCTCGCGACCAATGCAAATTTGATTTCAATCAAGTAGTAGCCAGATAGACTCTCTGTACACGTCGTAGGTTGTGCAATAAATGTACGAACTGCAATGACCCTTGCCACTAGGTAATGCAGATACAACTAGGTCCCGGCTATTTCTGAAATGGTGTCGCACGAAATCCGCGGCTTAAATGCCACCCGTTATTTATTTTACCTGACTAGCACTACTATATGATTCTTTATATATCTTTGGTTCGGTTTCTATTGTAGGAATGGGTATTATTTATTTCCGATGAGCCGCTTATAAAAATAGTTTTTTAATCGATACTGATAACTATAGCTTAATCGTGCTAGGCTAACTTTGATCGAAATTGTTTGATTCTCTCTTCATACCTATACTCAGTAAAACGCATGGATTTTATTATGTACTGAGGCACCGTATTCAATACAACAGGAATACAGCAGAAGCATATTCATTTCTTGCAGGATCAATTCTTTCTTAAATATAATTGTTAGGACAGGACATTCGTTATAACAATAATAATTCGTTACAATTTATTTATGATTTTATTATTGTTATTGTAGAAACCTAACCTAAGAACAACAACACACAACAACAAATATTCATGTCCATCACACAAATATTTGCCCTTGCCGGGATTCAAACCCCAGACCATTAGCTTCGTAGTCAGAGTCGTCCGTCTATTAACACCAACAACATTTTAAGGCAAGATCTGCCCAGGCTAGTTTGTGGTATTTGCGAATTAATTTTCTATCGAGCGAACTTGTGATTGTGTAACCATTCAGTAGTTTTTATAGTTCAACGACCAAGCTTATGAATGATTACACGATTACACAAATTCGCTCGATACAAAAGGGAACGCTAATATCACGTTGCTCGGATACATGTCGCCTTTAATAAGAGCTCAAATTATGCAAGGAAGTTTAATCACGGTAATAAGTGCACCCAATAACAATGGGTCACATTAAATAAATACCCTTAGGTATAGTTTTTCATACTTAGAACGTATATGTAATCAGTTTCTCCATGTAATAAAAATAAAAACTCATTATCAATGCAACCAGCTTTAACAGGTTATACAGGCTAGTTTTCGCCTTGATAATGAGCTTTTAAATAAAAACTCATTATCAAGGCGAAAACTAGCCTGTATAAAGTAACTTTAATCTTATTTTGTGTGTTAGTGTATGTGTTAGTGTACTTACATTGTACTTGTTTTTTTATGATAAATAAAGACCTTTTACAAACAAACAAACAAACAATCACGGTAATCATCATCATCATATCAGCCGAAAGACGTCCACTGTTGGACACATGCCTCAACCAAACAGTGCCACGATAACCGATTCTGCGCCACCCGCATCCAGCGGACTCCCGCGTCCTTTACCAGGTCATCAGTCCACCTTGGGGGTCTGCCCACGCCAGTAATGAACGTGATTAAATGTTGCGTTTAATTTGCAGTGGAGCAAGTATTCTCGGAAGAGTCAGACGAGGGCGGGGGCGCGGATGAGACGGGGCCGCCGAAGCCCTCGCGCGGCCCCGACATCGAGTTCCCGCTACAGAGGAAGGATGTCGACCTTCTGATTGAGGCTTTTAGGAAAAAAAAGGTACGTTATTATATCAAAACCCTTTGCCTCGATCTTGAAGTTTCCGTTGGGACTTGGGACCTTCTTCAGTTATGACATCTTTAACTTTGCTTTGTGTCATAATTACGCTTTTGTAAAGAGAGAATCATACAAAAGAAACTTGTGCTTCATGTGTGGGTTTTAAATAAGCTATTATCAAATACATTTACTCGTAGATACAATATTGTTTAACGTTAAGTTAAACATAAAATGTGAATAGTAAATGCCGAGGATGAAGCTAAGCGAGGATGTTTATGTTAAGGATTTTGTAGAAGGAGATAATACTTTTAAATTTTTCAGGGAAAGGGTATGCAGCTTATCTTGCTTTTTCATGAATTTTAATTTCCTGTTCGGATTTATATAATGGCTTTCATATTTTTTTTCACTTTCACATCGTTAACGGGATTTTATGGAATTTTGATTTAAATTTGCATGTAATTGTAAGATGTTAACAAATTTAAAAACTTATTAGCCCGCGAGCTAGGTACATTTTTTTGTCAGTCACTTCTCCCTGGGCGATAACTTGTGAGTTAGCATTAAATAATTGTATCATGAATCCCCGTGAACGTCAGCTGCGGTTCCGTTAGTGGGTTAATCAGCGGCATCCTACCAAACGCGTAAAAAATATATCCCCCCGATTGATTATAGGTATATCATCAAATGATAAATAATCCAATATCTTAACGAAAAAAATCGTACATAGCTATACAGTGGTGGAAAGTACGTGAACTAGTCACACAACTTATTTAACAACTTTTTTTACTTATTTAAATAATTTCCTCTCAATTGAAAATTTATCTAATGACAGTTTAATACTATTATAAATAAATAAACGCGCCGGTTGGTTATATCTCGGTGGAAAAGTCGTCAACTGATACCCTGATGTTTTTTTCATCTAGATATTGGATTAGCTATCATTTGATGATATAATCCATCGTGAGGAAAAATTATATTATTACGTGTTTCGGAGGGTGCTGCTGCTCAACCCACCAACGGAGCCGGAGCTGATGTCCACGGGTTACAACTTTCTTAAACTTCCTACAAGTGTCGCACGGCAGGAAATTGGTCCTGAAAATCTGTTGCTAGCTCGCGAGCTATATGTCTTATCCTGTTTCTTTTGTTTGTGAAATGTGTTGGTAACAAAAGTTTAAAATAATCGGGTTTACCCTTGTTTTACCAGCAGACGTCTCATCGAATGAATGTGTCGTCAAATATTCATTTTATCGAAGACAATTTTTTTCAAAAACAGTTAACTTTTTCAGTATAAATATATGTTATAAAACAAACCTAACCTAATGGGCTATACAAGGTGGGTAGGAGTATACCGACAGACTTTAACCATGGATTCCTGGTGGTATTACGAGTAAATAATGTTATATCAACACGGGTCCAAAAATGCCTCAATAACTTACTTAATTTCTGGAACAAAGAAAATAATTAACGCTACTACTTCCTTGTGAACGAAACCTTAGTCTAAACAGTGCAAAAGAAAACTTGACACTTCACGAACGTCACATCATTAAGGCGTGTTACCCTTGAGATTTTTCAACTTGTGAATTACCGAAATAATTGAATATCTCGAAAATTAGACTTTAAAGAGCAATGTTTATACTACTTTTTTTTGACCAAATAAGCACTAGAATCTATGGTTAAAAGCTGTCGGTATACTATTGCCCACCGTGTATATACACAATCTCCTTTTAGTTATACCTAAAAAATTAAAGGTTTCTGAAAAAAAAACGATAAAAAAAACGCGAAACAATGCAACGGTCGTCGGTAAAACGTTTGTCGGTAAAATTAGGGACTCCCAAATAGTGGAGATAAGCTTTCATTTCCAATGGGTTTTGTTTTGCTTAGCTTTTTATTCCATCATCAGACTTCTAGCACAATGCCCTGTTCGTTGACTTACATAAAAAATACAACTACCAACAAGCAAGCAAGCAATTTTAACTAACATTAAATGTGAGATTGAAAACACTGAAATAGTCTTACGAGGTAAAGTTACATGAAAGTTTGTTGCTGCGATTTATACGTATATGATGTTCTATTTTAATTTTAAAAATGTTTTTCTGTCGTTCTGCTCGGCACGTGAAAAACATCCAAATAAAATTGGAATTCAAAACGTTAGTCTTTGATTGACCGCCAGCAGATTGTTTAAATATGAATATAAAGATAATATCATTTCAAATACTGTTGCGTCACGTAGCGTGGTCCTCTTGTAGTTGGCACGAGTCTCAAAGTTACCCGGAATCGTAACTTTTCCGTAGATCTAGAAATTGGATTATGCTGTCGCAGCCCGGCACAGTTACGAACTTTTGCACCACGTACAGTGTCCTTTTTGCTATAAAATGCGATTTTTTACAATTTAACATCTACCTACCTACTGTTTTAAATTAGATACGGCAGTGCCCTTTAAATGAAAGCTTCGTTTCGATGTTGAACAATTACTTTTCGCATAAGTAGAATGTACATGCATGTGCTGATCTTTTATTATGTTCAAAGAGGCATTTCTTTGCTCTATGTTATTATGTTACGCATTCAATTTATCTTAATTCTTCTCAGGCCCTGCCTGTCCCACGAAACTTAAAATTACTACTTTTAATTATAAAACATGACTGTTAGTATTATTGTTTTTTGTATTTGTATATTTAATAATTGTATAGTCATGTACATAATAATGAAGATGTTAAGATATTTACAAGTCAGACCATGACGCCCTGTAAGGGCACACAATATTTAATACTTAAAAACTAAACATTTAATTACATTAGATTTCATTTTACATATATTTATAAACTATCATAATTAAGAAAATCCTTGACCGAGTAATAACATTTATCAATTAATAACATTTCTAATGTGCGCTTAAATAATACATTTCGGGATTCTAATTTTATTGTATTTGGAATTTTATTCGTGGTTAAAATACATTTATAATGGGGGCTGTTTTTATACATCTGTAGATTCGTCTTTGGTATTAATAATTTATTCCTGTACTGCTCTCTGGTGTTTTCCTTGTCTTTCTTTAATTTGAATAAATGTGGATTGTTAAGTTTCGTGGTTGGGGTTTGTGGTCTCTCAATAACATATTATGTATGTCTTTCTTTCTGTTTTTGTTGCTGTATCTTTTGCATTGTTTTCTTTCTATCGTTTTAGAATCGATTTGAAATATACTCGACATTCCAGCACCGACTACACGCTAAGCACGTGGCTCAAATACTGAAGGAAGCCACACAAGTACTGAAAAGACTCCCCAACATCCACGTGGCTACCACTTCCATCTCTAGTCAGATTACTGTCTGCGGCGACCTGCATGGCAAACTCGATGACTTGCTCGTCATATTTCACAAGGTAAGGCCCAAATTAAGGTCAAGGGTGACGCTCATTTGTTACCTTTTTTTAGAATCCCGCTTTGAACAAAAATTCTCGTGAAAGGCATAAATTTTATCTCGGACAGACCCAAATTACAAGACTATTTAAAAGCCATTGAATTTGTGTTTTCTTTTTGGTTTAGAAATGAGGCAATAAAAATACATCGCTGTTTATCTGCGAGTATTCGCGTCTATATTACGTACTCTTTCGACTTTCTTACAAATTGTTATGCCAAAATAAATGATTTCACGTGAACCTGAATATACTCTAAGAGCTCCCAGATTGAACGTAGTATTGCGGCTTATGCCGTTGTTTACCTTTTCTTAAAATACGTTTATGAATGAGTAAGTAGTGTGCCGTCTATTAATACACGACGCGACACGCGCCGCGACGACGTCCCTTTGAGTTAAATAGTTCTGGATCACTGCTACTCAATAAAAGGCATAAAATAAGAGAACAACAAAGCTCCCCTTGGATGCCTTGCTCTGTTATTTTAACCTTTCGCTCCAGTACAGTCAGGTAGAGAATTGTACCTACAGTAATAATTATGTAGCTGTATTCTGGTTGGTTAATAGCAAAGAGAAATGTTTTTTGAAAGAATAGTGATTGGTGGATTTAAATGATTTGGAATTAGGGACTAAAAAACACCTGATGTTTGATTGGTCGCTTTTAATATGTAGCTGTAGGTATTGCGGTTGGTTGATAGCAAAGATAAATGTTTTTTGAAAGAGTTGTGATTGGTGGATTTCATATGGTGAAGTGTTTTGATTGGTCAAATTAAATGTGTTAAAAATCATAAATATGTATACATATTTTCCCTAGGGGCTAGATGTACTACTTTAGCCCCGCTTATTAAGCCTAATATGACACACTTTTCGAGCATGAGATGTGAAAAATTTCTTTCTTTGTTTGAAAGCATATACTTCCAGATTGGTCCCTTTGTCACCAAAATCCAGTTCTGATGATGGGATCCTGGAGAAATCGATGGAACTCTTAAAATTTTATAAGTAAACTTGAAGCAATTTGGCTACTGATTTGAAGTCGGTTAAAACTTTGTTTTTAAAGTAAATTATTGCAATTGGTATTCTGATGTCACAGAAGACAAAATGGCGGTCGGTGTTTTCGGTCACATAACATACAGATGATTTTATAACAAAATTGTGTTACATTCGTATTTCTCATGGTAAAAACTATATAAAAATACCGGCCAAGTGCGTGTCGGACCACGCAAAACGAAGGGTTCCGTGCCTATTAAAAAGGTCGTATCGTCTCAGAAATCTTACGGCACTTACGTCCTTTTCTTTAAGGAAGGCAGTTTTCAGCAATATCTCGAAAATTTTTGAACCGATCTTGTTCAAAATATCATGTTAGTGATTTTCGGGGCGATTATCTCCTTTATATTTAATTTAAAAAGGCCTATCGATTGATGTGCCACACGTGGGCTTACAATGAAAAAATTTTTTGACTTGCAGTTTTATGTATGGAGTGCACCCCTAAAAAATTTTTTTTTAGTCATTTTAATTTCTAAACTATGTAGCGGCTAACAAAATACACCTATCCTTAATTTTTTTATTCAAATACACCTTATAGTTTTTGAGTAAAATACCTGTGACATACGTACAGACGGACATGACGGAACTATAAGGGTTCCGTTTTGCCATTTTGGCTACGGAACCCTAACAATACTTTGATAATATACATTTTGATAGATGAAAATACCCTATTATATTTTAATCCGGATACTAATATTATACAGTGGAAAAGTATGTAAGATTGTATGTTTGTAAGGGATAATCTCTGGAACTACTGGACTGAAAAAAATACTTTCTGAATGGAAATAGGCTATAGTTTATCCCGCGGGTTTGCCTGCGTTCTTTGCAATACGTCGGGCAGCTAGTATAGTAAAATTGTGGTATTTATTAATAAACTTGTTAGTTTCTGTCATTTTTTTTCATTGCTGATTGTACTTTTCTGAATACTCATCAACTACTCGTTGAGACGATTCTAACGAGCCCAAACACAACGGGGTTCCCATAGCCACCTTCTGTATCCACCATCAGATCAGCTTGATGGTACCATAATTTCAGCGCAATCGGATAACGGCAAGTGACTGAAAAATGGATTGCAAATTCTGGCGGAAAACTTACATACCTACTTACTTAGATACGAATAGGTCAAGTTAATATAAAGCTTGTAATTGGACGTTTTTCAAAAAAAGTGTACTTTTTTCTTGTATGAGGATCGAATTATCAACGATTCTCAGTAACAAAACCCCAAAAATCGAATTCTGCAAAAAAAAGTTCATGAATACATTTTTTTTGAAAAACGCTCAATTACATCTAAATCTAAAGGCATACATGCTTCGAATTTCACTCGTCGCGACTTTCGTGTAAATACAGATTGCTGTTTGGGATAGTATTTTTTTTGATGGATTGTTGTATGTTCATGAAAAATGTTCGCGTGATAAGAATTTGTTTTGCCTGCGAAATGCGAGTGCTCTGGCGTGGTATGCGGCTCGGGGACCTCGCGCTGCTCTCCCGTTTCAAATTGTTGAGGTAATAAACTACCTACGCGCGTATCGTAATAATGAACATGATAATTATGCTTTCCTTCATTTTGGCTCATTTATTTACCAAAACACCAAATGTTTATTTATTTATTAGGCACACAAAACAGATGACATTCATTACTTAGATTGTACAAAATAAATCAGGGGTTCTGATTAGAAATGCCATCCAAAACATGTATGCGCAGCATTATTACAAGTAACTAATAACGAGCGAAAACTATCCTAAAACTACACTAAAATAATACATAACAATATGCTTTTAAGCATGCAAACTAATCATAATGAGCAGAAACCGTAGCACACGTAGCATTGCTGAATGGTTTAAATAACACATTCGCTGCCGAGAATCGCTAGCCGATTCGTGGTTTTCCTCGTATGTAGCGGAAAGCGCCTACGGCATAGGCACCCGATATCAGGTTCCCGGCACTGAATGTGTTAATATTACTTACGTGGGTAAGGTAAACGTCCCAACGTTTGACATCTTAAAATATTAGGCCAGCCAGTGTCAACTAACTTTGACGATCAGTGACGCTGCCTACGAAGCTGAAGGTTCAGTGTTTGAAATCCGGTAAGGGCAGATATTTGTGTGATGAGCATGAATATTTGTTTCTGAGTCTTGGATGTTTTCTATGTATTTAAGTATTTCTATGTATTAAATGTATCGTCGTCTAGTACCCATAATGAAGCCTTAATGAGCTTACTATGAGGCTAGTTAGATTTGTGCAAGATTGTCCCCAAATACTCGTATTGATTTATTTACTAGTTTTGCCCGCGACTTATCTGCGTGGACCCGGGATAAAAACAATCCTATATTTTAATCCAGGCTATATAAACTATCCTCATGCAAAATTTCTAAACATCTAACTAATCCAAACATCTAAACCTCCAAACATCTAAACATACAAACTTTCACATTTATAATATTAGTAGAATAGTAGGATAAATATACTGGCCCAATCCTGGATACTCCAGGAAAAAAAACATTACGCAACGTAGCTTAAGTACGTTTAGATTAATTATATTCATCGAAATGGTGTTTGAAGCGTGCTACACATGGCTTAACAGGTATGTAGGTACAATTTATTGTGTTACAAAGCTATGATAAATTGGTGTCGGACGGTTGCATTTCAACCTTATGTTACCCAATGTTTCCAACGAAAAGCCATTGCTCGATTGATTTTGACACAGTAACTGAATTATTGGAGCTTGTGAAAGTAGGGCGTCATACCTTTTCGTAATCAAGTCAAATAATCAATAATCGTATAGAGTTACTCGGTGCTTTCTAGGACAAAGGTCATTTAATCTTGCATTAGTCTGCGATTTTCTTCTTTGTTTCTGGGGCATTTTCTTACAAAGACATTTTTATAAATCCGTAATGGCCTTTGCACTTATCGCCGTCTCGAGTGTCAGTGTGTAATGTTGAGACTAGACACGTCGTGTTATATTATGCTTTTAGAGTATTAGTCTCTAGTCACAGTCTTTTAGCTTTGTGTTATGTATATTAATTACCTACTTTTATTACATTAAGACTCCCATTACATTCACATTAACAATTTGGAAGCAGTGTCATATGGTTTTTAGGGTTCCGTACCTCAAAAGGAAAAAAACGGAACCCTTATAGGATCACTCGTGCGTCTGTCAGTCCGTCTGTCACAGCTGATTTGCTCCGAAACTACTGGATCGATTGAGTTGAAATTTGGTAAACATTTGTAAATTGGTGACCCAAAGATGGACGCGAAAAGTAAATTAGTAAATTCTGAACAAGGGGGTCACTTTTGGGTGGTAAACTGGAGAGTTAAAAAAAACGTTTCGCAAACTGTATTGTGTGACGTGACATAACAAATGAAAGGGGTTGTTGTAAGCATCTCAGATATATATTTTTAATAATTTTAGCAAAAACAGATTTGAAGTAATTTAGGAAAAAATACGAAAATTTACTATTTTTCGCCCCTTATCTCCGAAACTACTATGCTTAAAATTCTGAAAAACATATGAAAAATAGTTCATTGCCTAAAGATTACAGGAAAACCTATATGAAGTTTGAGTATTCAAAGTAACGGGCAAATTCTCAATATTTTTATGAAATTTAGATTACATACGGAACGCTCACCACGGGAGTTGAACTCGCACTTGTCCGGTTTTTTGCATTCATCAGTAGTCAAATTTCATCATAGTTCAAGCCTACCCTTGAACATATCCCTCACATTGCATTGAATAGTTAAGAGGGTTTTGTATTTTAACGTAGATACTCAAAAAAAACATATTTTTTCCTGTAGAGAATATTTGCGGCAATCGTATTTCGGTTGATTGATACACATATATCCGACGATCAATTCTTTTTGTTTCCTAGTTCAGGCAGTATTTGCCTTTGTATAATCTCATAATGTTGCAATGCATTCCATATTTTCTATAAGCCAGTGAAGCGACGCGACATAGCGTTCAACTAATAGAGTTGCAATGTTATACATAACCAAGTTCGTATAGCCCGAGGTACTAGTGTGGTTTCCTTCGCGTTGTTTTCCGCTGCTCATTAAGGGCAGTTTTGACGTCAAGGGGGCAACGCGCGACGGAGTGCGGCCGCCGGCAAACAAATAGGGAGCGGCGCACGCGTCATCTAATTTGTGCTGCGGCCGCTATTTGATTGATAGACCGCCTGTTACGCCGGACGACCTCGTTTATTTACTAGAACTTGTTTTTCCTGTTATTATTACCCTCTCTAAACGGTAATGAAAGTTGACATTTCACTTATCTATCGAGGGTGGTGACGGTTGACCTTTTTCCGGTGTTTACTAGTCAACTTTCGTTGCGTACAATATAGGTACGATTGCTATCTACTTTTTATATCTAAGTGGTTAATGGAGATTAGCCTTTGCTTGCGTGAGTTTTGTTTGAAAACAAAATAAAATAAACATAATAAAATGCCTTAATTTTCACTTTGGAATCTATTATTTATTTATTATTCGGAGAACCAACAGCTAACAATTGTACATTAGGTACAGTATTGTCGCCGTGTTATCAAGCGTTAACGTAAAAACCAGCGACAGACAAATCGAATTACATTTTGTAAATCTGAACAACGAATTCAGAGGCCAAACCAGAATGGGCAGCCATAGTTGATGAAATTTTTGTTAATCAACACTCGTCGATCGTTGTTCCCATATTTAACCGGGTGATTCTACGAGCGTTCCTCCCGCCGTTAGCCCCCTGGTCGCGGCATGGCATGTACAAATTTGCTGGGAAAGGGGATCCAAATCAGCGAGAACTTTGAAAATAATGCAATGGCAATAGTTTTAAGAACAAATTGACTACCTGGCTTCTGAGCAGATGTTTCTTTAGTGTAAAAAATATTTGGACCATGTTTGACAACATTTAATTTATGCTGCCAGCCTTCTGGGTACACTACCGCCTTTAGTTTTAGTTATATTTGTTTTTTCTTTTCTTAGTTTAAATTACCGACATGTTAATACATAAATTGGATTTATTCTGCATTCAATGTTTTATTAATTTTATATATGTTTTTTATTATTACTAATGTACCGTGACATTGTTTTTTAAAATTTGTAATTATTTTTGTCTTTAATATCGCTCCTCACTAATGTTTGCACGCCTGCATGCAGGCTGAATGCACTCAACATGTTTTATTTCTAACATCGAAAAATGTACTGCATTCGAAGCAAATAAATTCTTTGATTCTTTGAATCAGGGGACTGACGGCGGTTGGAATGCTCGTAGAATCACCCAGTCGCTTAGTTTTACTGGGCATTTTCCGCAAGTCGACATCCAATGTGCCTATATTGCGTGAAACTGCGGGGTGGCGCTACTCTAACCACCCCAGCTCCTCTAAAAAGTTAAAGAGTGCCTTGGTATTACTGACTGCGTTCCGTAGTGTGTCCGGAGACCCTAGGTGCTTTTTCCTGTATACTTCCACCTGCTTACCATCCAGTAGAATGTGTTTAGTCGCTTATGCGTGCGTGTCATACACTGATAAGATGTAGGAATATTTTCTGTTTTCCTTGGACACGCAATTACTATAACTTCCAAACAGATGACTCCCCCGACATCGGCGCTCGGCAATCTTTACGACGCGGAGGTCCGACTGGTCGTATCGCTCGGAGACTTCCTCTGGGATTACTCTCGGTCGCCAATACTTCTTATCTTGCCCGTGCAGATAGGTAATCATTTATTGTAATCGAGTTTGACTAACGAATAATGGGTATCAGTATTACAAATTGGTTGGATTAACACTTCAGCTGCTTTACAAGGCCTTCAGAATGTAGGGTTGATATTGCTTAAGAATAATCAGAATTGTTATTTGCAATAATGTAGTGGAGTAATTTGTTGGGTTGGAGTATATATATATGTGCGTAGATTTTGCTTAAATAAGCATGCAAATTTTACTTATAGACTACATGTTATTATGCTATTATCTAAAACATTGTTTAATCTTAATGTAGCTACAATATAATTTCATGATGTCTAAGACTTCATTATTTATGAGTTAATTACTTAATACAAACATTACAAATGCAGTATTAAAACTATCATAATTACTTATCTATTTGATGTTTCCAAAAGAAATAACATGAAAACAATTTTCTAAACAAAATTTACATAGTCTGTGCTTAAAATCTAATAATATTTCAAACAGTTGCTTTTTTGCGTTGGAAACATAATTATAAATGGGGACTTTTTATGTAGCCTTCAATGTTTATCACTAAATCTCTCTCTCTGTAAAGAATTTAATATTCAATTGAGAATCAATCATAATTTTTTTCTAGTTTCACAGTAATAGGTTTATTCTATGGGTAGGTACAGTCACGGACTTTAATCGTTGAGCCATTTAGAGATCTCTTTTCCCTGGATAGTCATAGCTTAACTAATAAAAACCAAAATTAGTTGACACCTAAAAGACCGTGACTGGTACAGTCAGACGTTAAAACATACACTTACACAGATAAACATACGTATACTTAAATACATAGAAAAACATTCAAGACTCAGGAAGAACTCGGGTTCATTGTAGGTACTTATATTTTACCTTACCTTACTGGGATTCGAACCCACTTAGCTTCACTACGGACAACTATACTCTCTGTCGGACTCTCTGTGTGTCTTTTGTGTAGTGAATAAATGTCTTCTTTTCTTTTATTTTTTTTTTATTTTCTTTATAGCCAGGGGTACGTACTTACTATGATTGTCCAAATCCACAGATCAAATGACCTAAGCTAAGTCATTATAAATTCTTACTATCCCGACTACTAGGCATTAACTTATCATTAGTAGCTAAAGGACAAGTTAAGAGTGATTAAAACATTTAGTAAAATATTACCGAATATCAAATTAGTCTTAATTTTAAAGAAAGTTGTTCGGGGTGTGACATGCTTAATAAATTCTGAACTGTAGGGCCTATACAATTCAAGTTTCAAAACTATTTACCCTACATAGTAAAGTACTAGCGCATGTCACGCTAAAGTGTCTAGTAAATAACCTATAGCCCCATATTTTACCGTTAACGTATAATCAGCATCAAATGTAGCTACGCAACCGAAGACGTCAAAAGTCTTTATTAAAACGGTATAAGAACTGTTGACGTCTTCGATTGCGTAGTTACTTTTGATGCTGACTGTACTGGCGACCTTTAAACCGCTGCATACGACCTACCTACGCGTGTTGCGTCAATTCACCCGACACTGCTTTATTAGAAGAAACCTTTGAGGGCTGAGCACTTTGAACCTTTCACTGTAATTATATGACAGTTTGTCATTCGATAGGGTACACAGTGACTGTCAGGAATATTGCGTCACGTATCGATTTGCCGACACGTTACGTAAGCGTCCTTGGCTACGGACACGCGGCAGATGTAAGGATTCGCGAAACGCTTGCCGATTGCTCTTAGCTACGGCCTACTAACGCGACAGGATAATTGCCTGCGAGATGAAGTAATTACCCGCTAATATCGTCTTAAGTGTGCGCACCTGCATGGTTGCAAGAACACCACTTTCGATTTTTTTATTTCTGGGCCGGTGCACGTGAATGTGTGCATTAACAAGTCATAGAAATAGCTATTCTAGTTTCAAAATCTGAATAACAGAAATATAAATCAAAAGCTATATCCTAAGGATTTTCCTTTTGTCAATAAAGACGAATGGAATAAATAGCGGCGCGGTATTTGTCTTGCCTTACGACGGTAACTAAGTTTTCCCCTTTAGATATTTACTGTATATATGGATGTAGGATACCTCTTGTGACTAATAGGTTAGCTAATAGCTTTTAGATTACTATATTCTACGTTTTCCCCTATGAGATTACGATGTTAGCTTTAAGTGCAGGGCAAAACATAATAAAATATAATATTATATGTACGTATAAGAACAAATAACAACCGTACCTGAACTATGAAATAAGAAGCCGAATTTTAGGACCCAGGCAGGTCATGTCAACAGAAACAATACAAATACTTATCACGGTTAAAGTTTATTCTCTAAGTAGGTACTTTAAGTTGTAGTACAAGTTTGTTTTTATAACTATTTATTCTGTTTTAATTTGTCACCTTCGTCATTCAACGGATGACTAAACTTGAGTCAAAACTTCCTCTGTAAATAAGAAGTAAGTAAGTTTTCGCGGATGGTTCCCGTTTCCTCTCGTCCTTTATCTTATCATGGCCGCCGTAAATCCATAGCGTCGGACAGCGGCCGTTAGTAATTGCAAAGAATGAAAAGTATTCAACTTTTATAACATTTTCACAGTGAATATTAATTTAATATTAAACAAAATATTTAGGTACATATTGTAAACTACCCCCTAACAAAAGAAGAGCTATAGAAAGATCAATCGCATTGAAAATGAAAACAAAGTCTTCAACCTGGCTGTCTGCTATACCAACGAAGAAAGATAACCTCGACTTGTCTCCTCATGAATTCAGAGACGCCCTGGCAATACGCTATCACAGAACCCCAAACTCAATGCCACCCTCATGTGATGGATGTGGCAATAGCCAATTTAATATTGACCATGCTCTCTGTTGCAAGACTGGGGGGCTAATTTCAAGACGGCACAACGAAATTCGTGATCTATTTGCCGAACTATGTCACCAAGCATGGAGCAACGTCACAATAGAACCCATAATCACAGAAGGTGACCTTGGACTACGCGGCGACTTATCTTGCCGTGGCGTATGGAATGCTCAGAGAGAGGCTCTTTTCGATATCCGTGTCGTAGACACTGACGCTCCCTCTTACATTGCACGCCATGTCAGTTCTGTCCTAAAATCCGCTGAGACTGAAAAACAAAGAAAATACTCCGCTGCCTGCGAAGCGAAACATGCTACCTTCACCCCTCTCGTGACTTCCGTCGATGGCGTATTCGCACCACAGATGACCTCCTTTGTCAAACACATAGGCGAATCCCTCGCGGACCGTTGGAATAAATCGCTGAGTACGATACTAGGTTGGCTTAGAACAAGGATATGCACTGCCATAATTCGAGCCACCAGTATGTGCATACGAGGCACACGTCACAAATTCAAACCTGCAGCGAAACTGTTGGGGTTTGACGACGGAGCAGCCATTCCCAGTTCTAACTAAACTTCACCTGACTGTGCATTGCAGAGATATGAATTATTGTTATTATTATTTGTTTTAGTACCTATATTATGTTAATAAATGTTATATTATTTTGGCTTGTAAACTAGTTAGTAGTTCATAAACAGTTTGCGAATTTAATTATAAAGAACAGATTAGGTACCTACTGTTGCTAGAGAATCCATACATATTGAATACAATTATTTTTGGAAAAAATAATTAAAATAATAATAAACAACGTTCAACTTTGATGACATTGTCAAGCTATGAATATTAATTAAAAAATTAAATTAGTTTGAAAAAACGTATTTTAAGCACGCATTTTATTACACAGAATGGATTGCCGTCGCCAGAGAATCCATACATATTCAACGGAGACTTCGTGGACCGAGGCAAGAAGGGTCTGGAAGTGTTCCTGCTGCTTCTCGCCTGCATGCTGGCCTTCCCTGGCGGAGTATACCTTAACCGTGGCAACCATGAAGATCTTATTATGAATCAAAGGTATCCTGATATCTATATAAGGGCCTTCGCTTACCGCGTTTGTGTCGGTTTACACGTGATTCGGTACAAACACGCGCCGACGGCGCGTTTAAAAAACGCGGTGTGCATAGGCCCTAAACTAATATTTACGTTACGAAGACCTAGACATGATACGCTTCTGAGATTGGTTCCCATCACTGAAGATCGTGGCCACTGGAAACCCTGACACAGACAATCTGCCTCCGTCGAAGTCTTACCTTCGGCCATGCCTACAATGATCAGCTTTTCAAGAATAGAAAAGGTCGTATAACCCATAAAAGTAACCGGTTATAGGCTTAGGCGAACGTAGGAGAAGATCTTTTTTTTGCCAATGAGTAGTGTAGTAGTACAGTTCGTGGAAACCTTTATATAAGAAGCATGTCTAAAAATCAGTCTAGTGGATAGTCTATTTAGTATTTATCGAGATCACTATTGTTAGGTAACTTTGTTTACCCATGGTAACCGCTAGCGCCGCCGCGTGGTAGCTGCTATACATCAAAATAATCATTTGATATTTATCGAATACCTATATCAGAATATTTCCAACCTAAACAAAATAACAGTTACGGCGCATTTGCCACAAGAAAGCAAAGTTGCCACATTTAACGTACCTATAAAATGTGCCTATTTGACATTGGTTCCGTTTTTACGAGAAATCGAATCTGAACCATTCCCAAATGCCATTGCTTCAAGGATAATCCCTCGCATAAATATTTGCCCGGAAGTAAAACACGACCTTTGGGTATTGCTTCGAGTTCTAAAATATTACAGAACACGAAATAAATTGAGGAATCGGAATTAACTGTCTATATATTGCAGGTACGGGTTCATAAAAGAAGTCCATCAGAAATACCGGGTGAGTAATTATACGTACCTCCGTACTTACAGTAAGCTAAATTTTGCTCAATTGACATCCAAATAGAGCAACAGCCTTCTGGGGACGCTGCCCTCTGAAGGCGAATTGGGGCAAATTTTTTATTTATAATATTCTAGCCTAGCCTAGTTTAGTGTTAATGTTTTTTTTTTAATTTTTTAGTTTCTATGTTAAGTTTTCTATTGAAGATGATAATTTTATTTGTATTTTCTATTTAAGTACCTTCGATATGAATTAAACAACCCCTTTCATCTAAAATAAAACCGTAACACATTCAGTTACAGTCGAGTTCAAAAATATGTGCGTGGACGAAGTGATCAAAAATATGTGAACACGACTTTGTTGTTAAGGAAACAAGGTTGTTCAGATAGTTTTGAACCTTTGCGAACGTACATATATTTATAAACTCGACTGTACATACTGTCAAATATTGTATATCACATTTTTGTGTAGGCCCATTTAAATATACCGGGTTGTACCTACTCCACTGAAAAATTGCCTCTAGTATAATGTGGCTGTGAGATTCATAACAACTACGTGTAATCGGAGCTTAGAGTTATACTAGTAAGACGATATTGCAGCCTTTGTATGAGTAGATGAGTAAATCCAAAAAGGTGAAGGTCGATGAGACATACATTTCTCATCCAACACGAACGACACGTTCTGAAACGCATTGTAAAATAATTGGCGGCTGTGCTGTGCGGTCAAACTCGATGAATCGCGTAAAAGGTTTTTTGAAAACGACTTCCTATGCATAACGGTTGTTGAGTTTTTATTTCAAAGAGCAATCATCTCGATTTATCGGGTTTTAACTCTCAGGCCCTTGCCTGGTCTAATTGACTTACCTATTCTGTGAACATTGGGTTGAGATTAATGTATTTGCTGACCGAGATCTCGACCGATGACTAGGGATTTGCAAAGCCAAGGTGACCGAGTCACCTCGTATGTAGACTATGTGCTGTTAATGAATATTTTATTCAAATCTGCCAAGTGTGAGAACTTAGCTCAGATGTCAAAACATTCTTGAGAATGTTATGTAATAGCTCCTGCCCGGGACTCCGTCCGCGTGGAACTCGTTTATATCGTATTTTCATACAAACTTTCACCCCCATTTCATCCCCTTAGCGGAAAAAACTATCCTATGTCCTTCCACGGAATTCAAACTATTTCCATACCCATCTCAATCGGTTCAGTGGCAATAAGCTTGAAAAGGTAACAGACAGACAAGCAAACAGGTAGACAGACAGACAGACACACTTTCGCATTTATAATATTAGTATGGAGTATGGATGTGCGGAAAAATCTTCAGGAGTTCAAACTCAACAGTAATATCCACGTCTTCAACACTAGCAGGTCGATCACGTAACGCACTGTAAATGTCAATTTTTGTATAGAAAATGACTGTTGAATCGTCCTAACTCGCGTTCGAAACGTGATTTGATTACCTCTCAGAAGTAAACACAAGATCGCAGTGAAGGACAGTCGTCTCCGCAAAATTAGCACGTCGTTCGTGGGGGCTTACGATTTTACACCAAAATACCTATCGAAATAGTTAATTTGCCCCTCAGTAAATCTCTCCTCAGTATCCGCCGAAAGACGTCCACTGCTGGACATAGGCCTCCCACAAAGAGTGTCACAATGACCAGTCCTGCGCCACCCGCATCCAGCGGTCTAAAAATAAAAGTAATTTGCTAAGCAAGGCTACAGTGTCAACGATTTCTACAAGAAAAATGCCTGCCAGTAGTAGTCTAAGTAGTGCTATTAGGATTAATACCTACGAGTACCTTTGTAATTATTATACCTTACTCGTAAATAGCTATTCTGTTTTATGTAATAGGAGAGCACGTAATGCTGTCTCTCGCCGAATAAGTCGCTTTAATCTTTGTTATTATAGTAGGGGAGCCCAAGCGTTGAGACGTTAACATTTCGAAGATTAGGTGATAGAATGAAAGAAAAGTTATATCATGTATGTCTTTTACGAAGGGGGAGGCGTCTACAGGTAAAAAAACAAAGTAATAACAGTCACTCGAGCGCGTCAGATTTTGATAGTGTAAACGCCCCACGTGTCTCTGATAACAAAAGTATGTTAATCTGATGGTTTGGATAGTGGAAGTGGCCATGCGGTAGGGTACAAGTAAGTGAAAAAAATGAACGAGGAAAAAAATACTCGAGCGCGTCAGATATTTACAGGGGACGTTAAGTAGACCCGAAAAACGCTCCCACTCACTAATCTGACAATTTGGACGAGACGCGAACCCGGCTGCTTTTTTGATGACTAATAGACGCGCGATCATATTAAAGGCTTTATAAAATGGTAGAGATACTCAACAGGATACAAGGCATCCCCCAAATTATATTTTGCCGCGCTCGAGTAAATCCAAAAACCCCCGATGTCGTATGCCATTACGTTAGTAATATTCTTGTGGAGTGCCGCTGCATTGTAATATAGCCTTGCATTTGCGTTCAGTGCAAGTATTCGCAGCTGCTAAATATGGTGCAACTAGCACACCATGCTTCGTCAAATTACAAACTAGAAAATTAACGATGAACTCAAACGAAATGTTGTTTCGCAAATGGCGAAGCGAGGAGAGGATTCGCGAATTTAATTAAGCGATGAGGAATACGATCGGCAATATACCAAATGGGTGGTTTCGGGGCTATAGCAAAAGGTGACTATGATGTGTGCATTTAAATATACACTGCCGAGTATAGGGCTTGTCTTTCTTACTGATTTGGATCCATTGTTGCATTTCAATTTTGCAATTTACAATAACGTGTAAGTAATAATGCTAAAATTCCTTTGGGCGGGGCCGGTCGGTTTCTCATTTTGTTAGATTCGTAGTAGGCCAGTTTCTGATTTTGTCATATTCTTAGGAGGTCAGTTTCTTTTTTGGCGGTATCGTAATATTTCATTTCCTTATTTTGCCAGCTTCGAAGTAGGACAGTTTCTTATTTGGTTAAATTGTAAGTAGGTTATTTTCTTATATTTTTCTTTTTCTGAGTAGGTCAGATTCTTATTTTGTCGCATTCGTAGTAAGTGGGTCATTACTGTTTGTAGTTATTATATATATATGTATAGGTATATTCTCTTCTATATATTGTATTTCTACATTTTGATACGTAAAATGCACGACCTAACATAAAATTAATGGCCACAAAGGTTAAATGATGATGATCCATCTACTACGAATCCGACAAAATAAGAATCTGACCTACTCAGAAAAAGAAAAATATAAGAAAATAACCTACTTACAATTTAACCAAATAAGAAACTGTCCTACTTCGAAGCTGGCAAAATAAGGAAATGAAATATTACGATACCGCCAAAAAAGAAACTGACCTCCTAAGAATATGACAAAATCAGAAACTGGCCTACTACGAATCTAACAAAATGAGAAACCGACCGGCCCCGCCCAAAGGCTAAAATTATTGGACTCTCGGTTAAGGAGGAAGACACTAATTATTACTTCTAATGTTTTTTTTCTTTTCCACTATATTTAGACTAAATATTATTAAGTATAGGTATTATCATTGTATTCCTTCTTATGTTAGTTTTTGTGTTCATTTATGACTTAATGTATATTTATGTAAGTGTTTCCGTCGATAGGTACAGACCCAGCCTTGTGCACTTTACCAGCCTTATCTTTAATTGTATGTTTATGTTTTGAGCTATAAAGTGACTTTTATCTTTTATTGTGTAGCACAACGCCGAGCGGCTGCTGAAGCTGATAGAGGGCGTGTACCGCTGGCTGCCGCTGGGCACCATCATCAACAACCGCGTGTTCGTCGTGCACGGCGGCATATCCGACACCACGGACTTGGACATGATCCGCAGCCTGGAGAGGGACAAGGTAAGCATCTTATTCATTATCATCAATAACTTGATCACAGTGTCGATGTCGACGAAAAATCGATAATGTCAATAGTTTCCTTAAAATTATTGATTAACCAGCTGCCGACTCGGTTCTGCCCGCCTATTATGCCTTGATCACACGTGCAGAGTATATAGTGGCCGAGACAGTGCTCTTGGCGGAGCAAAGTGGCGAGCGAGTCACTCGGACCTCGTTTTATTTACTCTCTCGCCACTTTGCTCGGCTGAGAGCACGGTCTCGCCCACTATACTCGGCACGTGTGATCAAGGCATAATAGACGGGCAGAACAGAGTCAGCAGCTAGTTAATCAATAATTTTAACGAAACTATTGACATTATCGATTTTATGATGTTCATATAATTTCATCATTTGATATTCGTAAAAAAGCTAGAGCTGTGTGCAAAAGATGAAATGGTGATGAGATATTACCGAAGCCAGTGGAAGCCATAGCCAGTGTATCAGAATTTCAATCCCAATTAAAGCAAATATATCTAGAAAATACAAAATGTATATTGCATTGACGAATTCATGGGACTTGACTTGGGAGCTCGCTCAGTGTTTTTAAATTTTATAGTTTTTAATCGCAATGTTTTGTATCTTTGACGATCATAGTATTAGTTCTAATAAATTGTCATCAATTTAATGTATGATGCACTGTAATATTATTAAAAAAAAAAAACAATAACAATGTGGCTCTACTTCGGGATTTAAACTATGGCTTTAAAATTGGATTTTTAATCCAGCCGCTGGAGAACAATCTATAATTGAACTCGTTGAACTCATCCTTAGTATTAGATTAATTGGATCCAATTCATAAAACAGATTACCCTGTCGTTTGCACTCAAACGATATCGGACCATGCACTCCTTAATAAATAAATATCAGGGGGCAACAGGAACCATCACATCAGATTAATGAATATAACTGTAATAATTGTATGAAACCAATATCAAACCCATACGAACCGTTCTGTTGCGTCACGTCAGACTAATATCCGGGTTTAGCCGTTATGTCTGTTTCGTTACGTATCGTTTTGATAAAGGAAACAATACGTGAACGTTTAAAAATATCCACGCCTCAGATAAAAGTATTCATAAAACGTAATTCCCAGCACAATAACGCCCCAAAAAACAATGTATTTATAAACGCAGACATTTCACGACTGATGATTTATTCATTCAGCGTTATACAATATGAGAATTTCGCAAATTTGAATCAAAATTATGAAAGAGAAATAAAAATAACGGGATGATTCGGTAAATGCGTTATATTATTTATGGGCTCAATAAGACCCTTACATTTAATTTTGTTAATCGTGTTTCGCGCGATCGCCTTTGAGCGCCCTGCATGAGCTGAGTTTCCCCGTTTGGCCTGCAGCGCGGCCATTTACAGATATGGTATGGGAGAACCTCCCTGAGGGACTTATAGGCCGCCCAGAAGGAAACTACCCAGGGGAAACCCAGGGGAAACTTTGTCCGAAGAGTGTTGCATCGCTTCTTTCGTGCGCAGAGACATAAACTTGTCTTAAGATACAAGTTTATGTCTTCCGCGCAAGGCTTCAAGGGTTTACGAGAATTCGAGGAAGCGCCCTAACCTTTGTTTATACTTAGACATATCATCAATAGTAATCCAAGTGGGAAGCAATACACATCGACATCGGCGACACAAGGCTGACTAACCTGCATTTCGCCGATGACATTGTCCTGTACTTGAGCTAGACAGCATCCTTCAATAACATGCCGTCTAAAGAAATCGATCGAAGAGCTTCTGGTCCATGAAGGCGCTAATGAAGGGTAACCTTTCTTTGACCCTGAAGCGCAAGCTCTTCGATATGTGTATCCTGCCTTTTTTTGTTGTTTAGGGGGGAAAATGCGTTACGCATACCACCCGGGGGGTGACCCGAGTGGTTATGTGGGACTCCCGTATAAGCTGATGAGACTCACGGTATACCCAATTACCCACTAAACCCCCCCCCCCCCCCCCGTGGTGCGTGGAGGGCCCGCGGATGCCCGAGGGCCCTCCAGGAGAGACACGCCAAACGTTTTGAAGCGCGATCTCCACCCGTTCAGTAGCAGACCCCCCTGAGTCCGCTACGAGGAGATCATGAGTGCGGGAAATTCCAACACCCGGCGGCGGATCAGATCTGTGGTTCCACCTCCGACCACGCCTCGGCCGCAGAGGATAGGGAAAGCGGCGCACCGTAATACCGGCATTCCTCTTCCCCTGCGGCCCCACCAATGCCGCTTCCGCGGAACGGCCCCGCCAAGTTCGCAGGGGGTAGGGAGAGTGGCGCACCGTTATAACGGGGCCAAGCCGTTTCGTCCCCTAAATAGTATTATTTGTTGTTTTAGTTTCGTGACGCATTGGTTATTACTGTAATGTCATGTAAACGTATTTGTCAATAAATAAATACCAACACGCCTCTCCCCCTGCGATCCCGCCTCGGCCGCAGAAGATAAGAAGGCACTCCTCTTCTTCTGCGGTCCCTCCCCAACGCATCCTAAGCGGGCTTAGCGAAGCCTGCTAGGAGCGCTCTCCTCGGGCCAGCCAGCAGGCCCACACAGGCCGGGCCTGGGTGCCTCTTCGCTTCGCCGTGGGTTGCAGTCCACGGTTACTAAGCCCCCCCGCCCCGACAAGACGGACATCCTCGAGGGGGATGAGTATCCTGCCTGTCCTAATCTGTGGCGCCCAAACTTGGTCACTAACAGAAGCCTAAAACTCCTGACTCAAGATTTGCCAGCGAACAATGAAACCCAGCACACTCGGAGTTCGTAGGATCGATCGAATCAGGAACACAGAGCTGCGTACCAAAACTGGCATCTTAGATGTGGGTGCCAAGACCGTGAAACTAAAGTGGGACTGGGCTCGACATGTCTGCCGGATGTACGCGGAGCGATGGGCCAATTAGCCACCGAATGTACCCCACAAGATGGCTTCCGAGGTAGAGGCCGAAGAGGAGATGGCGGGACTACCTTGATACGTTTTGTACAGAGAGAATACTAGCACAGGACCGAGACGAGTGGCGGAGAAAAGGGGAGGCCTTTGCCCAGCAGTGGGACACAATATAGGCTACTAAAATAAAAATAAAAGTAATTTATTATAAGCATTTGTCTTTTTTGACAGTTTCTGAGAGACGTTATTCACATTAACAAATACCATGACATATTTACATACCTATTAATGTCTGCTAGGGATATACTAACAAGAAGATATTTTATAATAACATCCAGACTATCAGTTTATTAGAACACGCGGAAAGTAAATCAAGAATTACGATGAAGTAAGGAAATTCATGTCACGTACACACATTAGGCCTGTCTCGAGCAGGCAGTAAAGGACGTAACCTTAGATCTAAATCAACTTTGCTATTCACTACCCGCGTCGACCCACCTCACCTTTGGTCCATATAATTTGAGTCCGAGATTCGTAACAACTATGCGTGACCGGAGGCCAAACTCACACTGGACTAAGGCAAGTTATTGGTAAGCGTTGTGAATTCCAGCTCAAAAGAAGAACCACAATGAGACCTCGTGTCACTTACGCGCGACGCGGCCCCTGAACGCGGGTAGACCTCAAGAACAGATGTATTATTATCTGCCCTTCGTGCCCTTCTGTATTACTGACTTACTTTATCTCGCAACATGTATACGTAAAATACTCATGATAATGATTCCGTCCATAATGTTGTTAAAAATTACGAAATTCAAGTTAAATTGTCAAGCTATTCGCCGAGTTATTCGTTAATCAAATTCTTGCTATGTAGCTTAGAAACTCCGTACCACTATGACTTATTATTGAAGTAGGAGGTGAATCTGAGACATATATTTCCCATCGGAATTTTATATCAACGTGTTCTGCGCGCTCCCTTCAACTGACGCCAAACTAACGTGTCCAAACAAAAATATTGATAGCAAATCGAAATGTGAAGCGTATGGCTCTGATTTACCCTCACCACGATTTACATATTTAATCATCAACCAGCTCGACTTCCTCTCTGAAGTTTCAGCAATTCTACTAGTGGTCTTGATTAACTTCCTGAAGTACAGGCTAGCAGGGCAATCGCGTTACTTGTCTAACGAGCGTTAAGGGACGTCACAGTAAGCAGGGGCGCAACTCGGGAATGCGTTTATGACATATTTAAATCATAATATGAATTTTATTGATTAGTGGCAGTTTTCTCTTGCATAATTGCATATTCAAGTGTGTGCGAGCGCAATTGATATTGAGATGAGACAGGTAATTAGGTATCCAATTGTAATTAAATTGATATTACAAAAACCGGACAAGTGCGAGTTCAACTCGCGTGGTGAGGGTTCCGTATATAATACACAAAAATATTGAGAATTTTCCACTAACTATTTTCCATATTTTTTTCAGAATTATAAGCCTATTAGTTTCAGAGATAAGGGGGGAATGGTCAATTTTCGTCTTTTTTCCTAAATTACTTCTGTTTTTGCTAAAATTATTTTAAAAAAAATCTGAGATGCTTACAACAACCCCTTTCATTTGATATGTCACAGTTTGCGAAACTTTTTTTTTTAATTTTCCAGTTTACCCCCCAATAGTGGCCCCCTTGTTCAGAATTCATTAATTTACTTTACGCGTCCATCTTTGGGTCACCAATTTCCGGTTTTTTCTGAACTATGTATTAAAGACCGGTCCTGCGCCACCCGCATCCGTTCACCTTGTGTGGGGGGGCCTACTCACGCCGCACCTTCCGGTACGTGAGGTGGTGGTGGCTTGGCACTCTTTGGGCGAGGCCTATGTCTAGCAGTGGAAGTCTTTCGGCTGATATGATGATGATGATGATGATGAATTAAAGGGTTTTTTTTTCTAGGATTCACCTCTATATTTTTAAGAACCTGATCATGGTTGAATAATCTTGTTAAACGGAGATTCTATATAGAGGTATTGAGTACCCCAAACTAATGAGATGCGGGTGAAATTGATATTTTAGCTACAACGTCGCTAAAATTTGTTAGTTTTCGCTTTATCTGTCGCTTTGATATTTATGTTTCTGGAAAAGGGACAATACACATTAATTAACAGTGGTCTGTTAAGCTTATGAATAATGGGGATAGTTTCCAAAGTGCAATATCAAGGCGGTTGTAAAAGTTTTATTTGAATATAGGTAAGTGTGTATAGGTAACGTAGAAAGAGAGAGAAAGTGCCGTAACCAAACTAAGCGAGTGAGTTAAACATTTGTGAGTTTGTTTGCCGATGCCCGCACGGACGACTTTTACGCTATTATGCGTAAAAGAGCGGCATCCCTATTGCACAGATTGCAAGGTAGTGCTAACAGTCTCCTAAACGCATTATCTTGCAGAATAGACTGTCCACTCATGAGGCGATGTAGCAAGCTGCATGAGCCTGCATGATCCCATTAAATATAAATAAATAAATAATTAATAACTAATTGTAATTGAATTATAATGAATGTATGTAATTACTAACACTAGAATTAAGTTCTTATGTACGCTACTAACAAATATGGACAAGTATCCGAAATAAATGATGATTATTATTATTATTTATCTACACGAGTCTAACATGCTTGCTAATAAGGGACGAATGCTAATATATGTCCGATACAAACGCAATCATGCTAGCTTGGCAGAAAGTCTTCTTACGAAATTTTGAAATGAATATAGGTATTTTGGAGATGCTAATGTCCTATTTGGTTCTCTGGAATGTAAGGTTCTCGAGTGGCAACCACGTACCGGAATGCACGGCGTGGGTAGGCAAGGTGGACTGATGACCTGGTAAAGGTCGCGGGAGTCCACTGGATGCGAGTGGCGCAGGAACGATCTCTTAGGCACTGATCTCTTGGGGGAGGCATATGTCCAGCAGTGGACGGCTTTCGGCTGATATGATGACGATGATGATGATGAATGTCCTGTTTTGTTGCAGTACGTGTCTCTGCTGCGGCCTCCGGTGACCGAGAACTGCGCGCCTGGCTCCGAGGTCATAGATAAGGTGGAATGGAAACAGGTCAGCCTTTCGGACTTACTTAAGGTGGTCCTACATTGTCAGATTTCACGCCCAACATTCGGGTCAGACTAACTGATCGTTTACACTCGATACCTATCCGATTCTTAGGAACGTGCAAAATCAGAATGCGAAATCCACCTTGCAGGTATTTCATCTTCCTGCATAAAGTATGCAGGAAGATGAAATACGCCCTCAGACAATCGGATCGGATCGGCACTAAAATTGTAAACGCCTCGATGTTGTTTCCGACTCGGACATCTGCTCCGGTATCAGATCAGATAGGTATTGAGTGTTCCAACCAATATACAGGGTGGCACATTTAGATCGGTCAGTATGGGAAAGTCTGAAACTATAAGACATACGAAGATGTCTTCTTAGGAACCATGTCATCGATTTTAGTAACAAGAAAAACTGCATACATAGATTTGAAAAAAAAGTTGTACTCAGCTCGGGAATCGAACCCGGATGTTTTGAAAAATAAAACTAACTCTATTTCTACTTAGATATCGACTGTGTAGGTCTTACAATTCAATTCCCGAGTTGAGTATAATTTTTTTTAAATCTATGAATGCAGTTTTTCTTGTTAGTAAAATCGATGACATGGTTCCTAAGAAGAGATCTTCGTATGTCTTATAGTTTCAGACTTTCCCATACTGACCGATCTAAATGTGCCACCCTGTATAGGTAGTATTGAGGCATTGCGATAGACATCCGACTATCGTACGGAAAAAATCTGACATGTTTGCCGCTATTACACATTGGATCACATTGGTTACAGACGCCAGATGGGCAAAGATATTTTTTAATAATTTCCGTACGTAATTGTTATACCGATACTTATATGCTATAGCGTCATATGGCACACGAATCGAGTGATGAGCATTGTCTTTTTATCTGAGGTCTGCTGATTGAAACTCACACTTACACCCCACACTACTGCCGAAAAGCAGCGCTATAGAGAAATCGTCCAATTTCATTTGGCTTTTATGGCGCCGCTTAAACCCTCTGCAGCGTCCGTTTCAATCAACAGGCCGAAGCTATACAACTGCGTTAGCAATGAATGAATATATCCTTATTGCCCTATCTATTATGTAGGTACCAGTCAGTAGTATAACGCGCGACCATGGCAGTCGGCCATGCAGTCTGCCGCGTGATTTTGGCCCATCTGGGCAGTTGCAGGCTGCACGGCGTCCGGCAAAAACAAGCTTACACCAGGCATGACTGCCATGATCGCCCGTGGGAATGCGCCTTTACTGCGTTGGCTTGGTTGTCTAAAAATAATCTTGGCTTCAGAAACATGGGAACGCCACTCTTCCCTATTCTGCGCTTCATGCTTTGTGTACCTCTAGGGTGGTTAGATTTTGGAGAGTATTGTCACTCATGAGGTTTCTAGGCTGCCATTCGGTCTACCAGACGGCCCAAATACGCTCTCTTCACTGGACGATCGTACACTCAATGTATCTAATATTCAGTAGCCTACTTTGGTTGTATCGATCTGACATATGATGCTTATGCCGCTGACTGATCAACCTAAAATATAACAATTTATGAAAAGGTTCGAGTAAAGTAAAAAAAATATGTCCTTTTTCACTCTCCCATTTGGGATACTTCTCTGTGTTCCCTAGAACTATCAATTCCTTTATAAAAGTATAGTAAAGAATGTGAGCTCAATAGAACTACTGGAAAAGTCTAGTCTAGTCGAAATTTGATGTAATGTAATGATACCCACCACCCACCTCATTTTTCAAAATTAGTCAATCAGTTGTTAAAGGCTTTGGAGTTTGGCAGTCTAAGGGGCGTTTTTTATTACCAAGCGTTGTTATGTAATTTAATTTGGGCATCTTAGTAATAAGAGATGCACATTTACTCTTATATCTTACGAGCATGTCGTTAAAGTCAAAAAATGTACGGAGTTACTAAAATTTGATCTGACTTTTGGTCTAACGAACTTTTATAAAACCGGGCCTTAATGAAGTTATGTAACAAAAGTTAAACTGAAGTGAATTACATTCTCGGTGTCTTGCAACTACACCCCTTGTAAATCCTCCTGGCGAGTTTCAATAACTTAGTATACATATATCTTCTTCAACTCAGCGGCTCGAACATGGCGGTTTTGCTGCTTGAAACCAGTGAGGAAAATGCAATTTTGCTGCGAGCGTGAAGAAAACTAACTTATTAATTTTTCATGTCTTAGGTTAGTCGCAGGCCATCTTTTCATCCTGCTGGGTGTAATACAAACTTGGAACATTTAAACTTCATTCTCTCTGTCACTTTCACTCCGTTACAAAAAAAGAGGGAGATAAAATATGTCGATTCGTCATTCGACTTCGAAACCTTCGTAATAGGCCCCCAAAAAGCGCGAAAGAAAAACGCGTTCCGAAACAAAATAAAATTCGACTCGTGTTAAACTCGTATAAAAATATGAAACCTATATTAACTCTAATATTATTTAAATCATATTAGTATTTCATTATTCCTAAAATACAATGAAGAAATGCGATATTTATCGCGAACATTTATTAGTATAAGTCTAGTTTTTTTTATATGGTGATCGAATATAAATTTATATACAGTTTCAGAACGCACTTTATATTCTTTAAAAAGTTAGCGCGATTCAACTTTATTACGTTTTCTTGGAGATAAAACATAACTTAAACAAAAACTGTACTAAATATGAGTGAATAAAGTGACGAAACCGATGTTTTAACTCCTCAAGAGTTGAGAGATACCGTCAAAGAGGCTGGACTAGGTTTTCTAAGTAAGTTCATCTTGGACATTGGACAAGTATCAACAAAATGCATAAACAAACGGAAACAGACTTAGCTCTTTCTTAATATCATGTATAAAGTTAATGTTATGGGAAAGAGTAATTTAAGTTAATGTTTGTTATTTCGTATGTATTTGTTGTTTGTTTTTCGGGTTCCGTACCTCGAAAGGAAAAAACGGAACCCTTATAGGATCACTTTTGTCCGTCTGTCAAGACTCTTTTTCTCAGGAATTCGTGGAGGTATCAAGCTAAAATTTATATCAAATACTCAGGTCTACTGTCCCTTAGAGTTGTGAAAAAATCAAACTTCTAAGCCAACGCAATCAAAAGATAGCTCTTTATGCCGCAAATTTCCGCAAAATTTCGAAACTCGCAAGGGAATCAAAACCTACAGGGTCCTTCCCGTGAATTCAGAATCTTGAAATTTGGTAAGAAGCAACATCTTATATTAGCAAAGATAAAGGAAAAATTGCAGAAACCGTAAATTTTTAGTTACATCATAAAATAAAAATATTTTAATAATTTATATACCTACAGGTTTGTACGAAACCCTCGGTGCGCGAGTCCGACTCGCACTTGGCCGGTTTTTTTACATAAAATGATTTAATTGCTTCTATGTGGCGTTTTATTCCTTTGCGTTATATGTTCTCGCCGCTGAGGTGAAAAGTTGTATGTAGGTATCACACGAGAGCAAAGATATTTGCATCTCGTGCCTTTGAGTCCCTCGCTACGCTCAAGATTCTAATTTTGAGTCACTCGCTACGCTCGTGATTGAACTATAGAATCTTTCGCTTGCTCGGGACTCAACATCAACAGCAAAAATCTACTTTGCTCTCTTGTTGAAGAAATAACTATTTCACGTGCAGTACGAGTAAATGCCAACTTCAACGTAAACTGAAATACATTAACTTAACGTAGAAAAGGGCTAAATAACGTAGGTAAGTGCATTAAACAACGAGAGCACATGCTTTTAACTGAGCGTAAAGCCAGAAAGATATCCGAATTCAATTTATTACTTATTTACTCTTGATTGCAGCTCTAGAGTTTATTTTGCTAAGGGAATATAATTATGTGGAATTGAGCAAACATGTTTGCGTGACCAGGGTAAAGCGTACGCTTCTAATTATACACAAACAGTTTCCATTTATTATATTTACATATACGAGTGTA
The DNA here is from genome assembly GCA_932294315.1 of Epinotia nisella. NCBI lineage: Eukaryota > Metazoa > Arthropoda > Insecta > Lepidoptera > Tortricidae > Epinotia > Epinotia nisella. The sequence goes on along the minus strand of OW028678.1, from coordinate 21,427,423 downwards.
CAACATTACTAGGTACTTCTACTTAGTTACGTAAGGCCTTTGTAGGAATGATATTCCAGTTTTACATATAAAGATCCTTTAGAATTAAAGTCAGATCAAATATTAGTAATACATTGCATTATTTGCCTTTACTTATTAGATTGAATGGAAATTTAAAAAGTTAAATTATGTCTGCAAAAATGTTTATAAATACTGGCATATTTACATATTCTGAAATGACTGGCGTCAGGATCGATGTCTTATCCGCGGGTGTGGCCGCAACACCATTTTATCGCTTAACTTCTGTAATAATCAAGCACCGGTTGTAACGAATCGGCAAAACTCGTCAACTTTTCAACTCTGTGAAACTTCATCTGTACCTACTTGTACTTTCAACTGTCAATTATGAAAGGAAGAAACTAACTGTTCGTGTCAGCTGTGCTATAACTTAAGTTTGACATTCACCATCCAAAGTTCGATAACTTTGTCTCGTTAATTGCAAACTTCAAATAAGTAAAAGCTAACTCTGATCTGCCAATTTCACTTTGAAAATAATTTGTAGTTTTAGAGAAGTTTAAAGAAAACAAATTTAGAGATAACTAGCTTCTGCCCGCGACTCCGTACACGTGGAACTCGATTATACCGTAGCTCCATACAACCTTTCACCCCTCAGGGAATTATTTCCGGGATAAAAACTATCCTATGTCCTTCCCCGGGACTCAAACTATCTCTATACCAAATTTCATACAAATCGGTTCTGTCGTTTAAGCGTGAAGAGGCAATTGACAGAGACATACTTTGCGCATTTACATATTAAGTATGGATTTACTTAGCAGAGAATAATATTTGTAAGTTTGAAATTGTCCCAATATTAAAAAAATAACACAGTATTGGTAGAAAGTAGGTACCTACGTCGTATCTTTGTAGTATGTAATCTCGTTATTATAAAAATACTTTACGTAGAACTGGGGCAAAACGCATAGCTGGATAAAAAGATATAAAGGGAATTTGAATGGATCGGAATTCAGTAATGATTGATCGAACTTTCCATGGAAACTAAGTAAAACCAGAATAACTTTCAGGGATAAAGCTGCTATACCCCGAGGTGAGGTTTTAGTTGTTTTATTAATCGTCAACTCGGCCTTTCGATCGTCAACTCCATCGGTTGGTCTGTAATTCGATCAGGCTTCAGCGGATGAATAGATTGAAGTAAACTTGAGTTTAACTCGATATTAAGATCCCAAACGGCGAAGTGCAATCAACGCGACGCGACAGAACTTCGTTACTTTTTGATATTCTGTCTTATTTTATTTCAAACGGGTAGCGTTATTGAGTTTGAGTTAGGTTAAACGAGCTTATCTCATTTCTGTCGGGCCAAAGCAATTTGAGCAAACTGCCACCCTGGTAGGGTCCGGCCGGACACCCGCGGCGGTTCGTCGCGCCATCGCCACAACGCGACCGCTTTATAACTTTCCTACCCTCAAAGTTGCCTTCTCAAAAATGTGCTTCTATGTAGTTCCCTTTTAGTTCTCTTAACTATTTCATGACGAGTAAACTGACTGGTTCCATCCAACTAAGACAATTATACCAACTTTCTGAATTAGAAACGTAACAGTTTATTTTAATTTGGTGTTTGCGTGTTAGAAAACAGTCAGCTACGAGCGACCACCACAGGTGCGTAAAGGGTTCTGTCTTACAATTAAACATCACTACATACTCGTAGTTTTTGTTAATTATACAAGATCGAATAAATAAATGCCTACACTGAATTTCAACTTTCGTTGCCTTCATGAAAATTGACTAGCTTTTGCTTGTCGATTTCAAATAAATTCTTTATACAATCCTATTTTTGTACGTACCTCTTTTGAGGTACCTAATACAGAAATAGGATTGTAATAAATAATTTGTTGCTTCTTTTCAGCCATGTTAGTTATTTACATACTGGTAAATGACTAACAGTGGCAATAGTGTAAATTATTATCGTTTTGCACAGTATAAAATAGTTGTCTCCTTCAGGGATTAAATCAGAAACATACGATTCTAACAATTTGGAATAGGTTCTAACGTATGTAAGATAGGATGATTTAAAACTTTCGGAGCATCGCACTGTAGGTATATTGAAATGCCGGTATTTTCCGATTCACAAAAGCTCACTTTCGATTCTAAGCATCAAATAGGTAGCTTATTATTACTGATTCAAGTTTCCTCAGAGCATCACGGTGTTTATACCTCCATCAATGTCACGGACTAGTATTGAACGCTCTGATGACACTCTTGCTCGGTCCCGTTATTATACCGCTGTCGGTTTGGAGATTACAAACCCGAGATAAGAATAGATTTTTATTGTGTCCCGCCACACTAGATGAAACTAAACTGTGCTATCTCTTTCTGCGGTGTACATTAGTAAGGGATCACGATATACGAGGTTTGAGGTATCCGCGGTGTGGAATTGCCCCCGGGACACGGTAAAGGATGGCTCACGTTACACAGAGATGCCAAGGCGAATGCGGCCACTGTCGCTCGGCCAAGTGCGAGCGAAAGCAGCAAATGTGAGGGAGAGGTCGTTTATGGCCCTATCTACCCGTCCATTTTGGTCCTATAATAATAGCAGGTTGCCAGCGGGCGATGGAGCGCAGCACACTAGGTTTTCACAGAAGTGATCGAATCAGACACACGGAACTGCGCTCCAAAACACAAATTTTAGATGTGGGTGCCAAGAACGCCAAACTGAAGTGGAACTGGGCAGGACATGTCTACCGTATGCATCCGGAAAGATGGGCCGAAATAAGTACAGAATGGACCCCGCAAATCGGCCACCTGAGCAAGGCAGACCAAAAAGGAGAAGGCGGGACGATCTGGACGCGTTCTGTTTGGGTTGGCGGGAGCATGCCAGCAATAGGACCGAGTGGAGGAAAAGGGGTGACGCCATTGCCTAGCAGTGGGACACCTAAAGAGGCTACCAAATAATAATAATAATAATAGCAGAGGCGATGCGTTGGTCAAATTTCGCAGCAATTCGCGCGCTCTTTTTCGAAATGTTTGCTGAGTGCGCGTGGAAGCGTGAGTTAATCTCATTGAAAAACGAATCTGAAAGGGAAATGCGAACAAATAGACCTGCTAAAACACTTTCACTGCCAAGCTTAAAAAGTGTATAAAGTGTCAGTTATATTCATGTACCTAAATATATATTACCTACGCAACTTAATTTTTCATATGTGCTTTCTATATTTTGACGGGTGACGTTTCTTGCATTTAAAGTGCTAAAGTGTATATTTAAACAATTACTTAAATATACACTTTAGCACCTTATTCCATTGTAAAAATGTGTCGATACACATATATTTAACGTTAAATGTACATGGGCAAGTGTATGAAGAACAGAATTACCGTACGCAGCAGTACATACATTCAAATATATTGCGGTGTATTAAGCGTTCGTCATACATGAATGCATTTTCACGTGGCTCGTCACCCCGTGCGGCGCATCGCTTGTCCAGTACCTTGTTTAGGGCTGTTATTCTTTACGCGCTCTTGCACTTCACCCCACCCGTCACGCTGGACCTCTAGCTACGCATAGTTTCTACGGATCGCTGCGTTAAGATATATTTGTGGGTGAGCGTTGAGGTGAGACTAATATCGCTTAGCTTTTCTGACTTGTCGGTATATTGTCAGCATTACATTTGCGCAGTTGTATTATATTTAGCAGAATCGGTTCGCATGTAGCACTGAATTCATGCCCGCTTTCGCGTATTCCTCGCCAATCAGGCACCCTCATTGAAATGTAAGCCCGCAGTGAATAATGAGACACAACATGCCAGCATGCATCAAGCCCAGTACCGTACAGTTTGGAGAGTGATGGTAAAGAGCACCCACAGCCGTCACGTCCCTCAGCCATGAGGATACGACTAGGAAGAAAAAGTGTTAGTAAGTTCAAAAAGGCTCGGCTCGGTGTAGCGGGAGACCTTCACCCGACCGAGCGCGCCGCGCGGTGTGGTGTCTCCAAACAAATAGGCTTCCGACCCAGCTCTATATTTGCATATAGAACTGTTATTTGGTTATTTTGCGCTTATGAACATAAGATACCAGCGCTTTACGCAATACGCTTGAAAGCTTTCGTTTATTGAGTTTTCAAGAATGCAAGTGCTTAACGTGATTTCTCTCTTAGTTTATTTAGGGGTGGATTTTTATGTTTATTGTAATAAACGCATATGACCTGATTTTTTGTCACAAGTGACCAAATGCGAACATAACCTGATTTTGTTACGCGAGTGACCACATACGCACATGACCTGATTTTGTTACGCGAGTATCCACATACGCACATGACCTGATTTTGTTACGCGAGTGATCACATACGCACATGACCTGATTTTGTTACGCGAGTGACCACATACGCACATGACCTGATTTTGCTACGCGAGTGACCACATACGCACATGACCTGATTTTGTATCGCAAATGACCAGATACGAGAATTACCAAGACAATCGTTGGATGGCGTATACATTAGGGTGTTGCTTAAAAACCGAAAGTTTTAAATTTCAGTGAGACACCCTATTGTATTGTTCTAATGCGTAAAAAAATAACATCTGTTTTTTATTTTTATTTTTGGATAAGATTTAGGGGTCGCTACCGAATTTTTAAATTCTTTAATGTTTGCATTTCGCCATAGTAAGGTTTTTTTTATATATTAAACATTTTACTTTTTTAATGAGCTACATTTAATGATAGGAAATGAATAATCTGGAAAACATCAAAAAATCACTAAATTTCAGTCAGTAATTCAAAAATGAATTTTAATGTGCTAAATATGCTAAAAACGGGCTTTGGCGATGATTTTAAGACTTTTTATTTGATTTCAAATAAGCGTCGAACATTTCGTGAACCAAAATCGTATTTTCTCGATTGTTTATTCCTTCTTTATCAAATGTAGCTCAATAAACTAGAAAAATGTTAAAATATAAAAAAAAAAACTTACTATGGAGAAACGCAACCTTAAGGAGTTTCAAAATTCGGTAGCGACCCCTAAATCTTATCCAAAAATAAAAATAAAAAACAGACGTCATTTTTTCACGTATTAGACCAATATAATAGGGTGACTCACTTAAATTTCAAATTTTCGGTTTTTAAGCAACACCCTAGTATACATTATACGGGTCATATAGATATTTAGGTTTGCGTCTTTCCTTAATTGTACGTTTAGATCCTCAGATCATACACTTTTGTCATTTAATAATTTTGTTTAATATATTCTCATGTTTTGACTATTTGTATGCCTTATGGCGAAGACATAGTGAGACCCGTAAAATGTTCATAACACCTCTGTATGTACCTATTTTTTACGAATAATCGATTTGATTTGATTTTGCAAAGGGATTTTATGTCCATGAATTATTTCAATTTTTTTAAATGCGTCGTTCCAAAATTAGAGGGGGGGACAATTTTTGTGACTTTCGGGGCGATTCCGACTAAATTCACTTAATAAAAAAAAAATGGCTGAGAAACCTTATATTTATTCTGAAGTGCCTAGCGATTGATGTACTGCCACACGTGGACTTACAATGTTCTTTTTTTTGACTATCAGTATTATATATAAGGAGTGCATCCCTAAAAAAAATGTATTTATTTATTTCATTAGGTACACAACAATGTAGCGGCTAACAAAATACACCTTTCCTCCAAATTTTATTCAAATACAACTTATAGTTTTCAAGTAATATGGATGTGACATACGGACAGAAGGACATACGGACATGACGAAACTATAAGGGTTCCGTTTTTGCCAATTTGGCTACGGAACCTTAAAAAGTCGAACTATAACAAGGATAACGAATGATTATATCACTTTCTGTCACACTTATAAATAAATAAATAATAATAAATACCTATTAGGGGACATTCTTACACAAATCGAACTAGGCCTATAGTAAGCTCAATAAGGCTTGTGTTATAGGTACGACGATATATAATAGATATAAATACTTAAATACATAGACAACACAACTTACACACCTTAGACAACTTATTGAGATTTGTATATCTTGCTCGGTCGTGGTATTGTACTCCTGAGTATTATCCACAAAAAATATTCTTACAAACCTAGGATACCTATACATTATACATCATTTAGTTGGGTTGGGAGTAAGTCTCAATGAAGAAATAATAAAATCGCTTTCATTGCCAACACATAAAGGCTGTTCCTTGCAGATCGGAAAATTGAAAATTCCTGGCTTTCACACCAGCTGCAGCGAAAGCGTGACAGAGGGAAAATTGAATGTACTATTTAATCTACGAGTGACCTAACCAGCCGAGCAGCCGTCAGAGTTTTACTTGCATTCACGTGAAATCATTCGATTTCCTCGACGAGATTTTACTTGGAAGTAAATTGTTTCTCCTCATCTTTTCGTTAGGTATCCTTGTTGTTGTGCCCGTGGAGACTAGACTGTATTATTTATTTTTATTTATTTATTATTACTAAACTTAATCGATTACATTTCCCTGCAAAACTGTTTTAACAGTTTTCTGCAGGTAAGTCTGTATAGAAAACTTAAGTATGTATTAAATATTGCGTAATATTATTGCTAAAGTAAGCATCGTGCTAAAAACTTGAGTGACATTTGCTTGTAAGTAATTGTCACTCAAGTGTTTGGAGCAACTACTTTTTCAAAACCTTTTTAAATTATTTGGCTCGTGTCGAATGTTTTCGAGCAAGATATTTAGTAGGTATTGGAAGGCGTTTACCTAAATCTCCAAAATAAGTTATTTAAACGAGATAGTTCATACTTACCCGCAGACACCGACCTAGTGCCATGCTTGTGCTGTAACAGTTTTGGACTACACTCCTTTTGGGATTGGGATTAGGCTTTTCAAATGAAATGAATACACATTCACAAACTTACAGCACATATTTGACGTTTGAAATTCATAAATACGCCTACTAATGAATTATTTAGAACGTGATTTGCGAATTATAATTTACGTGGTTCACTCGTTGGTTGAAATAGGAGTTTCGGTTGAATATTTACTGAATAGCTTTCAATAGGCATAAAGCTTGCTGAAAAACTAATCGTGCTGTGAATTACTCCGGCCCATTGAACCTTTCACGTCTCGGATCAAGTTAACGATTCAATGTCGAGCACGGGTCCCTAACTAGCAAGGAGCCGGCCCCCTTTCCTGCTATTAATTAACTACTACCTACGACTACTCGGCATAAAAACACAATATCCTTCGAATAGACGCTGATGAATAGCCTTAGTCAGCGATAAATCGTCAGTTTCAATATTTTTCCTTCCCTTCGCGTGCGATGATTTAGTTACGCTAAACAGTATATACCATGGCAGGGGCGGTTCACTCTTTGATTTCGTCGCGCCGCACAAAAATATGCCGGCCGGCCGCCTTTAGGCGGTCTATCAGTGGTTGCCGCGCGCTGTTACGGGACGCACGCGTTCGCGCAACGCATTGCATCGTCCTAAACAAAAAACAAGCTAGTTGGGTCAGCCTAAGTAAATAAATAATAATCGTAATATCGTTTGTAACGTACTTATAATTTAATATCGAGCTGGCGGTAACCCTAGCTCTAAGGCTCCAGCTCCGAAAGAGCGCGTTGTATGCGATAGAAAGAAATGGTCACATTTAGGCACGTTTGGCGTACCTAAACAGGGAATTGGTGAACAGAGAACCTTCTGTACGTAGTACTATTACTTATTCTATGACCATGGGGCAATTTACAGGAGCTTCAAGATATACTCGTAATGTGATGTAATCAATGAATACTGCTATAGTCTGTTATATGATTATACGCTCAATTTTGGTTTTGATTGAAAAAGAGACATCAATATTTATGAGTAGATAAGATAAAAAAATAACTCATATGGCTTGTTTTCCGTCGAGGCCTAACTGTAAATTTTCCGGAATAAATAGGTATTGGGGTAATATAACGAAAGGCAATTATGTTAAAATGTTAAAAAGTCACGCGTCATGTTAGGTACCGTAAACTCAGGTAAGGTTGGTCTGGCGAAGTTCGTTATTTCCCTTATTGATACACAATTTGAATGTTATCTTAGTTTTTGTATAACGGTTTCTTCTACACTGATTCGACACAATACGTTTTTTAAATCGAAAGTCCTGTGTGTCGAGATAGTTCTTTGGTTGGGGTGTTCTACATTTTTCATTATTACGCCACTGGCTGTTGATAATCTTGGCGGGGCCAAGTCGAGCAAAAGAGCAAAAAAGGCTCGCCCGTACCATCTTTTTCTCGAAGCCATTCGGGCCACTTTCGACCCCCCTGTACCTTCGTTGTGGAAAAAACTAGAAGCCTAAATTTTCAGTGAACAAGAGGGCATTACAAAGCTAGATATTGTTACGAGCGTGGTGGGGGCTACGGGATAGAGTTGATACACCTTTGGTCTCTTTATATACCCCTTACCGAAGATTCTAGACCGTAATTTCGATCTTCATTCCGATCTTCTTTTCATTACTTATTTGTTTTGAGTCGAATATTCTAAGCCCATACATACATTTGTCTATTAATTCCCGTAAGCATCGAATGTTCTATTCGTTTACATTTTCTAGAACATTCCATGCTACTCTGCGTTTTGAATATGTATTCACTAAGAATTTAAAATATACAAAAAGTGCATGTCGTTTGCACCCCTAGGCCACTGATGACTTATGACAACACGGTGAATTTGGAAATACTTTGATGGCGTGTTACCATAGCAACGAAACTGTTATAACCCTGAAATATATTGTTACGACGGCGTAAGAATATATTTCCAAATATCATTAAATTCGAACCAGTAATTTAAGGATTATTGCAAGTCAAAGTTCATCAATTTTGTCATTGATAGACTCATTGACTGACTCACTCTCTCGAAACTTTTCCAACGTAAAAAGTTGAGAGGTATTATGTAGGGCCACAATGATGTAATATAAAAAAGAGGTAGGTAGATATGTTCTCTATACGAAATTCAGTATTTAAAAATGTCCAAAATCTGACAGCTAAAACACGAATTGACGACTCGAAACTGGAGCAAGTTGGTGCAATTGACAAAAATTTTATGTGCCACTTTTGGAGCGCTTATAACCTATCTACCCCTTTTTTATATGACATCATTTTAGAACCAAGTCAGGCATTCTTATTAATCTTTATTTGCTTGCTAAATAAATAAATATTGTAACCTGGTACTACATAGTTTTAGGTATGCAAAGATTTATAAATGTAGTTGTGTGATTCCCAAGTTGCAGAATTTTATGAAGCAAGCAAAAAAAGATGAATAAGAATGCCTGACTTGGCTCTACGTAATATCTCACAACTTTTTTACGGTGGAAGAGTTTCGACACTTAGCCTATATTTTACATAGAATGTTCTTTATGGGATTAATGTATTCACTGCCAAGAATCGCTATGCGCTACGCTCGTAGCTAATCCCGTGATTTTCCCCGTATGAAGCGCAAAGCTGGAAGTTTTAATTTTAACTTATCATGTGAACATCCATACCACGTAATATATTAATTGTACTTACGTTCACCCTCTGAACCTTAGCCGCTGAACGTTAACGCAACGTTGCCTTTTGTAATACAAATGACCTGAATCGCTAGGGTGTTTGCGCGTTAAACGCGTGACCCACGCGTCACTCGTTAACACTGTGGCACAGCAGCGAGTGTCAACCGTAATCAGGGTTTTCTGCTCGGAGCTGTATGTAAGCTGAATATACACCCGAAGCGGCAATCTGTAAGTGCCTGTTTGTATGCATTTTGAGACTACTGTTGGTGTGTGAGTGCGATGCAGTTATGGGTTAAAACTTTTTGATTTACCTATTTATAATTATGAAGTTTGAACAAGGTGGACAAGGCGGACCTAGTAAAGGTCGCGGGAGTCTGCCGGACATAGGTGGCGAAGACTGGTTTTTGTGGTAGGTACTCTTTAGCAGAGGTATAAGATAAGCCTGGACATAGGTCCAGCAATGGACGTCTTCCGGATGAAATTTGAGCTCACGCTTTGCCTTCTAGAAATGCTGTTATTTCGTGTGTTGTGTTGAAACCCGTATTTTGTTTCGCAGGTCTTCGACATCCTCTGGTCGGATCCTCAGTCCATTGGTGGCTGTGTGGCGAACGCGCTGCGCGGCGCGGGGACCTACTTTGGGCCTGATGTGACTTCTTCCTTCCTACAGAAGAACAAGCTCAGCTTCCTGATCCGCAGCCACGAATGCAAGCCAGGCGGCTACGAAATATTGCATAATGGAAATGTAAGTTGTTATCGTCTATGTTCAAAAAATATCTGAACGAGCTCCGGCCCGTCGACTGGACACAAACGGCATTGGAGAGAGAAGCACTTCCGGCCGTACAGCGGTGAAAAGGTATCTAACCTACCGATTATTATACACGTGTATAGTGGGTGTCGTAAAGGATTGACTATAAAAAACAACATATCGTAGTATTTAAAAAAATGTCACAATAAATTATACGTTTTACTGAAATCAAAACTATCCATGACTGTTATATTTTCGTCATAGTCGGAGTGAAAAATTGTATGTGTCACTCAGGAGCAAAATTATTTTCATGCGTCATGGGCGTTAACGCTTGAATCCTTCGTTACGCTCAGGATTCTATCGTAGACTCGTTCGCTTCACTCTGGATTCAATGTACCACCCTCGCCGTAAATACATAATTTTGCTCCCTTGAGACACAAATAACTATTGGTGTTTCTGTTTCATTTTCCATTTTCTCCCATAAAACCTTGTATGTCTTCAACAAGTCCAAGAAGCATGCGTAAACTGGCGTTTGCCTTGTCACATAATACTGAACGGTTCATACCTTAAGTTTAACCTTAGTATGCTATCTCAGGGTCTTGGGACGGAACCCAAACTGCGCTTCGTTAAGGTTGATTTGTTCACTTAGGACGCGGTCAAGCAAACCATGCAGCACCTTTGCAACAACCGTAGCCAGTGATATGGGCCTGTAGTTGTTCTTGTCGGAGGCATCGCCTGTCTTGTCCTTTATAATGGGTACGACTCGACGAATGAAAACTCACTCAAACTCAAAATCTTTATTCAAGTAGGCCTAGTACCTAACAAGCACTTTCAAATCGTCAGTTAATTTTTTAGAGTAATTTTTAAACATAAAGAATAAAATATATATGATATAATACAATTTGTATAAAAAATACTAGTAGAATGTTTCTAGAAAAACAATCTAATGTCAAAAAACAAAATATTACGAAAATAATAGATTAAAAATTCAGTCAAAAAACAATGGATGGCGAACTCCCTACAAACTTCTACCCAAACACGTGCCCAAAACCCGGTATGCGCATGTTCGAACTAAACGGCTGCTTGGCATCCTTTTGACACCCCGCCATTTTTCGGCGCTAGTTAGATTTCTATGGTTTTTTCGTTCGCTGAGTGAAACAGTTTCTACAGTTTTGAGTATGGCTGGTGGGAGGTAAGCATGCCCTAAGCACAGATTGAAAAACATACCCTGGGAAAATGACAACCAGCATGCTGCAGGTGCGCTATTGTATCCTTGTTAACTGAATAAGCTTCTGCATAAAATTACCCGAGTATATACGAGTACCTAAATCCCGCGACAAGCTTTTATATCATCTAAAATGTGTTATGACGTTATAAGTTGATAGTAAAAGTTTTAAAGGAAAAGTTTATTTTATTATTTTTAGTACATTTAAATAAAAGCTTGTTTTTTAAACAGTTTTTCTACTTTTAATTTGTTTTTTACTTTTTAGTCATCACTGGACAGGTTTCTTAGTATATTGTCCGCCATGTTGGATTTAGAGTGACGTCACTTTATTTTTCGAGTTATTCTCAGCAAGCCCATTCATTTGATACCCATATTGTAGGAGTGCATTAAAAATAACTAGCCCGCCATGTTGGATTTTTTTGAAGACTGTACTTTTTTTTGTACACTCATCAACTGCTCATTGAAAGGATTGTAACGAGCCCAAACACGACGGGTTTATCCTGTGTAATTAAGGAGTTCCTACGGCCACCTTCCGTCTCCATCATCAGACCAGGTTTATGGTACCATATTATTGCATTGTCATCCGACTTTTATAATTGTACAAAATTTCAACATGATTGGACTCCGGGAAGTTTGTCAAATTTAACCTGCAAGATTTTCTTACATACATAGTTACAAGTGAAGCTAATAAAAGCTTGTTAATAATAAAAAAGAGCTTGTTAACCTTGGAGCTGAAAATCACAAAAACATGAAATCGTCATCATAACGAATAGGTAATTCGGCACTAATGAGATCCCAGACATGAACCAATTATTTGTAAGAGTATTACGTAATAGGTACTACACGTAATACTCATACAAAATAATACAGTACCGTAAGTACTTGACTCGATGTAAGTACCTATAATATATATGCTTGTTATTGTCAAGTTGTACAATCACAGAGAAACCCCTCAAGAGGCGACCCGTATTTTAATGTGACTCTCGATTTATTTGTAATGATTCCAACACTGAACGATAAATTATGTAATTTTGTTAACTTACTAATGAATCTAATAATAGATGATGCGTTGATTTTGATTAATATTGCGTAAACGTATCGACATTCATTTGAAATTTTTATATCGGATTAACCTAGTTTATACCATTAGTGGTTATCGAACAATGAATATCGTTATTATGGAATGAAAAATGACGCCATTTGGGTGATAAGGCTGATAAGTATTATTTTATTACTAACTAGCTTTTGTCCGCGACTTCATTCGCGCAGAACTCTTTTATGGCGTAGCTTTATACAAACTTTCGCCCCTTTTTCACGCCCTTAGGTGATGAATTTTGGGTTAAGGCTTTTGTCCTTCCCCGGAGCTCAAAGTATCTCTATAGCAAATGTCATCATAATTGGTTCTGCAGTTTATAACACTTGCTCATTTATAATTATTAGAAATGCGAAAGTGACTTTGTCTTAAACTTATGGAACTCGTACTTCAAATTGTAAAAGTACACAACTAATAAAATGCTAAATGACAAGTGTGCCAAATCGACGCAACTCCTCAAATATAATCGGCCCACATACAGTGATATGGTTTTCGTCTGTAATAATCAACGTATTTACTCTCGGAAAGCAGTTTATGTGGTAAAGTGGAAAGGAAATGTTCATTTGGCTTGGCGGAGTACTAAATTGAAGTCGGTTAAAACTTTGTTTTTAAAGTAAATTATCATTTAAAAAATCATTTCAGGTTAAGTGCGTTATGAATTATGAGCCAAATACAACCTTCGTCTGCGTGGACCCGGGATAAAAACTATCCTATATTTTATATCCAAAATAACCTATTTGTATTTGTAATAATCCAGGCTATATATAAACTATATTCGTGCAAAATTTCCTAATCGGTTGAGCCGTTTAAGCGTGATTGAGTAACAAACATCTAAACATCCAAACATCTAAATATCCAAACATCCAAACTTTCGCATTTATAATATTAGTAGGATTAATAGGATATACTTATACTTTGCTTTACAAATATATATCTACTCGTTCAATTCAATTATACAGTGCACGTGCAAATCTCGAAAGTTTGGACGGCGAACTGTTGGGACAAAGATAAACTTGTGGGAGGCAGGACCATAAAGCAGAGCCGTGAAAGACAAGTCTCGTTAATAAGTACTTTAAAACTTTCTACTATGTAGCACCGTTGTTATGACTTCACGTTGTATGTAACCGACAACGGCAGTATTTTCATTAAAATGAAATGGGGCGTATTAGAATATCGGAAATTGAAAGAACGATGGTATCCGATTCATTCTTTTAGTTTGTATGTTTTGAACTTCGATGTGTTCTCTGTGTGCGATAGTCAATATATAGCTACCTATATAAAATAAGTTGTATTAGGTTGGAGAGTCTTTTCATATTTGTACCGTGACTTAATTGAACTTTACTCAAAACGTGATCTCCTTAAAATAAATTAAAATTATTTCAAACATATGAACGGCTGATGCTATTTTTTAAGTATGTTAAGATGCAGCTTCTCGTCTCATAAATAAACTGGCCAGATTTTTAAATTTAAATAAATCAAGTGTTAATAGGATATTTTTTGGCAACATCTTATTTAAAGCCTATTTTTTCGGAAGTAAAAGCTGACTTAATGGATAGGCCAGATTTTCCTTTCCCGAAAATACTCTCTCTTCGATCTAATATCGCAGCCTTTATTAGATCCACAATTCACATAATATAGTCCATGCAATGAACTGACAACTTGTATGGAAAAAATTTAAAAATTTAGAAATAATTTATAATAGCTGTTTTTTTAATGTAACGGATACATTATCAATTAAATAGTTACCTGGAGACAAAATCCAACAAAAAATCAGACATCAAAAAAAACATTATTTAATTAGGTCCTAAAAAGTCCGGATAAATACTTATTTTTATCTTTATTTAGGTTCATTTACATTTGCTTTAAAATATTCAATATAAATAAAATAAAAAAGACAGTAAATGTTTAATTTAAATCTATATAATTACTTCCGGGTGGAAAGTTTGTTGGATTCTTGAATAAAGTATCTTAGAATAACGTTTTAGAATGAAATAAACAAAAAAAAACGCTATTATAAATTAATGTTTTTCGAAACCGTATTTTGCCTGGAGTAGGTAATATACAGATCTCCTCTAGAACTATGATCGACTTTTTGTCCCCCGGCACTTGCAGTTGCACCCTATTTAAATAAGTGCGTAAAATACGAATGTTAAATAAGGTTCTCGGAAAAGGTACCAAATATTTAGTAACATGGAGAAAAAAATATAACACAAGAGAATAAATAATCACATAGTTGTAAGCCTCACTATATTGAAAGCTTGAAGTGGTTGAACGTAGGTATATAATATCAAGTGCTTACAGCAACATGCGGGCATTTTTATGATCAGTGTTCTCTTGTGAGGCGATTTTGTGAATGACCATTAATCGATTGTGAAATTGTCTTTGTATGATTTTTTGCACATTGTGTAAGGTTTTCTACAAAGGGGTAAGTTACTGAAAGCTCTAAGGCCTCACCACATTCATACGTATAGAAAGTGGCAACTTTAATAGGTTTTACATCATAGTTTCTAGTCTTATTTCTTTTAGAGTAATAATATAAGTAAACAACCCGTTTATACTTACACACAATCATGTCTTGCGTCGTGACACAATACCATTTTTATCGAATGAGGGAGCGA
The DNA here is from genome assembly GCA_932294315.1 of Epinotia nisella. Lineage (NCBI taxonomy): Eukaryota > Metazoa > Arthropoda > Insecta > Lepidoptera > Tortricidae > Epinotia > Epinotia nisella. The sequence continues at coordinate 21,412,259 of OW028678.1, read as the reverse complement.
AGCGAAAAGTCGTTCAATGTCCGGTGTTCGGTGTCTGTGCAGATGTCCACCTGTTCTCCTCTACAGGCGCATTTTTCAACCGATTCTCATGAAATTTTGTGAGCAGGTTCGTTAATTATAAAGATGAAGAAGAAGATTTTGTCCAGGCACTTTTTAAAATCCAAAAAAAAATCAATTCCAAAAATTTGAAAATATACAGGCTCCCGAGTTGTACAGCCACACAGAGCCACTGTGTATATATGTATTTATTATACACGTAACGTATACGTGATACATATATTACAATAACAAATGTTTCCAATCAACAAATAAGAACATAAATAAATACACTTGCAGCAATTTATTCAAGAAAGCAAGTCTAAATTGCCTACATGTACCACATACACATACGAAATTCAGTCATCATCTGAGAATCTGTCGACAGGTCATCACGATCTTCTCCGCATCAAACTACTACGAGCTGGGCTCGAACAAGGGCGCGTACCTGAAGCTGTGCGGGAACTCGCTGGAGCGGCAGTTCGTGCAGTACACCGCCGCCGTGTCCCGCACGCGCCGGCTCACGTTCCGGCAGCGGGTCGGACTCGTCGAGACCTCGGCCATGCGCGAGCTGCACAACCTCATCATGTCCGCACGGAGACCCCTCGAGGCCACCTTCCGCATCATGGACGTCGAACAGAGCGGTAAGTTCGATCTGCAAGTCTATTTTCGGCGGCAGCGGGTTGGACTCGTCGAGACCTCGGCCATGCGCGAGCTGCACAACCACATCATATTGTCTGCACGGAGGCCCCTCGAGGCTACCTTCCGCACTGTGGATGTCGAACAGAGCGGTAAAGTTTGATCTGAAAGTCTATTTTCGGTGGCAGCGGGTTGGACTCGTCGAGACCTCGGCCATGCGCGAGCTGCACAACCTCATCATATTGTCCGCATGGAGGCCCCTCGAGGCTACCTTCCGCACTATGGATGTCGAACAGAGCGGTAAGTTTGATCTGAAAGTCTATTTTCGGCGGCAGCGGGTCGGATTCGTCGAGACCTCGGCCATGCGCGAGCTGCACAACCTCATCATATTGTCCGCATGGAGGCCCCTCGAGGCTACCTTCCGCACTATGGATGTCGAACAGAGCGGTAAGTTTGATCTGAAAGTCTATTTTCGGCGGCAGCGGGTCGGATTCGTCGAGACCTCGGCCATGCGCGAGCTGCACTACCTCATCATATTGTCCGTATGGAGGCCCCTCGAGGTTACCTTCCGCATCAGGGACGTCGAACAGAGCGGTAAGTTTGATCTAAAAGTTTATTTTCGGCGGCAGGGGGTCGGACTCGTTGAGACCTCGACGAAATGGGGGTGAAAGTTTGTATGGAGCTACGATGTAAAAGAGTTTCAGCATGCGGACGGGCATAAGCTAGTACAATAGTATACTACCTATATCAGTCAGAAGTCAGAAGCGGTGCGAAATTTTTGCAAACGAACGTCTCATTGGAGCCTGCACTAATGTGCAAGGAATAAATATAAATTTATTATGAGTTATGTTCTTGATTCTTTTTTGACATGTAAATTGGCTTTATAAAATAAATTACTATAACTATGACTAATTACCCCTATTTGGTCGTCACTGCATCGTAGGTATTCGCATGGACGAGCGCTTGAAACACACGTTGATAAGCGAATGCGATATGAACTGTAAAATTTTAAAAAAAGTTTCGTAAACCGTATTGTGTGACCAAATGAAAGAGGTTATTGTAAGCATCTCAGATTTTTTTTTTTATAATTTTAGCAAAAACAGATTTGAAGTAATTAAAAAAATACGAAAATTTACTATTTCCCCCCCTTATCTCCGAAACTACTATGCTTAAAATTCTGAAAAAAATATGGAAAATAGTTCCTTGCCTAAAGATTACAGGAAAACCTATAAGATGTTTGAGCATTCAAAGTAACGGGAAAATTCTCAATATTTTTGTGTATTATATACGGGACCCTCACCACGCGAGTTGTACTCGCACTTGTCCGGTTTTTTTTTCAGTCCTGCCAGAAATATAAAAGCTATTTAACTAATATATTAATATTATCTTGGCAATCATCCTCAAAGAAGGTATAACCAATGGTGTAAGTTTGTACATATTAACACAATTTTATATACCTACGGTGGGTACTTACCCACATGCCGTAATGTAAGTACGTTAGGCCGCACTGTGCAATTCTACCACAAATGTACCGCAAATCTGCGCACACAAATTTGAGAGCGAGGGGCTCGCATTTGTCTGTAGCAGTTCACACAACGAAACTCCAAATCAATCAAACGGCAACACGCTTATGAGTTTGACTTATCTGTAGCTCTAGTAGACTGTACCACTGTACTGTTTAGACCAATATACCTCAGCCTTTTGGTGTAATAGATTGGGTAAGTTTATCATACCAGCGGCCGCACGCGAGCGATCTACGAAATAAGGCAATTTCAGTGTTGATAGGCTTCCACGCGCGCTCGATCGACCGAAAGCGATGCCGTTATTATCGGCTTAGCGCCAGAGCTTTTCTAGCTCAAATACTCGTTAATAAACTAACAGCTGATCGATAGCGTAACCACATCGCTCGTACGTACGTCAGGTAGATCAAAAATATTTTTTTTGTATGGGAAAATGGCAGTCGATTTGTCCTCGTTCGAAAAGTAACGTAGGTAACTACCCCTTATCTTATCTTATCTTATCTAGTTGAGGGCCCTTTCGGATACACTTCGACCCAGTGGGATCTTTTGTGCATTTGCCCTCCCCTTTATAGCTACTCCCAAGCTCGCTCCATCATTTCCACAAAGCGGATGATGCAGCTTAGTGGGAGCACCTTGAATTCCTTTGGTTGCGGGTAGCCGTTACCAAAGTGATTCATACTTTGTCTGGCAAGGGCATGACATTCACACAGTAAGTGTTCCATAGTCTCATCCTCCTCGCCACACATTCTACAGTCTGTACTGTTCGATAGTCCCATCTTGGCCAAGAGATCCAAGGATCTCAAGACGCCGAAGTGACCTGAGAACACCCCAGATATAATCCTGAGTTGCTTCCTGCTGGATTTCCAGTTTTTTGGTAGCTACCCCTCAGGTACTACTATGGATATTGTTTATTAGCGGTGCGGTGTCAGAGAGCTGTCACCGAGGCAGAATAAATTACTACGCTTCTACATTTCCATTATTTATGTGACTGCTACCTACTTAATCTTTAGCTTAATCAATTAATTCCCATCAGCGTGCCTTCAATTTAACCCTTTTTTTTAATGGGAGGAAAATCCGTTATGAATACCTCCGCGCCACGGGGATAGCGCGGAGGTTATGTCTGACTCGCACCGACTAAAAACCCCCCCATGGTCCTCCTCGACGCATTTCGGACGGCTCTGGGATCTCCTACGGACAGAACGCACCAGTGCCGCCTTAGCGTCATGCCTCAGTGGTATCTACCTTTTTTTTCCGATTGCAGTCCCCAACTGCAACCGTGTACCACCCCGAGGACCCCTTTTAGACGCCTTGTACGACAGGCAGGGGATACTGTAGCCGTATTCTAATGCCCGGGCTACAGGGCGCTCCTTCAACTTAACCTAGCGCGCCAAATTAAATCGGCACGCGAATACGGCGCTGCTATGATGTCCACTACTCGTTTCATCTGTTCCGCTCACCCCCACTATATTTTAGTGCCGAGATTCGTAACAGAGTTCCGATTTACACTGGTTGATCTAAGGTGAGGTGAAGCATTGTGAACAACAGCCCCGCTATTCTGTAACTTGTTTTAATCTCACCTGCCATCCTCTAAATATATCTTGACGCCGCGATTCGTAGTAACTAAGCGTAGGTAGGGGTCAGGTTTCGTTAGGCGGGTGAGGAAACGTGCTCATGCGCGTTCAGAATAACAGCCCAGCCAAGTCTTGCATCATTAAACGGCACGCCGCCCGTGTTTAGATTAAGACGAGGAGTGACCTAGCCTAGGTCGTGTGGTGTGGTTAGTGTCTAAACACGGTGTCTCAATTGATGAACCCTTTGTCATGTTAAGTTGATTAAACTACAAGCTTAGACTTTCACACATTATTTGCAAAGGGGTAAATTTATTCATTTAATACACGATTAGGTCCCGCTTCGTAAAAATAATACTTAAGTTTACATTTTGTTGTTATAAGATAAGAAGTGGCCGCCACATTTTGATATCATGGTTTGCGAAAAGTAACTCTCACATTGTGACTTTCTTAGAGCCTTTTCGAGAATCGATTCGCGCTATCCGTTTAAAACATAGTAAAGTTTGCTCCAGTTAAAATGACGAAAATGCACTTAATTTTAGTTTACAACTTCTTTTGCTGCTAAATATGTAAGGAAAAGATAAAGAAGGGACGACATAGAACTGACCGAAGTGTGGCACGTGTACTACAATGGCAGTGTTTGTTCTATTGTTTATACGTAATTGTTTTGCAACCCTACAGAGATGACAATTAAACATTAGATGCCGATAATGATTGGTTTTAAGTACTTTTCGTCATTTTAACTGTAACAAACTATATATACATATAAAATGATGTTCCATTTATCCAGACATCTCAAATTATGAAGGTTGAAGGTTAAACATCATCATTTTCCAGTAATTTAATACCTGTTACTTGAGTCGATGCTTCTAATGTAGGTATATGTTGGTATACTTAAAAGTCTGTGAGCTGGAAAATTACGTAATTTTATGTTTGCTTGACTGCTCTCCTTTACCCGCTCGCTAAGGATCGGCGGCTTTTCATAAATCTGTTCACAATGAGCACGTGCTTAAGTAGACCCAGATACGAATTCTGTGGGCTTTAGAATCGCAATGCAAGCATGTTTAGCTGAGTTTAGTTTTATTAATCTCATCTCAACAATTACATTTTGCTAATATTACTTATTATATAATGATCGTTAGGCACAAATTGCGCAACACTAATAGAAAAACAAACACAAATTAAAAAAAAAGCCGACAAGTGCGAGTATAAAATGTAAACTCTGTGCGTACGTAATTTCAGAAACAAGTGCAAGAGTAAAAATTGCTATGCTCTAAGTATCAGGCGCTCCATACAAAATACACAATAATATTGAGAATTTTCCCCTTACTTTGAATACTCAAACTTCTTATAGGTTTTCCTGTAATATTTAGGCAAGACACTATTTTCAATATTTTTTTCAGAATTTTTAGAATAGTAGTTTCGGAGATAAGGAGTAAATTTTCATCTTTTTTTCTAAATTACTTTAAATCAGTTTTTTCTAAAATTATAAAAAATATATATCTGAGAAGCTTACACCAACCCATTTAATTTGATATGTCACACAATATAGTTTGCGAAACTTATTTTTCCAGTTTACCCCCAAAAGTGGCCCCCTTGTTTAGAATTCATCCATCTTTGGTTCAACAATTTACATGTGTTTACCAAATTTCAACTCAATCGGCCCAGTAGCTTCGGAGCAAATCGGCTGTGACAGACGGACAGACAGACGCACGAGTGATCCTATAAGGGTTCCGTTTTTTTCCTTTTTGAGGTACGGAACCCTAATAAGAATGTCAATGAATGAGTAGTAAAAACTAACTATAAATAAACATTATTTATAGTCTAGGGTAGACACGCAAGGACTCGCGTTATTGTATGCATTCATGTAATTGTTCCGCGGGCTGAGAGTTAATTAAACTTACCTCACATCGCCCTCCTTGTAATAATAATCCTAATTGTTTTAGTCGGCTCTATTCATTACCAGTTACCCTGCACACTTACCTTTATTAAAACGCATTTGTATGAAGAGACAATAGGTATTATTTATTAGGTAATACCAGGTACTCGCGCACCGAGGGCTCCGTACAAACTTTCATATGAATAATAATTTGAAGAAAAATATCGAACACAAAAGTATTAAATTACAATCTTAATTTACAATGCTTTTTGAAAAAAAAATACCTTGGATAGAGGTTTCACTATAATTTTCCTAGACCTACGGACATAGGGGGGCGGGAAGTTTTTTTCAACTTAATTTTTTAAATAAATCAAAAATTGATTACTGTAGAAAAAAAAGAAAAACTGTTTTAAAATGTGCAACTTGAGTCACAGAATAAGTAATAGTACTGAGTACAGAAGGTTCTCTGTTCACAAATTCCCTGTTTAGGTACGCCAAACGTGCCTAAATGCGACCATTTAAATTTCTATCGCATGCAACGCGCTCTTTCGGAGGCGGAGCCTTAGAGCTAGGCTTACCGCCAGCTCGACCTATTAAATTATAGGTACGTTATATTAGAGTATTTTACTAACGATATTACGATTATTCTTTATTTACTTAAGATGACCCAACTAGCTTTTTTTTGTTTAGGCATATTTATTTTACGAGGCGAATGACGATGCAATGCAAACCGCGAACGCGTGCGTCCCGTAACAGCGCGCGGCAACCATTGATAGACCGCCTAAAGGCGGCCGGCCGGCATATTTTTGTGCGGCGCGACGAAATCAAAGAGTGAACCGCCCCTGCTCGAGCCCTTTCATATGATATCCCATTTGGCCTACTAACTAGACTTTGATTATTTTTGTGACATACGAGGTAATGATTTGTGGTCGCAGTCATAGTTTCTCTTGTTTAGGGTTTCGTAGTACCCTTTTAGATTCGCCATGTCCGTATGTCTATCCGTGGCATAGCTTAGTCGCCCTTCCTACTAGAAACCTGTAATTTGGCATGGGTATTATATATCTATGGGTATACTACCGCACTACCGGTATACTAAATCAATCACGCCGACAAACTAGTAAAATAAAATCATTAACTATATTTTTTTGTACCCGCTACACGTAAGGTGGGTGTATTTTTTTTTGTCGTGAAATACGGATCCACTTTTAACCATGATTAATTGCAATTTCAATCATTTTATTCTACACGTAAAGTGGTGATTTTTTTTGTCACAAAACCCAAGGGGATCCACTTTTAACTCTGATTAATTGCAATTTTAATAGTTTTTACTGGTTCCCATGACAATAGCCACCTAAATAGGCGATTTGTTGCGATGCCAAGGACCGAATTAGAGAGAAACGTTCAAAAGTTACTAAGAAAGTAAAACTAAATGTGGATTTCGGCTTTTTGTCGTAACTAATTCTGGCCAACTTTTCTTGTTAGCACCGCAAAAGTACTGCGTAAACTTATCAAAGGCTTCATTTATTTGGTGAGTAGGTACTTTGCGTTAAGATAAATTCAGATCTCATTCATTATACAATCTAGCTAGAATTGCAAAATTATATTACAGAGTAAATATTTAGCATCGCTTCCTGTTTTGGCGGATATTAGTTTAGATAAGGTTAGTAGTGGGCGGGGCACATTGCACGTAGAACCGATGGCCGTTGGGGCGGAAAGGTTCTCGAGTGTCGACCACGTACCGTAAGGCGCGGCGTGGGTAGCCCCCCCCCCCTCCCCCACAAGGACACGCGGGAGAGGGCTATGTCCAGCAGAGGACGTCTTTCGGCTGATAGAAGATGACAGTTTTAAGGTCCGGCCACACCGGTGCTCAAAAAACGGTGACTGCACGGATACGGCCTACCGAGTATGAAGTTCCATGTCAATAACGTCATATGTCACTGTGATTCCGTACCGTAAACGTATTTTGAGCACCGGTGTGGCTGGACTTTAATGGCGGACTAAGCTAGGCTAGCAGTATAGCGTTTATGTCGAACAAAAGACGGTCATCTGTCACTAGCAAGTATGGAAGTGCCAGATGCATTGCACTTTATTGCTTTGTAATAAGGCGAAAAATGTATATATACTCAGATACTATCGCCCAAGGGTACGGGTTCTCACTTTCTGTTCAAAATCGTCTGCACATGCTCGGCGAACGCTCGAAAATGATCCTAGAGGTGTGCTCGTACCCTTGGGCGATAGTACATATCTTTGACGTGGACTGACGGCTCGGTTGTTTAAGCCAAACTTCGCACGCCAGCACTGAAAGAAATAACTTCATTGAATTAAAGGAAACTCCCAGTTCTTTGAAGAGCAACAACTAAAACGGAAAATTAATTACTGAAAGTCGTTTCCGCTAAAAGCCTTTGAGAGGGTTTCTCGTAATTCCACTTAACGTGCGTGGGTTACCCGGACCTAATGGCAGTGAAGTATCTGCTACTTAACACCCACGTATCAAAATTGAATCTCTGTAGAACCCAGTGTTAGGATGAGTATCCTGGCGTTTTCCAAAAAAGTTGTTACACATTCAGTGCCCAAAATCGCTACGCGCTACGCTCGTAGCCGATCCTCGTGTGTAGCGGAAACCGACTACGACGTAGGGACACATACGTGTCGTCACGGGCCTTGAATGGGTTAAGTAAATCATTTTATATCGGTATTATTTTATTCCCTTTCGATTCTAATAGGAGAAACAATGTATCCTGAGTTATTTTTATTCATACAATTTTGTGTTTTTCATTTTCATTACGCTACCGTCCTACAATATATTCTATGAAGACCGTGACGGAACGAAACAACTTAGGACACATTTTACTGCTATTTAGAAACGAAAGTGTAATCCGATTCTGAGTACAATAAATCCATTTTTGTCGAGACTAAAAAACTGTTAGGTTTTTTTTTTAATATGGATAAAAATTGATTACATCAGATTAAAAAAACCTGAAACAACGACTTTTAAATATAGCTTTTTTAAGCATAGCAAGCAAATGGTATTTATCAGGCCGTTTTTAGTAAAACCGGCCAAGTGCGGGGCGGGCCACGTGCGGTGCGGGGTAATACCGTAGTTACCTACTCGTTTGTGAAACAAAACTCGCTTTTATAATTATGTACATTGTTTAAGTTGGTCGATCTTTATTTATTAACTTGTAATACCTACCCTACCTACTATGTTATTTTCCTAACAACTTTAATATATATACATAGGTACTACTGCCTGAATTTTTACCCAATTTTTTCAGGTTTTATATTACTTTAATATTTAGCATTAGACGATCTCGCTAAATAGGTAAATAAATCATCAAAGTATAGTTTGTTCCAGTTTAGATGACGAAAATTACTTAAAACCTACCATTATATGGCGTTTATTTGTGTGATGAGCACGAATATTTGTTCCTGAGTCATGAACGTTTTCTATGTATTTAAGTATCTATTTGTCTATATAAGTATGTATATCTTCGTCTAGTACCCATAGTACAAGCTTTGCTTAGTTTGGGATTGGGTTGACTTGTGTAAGATTGTCCCCAAATATTTATTTTTATTTTATTTTTCACTTCTCATGCTCGAAAAGTGTGTCGTATTAGGCTTAATAAGCGGGGCTAAAGTAGTACATTTTCTTCAAGTAGGATTGTAAAACAATAACGCATAAACAACATGACAAACATTAGTAAGAAGTAGCTGTCCCCAATTATTTATTTATTCAATTTGGTGAACAGGATACATACCCATCAGCGACTGGTGCATGGCTATGGAGGAGACGACGCACCTCGGGCTGCCCTGGCGCATGCTGAAGGATAAACTCGTGCGCACCGACCCTGACACGCGCAGGGTGCGCTACATGGATACCTTTGAGCTGACTGCTAATGTACGTACCTGAAACAAACGCCAATAATGAACATGAAAATTAAAAAAAAACCGGACAAGTGCGAGTTCAATTCGCGTGGTGAGGGTTCCGTATATAATCTAAATTTCATGAGTGTTTTTTTAATCAGACTCAAATTTGTTTGTGGTAACAAAAAAAATGCTATGCTCTAAGCATCAGGCGCTCCATACAAAATACACAAAAATATTGAGAATTTTCCCGTTACTCTGAATACTCAAACTTCTAATAGGTTTTTAGTCCAGGCAATGAACTGACAACTTGTATGGAAAAAATGTCAATTTTGGAAATAATTTATAATAGCAATTTTTTTTATGTAACGGATATATTACCAATTAAATAGTTACCTAGAGGCAAAATCCAACATAAAATCAGACATCAAAAAAAAATATGATTAATTAGCTCCTATAAAGTCCGGATAAATATTAATATTATTATTTTTATCTTTATTTAGGTTCATTTACATTGGCTTTAAAATATTCAATATAAATAAAATAAAAGAGACAATGGATGTTTAATTTAAATCTATATAATCACTTCCGGGTGGAAAGTTTGTTGGATTCTTGAATAAAGCATCTTAGAATAACGTTTTAGAATGAAACAAACAAAAAAAACCGGCCAAGTGCGTGTCGGACCACGCAAAACGAAGGGTTCCGTGCCTATTAAAAAGGTCGTATCGTCACAGAATTTTTACGGCACTTACGTCCTTTTCTTTGAGGAAGGCAGTTTTTCAGCAATATCTCGAAAACCTCTGAACCGATCTTATTCAAAACAATTTTCGGTGAATGAAATTAATAAGCCCTATGTCCATGAATTTTTCCATATTTTTAAAATACACCGTTCAAAAATTAGAGGGGGGGGACAGAATTTTAGTGAATTTCGGGGCGATTATCTCCGACCCTATTCACTTAATCAAAAAAAAATGCTAAGAAACCTTATATTTATTTTGAAAGGCCTATCGATTGATGTGCCACACGGGGGGTCACAATGAAAAAATTTTTTTTTGACTTTTAGTTTTATGTATGGAGTGCACCCCTAAAAATTTTTTTTTTGTCATTTTGATTACAAAAGTATGTAGCGGCTAACAAAATACACCTATCCTCAAAATTTTATTCAAATACACCCTATAGTTTTCGAGTAAAATGCCTGTGACATACGGACAGACGGACAGACGGACAGACGGACATGACGAAACTATAAGGGTTCCGTTTTTGCTATTTTGGCTACGGAACCCTAAAAACGCTATTATAAATTAATGTTTTTCGAAACCGTATTTTGCCTGGAGTAATATACAATAGATAAGTGTAAGGTCAAAAAAATATGTAGTAATATAAATGTAAACCCTAACTACACCAAACAGAAAAAGTCAAGTGTATAATAGGATAGATTTCTTTAAAAAAACCTTTTTACCCGACTGCGCGACGCAAAGGGCATGTGTTTAACAGTCTATGTATGTATGTTTGTACCTTTGTGGCGCTCTAGAGATCAAACTCGTGGATCGGCTGTAATGAATCCTACGTCAATCGAGTTGTTTTAATCTTGCGGGTGGCACTGAAGACAAGACAGACGCCATATTGTAAAAACCGGACAAGTGCGAGTCTGTCTGTCTGTCCGTCTGTCACCAGGCTGTATCTCATGAACTGAGACAGTTAGACAATTGAAAATTTCACAGATGATGTATTTCTGTTGGTGCTATAACAATAAATACTAAAAAGCAGAATAAAATAAATATTTAAGGGGGCTCCCATACAACAAACGTGATTTTTTTGCTCGTTTTTATAGATAATGGTACGGAACCCTTCGTGCGCGAGTCCAACTCAAACTTGGCCGGGTTTTATAATCACATGATTATAGAGTTAAAATGGTGTATTTACTTATTTGGTCTAGGAATTCTACTGACCACGAATACTTTAACTTCGTTTAACTTCATTTTTAGGGTTCCTTACCTCAAAAGGAGAAACGGAACGCTTATAGGATTACTTTGTTTTCCGCCTGTCTGTCTGTCTGTCAAGACACTTTATCTCAGGAACGCGTGGAGCTATCGAGTTGAATTTAAAACCATATATACTCAAGTGTATTTAGAAGTAAAGACTACCCAAAAGTCTAGTCTAAAAGATACGGCCGTTTATGTAGCAATAAACTTATATTTTGACACTCTCAAGGGAATCAAAATTTATAGGGTACTTTCCGTTGACCTAGAACTATGAAATTTGGCAAGTAATATCGTCTTATACTACAAGTACAGGGAAAAATCTGAAAACTATACATTTGTAATTTTGTACGGAGCCCTCGGTGGGCGAGTCCGACTCGCACTTGTCCTGTTTTATATTATTATTTTAATTTATGCTGGTAAATAGTCTATTGGTGTCTGAGTTAGTTTTTTTACTCAGATGTTTTATTTATTAGTTTAAGATTAAAACTAAATACTACTAAAACTGATTCATACCTGAATTCCAGTTCAAATCGTCTATTATTTTTCATTTATTGTTTCAGAAAATTGCACGCAAAGCCGACTCGCAGACTGTCGTAGACACTCTTTACAAGAATAAGACTAGTTTAGAAGCTATCTTTAAGATCTTAGACAAGGATAATTCAGGTGTGTATGTCATATATGAATATTCCACATTTTCCACATCAGTCATTAAAAGTCTACTCACATACGTGGCTTTTCTCTTTCTATGTTTTCACCTCATTGTGTTTAATCTATAGTTCCGTGACAAAACCATGTCAAAACATCTACAGCTGTAGATGTTTTGACGTGGTTGACAGGGTCGTAAAATTGCGATCAGCTGCAAAAAATATTCACTATATATAGCAAAAAATAAATGCTGGGCATTTATTGAAAAAAAAAAATGAAGGGTACAGAATAAACTATTTGTGACATGATTTTGATTAAACTGGCGTGTCGCACAGACTTTGCAGCGACACAAACGCGAGTTTCACTAAAGAACCTGTCATACGCGTCTGCATCGATACTGTATCGCCCTTGCATCGTTGCAAAAAGTCGCCGCGTACGGCTGCTCAGGCCAAGAAAAAAGATAGACAGAGCAATACGAACAACCTAGTGAAGGCGGTTTTCAACCAAGCCAAACAAGTTTACGAGTAGCACACGCTCATCCACACATATACAAACAAAATTGCACAAAACTCTTCAGCACGTCTCGCAATGCTGTCGAGATCATCTATTTCGACTTTCGTGCGATTTAATTCGTTTTCACGCCACTGCTCGGAAATGTGGCAAAAGATGGTCAGAATTCAGGCTTCAAAGCTGGGGTTAGTTGGACGTCGCACGAACAGGCCATCTATGACTTCAAACTGTCCAACAATATCATTGTTGGACAGTTTGAACAGCGATCGACCAATCACAGGGCCCAGCGCGCGGTCGCGCCGGCGTGCGCTGCCTGTGCAGCTCCTCCTCCTCCGCGCCGGGCGCGAGGCAAGGGAGCCTGTTTAGTATTATGATCTTTAATTAGATACTTAATTTTGACTTAAAATTATAATTATTTGCAATTTCCTCGCAGTAGGCGTGAAAAGCACTGTGTTAAGCCTCGGCCGAAAGTGCAATAGCTGGACTCGTACTGTCTAACTAACTCGTCCATCTATTGCTTACTTTCTAGCCTCTTCAACAATGTACTATTATGTGCGCGTGAGCGCGTGCTAAACTTATTTCGCTGGGTTGAAAACCGGCTTCACTAGGTTGGTCGTCATGCTCCGTCCACCTTTTTTTCTTGGTCTGACGGACGACTGATATAAAATGCTAACACACTTGTGACTTTACGGACAGGCTACATAACTCTGGAGGAGTTCTCCGAAGCGTGCCAGCTGCTGGGTAAGTATATGCCGAACCCGATGACGCAGGAGCAGCTCGTGGACATCTGCCGGCTCATGGACATCAACAAGGACGGGCTGGTCGACCTCAACGAGTTCCTCGAGAGCTTCCGGCTCGCAGAGAAGAGCCTCGAGGGGGACGAGGACGACACCTGACAGGAGCCCGGCCGCCGCCCCAGCCGGACGGCGGTCGACCGCGACGAGACCGGCGTCACCGTCGAGCTCCTCAAACTCGACGACCCCAAACCGGAGAGGAACGGAGTCGCCCGCCATTTAGGCGAGGCTGTACCCAGCGTGTCCCAACAGACGGATGATATAGAGCTGATTGATTGTGATTATGACGAACCACCGCGCCGTCCTGGCCTGCTTGAGAGCGACATGTAATGTAACGCCACTGCCAGACAAGACTACAACTTCCAAGCATTTATATTCGCCGTGATAGTCCGTACTGTACGTCATAGCATAGCCTATGTCGCTGCAACTTAGGCTTTTCTTTTTAGGGTTCTCGAAAGGAAAAAACGGAACCCTTATAGGATCACTTTGTTGTCCGTCCGTCCGTCTGACTGTCAAGACCCTTTTTCTCAGGAACGCGTGGAGGTATCAAGCAAAATTTTCATCAAATACTCAGGTCTACTGTCCCTTGGAGCTGTGAAAAAGTCAAACTTTTAAGCCAACGCAATCAAAAGATACAGCCGTTTATGCCGCAAATTTTCGAAACTCGCAAGGGAATCAAAACCTACAGGGTACTTCCCTTAAACCTGAATCTTGAAATTAGGTATTATAGCACAGATAAAGGAAATATTGCGAAAAGCGTAAATTTTTAGTTACATGATAAAAATATTTGTAATAATTTTAAAGTCACTACCCCTTTCCTCATGAACCCATAGAGATAGATATTAAATTTAAATTTAAATCAAATACTCAGGTCTATAATACCTACAGGTTTGTACGGAACCCTCGGTGCGCGAGTCCGACTCGCACTTGGCCGGTTTTTTTTAAAATAAAGGATATAAGGAATAAGGAAAAATGCTTGGACAAATCACAATGAAAGTACCTACCTATCACTCTGCGACATTAAAACTCCGTCCCTTTCTGCCAGGTGGATGTGTAAGGGATAAAATAAAATAGGTACAATAGGGGAAATGTATTCAGGTAATAAGGTGACATACCACTCGAGTTTGAGTGACGGCGGCCTGTCAATTGCGACATGATTCTACGGTGGTACGTGAATACATTTCCCTTACTGTACCTAAAGCGGTGTCCAATTCAACTACCTGTTTATCTACAGCGCGGTTTTTAACCGCATTTTGATATGATACTCATACTGTATTTACGATGCCACATTTTCCTTAGATATTTCTATTTGGATTTTCTCTGTACCTAAGTGTGCGTAATACTGTTAGTACGATTGATCAAGGCATGTATGTTAATAGGTGATACAATTTTGTAAATTTTTCTCCGCACTGTCCTTGAGCTTCTAATGAGCGCGCCATCGTTTGTAAATTTGTAGATTGTTTAACGAGGGGCGTAAGTGGTCTATCAGAAGCCCGACGCCGAAGTCGAAGGGCTTTTGATGACTCGAGTTTGCAATATTCTTACGCCCGTGTTATACCTACACAATGTTTTTCATCACATTTGCGAGGAAATAAATAACTACAAAAGACAGAAAAAATCTAAGTTTCATACGACCACAACCATTGAAAAATTGACGAAATTGACAACTTCACTTCCACAGCGCGCAGCTTCAATATTTCAACCAAACACAGAGTAGTATACTTGCGTTGCGTGGCCAACTAGTTTTTTTTTAGATTTGGTTAAACCAATCAGATCACACACGAGCTGAAACTTCCTAGGGAGTTATGAAAATTTACAACTCCCCCGGGAACAATTTAGGCCATTGTCCTTCTGTAAAAAAGACTCACGAAAATAAACTGCACGCAAACGAAATGAAAATGTTGCGATGGTCGGCTGGCGTAACAAGGCTAGACAGGATACGCAACGAATACGTCAGAGAGGCTCCTTCAAAGTCGCACCCCTAGGGAATAAGCTGGTGGAGAGACGAATGCGTTGGTTTGGCCATGTTATGAGAAGGGACGAAGAGTACCCAGTCAAAAAGGCCTTGGCTATCCCCGAAGAGAGAAGAGGAAGAGGGCGCCCGCTAGCTACGTGGTGGACAACCATAGCCAAAGATCTGGAACGGGCACAGCTGAAAACAGAGACAACCCAGGACAGGTGGTCCTGGCGCCTAAGGACGAGGAGAGCCGACCCCAAATGAAGGGATAAGGAAGAAGAAGAAGTCCTTCTGTATACAGGCACGGAATAACACCATTTACGAGCAAGTGTGATGAAAAAATATTTTTTTTTAGCAAGTACATATTACCTATGTATCCGAGAGGGACGAATGATTTATGTTAGTGATAACCGCAAACGCCCTTTTTCGCGGGCCAATGACTATTACGTTTATTGTTATAGACGAAGCGAATCCTATTAGCATTCTTTCACATTAGGTTGTCAGAACGCTATATGTATATCGACTTGTTACGATAAGCGATCATACTAGTGCTTATGTACTGTATGTACAATCTGCTATACACGAATACTTACCTACTATGCTTGATACATTTATACCTACGTAAAATTTATCAAATTAGAGTTAAAAGCGTGTGCTATCAAAGTTCCACACTTAGTAAAACCCTAAGGAATTATACAATTAGTATAATATTGATAACCTTTTGTATTTACTATATTTCATTTTATGAATTGGTGCCAATTATAATCAAATTGTAGGATATTGGAGTTAATACAGAACTGATTGCTATCGTTTAACAAAACGAACATATTGATAAATTAATTAACGAATGGGAACAATGACATTAAATCCTCTACTCAAAATTAACGGTACTTTGTATTTTTATAGTCATAATTTCTATTCTAAAAACTGCGTCGGTAATATTTTTCCAATTTTAACTAGGTACACGATTATCCAAAAATCCGGCGCAGTTGCTTTGATGTAGGTAGTAAATTATTTATTTGAATTAAAATCATATTATACCGTTGATACAAAAGATGAAAATACAGAGAAAAATTGAGGCGCACGTAACTAGCATAGCAGAACAATAATCGGACTCAGTGTCAATACCTCTCTGCGACCGCACACTCAGGCACACTCCCACTCGGGAATTTCAATGAAATGGTTACAGATATTTGGTACCTTTTGTGTACCTCTGTGTACTTTTAGTACAATTCTATGTACCTCTCTTGAAAACGATGGCGGGTGGACCTATTTTTGAAGATAGCTCGTTTTCAGGAGAGGTAAACAGTTTTTTTTAAAGGCACACAGAAGGTACCAAATTATTACATACATTTGGTGAAATAAGATGTAACTTTTGTACATATTTCATAGGTCCACCCGCCATTCTGACGTCAGGATGGCGGGTGGACCTGTTTTTGAAGATAGCTCGTTTTCAAGAGAGGTATAAAGAATTGTACTAAAGGTACACAGAGGTACACAAAAGGTACCAAATATCTGTAACCATTTCATTGAAATTCCCGAGGTCCACCCGTAATCCTGACGTACACCACTGGCGCGGCTTGCGGTGGTGGTCGATAGTAAATTTGACAAGTTTATTATTGACCGCCGCGGCCAGGCCGCGCCAGTCTGTGAGGGGCCTTACGAGTACTCAGCGCCACCTATGCAAATGATTCTCTATAACGCATACGCTTGCATAGAGGTATAAGTGCGAATCATTTATCTAGAACGAATTTACTTCTATTTGTACTAGGCACAAAGAGAAGACAAAGCCATTGTCTTTCATTGTTAAGTGTACCCCGCTCCGCTAATTGTTTACGTTGTACTAAGTATGCTGCAACTACTAATAAAACGTTGTTAATACCGTTATACCTTTCGTTTTAATTTGAACCTTGCTACTTTAACAATAGAGTCACTATTCGAGTAAAGTTTTATTAAACATCGGCTTTTGCATTTCGAAGCTTTTGTGGCACGTAGCTAAACAATGGCTTTGTTGTACCGATGGGTCTTAGGATATGATCTGTTTTAGAAAATTGATTCGAAATATGTACATAGAAGGATACCTACACAATGTAACAACAAAAAAATCGGCTACCGTTTCAATTTATCTTTGTGCCTTTATCTATGTATCAAAGGTACAATACAATTGTGGTGTATTTTCCACATTCAAATTAAGAAACATAACAATGTTTCAATAAAGCTAAAATCATAATTATTGTGTAGTAATTACTAAAGATTTTAAATATAAAGAATATATTTATGAAGTTAAACATTTTTGGTGTTTCTAGTAGAATAATTGTGGGTACATAGTACATTTTCATATACATATCTCTATATTCAATTATTAAGCATTCCAATGCAGTAGGATCTTTACCAGATAATCGCGTGGCAAAAAACATCCTATTTAAGTCGAGGGCCATCGATTTATACCTACTTCCGACTTTCCACGTGTCGCACAGAGGCGGATTATCCGTATAGGCAAACTAGGCAAGGCACGTGCCTAGGGGCCCGCGACGAGCAGCGTGCGCGCGAAACTATTTTTCTTATATTTTTTAATCTATGGCCGCTAGAGGGTCGCCGATGAGGTGCTTGCCTAGGGCACTCTTGACATTTAATCTGCCTCTGGTGTCGCATGAGATAAGTAGTAGTGATTTCTCCGTTTCATTAACGTCTTTAAAATAATCTTTATTGTCTCTAATCTAATGTACGAGCGGTTACACGCGGCGAGTTTTTGGATCGATACAAACGCGATACAGTATCGATTCAGGTACATCTGTAGCTAGTGAAGCGATACAGTCGCGCGCTCGTGAAACGAATCGCTGCAAAAAACACCGCGGGTAACCGTTCTATGATACTTAACGGATCACAAGTTCTGTGTGGTTTTGTCGGTAATGTTTCATACATAATAATCGATTACAAACTTTTTAGTATCATTTATAAATGATGATATACATGATTTTTATTCATTGATTCTATAACAGAGTTACAAGCATAGTTTGTGGTGAGCAAATTACGGTATGATTTATTTCAAATTAAATTAGTGATTAGGCTAAATTCCTTGTAATCTTTGAGACAGCAATGCAAGTAGGTACTCATTGATGACAGCAAAAGTAAATTAAAATGAATGTAGCCGTAATATTGTTTTCTGAAATCTAGTATCGCCAAAATAAATCAATCATAAATGCTTTCAATAATGTAACCATGTCAAAAGAAACTATGTACACATTAAAATAGTACAAACAACACAGTTAACTGACCATCCTGTATTTATATTGAACCTTATTACAATGCACATAAAATCCACGGATGCTCAGCTAATTGTGTTGGCGATAGTACAAACATACTTGTGACAGAACTTGTGGTTCGACTAAGTATAGGTAAATAACTATAATCCACTATTCTATACTATTTTAAATTATTCTCCTTCAACAATTCTTGCATTATACGAAATTTTAATAATTGTCCAATAAAATGTGATATAAAATTTTGAATTTTTATTACAGTACCCATTTATAAGTGCCCGTTTGTTCTATTACAAGAGGTTTTAAGTGATTGGAATCGTGACGAAGAAGAGCCGAGACAAGACCCTAGACTTTGTGACGAAGTTATTATGTTCATTAAATTTGGTTGTCTGGAGCATCATTATCGTTTTAATAAAGATAATTTACTTTAAAAACGAAGTTTTAACCGACTTCATATCAGTACCCAAATCGCTACTAGTGTGCCTATAAAATTTGTAGATGTCCCTCGATTTCTCCAGGATCCCATCATCAGATCCTGATCTAATGACAATGGGACTACCTGCACGGCTATCACAAGACGGCGCGCGAGCTCTCGATTTTTCTCGCACTATACCTCTCTTTCTAAGTTTTCTAATAAGAGAGAGACGGATAGTGCGAGAAAAATCGAGAGAGCTCGCGCGCCGTCTTGTGATAGCCGTACTGAGAAAGATTCCCTTTCGAAAAAAAATAATTCCAGATCGGTCCAGGCGTCTTAGAGTACCTAATCGGGGAACATACATAAAAAATAAAAGGTTCCCACGAATTGAGAACCTCCTTTTTTGAAGTTGATGGCATTCCGCCGTTTGACAGCTGCATGCCTGAACCACTAGGCTACCGTAGCTTTACCTACTAGTCCGCGTAGAACTTTTTATCATCCCGCGTGCAAAAAAATGCCCTCCATACAAACTTTAAACACTCTTTTAACCCCCTTAGGGGTAATTAAAAAAAATAGATGAAATTCATTTTCTAGTTTTTAAACAGTCAACTAAGTTACAAATCTCATACTTTAAAAATGTCTTGCTCCATACACAAACTTTAAACCCCCTTTTAACACTCTTAGGGGATGAATTTGAAAAAACTCTGAAATCAGTTTTGAAGTCTTTTAACATACATGATTAGACCTAAGTTTCACTTTAAAAAAAATCTAGCTCTCCGTATAAACTTTGAACTCTATTAGGGGTTGAATTTTTCTAAACGCTGAAAACATTTTTTTGTATTTTAATAAGTAATCTTTCTACAAAGTTTTAAGTCTAGCTCAAAAAAAAGTGTTCTCATACAAAACTTGCACCCCTTTTTAACCCCCTTAGAGGTGGAATTTTCCAAAACGCAGAATGTATTTTTTGTATTTAAATAATTAATCTTTCTACAAAGTTTCCAGTCTCTAACTAAAAAGAAAGTTTCCCCCATACAAACTTTGCACCCCTTTATAACCCCGTAAAGGGCGGAATTTTCCAAAATGCTGAAATAACTTTATTTGTATTCTAATAAGTCATCTTTCTACAAAGTCTTAAGACTCTAGGTAAAAAAAAAGTTTCCGCCATACAAACTTTGCACCCCTATTTATTACCCTTTAGTGGTGGAATTTCGAAAAATCCCTTCTTATCCGTCGCCCACGGTATAAAAAGTAGTTTGGGTGTAAATTTCAAGTTTCTAGTCCCGGCTGTTTCGGCTGTGCGTCGATGAATCAGTCAGGAAGTCTTCTTTTATATATATAGATTACCAATACTATATACGCACTTCGTTAAAAAAGGTTGCGCGTCAGAATAAAGGAACAATGAGATGGGCGGAAGTTAAAGGTTCAAGAAGACACTCTAGGTAGATGTTATTTTCGTTAAAGGTGAAATAGTCTGTTTTAAAGGTGCCTTGTATCTGCCATACCCCACGTAAAAGATTGACTTTATTTTAAATTTTAGGTTTGTACGAAAATAGAACCCGAAGTACCTATTGGTTTAGAAGTTTGTCTATCCGTTGATAGGCCTTATGTAGGGTGTCAAAGGCACTAAGCCTTTTTTTACCTGTCTGTTGCTTTTATAGGACGGCTCCAATAAAGCGATCAGCGTGCGTGGTGAGAGAGTAGCCTGTAGAAATCCAAGGGAAACGTCACCGACCACGCGGTAAGTAAAATACTGGAATCCTCTAAGAGTTTAAATGTCCCAGTGAGATTGGTTAAACGATTTCTACCGTATCTGGGGTGTGAGTGGAATCGAACGCACACACCCGCCTTTTTATAGTAGCGCACACAGCTCGCTCTTTACGTCGGTCTAGACCGGGTTCCCAAACTTTTTTAGGCACGCCCCCCTGCTGCCAAAAATGAAATTCCCACGCCCCCCTTCGCTTCGATGCAAGGAAACAAAAGTGAATGGGCTAGCTAGCCAAATCATCATCATCAGGGACCCGCGCCCCCCTTAAAATGTTGTCGCGCCCCCCTAGGAGGGCGCGCTCCCCACTTTGAAAACCCCTGGTCTAAACCGAATTACATTCCTGGTTTTCCGTAATTTATATACTCAATAGCCCTACGGTCTGTGATCCAATTCTTTGAAGCATCGATTTTTTACTGAAAATTGGAAAGTAGATACCGGCTTATATTAGGGATGGTGAGGTGAATAGGGACGAAAACCGGGAATCACATTTACCTGATAATTTCCTAAAAACTCCCTAAGTACCAAAAATGTTATTGTGTAATTGAAAATAATAGTAAAATTGTTTCTTTTGGTTGGCAACACTGGAGAAGCATGAAGTTGGCGCTAGATGGTAAACACCAAACAGTTTCAAGTTCGCTTTGACAGTAGTTTTTGTGCCCTCCAAAACTGTACCAAAAACAAATAGTTTTATCTAAATTTAACACATTCAATCGTGATAAAGTTGTACGTTACCTATTTCATTCAGAACCTGTTTTTACACGGTAGGTAAGTGTCTCTCTTTGTTTTGTCAGTAAATAAAAAGTAAAAATAGTAATGCATGAAGATTTAGAAAAACCCGGCGTTTACCAGTAGGCAACGGGGACTATTAAGGACGACGTGAGGGGTCAGAAGGCACGCCGTTGGTAGTTATAGGGACGTAGTAAGTTGAAATCTGGACGCTAAAGGGAATATAGGGACAGGCCTGTACTTTAATTCGCGTTTTATTCTACATTAGCTAATTACATTTAGAGTTTTTAGGTAGATAAGCACCATCTAGGTACCTATAAGTCAGTTTACCATGTTTGTGGTAGCCACGGTCGCTTTTCCCTATTGGTACCCTTATTCATCTCTATTGACCCCATTTTCAGTATAAATAGGGGCGACCTGTTTTTTTCATAGAAAATGGGTTAGACTAAATAATTGTGAAATATACTATTACAAATGTATTCTCAAACATAAGAATAAAGTTTTAAAACCTTAACATAGGTAGCATTTATGGAAATATTATTTTTAAATCTCATTCAAAGTTCAATATGGTATCAAATTTAATGATAGTACCTAAATGTATTTTTTTTCTTAAAGATCTATTGTACATAGGGCATAAATTTACATCAGAAGGTACGCCTGAGGAAGCCCCTGACCCAGCTAAGGTAGAGGTAATTATGAGACAGTTAATAATATTGCGACTTTCCGTGCCTCTGCGGTCTGTCATATTCATTGGCTACCATATAAATTTTTAGCCTTTGGCTCCATACCTTGAAATTTTCTGCCAAGTTGCCTTCGTAGGACATGGGTGGCACCCCGCCTGACGACTGACACCATGTTTAATTATGCATTTAAAATGAATTAAAATACTTAAGGTATTTTCAAGAACTGTTTATTCGCGGTAGTCATGGTTATAATAATCATAGACAATTCATACCAAAGACAACAAACCGTACGTTTATATAAACTCCTATAAACACCTAGATACTCGTACATCCCGGTTGACGGTATTTAAGATTTAATTGAAGTTATTTTTAGTTTTAGACTGTACAAGCTGGGGTTAATATAATTAATTAGGTTGTCAGTCCGTCTCTCTTGAATATTTTCATCTTTCTAACCGCCAATATAATTTTATATTAGCATCCTTTGACGTCTCCGATACTCGCAGAGACCGGCATCGCTTTTCTAGGTCAGAAATTGAGTTACGAGCTCGTTAGATGTAGTTTATGTCGTTATCCTTGTGGTAATCGGTGCTATATCTCCAGCACACAGTTCAAAGGATGAACTTTTGGAACCAATTCTTCATTCAAGTTAGTAGTGAATTTAAATAAATATTAGGGGACAACTTACGCAAGAACTTGGCACTCTTTGGGGAGACAAATGTCCAGCAGTGGACGTCTTTCGGCTGATATGATGATGATGATGAAACTTTCCATTCATATTAAAACTGCAAATGCTTCCTATGGGGCTAGTTCGATAGTTGGCGATAGTTCTTGCGTAAGTTGTCAACTGGAATGGAAAGTTTCATCATTATCATCATATCAGCCGAAAGACGTCCACTGCTGGACATAGGCCTCCCCAAAATAGTGCCAAAGTGACCGGTCCTGCGCCACCCGCATCCAGCGGACTCCGCGACCTTTACCAGGTCTTCAGTCCACCTTGCCTGCCCACCCACGCCGCGCCTTTCGGTACGTGGTCGCCACTCGAGAACCTTTCCGCCCCAACGGCCATGGAAAGTTTACTTTGTGCAATAATTAAAGAATACAGGTTTGTGACACGATTGGATCGCGTGTGGATTTCCTAAGAGGCACGGTCGAGTTCGTGAATATACCAGGGTGTTCGGAATAACGATGTACGAACTTAAGGAGGTGATGGACTTCCACTATTAGGACGAGTTTGAACCTTACACGTCTTAGTCCATGCAGGCATTTGGAGCACTCCTTAAAAAAAACTATGGCCGCTTTCTCCCCACACGGTCCCCAGAGTCTCGACCTCATTTGTATTGTGTTGTATAAAAGCGTGTTCACATATTTTGAACACTTTGCCCGTGCACATATTTTAGATAAAACCCGAGCGTTTACTTAAGTGAATTAGTGTCGTAAAATATTTACTTTCGTTGATTAAGTAGGTAATACCATAGAAGCGTATTTTGACATATGACCAGTAAATCTAAGTTTTTATGATCCGTATTAGATCAAATGCCACTAAGTAGTAAAGCAAGTATACAATACCTACCATTCGCATTCAAGAATGCATTTGAAGCAGAAGCTATTTACAGATTGTTTAGATGTTCTCAAACCTCAAAACTTGGCTTAGCAACTGTTGATACCTACCTACATATACCTATAGACTACAACCGGGATCAACAGCTTAGCGCTCCTTACAAATAATGAAAGTGCATAGTCAGTAACCACTCAAAGCGATCACCCATTCGAGAAGGGACCGTGCTTAAGGCGAGTAGGTATATACAAAATGTTGGTTTTTTTGGCTCTGAAATGAGTCAGCGAAAAAATCAGGAAAATACAGGGTGGACCATAACTCTTTTTACATTTCAAACTAAAATAAAATGAAAACTAATTATATCAGATGAAAACCGTTTATTAATTATGAAAACACATGAATAAGGATTTTTTTTTTAATTACGTCATCCATATGTGATCCTTCATTATTTTGGCATTGCCGTAACCTGGAGCGAAAATTTTCAGTGACGGCCTGACAAGTGTTCCGAGAAATGTGGACCAAAAGTCCGTTAACTTTTGAATCGGTAGCTGCGTCGGGGAGCGGTGGCGGGGTAAGGCGGCGGGGTTACGAAATGCAAGAGCGGCCAATGGGAATTTAGTGCCATGGCGTCCTTCTCCTTCCCGCCACCGCTCCCCGACGCAGCTACCGATTCAAAAGTTAACGGACTTTTGGTCCACATTTCTCGGAACACTTGTCAGGCCGTCACTGAAAATTTTGGCTCCAGGTTACGGCAATGCCAAAATAATGAAGGATCACATATGGATGACGTAATTTTTAAAAAATAAAATCCCTATTCATGTGTTTTCATAATTAATAAACGGTTTTCATCTGATATAATTAGTTTTCATTTTATTTTAGTTTGAAATGTAAAAAGAGTTATGGTCCACCCTGTATATCTTATTTTCTAATGTTTCGTTATTCATTTGAACGTTTTTTTTCTTGTCGGGCAGTAAATACTTCCTACTTCTTAATATAAATAATTCTTGAAAACAGGTGGTTTCAACTTAAAATTTGCGGCTGTTTAAAAACTGTAAGTGATGTTTTCGTGGTTCTATTGAAAAAATATTGGGAATCATTAATCTAGAATCTGAATGTTGGTACCTTGCTTATTTCGAAATAGTTGAGAGCAAAATTATCATAACAACGAAACTACATGAATTATTAATTTTTAGCAAAATTATGCTGTTTTAGCCGACAGTCGGATTGTTTGCACTCTATACAAAGCAGAGATTACCATTCCGTGGTGCTATTGCGTTGATATGTATTAGGTAGTGCACTAGGGAAGAATAATCTAAATAAGAAGCCTTTGAAAGCACTAATTGAATGTATTGAAGCTTAACTGGTTTGTGTGATTGGCTTTAGAACTTAGTAGGGAGAAGCGACGCATTCGACGGTGCGAAACGCGTGCTGTCAGGGGGCCTGCCGCCAACGTCATTCGAAGTTTTCCCTCTCTGTTGCACTTACGTACGAACTCGCAAGTCTGACAGAGAGGGAAAACTTCGAATGCCTTTCGCGGTAGGCCCTCAGGCGAGGATGGAGACGCACATACCTATCACCTGTACCTACCTACATAAACACTTCTAGAAGACGGCATATGTTTGTGTTTGGACGTGTGTTGGGCCCTTGGCGGCCCAGCGACGCCCTTCGCCCCAATTGGCTTGTGACCTAAGTTTTTTTACGATGCCATACTAACCAGTTTTTGGAGAGGAAAAAAGGTTTGTATGGAAGCAATTACAATTAAAGAACATAAATACCCAAAGAATCAAAGACGGACCTCGCTGGCGTCAGCCAAAACGCTTCATACTGATTGACTTAAAAGTATGACGTCACACTTTGCGATTTGAACTACCTAATCACTCTATGGAAAATCAAGTAAATTGCTGTTTTGGCCGCGAAATACTGCGCTTAGGCCCATAGTTGTATAATTTTGTTTCTATAAAAGCGTAAGGATTCTGTTGGTAGCTTACTCTTGGACAGTTAAAAAAATCATATTTTTTCTAAAGTTTCAAGATCGATACTATATTTTTATGATTTTAATTTTATTTTGTAATTTATACTTTATTACAATAATTTGATGGTTTACTATCCATTTACTAACACTACATACAAGTAAGCCTAAAATCTAACTCGTATTATTGAAAGTATTGAAACGGACCTGAATGTGCCCTCTGACGGCAGCGCATAATATCACTTAGTATCTTCGCAGTTTCTAGCTACTTTTAATGAAACACTACTACTACCGCCATCTAACAACACTGCTGAAAACTATCGAGCTTACTACAGTTCATTTTAGAAGTATAGATGGCAGGACATGTTTCTAAGGTAGCTTCGAACTCGATGTTTTGTTAGGATGGGAGTTTGCTTGGCATTGACGCTCTGTACACATAGATGGCGCTAATGATGGAATACAATTTGAAGGGATGTTTACAAAAACAACATAATTATTAGTGTCGATTTTACAGGAAGCCAATAAAACTTAATTATTCCTAATATTATAATACCTTGCATTTACTATGCAGGCGTGTGGCCTGTAAAATTGCATCTTGGATTCCATTAATAATCGGTTAAGTATAAAATATATAAATATCGTGGTAACTTATGCTGTTTTTGTAAATTTATTGGCAGTTAAGATATTTTTGTGCAAAAACAATTTACATTTCTATAGAAAACGTTATGATTGAATTTACGAAAACTGTTTTATTACCAAATGTGGAGTAGGTACTTAATTATACATAAATGTATCATAAGAACTATGCTAAATAATTCATGACAAACTTTTTGGAGGAGCTGGGATAGTTAGAGTAGCGCTCCTTCCTTTTTCACGCAAAGTAGACACGCTGGATCTCGTCTTGCGGAAAATACCCAGGAAAACCTAAGTTTATGATCTAGTGGTTTTTTTTTGAGTAAGCTACTTCAAGAACAGGACCCTTTTGCTTGGTGATTGATAGCGTATGTGGCCTCAGAGGGCCAAACAGAGAAATGATCTGGTGGTGATCAGATAAGTACATTTTATCCCGGAAATCCTACCCCAAAAAGCGGAAACTTGGGATGAAAGTTGATATGCGAGTTCTCGTGGACAAAATCGCATGCAAAGCTAATATATGAGTACCTAACTAGCTTTGGCCCGCGGCTTCGCCCGCGTACTAAAAGTAATTTTAACCGTCTACAAAAAAGTAGGATCTCAGCTTGACCCGTATGTTCCAATTGAAATGCAATTTGGCACAAATACTTTCAAGAATTTTCATGTCCACAATATTAAATTTCAAAATCGAAGCCATTTTTGTAATTAATTTAAGTAAAATTGATATTTAGACATTTCAACCCAATCGCACTCCAACAGGGGAGATGGTATTTCACGTCCGCTATGTTGGATTTTAAAATCGTTTTCGTAATCAGCGACCTGATAAACCATAGAAACAATACCCATGTTGATGTTCAGACATTGTCACCACATTTCCCCCTTTTAAAGGTTGAATTCTCAAAAAGCCTGAAACACATGTTTACTAATTAATCGTTAGGAATACTGCTGTGAAGTTTCGAATGAAATAGTGTAACTAATCTTGTTTCCCATACAAACTTTGGATCCCCATTTCACCCCCTTAGGGGGTGAGTTTTGAAAAATCCTTTCTTAGTGCACCCCTAAACCTTATAAGAAACCTACGTGCCAAATTTGGAATCTCTAGAACCAGCGGTTTGGGCTGTGTGTTGATATGTCAGTCAGTTAGTCATGCCTCGAGGGCCTTTTTCAGATTTAACTTAGTTTTAATTCATCTTAGTTAATGTTAATCATAATCTTGTATTTACTTTCAATAACTGTTAAAAAAAGTTAAACTATTATATTACAATTATTTGATAAAACTCTACACAAACTTGTGACTGAATTAAACCTACATTATTAACTAAATCTATAAAAAGAAAATGCCCCCCGGTCCCCGTGTTGGCTATGGTGCCCAAAAGGCTGGCAGCGTTGCCTCTTTGGATTGCTAGGCTAATCCTTTGGCCAAAATTGCTGCCAGCACTTATCTACTATATATTTAGATTATAAAATATGAAAAATTTTGCGTCCTTTAAAAATTGTCTGCTTATTTTTACCTAAATGGTGTACAAAATGCTTCGATGTGATGAGCTGTGAATTGCTTATACTTATGAAAACTCCGATGGAAAGGAGGGGTAGGTACCTACCTATTATACTTGTACCTAACTTTAACATGAATGCAACTATGGGTATGTCTGTCCGTAGTATAGTATCAGCGTCAAAAGTAGCTATACGCAAACGAAGACGTCAAAAGTCTTTATTAAAAAGGAATAAGAACTTTAGACGTCTTCGATTGCGTAATTACTTTTGATGCTGACTGTACCTAGCTCTCAAACGAA
This sequence comes from Epinotia nisella, assembly GCA_932294315.1. Lineage (NCBI taxonomy): Eukaryota > Metazoa > Arthropoda > Insecta > Lepidoptera > Tortricidae > Epinotia > Epinotia nisella. Next base: position 21,384,066 of record OW028678.1, on the reverse strand, counting down.
TGAACCGACTAGAGTAGGCTTTTTTTAAATCGGATATCTCAAATAATTTATTGAATCAGGCGTTACTTTGCGGAAATTCATGATATATCCGCTGATCGACCTGCACGTTTCTTAGCGGAATAGCAAAGGAATTTATTCTCGTAATCGGATATCTCGTTTGTCGACTTTGTTCTCAGCTTAAATAGGTCTAACAAATCTTACATTGAACATGTTATGTTATCTGTTCATCAAAACGCAGGACAGGCAATTTTAAGAATTATTTACGAACTTAACTTTACCCAGTCACCCCGCCCACAACACCACAAATCCCTCCAAGGACGATCGTTTAAGCAAAACCGCTATTTTAAGAACTGTGGCATACTTCTAAAATGTATCCCCATTAAGTGTTTACCCTAATTATGGTTACAGTTTACTCTGGAACCGTAATAATTTGCGTTCCAGTCAAAATACACCTCTATTTTTGCTCTTTTGGCGGTCATTCGGAGACATCGTACAGATATGTGTTTCTGGGCATATTCACAACGCTTACCGAGAACTGGTAAACCAGTATAATTCTGACCTTCGATTTGCAATAAGTTGTAATTGTAACAGAGGTCATGTTACTGGGGACGAGTGAGTCGAACTTGTGAATCGTAGCTGACCGGACAAAGCCTTTAAATAACTAGTTGTTAGAGCGGCGCGGGCGCATACAAGTTAATCATAGTTTCAAGTTATTAGGATAATTTATAGCCGTTTAATATCGGTCGAATCTTAAGGATTTGATTATTGATGTAATATTTTTTGTCGGAGACGCCACGGATCGCGTGTCGCGTGCGTCGGGCGTTTTTTTTTCGGTTTTGGGGGTTCGACAAAAAACCGAAGTTTGTTAGGCACCTAACTACTGGCCAGTGACTACCGGAATATAATTCGTGATAATTTAATAAATTATACGGACTTTGAAAATGAATAGCCGCGGGCATGTTTTCGGTTTGTGTCTATTGTTGTTGAGACAATGCCGATTTGTTCCGACCGTGCGTCTGATCTGATGTGGTCGGTCGATTGGGTATTTTTTCTACTTAGTAGTAGGTTAATGAATTGTTATGTGAAGATTTTAAAAGCATAAAAATAAATATGACTAATATTTCGTAAACTTAAATATAAATTAAAATCATGTAGGTAACTAGGACTACATCTCATATAACATTTTAATGCACAAAATCACCTAGTCCTTTAAAACAAATAGTTTTAATTTTATCTGTTGAAAATACTTTCGTGGTTCCTTAAACCTATCTAACTTTACTTACTATACCTATACAAGGTTTTTTTCGGTATAAAAGTACATAGTTGGAATATACAGGGTGGGCCCTGTAACAGGAGCAAAAAATTAAACGGTACGGTACGGATTATTAAGCTTGTGAGCAATTGTTACCTACTAAGTGGTTTTAAATGAAAAATAATTTTTTTTTGGTTTTTTTTTTCTTCAACTTAAGTTTACTTGTACTTTTTTACTCTTTTGGAGTCATATAAGTAACTCTTTATTTTAAAAACATGAAAAAATGTTTTTTTTTTTAAAAATCACAAAAATATCTTTTGAAAACAAAAATGCAAAAACTGTTATGACTCACTACATGATATTACCTCAAAATCTGCATTGATTACGTGCTATGAAATGGTGTAAGGTGTAAGTATGTGACGTTCCCAATCCCCATTGGGTACGCTATGGGACATTAATGACAGGAGGTCCGTGTCCAATGTCCGTGTACAGTACATTAGTACCTACCTGCCTAGGTAGTATAGTAGTTCAGTTTTCTACTCTCATCAGGCACCTTTGCTCTGCATGCCCAACAAAGTTTTGATAGTTTAAGGTGATGTGCTCATCTTCTCATATAATGAAGAGATAACACAAACTCCAAAGCCATTTTTAGGGTTCCGTACCTTGAAAGGAAAAAACTGGCCAAGTGCGTGTCGGACCACGCAAAACGAAGGGTTCCGTGCCTATTAAAAAGGTCGCATCGTCACAGAAATCGTATGGCACTTACGTCCTTTTTTAGGAAGGCAGTTTTTCAGCAATATTTTGATAACCGATCTTGTTCAAAATAATTTTCGGTGAAAGAATTTAATAAGCCCTATGTCCATGATTTTTTTCATATTTTTAAAATACACCGTTCAAAAATTTGAGGGGACACACACAATTTTAGTGACTTTCGGGGCGATTATCTCTGACTCTATTCACTTAATCAAAAAAATTGCTGAGAAACCTTGTATTTATTTTGAAAGGCCTTGGGCTTACAATGAAAAAAAATGTTGACTTACAGTTTTATGTATGGAGTGCAACCCTAAAAAAATTTTTTAGTCGTTTTAATTACAAAACTATGTGGCGGCTAACAAAATACACCCATCCTCAAAATTTTATTCAAATACACCTTATAGTTTTCGAGTAAAATGCCTGTAACATACGGACAGACGGACAGACGGACATGACGAAACTGTAAGGGTTCCGTTTTTGCCATTTTGGCTACGAAACCTTAAAAACGGAACCCTTATAGGAACACTTTGTTGTCCGTCCGTCCGTTCGTCTGTCAATACCCTTTTTCTCAGGAACTTTTTATCAAGCAAAAATTTATATCAAATACTCAAGTCTACTGTCCCTTGGAGCTGTGAAAAAATCAAACTTCTAAGGCAACGCAATCAAAAGATACAGCCGTTTATGCCGGAAATTTCTGCAAATTTTCGAAAGTCGCAAGGGAATCAAAACCTAGAGGGTATAGGTACTTCCCGTAAACTCAGAATCTTGAAATTTTGTACGAAGCAACGTCTTATAGCACGGATAAAGGAAAAAAATCGAAAATCGAAATTTTTTTGTTACAATATATAATAAATATATTTTTAATAATTTACTTATATACCTACAGGTTTGTACGGAACCCTCGATGCGCGAGTCCGACTCGCACTTGGCCGGTTTTTTTTACTCCTTTTCACCTCTGAATTGCATATTAGGCAGCTCAAATCTATCGGGTTATCGGGCTCACGGTGCACGGTGTATACATATATATAAAGAAGCCAAAGCTGAACGCCGTTGGTTGTTGTCACTGGTCGATGAAATCGCCAGCGATCTATCGGGTATTGTATAAAAACATTCTCGCGCAACGTGATACGCATTTCAATACAGTGAGGAAATGCCCTCAGAATCCTTGGTACGTACCTCAAAAGGAAAAAAAACGGAACCCTTATAGGATCACTTTGTTGTCCGTCTGTCTGTGTGTCTGTCAAGACCCTTTATCTCGGGAACGGGATGTATCGAGTTGAAATTAAAACCATATATTCAGGTCTACAGTCCCTTGAAGCTGTGAAAAAATTAAACTTCTAAGTTAACGTAAAAAAATAATACGGCCGTTTATGCCGCAAAAAACGTACATTTGGACACTCTCCAGGGAATCAAAAGTTATACTCGTAGGGTACTTTCCGTTGACCTAGAACTATGAAAGGCGAGTAGTATCGTCGTATACTACAAGTACAGAGAAAAATCTGATACTATACATTTGTAATTTTGTGCGGAACCCTCGGTGGGCGAGTCCGGTTTTTTAGATATAACTTCGTTTTGATTCGATGGTCATATTCACGAGGCAACTTTGAATCGTCGTGATTATGGCCTCATTAGTGTTTAGTTGAAAGCCCAATGACGTTGGCCTGGCGTCATGTTTGCAAGCGCAGCGCGTTGGAATGGCGTCGGGTTTCGCGGTGCGGGCCGCGCGCGCGATTTCCCGCCGCAGAACTGCGATTACAAGGGTTCTATTCCACGATACGCAATGATTTGGACTCGGTTTTATTTAAGTTCTTTTGATACTATAGGCTTGCCGTGTATGGAAGAGAGAATGCGCGACCAAACCGGTGCCAATTTCTTACAATTAGGTACATTTTGATGGAAAGTGAGGAGACAGCTGAGAAGGTTTCAATGCGTTGTAATTTAGTTCAACCCTATGGCCTACGCTACTGTGACTGTGACTGTTTATAATCTAGGTACCTAACTAATGAGTCACTATTGTAATATCTACAGGAGAGACGCCTAGTTTATGTTCCTGATTTTGACTCAGTACAGTTAGATTGGCAAATGTTACCAAGTTTCTTGTTGGTTATGTCTGGAAAATACAAAAAAAATTCTAAAGCCTAATCCTGGAACAAATATGTCGAATTAAAGTTGGTTCAGGTATGCGTTTTCTCTATCTTGCGTCAGTCAAGAATATTTGACTTGGAATTAAAATGAAATTTCTAGTAGCCAAATAGAGGCACATATCTAGTGGGACTATGGTGAATAATTCCCTTGCACTGAAATCGAACCGCTGTGTAGGTACTGGCTTCTTTTTAGGGTTCCGTACCTCAAAAGGAAACAAACGGAACCCTTATAGGATCACTCGTGCGTCTGTCTGTCCGTCTGTCACAGCCGATTTGCTCTGAAACTACTAGACCGATTGAGTTGAAATTTGGTAAACATGTAAATTGGTGACCCAAAGATGGACGCGTAAAGTAAATTAATGAATTTTGAACAAGGGGGCCACTTTTGGGGGATAAACTGGAAAATTAAAAAAGTTTCGCAAACTGTATTGTGTGACATATCAAATTAAAGGGGTTGTTATAAGCATCTCAGATATTTTTTTAAAATTATTTTAGCAAAAACAGGTTTTGAGATGATTTAGGAAAAAAGACGAAAATTTACTAATATCCCCTCCCCCCCCTTATCTCCGAAACTACCAGGCTTAAAATTCTGAAAAAAATATGGAACATAGTTCCTTGCCTAAAGATTACAGGAAAACCTTTAAGAAGTATGAGTATTCAAAGTAACGGGTAAATTCTCAATATTTTTATAAAATTTAGATTATGTAGGTACGGAACATAAATGCAATAAATGAATATGAATATGAACCCTCACCATGCGAGTTGAACTCGCACTTGTCCGGTTTTTTTTCCTAGTCATGACCCATCTACTTGGGGTCAGTTTTCCTAATTTGGCATCACCATGAACATCTGCCCTGGGTCGTCTCGGGTAACATTTGGATGTCTTCAAGGTTCCTTTGAACTAGCCCCATCTATGTTTCTTGTCATTGACGAGGTACTAATTATTTAGGTGTACTGATCTCTCGAAATTGGACCTACGACCTACCTAACTGGTCTACAACTTCGAGCGTAAAGTGTCCGATTGAAATGCGTCCAATATTCCGCAGTGTCTCAAGACGAGAGTCTTTGACCAGTGTCTGTTGCCAGTGATGACGTATGGCACGGAAACCTGGTCGCTTACTATGGGCTTCATAAGAAGGCTCAAAGTCACCAAAAGGGCAATGGAAAGGGCTATGCTTTTTTTTTTTTTTTTTTTTTTTATTTATTTAAGAAAAAAGAAATTACATTTTATAGTTTTTATATAAACTCGCCAAACTGTGACGTTTGATGGCGAGAAACGCTCATGTTCTATACTAGAATAACCTATTTAATTATATCTAACATTTTCTATTTATACTTAACATTCTTATATATCTTTATGGTTTTACCCTGTGATTGTGTACAATAAAGTGCTTACGTCATGCATTTAGCTGGGAGTATATCTGCGTGATCGCATCATAAATGAGGCTATCCGCAGCAGAACCAAGGTAACCGATATAGCCCTCCGAATCGCTAAACTTAAGTGGCAGTGGGTGGGGCACCATGCACGTAGAACCGATGGCCGTTGGGGCGGAAAGGTTCTCGAGTGGCGACCACGTACCGGAAGGCGCAGCGTGGGTAGGCCCCCCACAAGGTAGACTGATGACCTGGTAAAGGTCGCTGGAGTCCGCTGGATGCGGGTGGCGCAGGACCGGTCATTGTGGCACTCTTTGGGGGAGGCCTATGTCCAGCAGTGGAGGTCTTTCAGCTGATATGATGACTGATCTCTATCCATGATCTGTTATTGTCACGAATAAATGCCTATTTTAGTTCTATTAAGTTTGGAAAAACAATTAATAAGCGCTGGGTCCCAAGTTAGCCAACAATTCCTACCCTAGACAGTGATGTGATCACGTTACGGGGCGCCCGACGGTAGCTCCGTCAACGTTTTTTCTCTCCTTCTGACAGATCGAATTAAAATAAACGCTCCATCAAGACGTCCTTTCCTGTATTCGGTTACGTGATTCTGTACAGTGGGAACACTGCTAGGTAAACCTTTTTTATTTTAGATTATAATCATCTTGATAAACAGGAGTTAGATCAAAAGAGTTATTATGATTTGATTGGCATTCCCAGTAAAGGATGCGTGTCATGATTATTTGATTTTAATAAGAAGTTCTTCAAGCATTTTGGGCAGCTAATTAACAAGGATATGTTTTTTTAATCATGACAAAGTGCTTCAATTGTGATTTGGGATTAAAACTAATTTGTAATATATTTTTCTAAAAAGGAGGAAGTTCTCAAGTCGTCGGAGAATTTTATCTATTTAAAAAAATACCGCACAATAATAATCCTAAAACAAAAGTATAGTAAAAGACATGATACATGATATAAAAGTTACATTAAAACTAAAACTAGCTAAAATTAAATTGTAATGGTCATTTATTAAGTTTCAAGTCCACCTATCCGGACTATCCGGAGTAAAGTATTTTCCGAAATTAGCCCATAGAATTTTGACGTGATTTTAGATTAACTCTTTATTCCTATTAGGTTGGATCAATTTTGAGGTTCAGGGGAATGGTAATTATTAGGTAATTACATATAGTCCAGGCAATGAACTGACAACTTGTATGGAAAAAATGACAAATTTGGAAATAATTTATAATAGCTAATTTTTTTAATGTAACGGGTATATTATCAATTAAATAGTTACCTCGAGGCAAAATCCAACAAAAAATCAGACATCAAAAAATATATTATTTAATTAGCTACTAAAAAGTCCGGATAAATATTAATATATTTTTTATCTTTATTTAGATTCATTTACATTTGCTTTAAATTATTCAATATACCTACCAAATAAAAAAAACAATGAATGTTTAATTTAAATCTATATAATTACTTCTGGATGGAAAGTTTGTTGGATTCTTGAATAAAGCATCTTAGGATAACGTTTTAGAATGATATAAACAAAAAAAACGCTATTATAAAATATTGTTTTTCAAAACCGTATTTTGCCTGGACTAATAAATTGGCTTAATGAACCTAAAAGATGCGTAATTCAGCTGTTTTGAGGTTTTGTTACAGGCAAGGGTAAGGAAAAAATCTTGAGAGTGAAACTTTAGATTTTTTTCATACTATCAACGATAAAATAGTGCTTAAATGGTCAATTGAATTATTTTTCAGTTAATCATACCTCGTCAGCTCGTTGATGGGAAAGCAGCCTAACGTTGCATTTTATACCGACTTTTTTCATACCCCCTTTTCGCTAACCACTGTGGTTAAGTTAAGACTAACGAATTAACCCAAGCGTAGAAGCTACTGAATTCAACGAAGCAACCTTTTTTTCTCACAAACCGTTACAAATTGCCAGATGGTCCGTTTTTTTGTTTCAACACATCCATAATAATTACAGTTGACACGTTCGATCCATGCTTCAGTGGAAATTTGGAATTTTGATGGAATTTTAACTGAATGCGAAAAACGTTTTGGATTTCAACCCTTAGAATGGAATCGATATGTTTTTTTGGCAAATCATCCAAGTTTTTGTTTATATATAGTCTCATCAAGTTCGTCACATGTAAGGTCCCGAACTTAAGTTTTTTAAAGTTATTATTTAAGTTATTGACTGTTGGAAGAGCCGAACAGTTTTTGTTGATTTTGTTTGGTATTTGACGTTTAGAAATTAAGACCCAGTATAAGACGATATTACTTGCCAAATGTCATAATTCTAGATCAACGGAAAGTACCCTATACATTTTGATTCCCTTGAGAGTGCCGAAATATACGTTTTTTGCGGCATAAATAGGCATATCTTTTTTTTACGTTAACTTAGAAGTTTGATTTTTTCACAGCTTCAAGGGACCGTAGTATATTTTTTTTATTACAACTCGATACCTCTACGCGTTCCCGAGATCAAGGGTCTTGACGGATAGAAAGACAGACGGACAACGAAGTGATCCTATAATGGTTCCGTTTTTAGGGTTCCGTACGCAACGGGTAAAAACGGGACCCTATTACTAAGACTTCGCTGTCCGTCCGTCCGTCCGTCCATCCGTCTGTCTGTCACCAGGCTGTATCTCAAGAACCGTGATAGCTAGAGAGTTGAAATTTTCACAGATTATGTATATCTGTTGCCGCTATAACAACAAATACTAAAAAACCAGCCAAGTTCGAGTCGGACTGGGGCTCCCATACAACTGACCTGATTTTTTTGCCGTTTTTATAGATAATGGTACGGAATCCTTCGTGCGCGAGTCCGACTCGCACTTGGCCGGTTTTTTACTTTTGAGCTACGGAACCCTAAAAACTCAAATTGGAACTTAAATTTATCTTTTTAAAAAGAATATTGGGAGTGAAAATGCCAAAAAATCTGAATAGAATTACCTACCTAACCACAATTTTAATACGAGCAAGAAATACGTCTGCTGTATTAAGATATTCTTCTAAGGCCAAGAAAAGGTTCCGGTGACCTTAATTTTCAGGGAGAAAGGGGTTATATTTTGTTTATAGCCCGAACCCCCATGTCTGATTCACTTGTCATATTTGCACGATTTTCTCTGTGGCAGCCTCGTTGCTATGCACGATATACTCGTAGAAAGTAAAGCCCAGTAGCCCCAGATTAAATAATAACTAAGGCCAGTAACGCAAGCTTGTGGCTTTGCTCGCGGTCGCCGTCCCGTCACGCAGGTATCTATATCTCATTGCTGTCTATATCTATAATGATGTTATGTCATTGCCTCACTGGGAAACTAAGTACTGGTATTCATTTCAAATAATTTTCTCCATTTAGATACAAATTCATGCGTTGATTCGCACAGACGCAATCTATTTTAACTAACAAAACGTTAAAAAACACTATAACTCCAAAATACGCATGAGAAAGATGTGCGCTTCGGTTGGTTGATGAACCAATTATGTGTTGCAAGTATTACGTAATAAACCACATACCGAGGCGCCACGCTACCGAACACAAGCGCATGAACTCGCGGTTCAGAGTAAAACACACGGCCAGCGTTAAAAATACTAAAACAAAAGCAAATTCATCTTAATCGTACCGAATACTTGACCGGAGGCAGAGCGATATCCACATTATCGAGTTACCTAGGCTACTGGGCATCTCACTTAGATTAGCTGAAAGGCACTAACCGATTTAGACATCAGATAAGTTTAAACCTTACTCTCCAAATAAGAGGTTCGATTTTAACACGGAACAACGAGGAACTTAAAACAAAGCTTAAGCGTATAATAATAGTCGCTTCGGTGATTTTATGGAAACATGATGCCGTGTTGGCCTCTCACAAAAAGAATAAAGCTAAACCCGACCGAAATTGTTTTAATCGTTGGAAGCCGCACGACATATAACTACGTAAGCTGTATAGATACAGTAGCTGCGTTGGTGCATGTCTGCAAGTTAATTACCGGCTAGAAGCGTACTTATTGGCTGCGCTTAATAGATACATGTAATAAGATTTTCAATGGCTTCCCATGTTATAAATAAATTGCATACAGGCTCATACACAAATGATGGCCTGTTTCAGCGAGAAACAATTCAATCTGGATTTCATTGAATGTAATACCTAACATATTGTGTGAACTAAAAATGAATTAGGAAGGTATTTAGATGAAGATGACGTAAACGATGGCCGAAGGAAAATATAAATAGAGGAATACTTACAAAGAGAAATAGAGAAAAAGGCAGAATTTAGAATAAATTGGAAATTACTCGACCGCCTAGCCTAGCTCTGAAATAGGTATACGATTAACATGAGGTATTTAGAATCGGTGACTAGTAAGTTAATATGAGTTAACCTTCATGCAATGAGTCAGTCATTTAGGTAAAGAACTTTAACCTAGAAATTAGAATCACCCTTATTGTACTCGTATGTGCCGCGGTTTTTCTTAGTTATAAGAACTTATTTCACAATCTATTCACCTAGGCTGTTTGATTGTACCTATAACAACTAAAAACTGATATAAAAATTGACTGGTTTATAGAAATGTATAGCTGAATAGCAGATGCATATGGCAATGTATAATTCAATGTGAATTTTCTCAGTGAGAAGCCATTCGAGTCTATTGTCTCTGAGGTTTGATTCGGTGCACGGGCACTGGAGCGCAAGCGTTGACATGATAGGAAAGGACACCGTACGATTTGTTTGAACTAACTTGCGCATGAAATATCGGCCCGAGTCGGCTACCGATGGTTCGCTGGGCTACCTACCGCGGCTACACGGTAGAAAAAAAACTTATAGCTCTGTCTCGAAGCATTCGAATTCCTCCGAGTCAAATACGTGGATGTAATCATACGTTACAATTTATTCAACGCGGCGAAGGTTTAAGACCACAGAGCAAAAAATCTAGCAACAAGTAGCTTGACTTGTTTATGGTTTTGAATCTGAACTGCAAAATTGCGCACGGCAAAATTACACAAAAAAGTAAGGTTATCATTATGTAACGAATGAAATTCGTGACTGTTGGTAAATGAGGTAACGGCACCTATTAACGAGGTACTCATTTTCGGCACCTATTACCGCGGTATTTACAAATATGCGTTTTGTAAGCATACGGATTGATTTACTTTGATAATCTAGTTTCTTGACTATCGAATGTGTGTGGCACTAGTGAGAACATCTGAAATAAACGAGTCCAAAAGTGTCAGTGTCACGCCGGCAACGAAAAAGCAGATCGTCCCACAAAAACGCACGACGTCTCACGTTAGTGGACTCGAGTTTTATTTAGCGAATTGCGCATTAATTTTATCAATTATTTATGTGGTAGACCTTTATGTTGGTTTATTGTTGGTTCTTTGTGACTTAAAACACAGTAGTATCTACGTAGCGTTTTAATTTCGTTCTCCTAAAATAAAAAGGTAGGTCCAACTTCGAGAAAGAGGTCAATCGTCGAATCCGACTCGGCGGGGCAGCGTTCGGGAAGCTCCAGCACATCTTTTCGTCCAATATCCCGCAGTGTCTCAAGACGAGAGTCTTTGACCAGTGTGTGTTGCCAGTGAAGACATATGGAGCTGAAACTTGGTCGCTTACTATGGGCCTCATAAGAAGGCTCAAAGTCACCCAAAGGGCAATGGAGAGGGCTATGTTGGGAGTTTCTCTTCGTGATCGCATCAGAAATAAGGCTATCCGCAGCAGAACCAAGGTAACCGATATAGCCCTCCGAATTGCTAAACTTAAGTGGCAGTGGGCGGGGCACATTGCACGTAGAACCGATGGCCGTTGGGGCGGAAAGGTTCTCGAGTGGCGACCACGTACCGGAAGGCGCGGCGTGGGTAGGCCCCCCACAAGGTGGACTGATGACCTGTTAAAGGTCGCGGGAGTCCGCTGGATGCGGGTGGCGCAGGACCGGTCAATTTGGCACTCTCTGGGGGAGGCCTATGTCCAGCAGTGGACGTCTTTCGGCTGATATGATGAAAATAAAAATTACTAAATTTAAATGACTAAAAATGTACGGAACTAAAACTACTTTTAAATGTCTACCCTCGTTAATAGGCGCCATCCGCGGTATTAGGTTCCTAGCCTGTCTGATCCCTCGGTAATAAGGGAATTCCATTTTTTATTTTAATAATTAAATTGTATTATATAGACATTCAAATTAACTCCTAACATTAAAAATAAAGTTTAATCTATAAATTGTCATAAAAAATCATCTTGGTTTCTGGGGTACTTAATTGGAAATGCTTAGTCATTGGACTCTTATTGCTAAGTACCTCGTTAATAGGTGCCGTAATGCAGTTACCTTACATGTATATATATTAGCATCATAGTATTAAAGGAACAATTTGCCAAAAAGTTTTACTGGTTATTTAGCTATTTAAACAATTTGGATTCTACTGAGATAAAGTATGGTAGCGAATCGCCCTGGGCGACGGCGCTTGATTCCTAGGTCTATACGAGTGAACATTGAATTTAAAACAGTTTTGTATTTGCCGTGCTTGCTCGGTTTCACGCGTACCCAGTAGGTCTTGTTTAGGACAGGCCACGCGTGCGGCGTCGCGATACGCGTGCTGAGAGACGACTATGGAAACGCTGACGCCTGTACTATCGCCCAAAGGTGCGGGTTCACATTTACTTAACAAAGCTTTGCCGCTTCTATTGGTGGATGATGTAAATAGCATACACTTTGTAGTGCATTCAAAAATAACCCTAGAGGTGTGAACCCGTACCCTTGGCCGATAGTACATAAACACTCCAAAGAAACTCATGGGTTTGTGTTCGGCCGACTTCCGACGCGAGGCCCAGGCCGCTGCCGCCGCACCCGCCTGTCCATAACCAAGAACTTACATGCCAGAATGAAATGCGACAAGAACAAAACCGATTCTAATTCAATAGCTTAGACGAATAGTCTCCTAGGTTTCCGTGAAACGATCGCGTGTAGACGCGCGGCGCACAGGGGCTTGTTCACGAATATTTTTAATGAGTTGCAAAATCGCGGCATTACTGAACGAACCATTGGATATGTTACCTCATTAGGGATATTAGTAGAAAGCCTCGCTATAAACAGTGTGTTACAAAACTTCTGTTAAATTATACAAAGTTAAAACTTTCATTTCCATTTTAAAGCATGTGACAAACTCCCTCAGGACGTGGCAGGTGACACCGGAACAATGCCTTAATAGATTGTTTAAGTTGACATTAAAAGGCCCGAAATTTTTGCGTTTTAGCGAGCTAACCGCCATACAAACCGCACTGTAGAAATAGTGTGGAAGCCACCTGTGATCCGAAATGCCTTGAAAGGCGCATGCAATTTGGGACTTTTACCAAATTACATCGCAAAAACCTGGTTAATTCGTGTGGTTTATATTGCGGTCAGTTCGCTTAAACGAAAAATCATTTTCGATGTGTAGGTATGTGTATATACCGACGACCGAATAGCCTGGTGGTTAGAGAACCTGACTAAGAAGCTTGAGGTCCCGGGTTTGATTCCCGGTTGAGGCACATATTTGTATGATGAATTCATACGAATGTTTGTTCTCGAGTCTTGGATGTTTAATATCTATTTAAGTATGTTTATCCGTTGTCTAGTACCCATAGTACAGGCTTTGCCTAGTTTTGGACTAGATCAATTAGTGTGAATTGTCCCACTATATTTATTTATGTATTTTATTTATTTATGTAAAGATTTCTTATTTAATACGTTGGTTACGGGCGAGTTAATTTGATAATAAAAAAAAACTTATAATGTTTAGGAGCTATAAACTGTATGGTTATCAACGGACTCGTGCAGGATTTTATCAAATAGAAGTGAGCGACAAAATGGCAGTAAATCAAGCATCCAATTTATATCGACCATAAACTCGACACCCCTTCACCCCATAATGAGGGCTCATTATCAACTTTTATAAAATTTTACAACATAATGACGTAACAAATCACGTGTTTTGGTCACATTTCTAATCGTGGTGTTGTAAAGTTTATTTACATCTAATAATGTTTAGGAGTAGAAGTTTTTTAACTGACATTTTAAATGTTTTATCGGTACATTTTATTATTCTGCTGATATAGCAGATGCTTATGCTCTTCCTGTTTTTTTTTCTCACCACACCTACCTTAGCAAGTTTCTGTTTTGCCCTACAGTTGACTGGTAGAGAATGCCTTGTGGCATTAAGTTCGCCCTTTGTTTTATTTGTGCAATAAAGATTAAATAAATAAATGTTTTTACTATACTTACAGACAAAAAAATCGACTCTACCAACATATTTTTTATTACTTTATTATTTCTAATATTAGTTTCAGAGATATTGCACATTGAAACCAGAATAATGTTTGAGTCGATTTTTTTGTCCGCAAGTGTAGAGGCCCCAGCGTCAATTATCAGTATTTATTGTTGTGTTCTTAAATTAGAATATTAGAATAATTTCAGAATATAACACTAAATAATCATAATTCAATTATTGAATCAAGCTAGTTTTAGGTATAGGTAAATTATCAGTTTCATCAAAATTACGGACTTTGCTGATTTCAATGAAGCACATTAGCCTAGGCTATTAGTTTGATGACTACGAGTAAAGGTTTTATTTAATCTCGATGCGAGCTAAGTAGACACAAACATATAAAAAAATATTTATTTATTTATTATTTTATTATTTATTTATTCATTCCTTACATTAACACTAACAGACATGCTATGCATGTTAATTATACAGGAGGTTAATATACATTAAGGTACTTAGGTCTAAAGCATTGGTAATACAGTAGCTAAGTATCAAGAAATTATGGAACTTGAAGTCGTAATAGACTCCAAATATCGGCTGCTAGTCGAGAGAAATTGAGATTCCGTGCTGTGAAACATATCCAGTTTGCTGTCGCTGTCCAGTACATCATTGAGAAGAGTCAAGGCATGGTGCAGTGGTGAGTGCGATAGGGCACGAGTTCGCGCCGCCATATATATATATATAATATCTTGGGACAAAGCACACCAATTGATCTAGTACCAAACTAGGCAAAGCCTGTACTATGGGTACTAGACAACGGATAAACATACTTATATAGGTAAATACATACTTAAATAGATATTAAACATCCAAGACTCGAGAACAAACATTCGTATTCATCATACAAATATCTGCCCCGACCGGGGATCGAACCCGGGCCCTCAAGCTTCATAGTCAGGTTCTCTAACCACTAGGTTATTCGGTGGTCTGTATGTATATATATATATAATATCTGCTTCTTTCCAATGCCATAACGTGTTAACAATCCATAAAATCGTAAAGCAATTCTTCAATCATTCCACATTAATCGTTCCGCATTAACCGATCGTTTAATTCGTACGTTCACGTTGTAATAAAAAGAGTCGATAATTTTAGTGTTTGTTTACACTAATATTCGTCGAAGGGGTTGCGCGCACCTGCGCCTGCGCGATGTTATCCGGCGCGAGAGCCGCTGTAAAGCGCTGTTTACATTATGATCGATCGCCCGCTTAGCGGAACGGCCAAATTTATAGTTTTGAGTACTTATTAAAGTCCAGGGCTGTTATTCGCTACGCGCTCATGCACCTCACCCCACGCGTCACGCCTAACGAAACTAGACCTCTACCTACGCTTAGTTACTACGAATCGCGGCGTCAAGATATGTTTGTGGGTGAGCGTTGAGGTGAGCTTAAAACAAGTTACAGAATAGGGGGGCTGTATTGGAGAGGGTGATCGGCGTGGCAAAGCTGGCTGATGTAAATTAGATGGTAGGTATGAAATAGATCGGTATTGATAATTTTATAAACGATCCCCTACAACTATTAAGGAGACTTTTTAGTTTGAAAAGTAATTTCGCACCTACTATTCAGAAAAGAGTCATTGTTGCTTTCAAATTAGGGATCAAAGTTGTACTTTTCTTCCCTGATCCTGCTATTCAAAACGAGTCATTGTTGCCCTCTAGTGAGAGATTTCAATTTTAGAAAGTGTGCAAAACAGTAGGTGCCACTCGATAGCAAAATTGTCATCTTAGGCTTAAAAACCTCGCTACGCTCAGGATTCTATTGCAGAATCTGTCGCATCACTCAGGATTCAATATACTGTATGGCTCTCGGTGTAAATATACTAGTTTGCTCCATTGAGATACAATCTACTATTTAATATGGATGCAGCAAAGATGTCAAACTTTCGGCTGGTTTTAGTGTCGCGCTGACCGTTGGTGCGAAGCGACCCGCACCGGACCAATCCTAAAATATAATATATATACATCATTATTATAAATGCGAAAGTTTGGATGCTTGGATGTAAAGATGTTTGGATGTTTGTTACTCAATCACACTTAAACGGTTTAACCGATTTGGATGAAATTTTGCACGAAGATAGTTTATAGCCTGGATTAAAATATAGAATAGTTTTTATGCAGGGTCCACGCAGACGAAGTCGCGGGCGGAAGCTAGTATGTATTAAGTTCAGGGAGCGATTTAGAGTAAAGCTGTCGGGTCCGCGCGGACAGCTCCGTCATACATATTGGTCGAGCGGATCGTTCCGCACCAAACCACACTAAAACCAGCCTTAGGTATCCCATATAATTCCAACGATAATTTAAACCACATTTCGACTACTAAGTGTGTCAGTCCTGTGCTATTAAAAACGTACTGTATTGACTTGCCTGCGTGGAAAGAAGCGCACGCGACCAATATGAAGCCGATCCCAATGTAATACGTTTCTCGAACAGACCCTCAGAATGTATACTTATGCCTCTTTCACCAGATATCTTTTTATTTGTACATAATCCGGAGGTGCGGGCGATGCATCAATTGCTCACCGCGAGGGGCCGCCCGCTCCGACAGCGGGACAGAAGCCTAAAGAGGTGCTGTAGACTGGTTATCGATGTTTTCTATTCTATTATTAATATAACGGTTACATAATGTATTTATTTACTAATCAGCAATAAAATAGTACAATTAGGAAAATGATTATAAACAATCATCTCGGCGCCCAATACGAATTCACAGCTTTTGGCGTCGAGACACTTGGCCCGTGGGGTAGGTAAGGGCGCTCAGAGACTCCACAAGGCGCTTGGGATGATGCCTAAGGGAGGCAACAGGCGACCCTCGCGCGGGCAGCTTTCTCGCGCAGAGAATTGCTATCGCAATACAGCGCGGGAATGTTCCTAGGGGTCCAAATTTAGATTTTAATGTTTAGTTTAGTTTTTAATAGTTTTAATATCTTTTCCTTGTAAATATATGTTTTGTATTAGTTATTTATGTTGACTAATAAGAATAAACTATTCCATCATCTCGATCGAAAATTAGCCCTAATAGGAAGGTATCCTAATCAATCTATATTGTGAGGACCGTAAAATCATACCTAGGCAAATAAGAAAGCGACAGTTCATATCATGATGGGCTGTTAGTGCCAAAGAACATATAAAGGGTGGGCCCTGTAAAACGAGCAAAAAATTAAACGGTAGATTATTAAGTTTGTGAGCAATTATTTCCAAGTGTTTATATTAAAAAATTCTCTTAATCTTTGGAGTGAAATAAGTAACTTTTTATTTTAAAAACACTAAAAAATGTTCCACTAGGCAAGCCAAGGGTTGGATACGTATAGTTTTTACAATCACATTAAATTCAGGGTAACACATTCGTGATCATTGAAACTGGCTAATATTTTCAACATTTAAATAACATTTGATAGCGGTGCTGACAGGGAAAAGTTGCTTATTTTGATTCTTCTCTGTTCAAAAGCTGAATAAGGTGCTCAAACGAAAATCAAATCGAGTTCGATGGACATCGCGCTAGTAAGTATGTCAGACACGTCTTGAAAGTTTACTGCCCGAAACCTGCAATCAAGTGGTTGTAGATCGTTAAATCCATGAGGATGCTCCCCGCTACTTCTCATTGCGTTAGTCTATGTTTTGTATAGAGTAGGGTGAGCCTTCATCGATAGAAGAATCGTAGTGTGGCGAGCACGAGGATTATCGATAAAGGTCTCGCCGTGGTCGATGCGCTGTTACGCCCATCACTTGGCGCGCTGACTGACACTGGAAGGATTCTCTTAAACACTTCGGCCTTCGGGGAAGTCTGTCCGAAGTCACATTCCGGAGCTGACTCGCGCATGCGCGAAACACCGCCGACGTCGATCGTAGATAATGACCACTTATGACATGAACCATGCTCTTATTCCAACAAATTGATTTCGAACAAAGATCGGACTGATAGCTAGCTGTTTGAGGTAATGCCATCGTTTAGAAATTGACATGTATGTTACTGACGCAACTTCCAAGAGGTGATCGATTAGAGTATGATGCCAACGAAACATCGTGTAGTAAACTTACATGTTACGCTTTGAAATGTGCGGCTTTATTTGGCCTTTGGCGTTGATAATTTCAAAATATAATTGTAATAATTACTCGTTGAAGCATAGAGCGATTACCGCATTCACCTGATCAAGATAACCGATTATTAATTGCCGCTAATTACTGCTGGTGTTAGTTCGACCTTTATCTGGACACCATTTGCCTTCGCCAAACAACAAAAAATGGTTACAAAAACCGTGAAGAAAGGGAGATGCGGTCCTGTTCCGCTAACATTCACCTGTTCAGTGTTTGGCTGGCGGCAAACAAAGGGGTTCGAATATCACAGTTCTTTGGGATAATCACAGTCAATGCAATAAATTCAACAGATAATAACTGCACTTGCGGAGCGTTGGGTTATCGCCCTAATTCGTGGGTTCAGTGATTTATTTACAGATCCTTTCCACGGTGCCAAATTATAAGTCCAATATCAATAAGTGGACAGTTTAACGCTTACATACAATGATACCAGATGTCGAATGGAAATATGATATTAATTATCAAATTGTTGTTGTTTTAGTTGCATAAGTGAGTTTTATACATTTTAATGTATTATGGTTTTGACTGATGCTGCATGTAGGTAGTGCCGTACAACACATCTCACTTCGTATTTATGTTTATTTCTCTCTCGCCTATCCCAATAATATATTAGTGTGTAGTTTATATATTAAAATTGTATGACGTTTCCGTGAGTCACCAACGGTAATGGCTGAAAATCAGCGCCGTAGGTTTCTGACACTTCAGCATAATGCTGAGCCAGTGTCCGGTTCACTTGTTTCATGTTTTATATGTTTTTCTTGTTTATTTTATTGTTTTTTCTACTCCTGTACTTTTATCTGTCATTTACATAGTCACGAACACTAATATAAAGACATACAAAATAAGTTTGCAGAAAAGTCTATACTCTTTTTCCCATAACAGTACGGCACAGCCGTGCTGTTATGTCGCCAAAACGATACGCTTAGCAGCCATACGCTTCTAAATCTATACATTAGGTACTACCAACTTAACAAACCACTGAATGTTTTTACTTTTTAGAAATTTTTGAACTAAAGGCATTGCTGCTAACTTATTCTTAATATGGCAGTACTGGCAAGTTGACATCAATTAAAAACAAAGTTAACCATAGACACCCATTTGTCTCATTTTCATGTTTCCCGAATTCCCGGTTATTTTATAAATTGTTGTTTGATTTTGCGGCCGTTGTGTTTGCTACAAAATAGTTGGTGTTTCTCAAAAGTAATAAAAATGGATCACGATGAAAATATTGCTTCTACACCAGAAGCAGTGACCGAAAATTTGTTGCCTACTAAATCTCGGGACCTATACGACAAAGTTTAAGTAAAGTTTATTCTTTGTTTAATTTTGCATTTTATTTCATAGTAGCTAGTCGTAGAAAAAGTATTGTATGCAACGTTGTATAACTAAGTCAAAAAACGCTCGTGGCGTCTTTCTTTACAATGTTCGCCTTCGGCTCACATTGTAACCCACGCCACTCGCCTTTTTTGACCTCTCTTATACAACTGTTGCATAAAATACTATAATACGTGTCCTGTGTGTTTGTGAATAAATGTAATGTTCTTTCTTCTTTTTTATATTTACAGAATTATTTTGATCAGAATATTTTGAATAGAATAGGCCTAGATATCCAGCAGAGGAAGTCATTCGAATCATATCATTCTGATGATGACGAATTGTACCTTGTTTCTTAACATTTTTTTTGTTTCTGTTTACCACCTGTTTACAATACATGATTTGATGACTTTGTCTTTTTGTCTTTTGTTGTTTTGTTTGCCTTTTTTGTTTGGTTTTGTGTCTTTGACACGAGCATTTAGAATGATTTAATTTATACATGTATACCTAGTTACCCACTGTTTTACTGAGTCGGTATTCCGTGAAATTTTATTAAATACATGCTGCCCGCGTGGCTTCACCCGCGTATTGCAAAAAACGCAGGCAAACCCGTGGGATAAAATACAACCTATAACTTGCATTAGGGCATTCAAAATAATTTCTGTACCCAAATAACGTGAATTGTTAAACAAAAATTAACTCGATGTCAGTTTTGTTTGTGACGAAAATTAAGCATGTGAAAATTACTTACTGAAACGTATAAATACTAACTGAAATACTTGTCGTCACAAAACTGAGATCTTTGCACTGAGTTAATTTTTGTTTAACTACTCTCGCTAATTAGGTACTCGATTTATAGAAAATGCCCATTTATGTTCATCAAACTTCCCTAATTTTGGTCGAAAATGCCGTGTCTTTTTTTACGAGTACCTACTTTTAAGCTAAAAATTTAAACATTTACAAAAAGACGTTATTTTTAAAATATGTTCGAAAGATTAGACACATTATATTCTATTAGGTACACGAACGGTGTTTAATTATTTTGTTTTGGGTATTTTATAGATTTTTAGATATGTTGTCAGAGTTTTGGCTTTTGTGATACATATTTTTGTGTTACAAATAATTACCCCTAAATATCAACAGAAAACAAGGGAAAAACGTATTTTGGCACAGCAAGTAAGGTGTGATCGATATAAAAAAACCGGACAAGTGCGAGTCGGATTCGCCCACCGAAGGTTCCGTAAAAAATTACAAATGTATAGTTTATACATATTCATGAACCTTTGAGTGGACATATATTGGTGCCCTTGACAGTACAAGTATACCTACTGTCTGTCTGTCTGTCTGTTATACGCGCTGTTATAAACGTATTTTTCGACACTCTCAAGGGAATCAAAATTTATAGGGGTACTTTTCGTTGACCTAGAACTAATGAATTTTGGCAAGTAATATCGTCTTAATAGGTAGGTACAACTACGAGGAAAGATCTGAAAAGTATACATTTGTAATTTTGTACCGAACCCTCGGTGGGCGAATCCGACTCGCACTTGACCAGTTTTTATTTGAAAAAAGACTGGCTCGCGTGTTCTACAGCTCACAGAGCCCCTAGTTTATTTTGGTTTATTCGGGGCATCAACAGCATTACATATAAAATCATAATGCCATTTTAACTAAAATGGGTTTAATTGGCGTTTATGAATAAGGGCAAAGAGTGAAACTAGCCAAGTACCTACACGGGCAAGTGTGTTAACCCCGGCGAGCGGATGCGGCGCCCGCGCGATAAATCCGCGGAGCGCCGGCGGCGCGGGCGCCGTTTCGGGACCCATCAATCATGTAGCGACGTCGCTGGAGGTTCCGCGCAGAGTACCGCTGCATACAGAGGATTTTGATATTTTAAGTTACACAGATTATAAATAAATAAATAATAAAAAATACATAGAAAACATCCAAGACTCAGAAACACAAAAATATTTGCCCTTACTGGGATTCAAACCCGGGACGACAGCTTCGTTCAGTTTCGTCGGCAGCGTCACTACACTACCCACTAGGCTAACCGGTTGTCCAAATTGAAAAACAAAATGGCTGTGTGGACTTTGTTATACTACGTATGATAAAAAGACATTTCTATGTAACTTGCCTTAAGTATTCATAATAGCCGTATATCGCAAGTTTTTGTCGTGTTTACAACGTTAGTAGCGTCGTGATAATTCAAAAAAGTTCAAAGAGTTTATTGCTTGAACATAGTTATAAAACAGATCTTAATGTGATAAGGTATAAGTACTTATGTTCTACCAGCATTGGGCATGCAATATTCTATTTAATTTAATAACTAACATTAAATCTTCTTACAATATTATGGAAATCCTACCTGCCTACATTATTTTTAAGCTTAAGAACAAGACATGAAGGGAGTCAATCATAATAATACTCACTCATCATCCTATTTGCGTTCCGTAAAGGAGCCCGGGGTCCGCTTTGACACCTAATTCCAAGGTTTGGCATAGGCACTAGTTTTACGAAAGCTACTGCCATCTGACCTTTCAATCCAGAGGGAAACCTAGACCTTATTGGGATTAGACCGGTTTCCTCACGATGTTTTCTTTCGCCGAATAGCTAACGGTAAATATTTCCTAAATAAGTTCCTATAAACTCATTGGTACGAGCCGGGATTCTGTCTCCATCAGTCTAGTTTGGTGGTTCATATTAGATACCTATTGCATTGTCACCGAATTCACTTAGGTATGCCAAATTTTAGCTCAAACGGATATACCTTAGTGCGACGTCGGATCTCAAGTCAACATTACATTCCTCACTCGGTTTTGTAATTTAATGCCGAGCATGGCGCGCTCCATGGCTCTCTGTGGTACTCGAATTTTGTGCACAACCTCACTTGTTAGCCGCACAAGCTACATGTAAACGGACAAAATTAAATAAAAGCTTGAAAAATTAAATTAAAACACACAATATACCTACTCTGTGGCCAATATTCTAACGACCCCTTATTAAAAGAAGAACCGCCACGGAGGATGTCAGACATAAACCGTGATACATGATAACTAGAGGCAAGTCACATTAAATCAGTGTGCCCGCGCGCACGCGTAATTCACTTACGCGGTCAAATTGGCGTAATGCCGCCATTAGGGTGTATAAATATAAATATAATTCAATTGTCGCGGTTACTCCGTGATTTACGGTCGGGAAACAGGTATAACGCTCGAAGCACAAGTCGGGAACCGGATCAGGTTCTCTGTTGCAGTTTCGGTGCTCAGACACATTACAATTTCCTAGGCTTACCGAGTACTTTTCATAAACGCGCCGGTACATGTTGGACTTCCGATTGCGTACAGTTGTTACGAAATTGGAGGTCAAGTTATATCTACTTTACCTACTCGCGGCGAATCTTGATCTCTACGATAGCTGTCGTCTCAGTACAGATGTTTTAAGGTTATAATTTGTACGGAGATTCTAATTTGTAGAGTCGTAGACAGCTGTCATAGGAATAATGATTTGTCGTGATGGTACTACGTATTACGTATATAGACGGTAATAGAGACAAGTCGTGAGATCAAGCAATCTAATCCAATCGAATTAATATGTAACTAATAACCGAAGTCGTGGAAGTAAAAGTACTTAGTTTACAAGTGTCAAACCCTTTTAGCCGAACAGTGGTCTTCTAGAGAGGTTTAGAACCAGGAGATAAGGTTAACTGGAAGAGATCCCTTATATGTTTGAATAAGTTCGCCTAGGTACTTTGATTCTGTGTGACATATATGAAAGCTATGAAAGTACATTTTTTACCTATTGTTGTGTGCAATAAAGTGTTTAAACATACCTACAACATTAGAATAAACTTAATTAGAAGTGAAAAATGAAAATACTGCAAGCAACTAAAAAATACCTAACTGATAGGTAGGTAGGAATTATCAAAGAAACTGCTACATTATAACCTAACTTTTAGCGTGTTTTGTATTTGTGTTTTACCTATACAAATTATTTGGTCCAATCTTGGTTAATGATAGTGCTACGTAAGTAATTCACAGGTAAATAACGTTTATGTTCATTTTTTACTACTATTATGTTTATTTAAAAGAACAAGGATAATAAAAACAAACAATAAAACAACAACTTAACCTACAAAGACAAAAAAAAGACTATAAATTAAAACTGTAACTTATTAATGTTCTTTTTGTATCCTTTTTACAAGCATATTAGAATATACACACTAATAGTAAACAAACCCTTTCTCTCTGCAGATTATTACTGATTATTAATCATCGTGTACGGAACAAAGGCGGATCATTACGGCCGCCGTAGCACTGAAGAATGCGATTTGTAAGCGCGCCTCGGAACAACCATTTTGGCGTGCGCTAGTGATTGATCTCGGGATAATACTCACCCCGAGGATATGACGACATATCTTACCGCCGCTGTAAAACAAACCTTATCTCAAGCATGGTAAGTCTCCTTTGCATTGACTGTATAAGTAGTAATTAATCAAAACTGGTTGTAAGTTAAGATTATCTTAGTGTTTATGGGGTTAAGGTGGATATTGGGTTGCACGTGTGACGTGTGTGATATTCAGATGAGTGTGAAATCAGCACACGACTGAAATCCTCGCCGCGAGCTGGCGATTAGGGTATGGAAGCTATGTGTTAGTAGTTAGGCTTTACAACAGCCTAGAATTGACACACTGGACCAAATTATGGAACTTGTTTTCGACATACTCGTATTCATTCTCCTTCGCCAGCGCATACCCAAGTGTGTGAGAGCGTGGCGCACTGAAACACATTGTGTTGGGATTAGTATCAAATTGGAATGTTAATTTTATTTACAAGTTGTACTCCGCCTACTTTGTGGTCCTGGTGTCTTTGTCGAACAAGAAGGTTTAAACTAAATAATAATTTACTTTAAAAACAAAGTTTAAACCGACTTCAATTCAGTACTTCGCTATGCTACATAGGTACATGAAAATGTCCACGTTTCCTTTCGATTTTACCACATGAACTGCTTCCCGAAAGCAAATGCTTTTGAAATTTGAGGAGTTACTTCAATTCCTCAAAGCATTAACCGACATTTCAAGATGCTCCGACACCCGATTGAGCCATCGTTTGGGGCAGCGGCCTCAGATCTTCTGCCTTCTCCTATACCTGTTACCGTGTACGTCAGGATAGCGGCTGGACCAGTTTTTGAAGATAGCTCGTTTTCGAGAGAGGTACACAGAACTTTACTAAAGATACACAGAGGTACACAAAAGGTAGCAAATATCTGCAACCATTTCATTGAATTTCCCGAGGTCCGCCCGCCACCCTGCCACCTGTTACCACCAATTTATCCAAACGTCAGACATCCCAGCGAGCCATGTGCCCAAAATACTGGAAGATACGTTAAAGGATTAAACTCTCGAAGGCGACAGTACAGATGTTTGACATTTCAATGCTGCAACCTAGAGCAAAGTTAAGTCAGCGACTATCGTTTTATACCTTTCTTATTGTTTCAGATTTGCCTATCATCATCATCATCATCATCCTGGCCGATTTCGACCACGGCGACTGGAAAAAGAGAAGAGTTCTGGCTAACTGGAGCGTCGTTCGTGAGCTCTCAGGTGACTGACGTAGCCTATCTTTGCAGAGAATGTGCGACCACATTCCCTACAGGTCAGCACCCCTCCAACAAAATTGTAGTGTATGGCCGCAGGTGGTCGAGCCTTCAACTCCTCGCGCTTAGCATCGAGTTCGTTACGTCTTCGTTCTTCGAAGGCTTGACCTTCACTGTATTTCTCCACTTTGACCGATCTTGAGCCAAAATCTCCCAGCGCGATGGGTCAATATCACACCTCCGCATGTGGCGCTTCAGCACAGTCATCTTTATAGCGCAGAAGCTGGCCACCCTGTTTTCGCTTGCCTTTCTGCAGTTCTGAGTAAAAGATGACAGTTCAGATGAAGTTAAGATTTGCCTATAATAAACCGACAGCGACATCTACCTAGAACATCTACTACACTCGCCTCCCTAAGGCGTTGTAAGAAGGAACTGATTGAAATATTTAGTGGCTGAGACAGATTGTTCCGATAGCTCAGTTGGTTAGTAGAGACGGGCCATGTATGCCTGTGGTCGCCGGTTCGAATCAGGCTCGTAGCATTTAATTTTTCCTTTAAATAGAAATTTATCATTTCTAAATGTTCACAAGCAACGGTAGACGAAGAGTAACCACAGCGTTATGAGCCCAAATGTGTTTGTTATTTTGTCCTACAGGCAACTATTAGGGTCTTTGGCGGTGCGGCCCTCGGCCATCGCCCACTTACCTACTGCTCTTTATCATTGTGATTTGTGGGGTGATTGTGCGCAGGTTTGCCCTTAATTGTTGTAAGCTGATATTAGAACTCTTTTCGCTTCTTACCCGGCTGCCCCAGATAGAGGGTTATGTTTTTCTAGATTATTTATGTACTATGTATGTATGTGGACAAGAAAATTCTATTTCACGGGCTACAGTCCAAACGGCTTGACGGATTTTGGCATATGAGGTGCCGTTGGATTCCTCATAATCGTGGGAGTAAACATAGGGTATAGGTGAAAAACCCCCGATTTTCTCATTTCAAAGTTCAATATCTCAAAAACCGCTGAACCGATTTTGATAAAACATAGCTAATACCACTCGGTTTAAAATTATCTATGACACAATAAAAACCGCATTCAAATCGGTCCAGCCGTTTGGGAGCTACGATACCACAGACAGATACACAGATACACAGACACGTTAAACTTATAAAACCGAGAGGGGTTTGCGTCGGGGGTTAAAAAAGCAGTAGGGTTTTATGAAAAATCTTTTGATTTCACTTATTTACGTTCAGCTACACCTATACCTAACTAGAATAAAATCATATTTATTGGCGTTACATTCTTGCGCGAGTGGTACTGTTTGGACGCCACATTTCGTGAAAACGCTACGTGACAGTAAAAGTAAATTATTCTTACAAATAGAACTCACAGAAATACTGGGAAAATACTCAACATTATGAAATCGTAAAGGCCATAAAATATGGACGTTGTTTGACTATATACAATTGTGACGTCAAATGTTTCCCCACAAAGCATTTGACGTTTTATTAAAAGTCGCTGATTTGACTGTACTGTATTGGGACCGAGCGCGACGACAGCGCCACGTGACAGGCGGCCATTATGGACAATATTGTCACCGCTGTCAAACAAGAAGTAAGTAAATATTGTGAAAAATATTAATGAAATCTTGTGTTATTTTACTATATTACACAATTTTGGACAATGGTAGTCAGTAACATTATTGCCGATAATATTAAAATCAAAAACGATTAGAAAATGTTTACTGCAATATGGATTTGACAGCTCAAGTCAGCGACAAAAATGACAATTTTAGCCGTAGCGAGCGCTGTGATCGTTTAGGCTACCCCCTCCACCCGCTTTGCACTCTGCCAATATCAGTCAAATACCTACCGTATTGCCGCTCTCCGGCTTTAAAATAAATAAATAACTTCTCCCATTCGTTGTTATAACGAGACAAAGCTTCTAACATTTATTAAGTAGGTACAGGCAGGTTCGTATAATATAAAGGCCGACATTAGGTTGCACGGAGCTAACAGATCGGTGCAATTGCCTTTTGAACCCGATGAGTGAGCCTTCCGCGGGACGATTTAACTTGCCGATACAACCGCCCTACAATTGAGGACACTCGTGAGGAAATGAGAAATATTGTGGATCGTAAGTATGCAATAGTACCTACATTATTGTCTGGGCATGGCAGCTACGGTGGCCTAGTCGTTCAGGCATGCCGCTGTCAAACGGCATTTGTGGGTTCGAATCCCAGCTCGTACCAATGAGTTTTTCGGAACTTATGTACAGAATATCATTTGAAATTTACCGTTAGCTTTTCGGTGAAGGAAAACATCGCGAGGAAACCTGCATACTTCTGAGAATTCAAAGAGGTATGTGAAGTCCCCAATCCGCACTGGGCCAGCGTGGGGACTACTGCCCGTCCCCTCTCATTTATGAGAGGAGGCCTGTGCCCAGCAGTGGGACGTATATAGGCTTATGATGATGATGATGATGGAAGCTTGCAACTTGAGTTTTAGTTTTAAACGGACCAGCTCGCGAGTTAATTCATAAGGAGTTGTCAATGTCTATTCCGCTTAGGCTAATAATTACAATGCTTTTCTCAAAAAAAGGCTTAAATTTGGTTCCTGAAGGTTTTTGTGTTATGCCGTTTATTTTTTAAACAATATGAAATAAGATTCCCACCAAAAATCGCAAGCTTTTTCAGACGCTAATAAAAAAGTCGCCGCAGAGAAAATAAATGGTGATAATTTTATAAGAAACCATTGATGAAAAATTGGATAACACGTATTTACTCATTTATCGTTAGGAATACTCCTGTGAAATAGTCGATCTAATCTTGTTTCCCCATACAAACTTTGGACCCCCATTTCTTCTTCTGTACATTCTTGGAATATTAAGTATTGATATAATATTTTTTAAAACATTTTAGGGTCCCATTTTTAAAATCCAAAATCAAGTTAGCGGATAAACATATACTACATACATATATACATATAGTTTTATTTACTGAAGATTGAACTTTACAGTAATCCAATTATATTAACTAGGTACTTGCTAAGTGTAACACTCACTTAAAGGTAGGCACTGCATGAAAAAACAATTATACACAGGTTTTTACTTAAATTATTATTACTATACAACTAAATAATTTAAAACTATTTTAAAACAAGGTGCTCGTCACTCATTTTAGTAGAAATAGATATACCCGACTTTATTATTCATTTTACGCCTTAGCAATTCGAGTAGTTAATGTGTATGATATTCGGTAAACGACAGTGACAAATACAGTCTAGAAATGATAGTATAGGTATTAATATAACATTTGTAAAGTAAACGTAGCGAGCGGGAGGTGAGGGCACATATAAATCCAGGGCCCGATTAAGGCTCGCCCATTATCCTGTCGATACTCCGATTCGTGCGCACGAACATCGCTGAATTACACCTCTATTTACTGTCAAACTTAATTCGTACCCTCCGTTACGAGACTTCATCTCCAGGAAGTACTGTTGACGATCTCTGGCTCTCAATTTTGCAACCAACAATTTCATTTCAATTTCAATCTCGGAGTCTCCATTTCAAAACTAGAGACCCTCAGGCACTGTAAACTGTGCCACATTTCTAGGTATAAATATCTAGTTTATTAATTATTTGAGGCGTTTGGGGTCGAAACACTGGGACCATGGGGCCCAAGCGCGCGCCGACTTTATAAGGATTTGTCGGCGCGCCTAATAGACGCCAGCGGTGACCAGAGGGCTGGCCTATATTTTGCTCAAAGAGTTAGCATTGCCATCCAGCGTGGCAATGCTGCCAGCCTTCTGGGCACACTACCCGCTGACAGCGATTTGGGCTTAATTTTTTATCTTTAAGTTTTAATTTATAGTCTTGTTTTGTCTTTGTAGGTTAAGTTGTTGTTTTATTGTTTGTTTTTATTAAATAATAATATGAAAAAAAAAGTTTATTAATTTGTAAGGAAGTAATTTTTTTTTTCATCCTTAAATGTTTGTCTTTTCGATGAGATCTACAGGACAGGAGTATACGGGGGCAATAAATCTAGATAGTTAGGTCTCATTTCCGCGACCTAATTCGCTATTATCGGGAAAACACAAAACACATATAATTGGCTACTTTCCTAAAAAAAAATTAGTCCGTCAGTTAGATTATCAAAACATATAGGACACGTATTTATTTTTTTGTCAATTAAACAAAAAATGATGAAGATACAGCCCTTTAAAGTTTCGCGTGACGTCACATTATACTAAAAAGAGTACCATAATGTGACGTCACGCGGATCTTTAACGGGCCAGGAAAGTATCCATATGCACTTGCACGAGAGAGAGGATGAAGCTGGATATTATGATTAAAATGCAACAAAAACGCGTTGCGAAATGGGCCCCCTTAATAGTGAATGTACATCTGAGAGCTACTGAAGACATTAATATGTCGGTGCGTAAGATGTTTCAAGAAATTTGTTTTCTACAATGCTCTTTGTGATCGTGACCATCACATTCCATCACTTTCTCCTGTGAGGTTGTGCCCTCCGTCTTTCGTGATTGATGTGAGATGCTGTGAAAATGTACCTATAGACATTGCACATTAGTGTCAATTAGTAGGAACCGAGGGACCGGAGTATGAGGTTCCTCAAGGAAGGAGTGTACCTACTGACTTTAAAGTGAGGCCCTTCAAGCCCCATGGAGTTGCAGACGTCCATGGGCTACGGTAACTGCTTGACATCAAGCATTGCCGTATGTTTGTTCAGTGATTTAAAAATACTTATATAGGTACTATGGTGTTCCATTAGGTAGAGTCAAGTGTAAAAACATGGGTGCATACAACTTACTCATAAATATGTCCCATCGCTCTTATCTTAAGTGAGAATTAAATCGCATATTTTTGCACCTGACTGTATTAGTTAAATTTCTGACTACACCGTTTTTTAGCCATTCTCGGATCACATTTCGGAATGGCATTAAAAAAACATATTTATATTAATTAAGCTAAAACTAAGTTTATTGAAATAAAAATACAAGATTATAATTAACATTAACTAAGATAAATTAAAACTAAGTTAAATCTAAAAAAGGCCCTCGAGGCATTGTACCGAGGATGCTGGCGGCATTTCCTCGCTGAATTGCAATACTGATGCGTTGCGCGAGAAAGCCGCCAGCTCTTCGGTCACCAGTTACATCGACCAGACGTTTCGCGATTTCTGCAAATAACTTATGCGCACTGGGACCCCACGGACCGAGGGTCTCGACGCCAAAGGGTACAAAGTCGTACTCTCTGCCGAGGCCTCTATATTTATTACATTTCAGATTTTCGGCGTTTTCCGCCGCTGCACCCGCTTTAGAAGTAGTCCGTTGGAGGTGAGACGGTGCCAGTGTGTCTACACATGTAGCGTCCCACACAGCTTATGTTTGCAATTCAACGGCAATTTTTGGAGAACGATAATAGTACATTATTGCCGTGGCCGGGAAGGAGGCAATTGCTGGCTGAGTATTTGTTTAAACGGACGAGCTTGCGAGTCCGTTTAATTATAATACGAAGCCTGCAATTGCCATTCCGCCTAAGGCTAATAGTGCTTTTCTCAAAAATGGGGGAATAATAAACTTTAAATATCGTTGCACAACGTGAAAATATTAATGATTTCCCACCGTTTTTCTTTTTAAACCGAATCGCAAGTGTATTTTTAACGTCGAAAAACGTCGCGTTTGCAACAGAAAAATATGAGTTGAATTGGCTGAATACGACCTGTGCCGTCTTTAAAAAGTTTGGTACTCGACAAATAAAGGAATTTATATGTAACATTCCAGGCGGCCTGCAATGTTTTTTATTTTTTAATTTTGATCTGACCTGAAACTATACACTTTACCTTCCAATATGTAGCGACTAATGTACACTTTGCGGGCCATTTTGGAGAAAAAAGATATAAGCTGTTCACACTTTAGATTTTAACCGACTTAAAAACATTGGCTCGAGATTCCGCTGAACTAGCAGTTAATAAAGTACCAAAAGTCATTCTGGGATCCTTGAGGAATCTACGGAACTTCTCAAATGTTTTCGGCCCACATAATTATAACGATTAGGTATATCTACATGTGCTAAATAAATGTAAAGTGGAAAGGACATGGGGAAATGTTCATGTTTGTGGCTTGGCAAAGCACTAAATAGAAACCTTAAAGGAAATTACATTAAATAACATAGGCATGGATTAACTTCTTAAGTCTTGACTGCGCTTAGTAGACTAGTTGGCATTCCATTCTAAGCATACGCAAACCAGAAATCGATTTAAATACGCATGAATAGAAAGCCGTAGTCGCTTTTAACACCTAGAGGCATCGATGCGCGTTCAATGGTCGGAGAAAATTTACGGCATTGTATGACGAACGAGTGATTAGTGGAGGCAGTTATAATTTAGGCTTAGCGTAGAGATTTAATGTGGCCGACTTTTTATAAAACTGTTACTGGAATTTGAATCTTCTAACTTGGACGGTAGAGTTGCTTTTTGAATGGACTACTTTGATGCAATTCGGCAAACTCAAATAATTTCAAGTATAATTCTCGGGGTGTTGTTCGCTTGTTAGCCTCACTTGTTGCGCGCGCGCTCAAACCTAACAGATTACCTATGCTTCGATCGGCGCGCCGTATGGAGTACGCTTTAATATTGTGCTGGTTGAAACTACCTGTAGTGATGACTAATTAAAGTTAATATTATGTTTTGTATAGAATTGTTACAGTATCGGATATATCTCAGATAATTTACTTTAACCGAAGCACACACGCTTGATGCGATTTGGATACTGATTAGAAGTCAGTTAAAACAATACTTTAACCTTCTCAACGCTCTGTCAAAGAGAAAAGTTGTCAACCACACGCCAAATCAACAAGACATTTAGTGTGGAGTTAAACCTTATGTCAATGCAAGAAGGTTACTATCGCGCTGGGCGCCTTGACGCATATATCAGTCGTTGGCGTCGAAAAGATTAACCGACTCCAAACAGTACCCAAATGGCATCAAATGTGCCTATAGAACTTGAAGAGTTCCCTCGATTTTTCCTGGATGGAAGGATACCCTTTCAAACAAACAAAAAAAATTCCAAATCGGTCCAGGTGTCTTCGAGTAATAAAAGATAACGACGAATTGAGAACCTCCTTCTGTTTTGCAGTCAGTTCATCATCAGCATCATCATCATATCAGCCGAAAGACGTCCACTGCTGGACATAGGCCCCACCCACACAGAGTGCCACAATGACCGGTCCTGCTCCACCCGCGTCCAGCGGACTCCAGCGACCTTTACCAGGTCATCAGTCCACCTTGTGGATTGGGGTGGAAAGGTTCTCGAGTGGCGACCACGTACCGGAAGGCGCAGCGTGGGTAGGCCCCCCACAAGGTGGATTGATGACCTGGTAAAGGTCGCTGGAGTCCGCTGGATGGGGGTGGCGCAGGACCGGTCATTGTGGCACTCTTTGGGCGAGGCCTATGTCCAGCAGTGGACGTCTTTCAGCTGATATTATGATGATGATGATGATGATGAATACAATACGCTCAATAGAAAATAGAAACGCTAATACCTATCACAAATTATTCTGGGCATTTTATCTCTAATATAATTCGTTTAATACTCCAGCAAGACATATATTTATATTATTTAAGTTTATGTTTTGTAGTATTGTACCTGACAAACCTTAATAAGGTAAGTAGGGGCCAGTGCGCCACCGGGGTAAGTGCGTCTTTCATCAAAAAAACATTACACATTCATGATCCATGCAATAAACTTGTTTATACTCGGTTCCCCATGGATCCAACATCCATATGTAAGAGGTCGTTAGTGGTGAAATATCTGTAGATTTCGATACCTTTGATGAAAGGCGCACTTACCCCGGTGGCGCACTTGCCCCTACTGACCCTAAATAAATAAATCTCGCTTTAATCGGTCTCCATATAAAGCTACCCGTACGCGGACGTTAATATATCGCTGACCATTTATTTACATTAGCACCATTTCATTATCAGTTTATCACTGATTGCCTCAAACGCTATTGATGTACCATAGACAACACAGTTAACTAGCCATTTTTAAACCTTATTGCAACGCAATACGGTCCAGTAGTGGTCACTCCTGCTTCGTTTGTATGCGTTGTATTGATAAATAGGCGATGACTAAATGTAAATACGATTGAGCTTTTGTTGCGGCGAGACTTGCGCGTGAGTTTGGGCGCGAGGATCAATTGAATGAGTTATTCACAGTTGGCATACAGTATTAGCCTTGACAGCCCGTATAAATACGCATATTGATGATTAAAAATAAGCCGAGAGCAATGAGAATATCAAACTCGATACTGCAACCTTTTGAATGAACTACTTATTTATAACGTCACTGTTATATTTTAGTAACCGACTTCAAAAAAGGAGGAGGTTCCCAATTCATCGGAATCTTTAATTTTTTATGTGTTCCTCGATTACCAACTGGAAGACGCCTGGACCGATTTGGAAAATTATTTTTTTGTTCATAATCAGAATCAGAATCAGAATCATTTATTCGTTGTTTGCTTGAGAGGGTATCCTTTTCAGGTGGTCCCATGACTTTCAAGTCAGGGTCTGGTGATGGATTCCAAGAGAAATCGAGGGAACTATTCGAATAAGGCGGCGTACTTAATTGAAGTCGGTTAAAACTTTGTTTTTAAAGTACAATTTACTATATCTTAGTACAATTTATTTTGCCGACTGTACTTTTTTCAGAGTTATAAACGGTTCCATTGAGCTCAAACACGACGTTGTAGTTTAGGAGTTGTTTGTCCACCTTCTGTCTCCATCATCAGATCAGAGCGGTGGTGTCATAATATTGCGTTGTCTCAGAACTTATATAAGTACCTATGCCAAATATCAGCTCAATCGGATAACGACGTGGCTGAAAAATGGTGTGCAAATGTTGTAGGACACCTGTTTTTGGCCGATAACGGCAGAGCCGACAGGAACGAATATGATTTTAGCAGTCTATGTATGCATTTGTGTTCCATCGTAGCGTTTAAGATATTAAACCGATTTTGATTAATGAGGTTTTAATCGACTCGAAATTATGCGCCGGGTGACATGGCTACCTTTTGTATGCTAAAAAAAGGTTTTTTTTTCAGTTCGTTTTCCGTAGTAGGGATACGGTTTCTTGAACTTTTCATGCTTGTTACAGATTGATATACAAAAAGTGCAAGTTAAATAAAAGCTTGTAAAACTGTACGCGTGTATAATATTTGTGGCCTCGGTTTACCCTTGAATTGCTGACAGACATTTCATCGAATATTATTTCATCGACAACGTTTCAAGTATTTTCATTTCATCGACAAGTCATTGCGTCGAAGAATCGATGCTACGACAGACATTTCATCGAATATTATTTCATCGACAACGTTTCAAGTATTTTCATTTCATCGATAGACATCGTCGTACGTCGATGTAATGAAAATATGTACTTGAAACGTTGTCGATGAAATAATATTCGATGAAATGTCTGTCGGCAATTCAAGGGTACACGGCTAGGCTCGTTTATTATGAATGAATGAAAAAAAAGGTGATTCACAATCTTTTATTAATTGTGAATGACTTTTTATCCCAGCCCTACTTGTTTTTTTATCGCGCCCTTTTAATATTTCGACGATGACAAGATTACGAAATGAGATGGGGAATCTCGTAGCGAACCCTTTGACCGCGACACACCACATAAATTATGAATTAGTCAGTTGACTTCATTGAAGAGCTATACCACCGCTGGGCTGCTTTGTGCAGGGTCCCTATTAACTGCTTAAGAAGTTCATAGCATTTTGTTACATTGACTAAGCAGTGGGTCCTTATTATTAAACGTTTTCACTAGCCTTTCAAAAGTTTTCGTATTATTGTGAGAATATTTTGACACATTGCTGTGCATTGTGCCAGGTTTTTTGGGGCAATAAATTATTTATTCACAGTGTGTCATTGTGGTCGCAGATGAGAGACACTGATTTATAGGCGTTTGGGATTGAACGCAACTTGATGTTATTATTTATTAGTTTTTTTTTGTTGGCGTACTCATGAGTCAATATTAGACGATTGAAGCCCGATTAACCCATACCCAGTGAAGTGCAAATTGCGGAAAGTTTCCAAAAAGTAAATAAAAAAAAGTACATTATATGGTGAAATTTTAACTATCATGAAATCTCATTCTCGCACGTCATCATCATCATATCAGCCGAAAGACGTCCACTGCTGGACATAGGCCTCCCCCAAAGAGTGCCAAATTAACCGGTCCTGCGCCATCCGCATCCGGCGGACTCCCGCGACCTTTACCAGGTCATCTGCAGTCCACCTTGTGGGGGGGCCTACCCACGCCGCGCCTTCCGGTACGTGGTCGCCACCCGAGAACCTTTCCGCCCCAACGGCCATCGGTTCTACGTGCAATGTGCCCCCGCCCACTGTCACTTAAGTTTAGCGATTCGGAGGGCTATATCGGTTACCTTGGTTCTGCTGCTTGGTTCTCATTTCTGATACGATCACGCAGAGAAACTCCCAACATAGCCCTTTGGGTGACTTTGAGCCTTCTTATGAGGCCCATAGTAAGCGACCACGTTTCAGTGCCATATGTCATCATCGGCAACACATACTGGTCAAAGACTTGAGACACTGCGGATTATTCTCGCACGTGTGTGCCCGCAATCCATTCCCGCACGGCCCCGCCCCGCTCCCCTCCGCTGTGCGGGCTTTGTGGAGTTCCCGTGTTTATGTTGAACCATATAAAGGCGCACTTTCAGAGCATTGTAAATATAATTTTCTTGTCCACATACATACATGCACACGCTCGAAAACAATCCCCCTTCTGAGGCAATCGGATAAAACACGAATGGCCAGGCTTGCCCAGATTAGCTCTGCTTTATTATTAGTTTTGTGTGCCATCATATAGACATGATTTATGCGTGTATGGACTCTTAGGAAATATGGCGATGTATAAAAATGTCCACTTAATAATTTCGTCCCTGTATAATTTTGACAAAGTAAAACAATGTCCACATGTATATTAGACGAAATATAAAGATGTTGCGACAATAGACTAAAACAAAATATGACGATGTATAAAAATGTCCGCTTGAATAATTTCGTCTCTGTATATTTTTAACAAAGTATAAAAATGTCCACATGTATGTCAGATGGAATATAAAAATAACGAAGTAAAAAAAATACTACTCGAATGAAAAGAAATATAGCTGACGACCAGTTACGAGTACAGTATAGTTGGTAGCAGTCAAAGTGTCCGAATAGTTAATGACATTTTTATACGTTGTCTTTTTAAAATTTTAGTTTTTTATGATAGACATTTTTATAAATCGTCGTTTTTTATATAAGACATTTACATACTATGATTGTAGACATTTTTATAAATCGTCGTTTTTAATATAAGACATTTTTATACTTTGATAATAGTCATTTTTATATTTCAACTTTATTCAAGTAGGCCTAGTAACAAGCACTTTCAAATCGTCAGTTAATTTTTTAGAGTAATTTTTAAACATAAAGAATAAAATATATATGATAAAAAAATTGTATAAAAAATACTAGTAGAATATATTGGCTTTCTAATACTCAGACAAATTTATGATTTACACGTAGACATTTTTATACATCGCCATATTTGCTAAGAGTCCATACACGCATAAATCATAGACATATTGGCTATATCGACTAAGTTTATTACTTTCAAGTGTCATGTATTCCGAGTCGTCGCCTATGTGTCGGCATCTCGCTGTGTGTGGACAGGTGACAATGGTCGCTTTCGGCGCGACCGCGACGAGCGAGTGTGATAACCGATTGAGGAGTCCGTCGCCGCCACAGTGCGCTCGCACAGTAGCGGGCTTCCGTGTCGCTCCCCTACTAGAGTTACGAACTGTTACAGAATTGGACCATATCGTATTACGTTTGTGATGTAATACTGTAAATTCGAAAGTAGCTCTATTTGTAAGCTTTTCAAGGCTTGAACCAACTAACTGGCAATTAAATAGTTTAAATATTTTATATAGAAAACTTCTGTGAGAATGAGACATTGAAATATGTATAATGAAAACAGGTCACTCATGTATTTAATGTCGGATATCGCTCGACATGTTCATGTGCGTGTGCTCATGACTAAGAACCGCGAATCGGTTCGAAGCATGTCGAGCTATATTCGAAATGTTTCGAACCGATTTCATTATAATTTAATAGTTTAAATACACTCTCAATATTGTAACGGCTGTCGCAATAAAAGTATTTCGATTAAGAAAAGTTGAAAAACCCCCGACATTTTCATTTCAAAGTTCAATATTTCAAAAACGGCTGAACCGATTTTGTTAAAACTAGGGTTTGCAATCCGGATCCGACTTGTATGTAAATATCCGGATCTGGATCCGCGGATCCGGATATTTCCATACAAGTCGGATCCGGATTGCAAACCCTAGTTAAAACGTAGCTAAGAACCATCTCGATCACGTCACCTTTTGGACAAAAAACTGCATTCAAATCGGTCTATTCGTTTCGGAGCTACGATGCCACAGACAGACACACAGACACGTCAAACATATAACACTCCTCTTTTTGCGTCGAGGGTTAAAAAATAGCTCTTAAATTAGGTATTATTAATGCAATCCTATTGAGACACCCGTTATATAAAGCCCGATTTGATTAAACTGGAATACGGACTTGATCTCAGATTGACTTGAAAGTTGTGTATGAACTCTATCATTGTCTGGTCGAATAAACACTAACGTAGTGAACCTGACTTAGTTACAAGGCATTGCCTATTATTATTCTAAAATTACAATTCATCAATTATCAAACTTTTAACCTGAGTTTTATAGCTTTGATCAGACTAATTTGTTAAGCTTTCTCATGCCACCAAGTCACCACGCCTTGTAACTTGTAATAAGAATATGTACTATATGTAGGTACAGAAGATTGACTTTTGAGTTGTGAGCATTTATTTAAGGCTAGATAAATGCTCACACTATTTATTGATCATTTGCTCCTTCTCGCCAACCTGTCATGCTACGGCTTTACAGGCAGTTTCCACAAAGCCATTGCGTCGTTCTTGGGAACAGCGCGTCTATGTCCTCAATACGGGGTCGGATCAGGAGCCGTAGCATGGTTGGCCTTGTCACGCGATAGGTGATAGGATAGAGCGTGCGTCACTGGCTGACACCGTTCGATAGAACGAGACGACGCTCTTATCTTGTCACTTGTCGCGTGATAAGGCCAACCATGCTGCGACTCCTGGTGACTGCGCCGTGCCCCAAGGATCAGTTATGGGAAATAAGCTGTTTCCGATTTTAGTGAATGTTATCACGACTGCCTGTAACGAGCCGAGTATGATCCGAGTATGTGATCTCATAGTCAGTGCTGATGACGTGGAAACCTTGAAATCCAAGCTATACTCGTACTTGTTACATATGTCAGTCTAAAAACAAAACATAGCCCACTAAATATTAAACATAACCATAACTATACTTCTTCCCAACCAAAGTGACGACTGAGGCCATAAAACTATAGGCTCGCGTTATTTCTTTTGCATTCTTTCATTGTCTTTATTTATGGCCTCAGTCGTCACTTTGGTTGGGAACAAGTATAACAACAAATATCCGAGAAAGGACGTGTGGACTCAGTGGTTTGCCCTGTGTAATAAATCTACTGGCGTGTTGAAAAGTTGTATTACCTCTATCCCGGACCCCCCCCCCCCCCGGTATGAAATGTACGTTTGAGTAGTCGTTGTATTACCTCTATCCCGTACTACCCCGCTAAGTAAGTTTGTGTAGTCATTATTTAAGACAAATACGCATAATCATTGATAACAGAAGCAAAAAAAATATGCACGGAATTAAATTAAGTTAATAAAGTAAGGGTATTCATGTACCTTTTTCGCTCTTCTCACTATGACAATAAGACATAAAGGTACGTGAATACATTTCCCTTGCTGTACATAACCAACATTCGACCGCCAAAAGTTAGAACGCTCTCAAAAATGGGCCCACAATATAGTTTAATTTAAAGTCTATGGGCGTTGGACTCCTTTTCAACACAATAAGTTGCAGCGTGCACAACGCCACGGTAAACAATTAACATAATACTTGACACTGGCTTTCCTTTGAAATACGCCGCCGCGCCGCTCTCTCCTTTTTGACCCGCTTAGGGGCTATTCATTTATTACGTACCTAAGACAGATTTAACCACTTTCTGACCCCCTCCCCCCTAACGTAAGAAAAACTATATGACCTCAATGTACATATTCCTTGTAACGTAAGACATGTTCGGACCCCCTCCCCCCCATCGTCTTTCGAAATTAATGAATAATATGAATATACCCTTATTTATCACATCACATGAATATTATGTTTCTAAGTGTGGATTATCTTTAATTTTCTGCAAAGTATGGAGATTACGTTGAGCCGTATTGATTAGTGCGCTCTGCCCTGCTAGCATAACTTGACTCTCAACTCTACTCGCGCGCGAGATAGACTGTCCGTCCCTTTCTGATTAATGCTGCCAAAAAGTGACAAATAGTCTATCACGCGCGCGAGTAGAGTAGAGAGTCAAGTTATGCTAGCAGGGCTGTAACGCTAGCGCTAAGCAATTGCGCGACATCGCGAGTGCAGTAGCCAATTATGATTTCAATAAAGTATGAAAGTACACTCACAGACTTTAATTGTTGAGCCATTTAGAGCTCACTTTATACTGGATACGTCATAGCTTCATAGAAAACGAAAATTAGTTGACACCTGAATGGCTCAAGAACTAAAGTCCTTGAGCGTACCAGAAGGGATCACGGGCACTAGTATAAGTACTATTATCTATGTCTTCGATATCGACAATGCAAGCAGTTATAGGTCATTATATATTTAAATAGGATCTTAAAAAACATTAATAACCCTTGATTAATAACAAATAGTGGCACAATTGACGTTAAACAAGCCAGGAAATTGCAAATTACTTAACAATATTAAGTAGGTACCAACTACTCCTTTAATTAAACTAAAGTATCCCCTTCTTGATTATTAGTAGGGACTTTTATACCTAGTTTCAACCACGTGCATCGATTATGACAAATAATTGCAAGGAGAGGGACAGGGAACAAGCCATGAAATTAAACATTAGTCCCACGTTGTGTATAAATCGTCTATTACAATACGTAAACGCGAGCTCAACAATCATAAATAAATTTTATCTACACACATACTATAAACCCGCTAAAATGCGTTCTAAACTGGCAGTAATGACTAGCATTATATCAATAAGATTTATAAAAAATAAATTTCTTGTCTCTGGCCGTAGGTAATTTTGTACGTATTTTCATTAAGATATCGATATTGTTAAAGTAATGACTTTCAAACTTCGAAGCGTGGCCCAGAGGTCAGAGCAAATCATAGCCACTTGATTTTGTTATGGACATCTAGTTGGTCACGATTTGAAATCGAGTCGGCCATGGCGGTGCAATGGCTGTTATTCTAATGGTTCCCGAACACATCATTGAGGATTTATTATATGTGTGTAGATAAAGTAGTGTATGCAACTGTACATAATTAGGCCTTAAAACTCTTGTGTGATCCTATTATGAAACTCGCTAAAGCTCGTTTCATAAAACCACACTCGTGATTTAAGGGTACAGTAACATAAACTACTAATTATCCCTGTAAAAATAAGTTAGCCCTTCCTGGTACTTTAAGTAGGTGCAGTCGCCATCAGATATATCGGAGCGGCGAAAGCGCTCACAAATATCTGAACACGTCTCTATTGTCGAGGCATTAGAGACGTGTTCAGATATTTGTGAGCGCTTTCGCCGCTCTGATATATCTGATGGCGACTGTACCTACCGACGGGTAGCATACGTTTTATAGTTACATTATACGTAACGTTTCAGTAAATTAAAGCCGTAAAACGTGACCATAAAACCCATCGTGCTAGTTAAGCAGCTCAACATAAACAGATGTTAGTAAATCATTTTCCTCCCTCTTATTTACAGCGTAGTCTCAAGTCGGTACACAGCTACCGCTATGTAACGTTATATGCTCGGCCCCTAATGCTTACTCATTGGTGAGCATGCCCCCGTCTGCGATGCAATTAACCGTTTATAGTCGCCCCCATTGGCTGGGCCTTACAATAGCGGCGCATAATAGGAATAGGACAACGAAGCAGGTAGAAGCGTACTGAGCCATACAATACAATTGCTCATGAGTACCTATACACTACTAAGTACGCAAAGAGGTTTTTATAATAATAATAAAAAAAAAATATATATATATATATATATATATATATTGTTTATTTCGGACAAGATCCATATGAATATTAGTTAATTAATTACAAAGGACTTAAGCTATGTTAGTAAGGTATATATAAATATTACAATTTAATTTAATGTGAGATACAATTTAGTTCAGGTATCCTGCCACCCTCAGGCACTCCCGGTACGTGCGCATGCGTTCGTACCCAGTGTCTGAGAATGGGGCAGTCCGTCTTCTCACTGATGACCCTCAGGATGGAGTTGTGGCTCCCCCGCACCCTGCGCATGAGTGATGCAACACGGTGACGAATCACCGCGCTGAACCCCTCCGTGCGCGCGTGCGCAAACATTGCTGAGGCGCTGCAGTAGCGTGGGAGCCCCAACAAGACGTTTTAGACGAACATCCTGGGGCCCAGTTTCGGAATGCATATTTATTTGAAGTATAAATACGAACAATAAAACAACTTAACCTACAAAGACAAAAAACAATAAATTAAAACTTACAGATAAAAAAATTGGCCCAAATCGCTGTCAGAGGGTAGTGTGCCCAGAAGGCTGGCAGCATTGCCACGCTGGATGGCAATGCTCACTCTTTGAGCAACATAAAGGCCAGCCCTCTGGTCACCGCTGGTGTCTATTAGCTATACACGGTGCCCGTGAGCATTGCGAGAGATTTTAATCACGAATTCCTGAGGCTATAAGGAGTAATAAATGTTATATGAAGCTAGGTCGAATTATGATTTTTAATTTTTTTCTTATAATCATACACAATAATTGCTAATCTAGTAAAAACGTGTCTTTAGGACGAGCTGTCAAAGTAAATGGTTAAGTCTCGCAACGTCGCAATCATAAAGGTGTTTCATACTGGAGATTTCATTACAACATTTTTACACAAAAATAGAAATATCTCCAAAACCGAACCGAATTTACTCGAAGTTAATTAACATTTTTAACTTAAAATATAGTCAGGAATATCCTGTTAAAATCTCTCGCAATGCTCACGGGCACCGTGTATATTGTAATAATTACTATGTGAATTTACTTGGTCCTACTTACGTTAGCGAACAGCCAAATATGTGTGAACGCGACGCCGTGGTACATTATGCAAACTTGACTTGATCAATTAGGCATAACCCCATCAAATTACCAACCGTCGAATAAATACTTGGCTATCGCATCGTTTCTATTTCATGATCCAACGATGAGCCAACAGTCAAAGTTATTACCAATTCATTCAACGTACCGTAAGCTACTAATTAAAATCAAATTACACATACCGTCAAACGAACATGTCGAGGGACCGAATTTTCACATCATATGTTAAAACAATGGCTACTGGCCGTTGCACGCTTATCTACTATCTTACATCAATAAATGCCTTTCTTTAGAACGTTATATACAATTTTAATTACGTTCATCCGCC
The DNA here is from genome assembly GCA_932294315.1 of Epinotia nisella. Classification (NCBI taxonomy): domain Eukaryota; kingdom Metazoa; phylum Arthropoda; class Insecta; order Lepidoptera; family Tortricidae; genus Epinotia; species Epinotia nisella. The sequence continues at coordinate 21,341,557 of OW028678.1, read as the reverse complement.
CAGAATTATTAAGTCTGTCGAATCGAGGTCTTATTTGGGGTGAAGGTGTCAAGATAAAGTGGTGTAAAAGTTTAAGTAACGTATGTAGAATGTTTGTGGGTTAAGTAAGTATTAGATGTGGAAGGTGATTGTCACGGGGCGGCGCATGCGCAGTAAATGGTAGTTTAATTGCGTCGGGGCAAACACTCCACCCTTCTATACTCTGAATAATTATACTTCGTTTTCATTTTTACAAGTTGTAATGGTACTTTTACTAATTGTTAAAGCAATGAAGATTGAAACTTATCATTGATGAATGTTAAAAGATCATGACGGAATGCGACAGCTGAGTGGTTGAGGCACGCGACTTTCAAACTCACAAGGAAAGGTACCCAAGGTCCGGCTCAGATTTGATCCTACTGAAAAGTGACCAAAGCCTCTAACTTCTGTAAAGAGATTTGTTCAAGCAAGCAAAATTAAGCCTTAAGTACTTTGAAGGACAAATTTCTCCCAACAGGTTGAGTTTGGGCAGCTAAAAAAAATACGTGTCTGTTAATTTACACTACTCTATAACATTTATAAAAATAAATCAAACCGGTGCCGGATAGTTGGGTACCTTTCCTTGTGAGATCCTGGGGCGTAATCACGTAACGTTTCGAACGCGCGTTAGGATAGTCCAACTGTCATTTTTCCATATAAAAATGGACATTTAGATCTATCTGACGCGCGTATAATGCGTTACGTGATTGACCTTTTTTTTTTATATGGGAGGAAAATCTGTTATGGATACCTCCACGCCACGGGGATAGCGCGGAGGTTATGTCGGACTCGCACCGACTAAAAACCCCCCGATGGTCCTCCTCGACGCATTTCGGACGGCTCTGGGATCTCCTACGGAACGCACCAGTGCCGCCCTAGCGTCATGCCTCAGTGGTATCTACCTTTTTTTTTCCAATTGCAGCCCCCAACTGCAACCGTGTACCACCCCGAGGACCCCTTTTAGTCGCCTTGCACGACAGGCAGGGGATACCGTAGCCGTATTCTAATGCCCGGGCATCAGGGCGCTACGTGATTGACCTACTAGGCTCGAATGCTGAAGTCAGTTCATCATTCGTTCGTTTCACCTGTGCTTATGTACGGAATATTATTAGATTTTTAACACTCTTGGTGAAGAAACGTCTACTCAATTAATTTATTCAGAATTAAACAGTCTACACAGAGGTCAAAGTTAGCTGTACTCGTATTTGCGAGAGGATTAAATCGATATGTATTTTAGCACTTGACTGACTGTAAGCGTGTTTTTCTGCTATTATGCGTAATACTAAACGATTTCCTCATGTATAATGGAATATCGAACCATTGGCGTTTTAATACAAAAATATCTAGTTTTAAGGTCATAAATACTTACCTACTATAGAACATGACATAGGTAAATCATGTTTTGTTAAATACCTTCCTTTTATTTAATGTTTATCATATTATTTAGGTACTTCGTCTGCGTAGACCCGGGATAAAATTATTCTATATTTTAATCCAAGCTATAATATCTTCGTGCAAAATTTCACTAAAAGCGGTTCAGTCATTTAAGCGTGATCCATTAACAAACCACCAAACATCCAAACATTTAACATCTAAACTTTCGCAGGATAAATCAACTAAGCCTTTAGTTTTTTATCTCTGCGAATCAATTGCTCATTTTGTCAAGCACGTGTACTTAAGTAAACATAGGTAAGCGTAGGAATACCTAAACTTGATATTGTTACCCTTTAAACCCCGGTAATCAATTACTCGTGCACCGCACAGACACCTGTCTACATTGTTTTAGTCAGATTGTTTTTAATCCGAGGCCCTTCAAATTATCATGCGCCTTGGGAGTAGATGATTTAAAATTCTAACTACCCGACGCAAGGTGCGTTCGAATATGATTAGCAGCTTGTCAGAACCGAGTTAGAGTCCCAATGTATTCAAATTTAATCGGCAAAGGGTTGAACTTATAAATTTTATCGTAATTAATGGGCCCTTTTTACGCTTTTGTTCTGTTTTGTTTAGGGAATCTTGAATAAGGTAAAATTTTAAGTACAACATTACGGACTGCCATTCTAATACGAATTACATTTATTCTGATTGTACAATAAACCCTGAAACTTTGAAATCGATTTGCATTCATATCGACACCTGACAATGACAATTCCACGTACATTGCTGGGTCAATAAGCTGTCCAGCTACCACCTTAACCTGTCGACGCAGCCATGAAATTCGAACTGTCAGTGTCAGGCGACAATTGTCGATTTGGTGAAATAGGAGCCTGGTCGATCACGTAACGCATTGTACGCGCCTCAGATAGATCTAAATGTCACTTTTTAGGGTTCCGTAGTAAAGTAAGTACCTAAAGTAAAACGGAACCCTTATAGTTTCGTCATGTCCATCTGTCCGTCTGTCCGTCTGTCCATCTGTCCGTCTCGCCGTCTGTCCGTCTGTCCGTCTGTCCGTATGTCACAGGCATTTTACTCGAAAACTATAAGGTGTAATTGAATACAATTTTGAGGATAGCGAAGATTTTATAAGCAGTATACATAACGTCTTTGACTGACATTGTCATTCAGATGAACTAGAATCAAAACACAAATTTAGTAAATAATCATACCTTACAGTAACAAGTTTCATAAAACTTTTTTTTATCACAGCATCCGGTGTGCAAAATGACGTAATTTTTACATCATCGGCATCGGGTTCGAGCCTTGATAATTGCTATCAATGAGTAAAGTTCGAACCTGGAAGTTAGGCATTGAGTCCCTGTTTACAGTTTAGTCAACTACCACTACCGACCAGTACCAGTCAACCACTGGATCCCCGATCCATTTTATGTAGAGCATCTTTATATAAATCCTCCGAATCGCTAAACTTAAGTGGCAGTGGGCGGGGCACATTGCACGTAGAACCGATGGTCGTTGGGGCGGAAAGGTTCTCAAGTGGCGACCACGTACCGGAAGGCGCGGCGTGGGTAGGCCCCCGACTAGGTGGACAGATGACCTGGTAAAGGTCGCGGGAGTCCGCTGGATGCGGGTGGCGCAGAGCCGGTCAATTTGGCACTTTTTGGGGGAGGCCTATGTCCAGCAGTGGATGTCTTTCGGCTGATATGATGATGGTGATGATGATGATGATGATCATTATAAAACCGGGCCTAAAATGTTTTGGTAAGTAGTAATACAATTAGTCTTAGCCTGAATGATTATAAAAGATGTCATCCAGAAAGTCATCACTCAAAGGAATGAAATTGGGGATCGAAACTTGATACGGGAGTTCACAAGGACAAAATCGCGGACAAAAACTAGTACAAAATTAAACTACACCGTAGTTTTCGATACGAATTGAAGTTGAGTTTTAATTGTTTTAGACGTAATGATTGAATGCACTTTATATTGAGATCTAACATTCAATTTGTGCGTTGAAAACATTACAATTGCTAATTTTAAGATAAACCTTGTTAAGTATTGCTAAGTACATTAAATTAGTGGCTAATTTATGGAATCGTTTTGCACGAGGGGACTTTTTGTTGGTAGTATCATCGATCGAACATATTCCGATAGTCACCGTCGATCTGATAAAAAAGGTTTAGTAACCCTTCGCTAACTAGGGGAAGAGTCCCTTTTAATCGCTTTGGTGATTAATTTACATAATATCTTTCAGTTACATTGCTGTACAGTTGGTGATGAGTGTTGATACAAATCAGCAAATTACCTATAATATTTTAAATAAAACGGTATTAATACTAACGGTTTTGTGCAGGAGGCATTCGAGACGTTACAGTTTTGAGAGTCATCAACGTTATAAATGTTTTGTTCACTTGTAATTATGTTTTTCCCGTTCACGTTCACGTGGTTCACGGGATTATCGTGTGGGCTGTTATTCGGAGCGCGGTAATTCACCTCACCCCATCACCCGTCACGTCTAACGAAACTAGACCGCACTGGAGAACCACTTCTAATGTTTACCTACCTAATAATAAGTCCAATTATAATACATGTAATTATTATTAGTGAACATATTTATCCCCAAAGAGTAGCGCTCCAAACTATCTATTAAAAACATTGCTGCAAGCGAATTGTAACCAACTTGGGGTCGAAAAACATTTTAATTTATTTTGCCATGCCATTACCTACTTAATTATGGGTGATTATGGTCTTAAATTTGGTTTGAAAAGGCTGCCGTGCCCACGCTAAACGTTTTGACATGTTTACTGTCAGTTCATAATAAAATTGTATGGCTTAAATAATGACAAATAATAATTAATAACCCTAATAGCTAACTTGAAAGACCTTCTGTTATGCGACATAGAGAAAAGGCGTGACACGGTATCGTCGTCGAGACTTATTTTTAGTACGAATTTCTTAATAGTAGGAACATTATTGTCTCTATAATCAGTGTGTCCTGCCCACAATGACATATGGCGCCGAAACATGGACGCTGACAAAGAAGGCTGTGCATAAAGTACGGGTAGCACAGAGAACCATGGAGCGCGCCATGCTCGGCATTAAGCTACAAGACCGAGTGAGAAATATTGAGATCCGACGTCGCACTAAGGTGCGTGACGTCGGAGAAGTCATAACTAAACTCAAATGGAATTGGGCAGGACATATTGCCAGGCAGCGTGACGGTAGGTGGACGAAAACGTTAACGGATTCGTGGCCACTTACAGGAAAAAGAAGCGTCGGTCGTCCACCAGCTCGATGGGTTGACGACGTAAAAAAGACCGCAAGTCATTTCTGGATGAGACTAGCACGGGACCGGGATAAGTGGCGTACTCGATGAGAGGCTTATGCTCAGCAGTGGGCGATTACAGGCTGATAATGATGATGATGACATTATTGGAGGGGTTGGAAAAAAGCAACTCGCGTAGAAGTAGATTTTGACAGACGAAGCTAAGTTGGGTCCGTTAAAAGATACGTAGGTATCAGCGAATTAGGTACCATTCCCAATGGGGCATATATAAATATAGTACTTTTCTTCGATAATGTGAGGAAATCAAATAATATTTCTTGTAATATCTGAACGTAACCATAAAATAGCATTTTTACGTCCAAAAGTTCAAAAACCTAGTTTCTCGCCCTACTTATTCTAAGTATACAACGACTCAGGATAGCAGTTTCAAATAGAATAATGTATTAAACAAAATCAAAAATTTAATACGCATTTTAGTTGCTATGGTATTTTATTTCGTGAATGTTTTGGTTCGAAAGTATAAAATACAGGCTCTCTTGAGCAAAATCTTGATCAAAATGGCCATATTAATTATAAAAAAAACTGGCCAAGTGTGTCTCAGACCACGCAAAACGAAGGGTTCCGTGCCTATTAAGCCCTATGCCCGTGATTTTTTTCATATTTTTAAAATACATCATTCAAAAATTAGAGGGGGGAGCAGAATTTTAGTGACTTTCGGGGCAATTATCTCCGACTCTATTCACTTTAAAAAAAAAATGCTGAGAAACCTTATATTTCTTTAGAAATGCCTATCGATTGATGTGCCACACGTGGTCTTACATTACAATGAATTTTTTTTTTGACATACAGTTTTATATATGGAGTTGTTCCCTAAAAAAAATTTTTGTCATTTTAATTACAAAACTATGTAGCGGCTAACAAAATCCTATTTTATCCTCAAAGTACGCGTATCGAATGATTTTTAACTTTTTAAATTTTGCGCTAAATCTGTGCTATTATCAAACCGATCAGCAAGCACTACTACACAGCTCTATTACTATTAGAGTATGATTTAAATACTAGACGGCAAAATTGAGGTGTACGTCGGTGACAACGCTTCGTGTCGGCATCTGATAGCGGTGCCAATTGGCCGGAGTGCACTTCGTTGTCACTGCGGCTATCTGCGCAATTTACTATGACAGGAACACGGCACGAAGGAAAAATGACACTTGTTATGGTTGAAAATATTTAAAGTGCCTGACTTTTTATAAAACTGTCTGTTGGAATGGTATCTTCTACCTTGGACGGTAGAGTTGCTTTTTGAATGGACCACTTTTATGCAATTCGGCCGAATAATAAACTCAAGTATACAACGCCTGAATGCAAGAGCTTCGGTTGTATAAATTAATGTATTCATTAGTTTTGCTGCTACTACACTGTGGCAGTGGGTAAAAAACTCGCAATCTCAGATGTCTATTACAATTACAAAAAAAAAAGTTTTACCCACGCATAGCATACATAGATACATATTATACACGATGATTTTTATTCGTGATCAGGAACCAATTTTTCTAATTCAGCAATTGATTCCAAACACGATTAACTCGTAGTTACCTAAAACAATCGTCCTTTTTTCTTAAATAAAATTAAATTAGAAATTACTTTTTAATGAAAATGTATTGTCATTCTAATGGTAGTTTAAATCTATGAACCTAAAACCACACACATGTCACATGCATGACAAGTAGATGTTAGAGTTTATAGCAAAGCTCTGAAATTTGACGTATGTATCTACTTAACTTTACAAAGTTTAGGGTGACCATACATTCAGTAGATATTAAATTTCTAACAATAATAATAAACAAAGACAGACAGAAATAGTTAGAAATTTAAAACAATATTGATCTTAGGTACCTAATAATGTCAGTCACTATGCACAAAATACTAAAACACGGTTGGCAAATCATTGAGATTAGTTCTCTGCCAATAGGAATGTTGTCCGAGCAAGCCGGTGAATCCCGCAACAAATTTTGGCGGCGGTTTTGGCGGATGCTCACAAGAGCATCACACTCGAAAAATAGACCGAAATACTACAAATTTGGACCTTTTTCGGCGTGCTCTCGAATCTTCGGACCCTTTTATTTCACATGTCTTTAAAATACCGCCATATTAAACAAAAACGATAACCTCTATCGCCTAAAGTGCATTAATGCCCGAAAATAATGAAGACGACAATTTGTCACTCGTTTTAGACGAACGACTTTATTATTCTGATGACGATTAAATGTCCAATTATCCAATAAATTATTGAAGAATTCATGCCAGTCAAGTAAGAAAAATAAAACCCTCGCCTCTGAACTCTGATATTATTTTCGTTTGTGTGTGATAACCCTATTAGATATCTTTTATATATCCATAGAAATGGAACAAAAACTTAGAAACGCTATAAATCCAAAATCCCATAAGATAAAATCGTCAAAATTTGAGGCATGGTAGATACACTCATCATACGTCATTTAGAGCTAAAATAAAATGCGACCGCTAATACACTTTGAAAAAATATTAATAATTAAAAATATATATATATATTGAATATCATCGGGTCTTTACAGTCTTGTATTTTTTTACGTTACTGAATATTGTTTCCTGAAATTGGAGACGAAAAATTGGGGCATTATTGACATTAATTACGAAAATAAAAATACAAACATGTTTTGATGACGTCATGGATCTGATGTTTAGAAATTATTAACTTGAAAATTAAACGGGATATATGGCTAGGAGTTTCACTATGGGCTTTAAAAAAGTATTAAGCAGCGATTAAAATCATAAAAAGGTAGTTAACAAAATTGAGGAAAAATCCCACACTGTTACCTGAACCATTGTTATCTTTATAATTACTCACTGTCAGACAAACTATTTGTATTTGTATGGAAATCTCAGAGCAGATCATAAGCATCTAAAATGCAATATAAAACAAAAATGTTTGTGCAAACGCGTCGAGCGAGAGTTGCAAGCAATTTTTGTAATTCTCTTCTTGTATCTTGTAACAAATCACCCCTTCAAATCCCTTACAAATTAAAACAAGAACATAAATTAAAAATGTGATCTCGAAGTAGGCACATCAAAATTATTCAAAATACTCAAAAGTTTCTTCAAAGGCGACTAGAGTTGCGAGCGAATCGCTCGGAGCGATTTAGTAAAAAAACTATTGCACGATAATATATTCAATGAACATCTACGTGTAACACCAGTCAGTAGTCTTGTCTTTGTCATAAACCCGCTTTAGAGACCATTTTATATCCAAGATACAGATATCATGATGGGGACGTTATCTTGTATCAACGGCTATCAGTAATCGCCCATTGTATACGAAACAGAATTAATAGTGAATAGTTTCATCATATGCAAATCCATTTCCCCCCAGTTTATGAATATATTCGACGGTTTCCAGACTGGTATTTAAGACAAAGGGGGCGAAAATGTTTAATTCACGGGTTTATTTTATACTAGTTTCTGCCCGCGACTCCCTCCGCGTGGAACTCGTTTATAAGATAAAAAAGATAAGATAAATTTATACTAGTTTCTGCCCGCGACTCCGTCCGCATGGAACTCGTTTAGAAGATAAAAAAGATAAGATAAATTTAATTCACGATATAAATTACAATATAAATTTGCATCATTTCTACCATGATCGTCAATATAATTGAAATGTAGAAATAAAATATTATTCTATCTCCCAAAAATTATCGTCATATTTGTTATACCTAGAATAAAATAAAATTTACAAAACTTTTAATATGTCAAAATAATAAAAAAATTATAACATTTCAAAACATTCTCTCAATAAAGACTATCACTAAAACTTAAAACAAGAATTATTAATAACATTTGATAAAATTACTACCTATTATTTCATAGCTTCATACTAACTTTCACTTCCTTAGGGGATGTTTTCCGGGATAAAAACTATTCTATGAACTTCCCCGGAGTTCAAACTATCTCTATACCAAATTTCATCTAAATCGGTTCAGCGGTTTAAGAGTGAAGAGGTAACATACAGACAGATAAATACATACTATTAGTATGGATTAGTATGGAAGGATGATACTTAGTTGGGGTTCGATTCCCTAGAATACCGTCACAGTGTTTAACGCACTGTGGCTGCCATCGTTCGTCTTGTTTAAAATTCGTCCCCGTCCAACTCCGATATGCAAATGGCCAGCGACATTCGAATACAAAAAGCTCGAACGCGGTGGCAACGAGTAAATCAATCGATCAACGCCGGATATACTCGTAGGATGTCTTCTATATGTCTTCATTCTGTTCATTAGCGTCGAGCGGGCCGCAGCCCGACCACACCTGCCTTCGGAATATGTCCGGCATTCCGCAAAAACCCTCTAAATGAACGCCCCTGGTTTTCGGTACGCTTCAGTACCTACTTGGTTAGGTTTTGATGCTTTTTGACGTTTCACAATGCACAGTTAGTTAGCGATCGTTCAATTGAAAAATATTAGAGGTGCCGTTGTTAGAGGTGCCGGCGTGTAGTAATAATTATTATGAGCAGGAAGTACTTGGTCCCAAAAATATATAACGATATACCGTATGATATAAGGGAATGTAAAACACTTAGAATGTTTAAAAATAAAGTGAAGGAGTTTTTCTTAGAAAAAATAAAATCTAAACTGGAAATGTAGTCTAGGTAAAGTGATCACGTGAGCTGTACCTTATCAAATAAAACTATGTAGATAAAGTAACTAGCTAAAAGCTAAGCCTACCCATCTATTTTGTTGTAAGGGAGTCCCCCTGCCAACAAACTGTCCTGCAGTTTGGCAGAAGAAAATACTTGTTTAACTGAATAAACTTTTTTCATTTTCAATTTATTTTTTTATTTTCATTTGACTTTAAAACCCTTGGGAAGCCCATTTGAAAGCTTGAAACTATCATTCCCAATTATTGGGCGTATTTTCAAATGGATGTATTTTTTGCTACTTTTTAATAGCGCTCACCTATCTCTTTTTGCATAGTAGGTAATAGAAATATAAGTTCCCAGTTCATTAAATCCTAGACGTCTTATTAATCTCCGGCGTGCAATTAACACGACACGGTATTGTCCAATAAAATGACGCGCTCATTAGTGATTCCTCTTCAATACGAAACCGAGGCGTATAAGCGTGGTATAAAAACACAATGGCCCGAATTGGGACCGTTACACGCGGCTATTACGCTATTAAATACCCTAATTACAGATCAAACTCCGTAACCACAAAGGCTTCATCTCGCACCGTTTTTCGACTTTTGTGTGGTAAAAAGTGTAGTATGGGAGCGGTTGATTAGCGGTTTTTAAATTACATGGGGGTTCCGCATAACACCGCTCGGCCACACAATGGAGGAAACCTCTATTGTCTTCTGAAATGGATACGTGTTTTAGATTAGGATTAAAAATTAATTAGTAACTTAGGCCTAGCTCAACACACAATACACGTTATAGTGGTAAATGCGGACAGCCAATCCATACCAATAAATGCGAAAGTAAACTTTGTCTGTCGGTTACCTTTTCACGCTTAAGCCGATAAACCGAGTGCGATGAAATATGGTACGGGCGTACATTGGATCCCGGGAAAGGACATGTGATGTAGTTCCTTGGTTGGTAGTTATTTCACATGAACGCAGTGAAAGGTATCATGAACTTTTTTACGACACTGCTTGAAGGTTAAATCAATCATTCCCTTCGAAAAACCTTTACATCCTTGAAAGCAATGAAAGAACGCACAAAGTTGTAAACAATTGAAATCACAACAAACATACGGAAGTCCCGAGTGCACGCAGTTTGTGGTTTTTTTGCTTTAAAGTGAGTAAATTACATGTAACGAGAAAAATATCCCTTGAGTAAGTACTATGTGCTTTGTATTATAATACAAGGTCGGTATTCTTTATCTTATTAATACAAAAACAGTAGCATACTGACAATAATGAATACCCACAGGATTATTTCGCATAATTCCACTCCTTTGTGATTTTGTGAAGCATTCACTACTTAGTTCAAGAATATAGTGCTAGTCTATTGTATTGCAGAAACAATATTTCATCAAGGGGCCTTCTTCGCATTGAGCATCGAAGGAATGAATGATTCAGTATAAAATCCTGAACGCAACGAACGAACCGTAAGCGTAGTGAGGGATTCATAGTACCGCGCCCGGGACAGAATGAAATAATATTGTTGTCACGCGATACTGACTCTCATTTTCAATACCTATTTATACGAGAGAAATAAAAAATTTGATAATTAAATTAGGTTTGCATTAAACATCTCAATGACACACACTGAAAAACACACACCCGTCCAATTCGTTGGGGCCAAAATGGTAGCGTAGGATTGATATAAAACTAGTCCATCAGCTACTCTCTATTGACACGCTTACTTCCCTAGACTAATATATTTATAATAATTGTTGCAATATCACATTACTATGTTACACGTCTTAAAAAGGTTGGTTCTATAAATTGGAACGTTAAAAAATGTTAATAAAATAGGGTAGATCTGCGGATTTAGGCCTCTCACAGACTGGCGCGGCCTGGCCGCGGCGGACAATAGTAAACTTGTCATTAGCTGTCAAATTTACTATGGTCCGCCACCGCAGGCCGCCCTAGTGTGTGAGACTTTAAGCCTGAAACACACTGGCGCGGCCTGCGGCGGTGGTCAGTAGTGAACTTGTCAATCTTGTCATTAACTGTCAAGTTTTTCTATTGACCGCCATCGCAGGCCGCGTCAATGCGATTCAGGTCTTATTTATTTCACCGCCAACTTATCGCTGCGATCTGTTAACCGGTATAGGGACCAGTGGCGGCACGTAAAATTTTTCGACGAGCAACCCGGAACAAAAAAGTTATTAGTGGACAATCTTACACAAATTGAACTAGTCCCATAGTAAGCTCAATAAGGCTTATGTTATGGGGACTAGACGACGATATATTTAATAGATATAAATACTTAAATACACAGAAAACATCCAAGACTCAGAAACAAATATTCATGCTCATCACATCACACAAATATTTGCCCTTACTGGGATTCGAACCCAGGACCTTACGAGGGATGAAAGAGTAAAAATAAATTTTAGGCAAGCCGATTCCCACCGGAATCGGCTTGTATGGGCGTTTCGCCACTGATAGGGACGGAGTTTTTTTTTTAGAATGGGAGGTATAGCTTCTCATTCCACTTTTTTGCATCTTCGCTTAACAAAATTTCAAAAAATATGTCTAGGAGTCAAACTCGTAATCCGGGCAGATAAGACTGTTACAACGTTATGTTTACAAAACATAAAATACTATAAAAATTAAGAGCAAATGCCCTAGACATCATTTATCAGAGATCACGCTCGTTTTAACAATTTACTAGTCGCTGCAATTTGACTGAAGGAGGGTTACCCCGTGACGCGACTTTTAACCCGCGTTGTTAAGAAAATAACCCGCCGCGTTATCAGAGGCACTAACAACGAGGGCAACTATTCACCTTAACTCGAAGCACCAGCGGGTAAGCCATAAACGTAGTCAACCGTCCATTTTCCCGATATCGCCACTACGGACAGACACGCAAGGCTTTTCAGCTAATATTGTGAAAAGATTTAAAGAGCTCCGTTAAGCCAATCTAATTTGAACCTTAAGTTTCGATGAGCGGGGTTAGTTTTGTTTGTGACGTGGGGTTTGTTAATGAGGTTGGGTCGGAGGGGCATGTATTAGCATAACGACCCGCGCGCCCCTTAACGCAGCATGCTTGGTCACGCTGACCCGCGACGTTGCTCGCAATTTCCCTCCTTCGTGAAAAGTGTTGCGACTATGTAAAAATGTACGCGATATTTAAATATGTTGAGGCAATTTCGAGAAAAATTGGTATTGTAGCATTTGTAGAATATGGCAGTTATAACGCCGTCATTTAAATTGTAATGACCGGCATTTTTGTAGTAAGTATTAATAAATTTAGATAAATACCGCTGTCATATTCTTAACTTGGGAATAAAATTGAAGTCTGATGGTTTCTCATGCAGTTAACAGAAAATAGCTCAGGTTAACTATTTTTACGTCACCCTAGGCCGTAAGTGGGATTTTCTGCCCGCTACGCGAGGAGAAACTCTCACTTCCTGGCCAAGGCAAGACGTAAAACTTTAGGCAAACCACGGGTGGTAATTCGTAAAGCCCCAGGTCGCATACAGGCACAAACACCTGCGACCAGGTCGGCATTCACGAATTCACCGCCCTAGGTATGTAATGTACTATTTTTCTCCGCGCTTCAAAAGTAGGATACCTACGTAAAATTTTACATAACTTAAAACATTAAAATTGAAATAACTTAACAAATGTGTCTAATATAATACAATACAAATACTCTTTATTGCACACCTCATACAAACACAACAGTACAATAAGCAGTCAATATACATACTAAATAATTAACATGTCTAAGTTATTCGTTACAAATTATCCTTATGATTAAAATATTCCTGCAGCGAGTAGAAATTATATTTAGAATGCCACTTTAAGACAGCAGTCTTGAAATTTACTAAATGGTAGGTCTGGGAGGTTGTTAGGTTTAACAGAGGAGAACCATTTAATTCCATCTATTTTTAATACACACGAACTATAGTTTCTCGATTTAAACATGCCCGATTCTGGACGGCATAAAACAGCATTTCAAATAATCGGCCAAATACATACATCAACGTCGTGCACTGGCAGAAAAACACGCATTTCACGTAAATCCAATTTGTGCGGGCCGCCTGAAAGGGCGACTCGTGGCGGCTAGTAATTATTCACGTGTTATGACATCTCATTTGCATATAATCGCAGTCCCCGATGCGTGAGGCAACAATAAGCCAGCGTAGGCCATTCACACGAACACACACTATCAAGATCGGAGCCGGCCTATGAAAAAGCGGCCACTTATTAAAATATAAGCTACCTAAGATGCTTTGTGTTTTTTTTTTCTCGTTGCATCGTTACTTAGGTACCATGGCCTCCTCCCTATGGAGGAGCTTCCCTCTATGAGACCGGAGTCATCCTCCTAGCGTTATTCCCTGTTGTGCCCTAAAGGAGCCCGGGGTTCGCTTTGACACCTAATCACAAAATTTGGCATAGACAATAAATAATTTTACGAAAGCGACTGCCATCTGACCTTCCAATCCAGAGGGAAAACTAGACCTTATTGGCATTAGACCGCACAGTGTTTTATTTTATAGGAGCCAAAAGTTACATCCCTATTTTATTACAAATTACTGTAGGTTAGATCATTAAAAATGCGAGACTAAAACTCCCGCGTTTGTAAGATGTGTAGTTTTTGAGAAATACATTTTTGAAAATCTTGTTTCTGACACCCGGATATTATGAAAAAACATTATATATTGCAAATTATTTAATAAACGTTTCTGTTGTTTAAAGTGTTGGATAAACCCTTCAAAGACGTATATTTAGACGCAACTACAACCTCTCTAGGTACATTTGTTACAAAGATATTAATTATTTAATTGATTTTGGTTTTTTTTTTCTTCCATGTTCCGCCGTAGTAGGACATGATATTTGTACGAGAGCTTCATTATTATGTCTGCTATCTACACTATTTTTACAAGACCTAATTCCATGGAACATTTAATCTATAGTCAATTAAAATTTTCGGTCAGGGCTGCCACTACTAATATCCGGATTTACCTGGATATAAAATTAACATAGTATACACAGTATAGCACTTTTATGGGTGGTGAAAGAAAATGTTATTAGGAACCTACACATCGTACTAATATTACAAATGCGAAAGTTTGGATGTGTTAAGTGATTTATTGTAACAAATTAAATAATAAGTTATATATGTACCTAATAAGATCTGTACGCTCTTACGCCCAAGGGCGTATGTCACATGTGTGTGTATGGGCGTGTGTACAAGTCAATACAAGAAGCATGACAAGTCATTGAATGTCTTCTTCTACTTCCAGGCTCTCTTCCCCATCTTGCACCTCATAATCTCGTAGAAACGAACGAAACAAAAAATATATTGAAACATACTGCCCTTAATTTAAATTCCACAGTAAAAACCGGGTCACTGATACTTACTAAATCAGTCCTCGAAGCAGTGGCACATAATTTTCTTCCATATGAACTCAAAACCAAAAATAACAGATATCCCCGAGAAAACTTAGTATAAAATTAAAAATACCGAAGAGACAACCCTAGAGGCCGGATAACCCGGATATAAAGTGTTTAGGTGATTACTTGAAAGTTCCATGGAATTAGGTCTTGTAAAAAAAAGGGTAGAGAGAAGACATAATAATGAAGCTCTCATACAAATAACGCGTCCTACTACGGCGGAACATGGAAGAAAAAAAATAAAAACAAAAATCAATAAAACAATGAATAACTTTGTAACAAATATACATAACTAATATGCGTGCCATTTGAGGAGTTACCTCATCTCATGGGTATCCATTATGAACAAAAAATATATCGGACCACCCCACAAGTACTTGCTTTTTTGAATAATTGCATGCATGCATGCAGCATGGTAAAGAATTATTGCTGATCATACATGAAAAAAATCTTGAAGATGAAACCGAGAACCTTCTTGTTAAAGTGACTCGGAAAATCCTAGAATAGTACTGCGGTATGTACACTCACCTATCGTAACTGACATTAAAAGCGCAGTGTTTGATATATTTGAGCACCTTGTAGACAGATGCTGTCAGTTATTAATGCAAATACCCACACATAATGACCTACACATAATTAACACTGTCTAGTATCTCTGAGTCCAACATTGTCCTGGTCCAACGATCCAACCGAAAGATTTGGTACCTAATCAAATTTGACATGTTAATACTATGAGATTGGGAGATAGTCTTATCTATTAGCACCATACATTTTGTACCCAGCGAATAAGATCTATCCATTGAATGGACCAAATTGAAATTAATTATAAGTTTAATTATTAATTAAAATATGACTGTAGAAGGTAGTTAAACACCATTTAAAATTCTCATACAAAACTTGAAATGAGAATGAAATAAAAAGTTTATTGAGTTAACACATTACAAAAATAAAAATTACTTTGAGGCAGTGGATGTATCTGGGGAGCCGGAAGATGTTACACCGTGATTACACGTGTTGACAGATATATACATATACATATGTTTTAGTACCTATTAAAAAGTGTGTTAAACATTTAAGGCAAGCATAATTATTAGGGTACTATAAAAAATTTTTATCACTTATAATTAATTTTTTGAGCATAAATCAACAAGGACGCACAATAGTCGTTTATTTTTTATTCCCTGAAATGAATCCTTAAATTGGCAGAGTATCTAAAAATGTAAAAATGCACACATTTTTTGGTTGCCCTTTTGCATTTTTTTCTAAAACGATTTTTTGCGCTTTATTAATCGCAAACGAGACTTGAACGCACGATTTTTTTTTTGCAAAGTTTAGGGTACAGCGTCCATCACTAAATAAAAACACCAATAAAAATGTGAAAATGCTTTGTATGCAATGAGACACGAAACATTTCCGCTTAAGGTTTATGTGCCTTATGAAGGGTTAACTTTCACCAGATTTTCACACTACAAGGGTAGCGCAGTCAGTATTGGAAAGCGGCGTGGGAGTGGAGCCATTCGCGAGCAACAGCAACATTTGCATGGACTGCATCGCTTAACGCATATCTATGCATCGCTCCAAACCCATTGTGGCCAGTGCAGACCGCGAAGCGAGCAAAATCGCTCCCATTATTTGCAAAATGGAGGAGCGATAGACTAAACAGCTTGCCTAAAGATTAATCTGTTTTTGTTTCATTATTAATAGAAAGCATAGAAAGGGAGTTCCCAGTTCTATCTATCTATCTATCTTAACCGATTCCAGTAATTTTTTGTGAGCAGGGTCAATAAAGATTTAAAAAAAAATTGTAACCTTGCATTTAAAAAATAAATCTTCGCTTCTCTGCCCACGTCTATTACTTTTATACATATTGGGAAATATTATTGGGTGGTATCCCCATTTTCATATCGAAGTCTTAATAATGGCCGGTATATTAGGATCCCACTCCCACTATAGATGGGTCAAAAGTCCTACCAGAATGCGCTTCGCGCTGTTTCGCTCCTGTAACTCAGCCGCAAGGAAAATAATCAAGATGTGTATTTTTTGACCTAAAGGTATAAAAAAAAATCTGTTAATTTAGGATAACCCTAGCGCCAATGCACAAAACAAAAACCGCAAGGGTTTATAGACTAGTTAAAATCTATATTATTTATATCTTTCTTTAAGTAACTTTATAGCCGTGGTAAGGCAGCTTTATTATTTAATTATTATTTTTTAGTTTATTTAGAACACAAACAGTCACATAAACAAATATATATGGGGTACCAACAAGCATAAGGCATAAAGACCTGGAGGTTCATTAATATATGATAAATATGTTAACAAAACAACCTAATCATGAGACATAAAAGACAAAAAGCAAGAAAAATATTTATACCGGTCCACGACGCAGTATAAGCGTATGACATAAGCACATGTAAATTTAGTGTAAAATTATTATCATAAAGATTTTTATAATTATTAAGACAGATACGTAAAGACGTTCTTATCTGCAGTACCCACGTTGCTATCGATTACATCAAGCTAATTAAACCAGACAAAAGATCTGTTTTTCTGCAAACCGTACCGGGTGCTGGCATCTACTTTCAGCCAAGACAAACGTGCGTCAGTAGAAACCGTATGTGAAATGACGATTAAGAACAGTTGTAAGTAGCCTTTGTTTGATCTGATGATAAGCCGGCTTATTGTGCTGGTGGATAGACGTAGCCAGACGACGAGTGCGGTGAACATGCACCTATCGATGCCGTTATCCGACGTTTGATTTTCAAAAACTTTGTGGAAACACATGTTGTCTACGTCGTTGGCTGTTTCTCATGGCGTTTGATAAATTTGTAAAGACCTCATCTCCATAAATATGCGGCAAGCTGGGGCCAATTAAGGTATTTTTGCAAAAAGTGTATAAATAGATGTAACAAATTTCGAGACCCTCTGAAAACGGTGCAATTTGCGTAACTTTAATTTCTTTATATGTCGAATTAAAAAATGTTTCAGCTTTTTCAGCTTTTTTTTTCCGCCAAGAATAGGGAAGACTTTGCAAAGGTGGTCACCGACGCCCGACAGGGCATGGAAGACATAGAAGAAGAAGTCTTGTGGAGTCCGTCTCATGTTGCTTGTGGCTCCAACCGTTAGCTGATGCTGTGTTGAATCCAAGCAAACATCTAATAGATAAACTGTTACCATTTGGTATCATTGATCTGTAAAATAATTTGTAGCATATTTAGGTTTACTGATTGAGCCAACTTAAGACCGGCTCCATACCGGTTAGGTTTATCTTTCAACCGAAGTCTTAAATCTAATTCAATCTTGCAGTCACTGATATTATCTCTACCCTCTACCACAGCTTGCATATCAGTTATAATTATGACCAAATAGCTTTACTCCGTGCCATTGTTAGTTTTCGGTTCACACCGTTACCTAATTACTAACCGTTTGGAAATTGCTGCTTCTTAATTGTATGGGAAAGGATAATGAGCGCCGGTTATGTGAGTTACTATGTATCAATAATAAATGGTACCGCGCGTAGGTTCACGTACTTTATAGTAGCAAAGAAACGTAATTCGAGAGCCATTTACAACAACGCACGAACGTAAAATGTTTCGATTCCTTTCCCATGGACGTAACGTAACGACTTGGTAATTAAAACCAACAACAAATGATTTCCGTCAGTGAAATTTGTAATTTCGAAATTGGCGTGTCCGATGAGCGGGTGCCGCCTTAATAGGGGCCTACGGCACATAAGCTCGTACTTACTTATATTTACATACCGATCCGAGCGTCAGTTGCTGGGCTCTTTTTCTGTTAATATATGTAAATGGGAAACAATTAGGCGAGTTAAAACACGGGGTAGGCAGTCTAGGCAGGAGCGAAGCCCCTTCCGCCGACGCCATATGCTGGTGGGCGGGCGGGGTTCGCCGCGCAGGCATGTTATCATAAAGTTTTTATGAAGGGTAGTTGAGCTTGATAAAAATATCCACGTGAATTTAAGACACGAACGTCCTGTTTTTTCAACACGCTTCAAAAAAGGCGGTTTTGGTTACGGTGTTAGGTACCTCTGAATTGAATTTTACTGATTTGGATTTGGTGTTTTTTGAAATTTTGTCAAACCACCTCTCAATCATTTCATATTTTCACGAAAATGAAGATGAACAAATATCAAATTCAGACTCGAAATGATCTTTATTCAAGTAGGCCTAGTAACAAGCACTTTCAAAACGTCAGTTAATTTTTTAGAGTAATTTGTTAAACATAAAGAATAAAAATTATATGAAATAAAAATTGACACCATATTTATACAAATGTAAATAATATAGTTAGTTCTTAAAAGTTCTTAAAACACCACTACAACCTAGTTACCTACTACAAACAAACTAGTTACATTGCATGCAAGTGGTAGGTACCTTGTGTATTCGTGATTCATTATCATTACATTGATTCCCCTCAAGGCTACGTATACAAGGAGTATAGGTGTATACGGTACTTATAACGGTATGTCTATAAATACATTAAATTATGTTTTTATACTCGTCGACTTTATTATTTGAATTAAGACTTCGTACACTATATTAAAACCACCTACTTTTTGTCTACGAAGCTCCCAACTCAACTATAATAATTATAAGACAACGCTTTAGACAATAAATAAATTCGACCAATCACGTGGCGCCTTTACTGAACTAAAATAAATTTGACCAATTGCACGTCACGTTGGCTACAGTACAGTTGAGCCGGCACCTCTGACTTGCACTTCGTTACAGCGGGCTCAGATTTTCATGAGATAGTAAATGAATAAGTATACATTATAAAAATAATTAAATGTCAAATTAAATAACTAAAAATAATTAAGTAAGATCGTACTTAGTAAATTCGTTAAAACTATAGAAAGTGTGCTCGATAAGCCATCGTTTGAGCTGCGATTTGAAGCTAGCCAGAGAGGGTGCATCCGTAACCCGCGCCGGCAGGCGGTTGTACACCGTCGGTCCCCTCACGTGGGTGAGTTTGGTGGACTTTGCCAGTCTATGCTTAACGCCCACGATTCTGTGGCCATATCGCAAGTTCCTACTTTGACCATCAGCTCGCCTTACGTATGCGTCAGGATGTCCTCGCACATACACGGCCACCTGACAAATTACCACGGAAGGTAGCGTCAATATCCGTAGCTCCTTAAAATACGGTCTCGCGGACGTACCCTGATCCACCTGTTATGTATGCGTTATGAAGACACGCTCCGCAACTCTGCGCCATATTGTAGGAGCGAATGCACTGTTGCATAGTAGCACGAGCGCACCACACCTCCGGGCAGTACTCTTGCTAGACGACGCAACGCAAAGCAGGCACTCCCTAGCTTACTGCATACTTTCTGGATATGTGCTCCCCATTGAAGACCTCTGTCCATTTCAAAGCCCAGGAAAGTGGTAAAGCCAAGAAAAGCCCAGGACACCAAGTTTGTTTGATTATTTCTGTTGACTCGTATAAAAAGTATTGTATACAATAGTTACACAATTAGATCTTAAATTCTCGTACCTTACTTAGGCCACTCGGCAAACCACGTGGCCTAAACATAATCGACTTTAAGAGTCCTTATTGTGTAATGGTGGCACCACACTTGGGAATGCGCGTAGCATCGTTGCCTCTCTTTCATTTGCCGCAGGAAGGAAAAAGATGCAGCACGAATATTTGGGCAAATACCGCCAAGTGTGGTGCCACCATTACGATTGTATAAAATACTATTATCTCCGGAGCGAAATCAATTCAGTTATCTCTAATTACCACCTATGTATCTAAGTGTAGCTAATATAGATTACCTACGATTATGTAGCCCTTTGGATTGGTGTTAGGTACCTAATTAGTATTTTGTTTATGTAGGTATATCGTACCTACCTACATATTTGAATAGCGAAACTGAGGTGAGGAAGATTTTAAACACTAATACTTATTTGATTCTAAAACGCATTCTCTACTGTCACGCGGATGCTTGTAAAATTTGACTGTTCTAGATTTTATTAATGCCTTATTGTGATAAAACTATTACATAGCATCCATATCTTCACGCCTTTTTCCCGGCGGGGTGTAGGTAGTGATCACGGACTACAATTGTACTATTCTTATTCTGTGCTACAATGACAAACTTCTTTTGCTTCATTCACATGAAATTATTACGCGGCTGTAAATAACAAACATCAGTTTGCTAAAATCTCAAAGCTGTATGTAGGTATTGTGTTAATTAAATAATTGCGGGATAATAATGTTTGTGTTTATTGTGCGTAGTATTTTAAAGTCATCTGTAATAAGTGGAACACTTTTTGATCCTTGATAAAGCTTTCTTAAGTCATATGTTTGACGTCTATAGACGTCCTGCTCGCTCGTTGTGCAGCATCATTAGTCGCGCGAAGAGCGTTTAGTAAAAATGACTAATTCTTGATTATTGTGTTCTTGATTAAATTAAATTAAGAATTGACACGTAATATTTATAATATTATTAATAAATGACTTATGACTTATTAAGAAGGATGTAGGTACAGTCAAGGGCACCAATATGTATTCACTGAAAGTTTCATAAATATGTATACTACAACCTTATTACAATACAATACAATACAAATACTCTTCATTGCACACCTCACACAAACAAAGCAGTTACAGGGAGAAACAATACAATAACATGTAGGTAGAGGTAGACAACAGGCGGTTTTATCGCTGAAGAGCGATCTCTTCCAGATAACCTTTGGGTATCGGAGAAAGAGATAAAACTAGATTTGCAGAAATAAGGTCTGTGTACATATTTTTGAGACTTTGTGGTGTATACATATTGGTGCCCTGGACTGTGCCTACTTACAAGAAATGCATTACATTTTTTATTGACCCTTTCTCCTTTAATCAATAAATGTATAATTAAAAAATGAACCAGATTTAGTACGTTACTCTCATACATGTAATTTATCTTGCAGTGTGGGCTAAAAGGTTTTTCTTTTATGCATAATTAGAATTTGCGTTACCGCCGAGTGTTGGCGGGAGGGGCTTGCGCGGCGCCGCCCCGAAGCGCGCCCACTGGGCGGACGCGGCGGACACCGCTGGGGACAACGGTAATCGATAAAGTTCTCACACTTTGGGAATGTTACCAGTGCCCATTACTAATTTAGTCTGACAGAGTTTTGATGTTGACATTGTCAAATCGTTTGGAGATCTGTTAAGCTCGTATCTTGTCTTGAGGGAGTCAAGTTTATTCACACTTAGACGTTTAGCTTCGCTTAAGTTATGCGTCATTCACTTTGGATCATTACAATATATTCACTGTAACAAAACAATATACTGTCTGTCATGAGACATTAAATAAAAAAAATAACAAAACACCAAAAACAAAATACCTTACAAACTGATATTAAAGAATCCGACCCGAAGAAGTCAATCGAGTAGAACGAGGGGCTGAATGAGAATAGTTCGCTTTGTTCTACAGGTAGGTGTCAGATTGTATGTCGCCGCTTGGGTGGTCCGAGATATATAGCACAAATATTTTGAGCACATTATAATTTGAATGGGCACTGCGCGGGCTGGCAAGCCATTGTCGGTCTGAAGCACATCGAATGTCGCGTGTCACTTGTTTTACTCCCACCGTTTTTCCATGACCCCGCCGCTCGGAGACCTTGCCTTTGCAACTGTGCGTTCTCGCTATGAAGTGTGCGCGAGCGGGGCAAGCCGCAGGTCAAGAAAGTGTGGTTTTCTGGTATTTCGCGCGCGACGTGTAGAATCCCGATTGCAGTGGCAACGGGTGAGGTGCTATTGTACTCAAAGGGTGACACCTTCCTATTGTTGCTGGCGCGCTGTGAATCGAGTGTTAATGAGAATACCCTACAACCAATGCGTTTTTGTTCACAATTTATTTTGAGACTGCTCTGTCATTTTTTTTCAGTAGGTACATCGCTATGATTTATAATAGGCAACAATCTACAGCCCTTTAAATATAGCATAAAAGGTGAATAAATTACTACAGTCAAAAGCAGAAGCAAGATAACAGTTTTTCATCTTATCACATTGGAATAAGGTGCATACCTAAGTGTTAACTTACTTTTGCTGTTGACTATACAGCCAAGGGCACCAAGTATTCACTCAGTTTCATAAATATGTATACCTACTACAACCTTATTGTCGCAGAAATAAGGTGTGTGCACAAATTTAGAGACTTTGTGGTGTAGGTATACATATTGGTGCCCTTGACTGTACTATAGCCAATGAATACCCACCCTATATTTTTTTTCTATCGTTTAAGAACGTTACAATTAGTAGGCGCTTAATATGTTCATTCTTTATCGTTGTTCCTAATTAAAATTGTCCTTACCCTATTGACGAAATTGGAATGGAGAAATAACAGTTATTAATTTACTACAGGAGCCGTAGCATGGTTGGCCTTGTCACGCGATAGGTGATAGGATAGAGCGTGCGTCACTGGCTGACACCGTTCGATAGAACGAGACGACGCTCCTATCTTGTCACTTGTCGCGTGATGAGGCCAACCATACTACGGCTCCTGGTCAGGTGATAGGTACAAAATCCCGAAAAACCAAACCACCCGAAGCGACGAAAGTTGATACGGAAGTTCAGGCGGTGGTCCGTACCTACTTCGTAGTCGTAGGCTAATTCTGGTAAGATATAATTAAGTAACAAACTTTTCATCACACTTGCTCGTAAAGGGCTTCATAACTCGCAGGCATACAGAGCTACAATAGCCTATTACCTACGCCCATAGGCGCAATGGTTTTTTCTTAAATTGTATCTGTCACTCTTACGTCAGTTATAAAGCAAGGAGGTTTTAACTTTAACTCAGACACGATGTTTGAAAACGTATTTATAAATAAATTTAGACGTAAAAACACGAATAAAATATGATTAACAGAATGAATTAAAGATTTAAAAACTTAAACGTAGCAATTTAGTGTCCGTGTAAAATATTTTTAACTGATTTTAAATCGTGGCTGTATGCAGAAGGGTCTTTGCTCTAAGCGCCTCACGTCAAATTCAACAAAATGGACGACTGACATTTTGCAGTTTTTATTACGATTAGTAACAATTTAGTTAAAAATGTATTGGTTGCCTCGCAAATGTAATGAAAAATATTGTATGCAACACGTATCTACAGTAAGATTGTTATAAACTCGAGTCATCAAAGCCCTCCGCCTTTGGCGTCGGGTTTCTTATAGACTCTCGTTCGTAATTCACATCTTACCGTACTTGTAACACAGTGTACTATAACGTAATTGTCCCTTCAGCACATCAATCAACCATGCACGTACGTAATGAAAACAAGAGATTATGCGAAGACAATCATCGTATCGCGACGCTACCTTACCTAATGCTGCCCCGTTATTCGGCATCTTGTTTTAAGCTCACCTCACGCTTCCCCACTAATATATCTTGACGCCGTTATTCGTAGTAACTAAGCGTAGGTAGAGGTCTAGTTTTACTAGGCGCGACGGTTGAGGTTAGGCGCATTAGCGCGTTCCAAGTAACAGTCCTGTGCTAGGCCTGCTTGCAATTAAGGTCGGCCATTTAATGTATCAATAACGATGCGTAATTACATTAAACTAGGAACACATGTTAGAATTGCGCGGGCTGCGCAAAACACACGTTTTACACGCAGTTGGCAATTATGCACCTACCAACTAAGCTTATTCTAGTTAGGTAGTTTCCTCGTGTTATTTATTTAACATAGTGTTGCTGTATGTATACTGTAAACCAACAAAGTTTAAATAACAACTAAACGTAATAATTTACTTTAGAAACAAAGTTTTAACTGACTTCAATTTATTACTCCGCCAAGGCACATGCACATTTTCTTTCCACTTTACCACGTGGACTGCTTTCCGTGAGCAAATACGTTGATTATGATAGACGAAAACCATGCATATCACTGTACATAATAGCCAGCCGATAATATTTGAGGAGTTCCGTCGATTTGGCACATTTGACATTTATAGGACTTCATTTGTTGCTATTTCAACGGAATTATATCAGAATCAGTAACGTACTTCGTCGTCGTCGTTGTACGTCGTCTTGTATTGTTTCTCTCTGTTACTGCTTTAGTGTGTGTGAGGTGTGTAATAAAGAGTATTTGTATTGTTTGTATTGTACTCTTACAGTTTTAAGTACGAGTTACATAAGTCATCTGTGGTCTTCATCATCAGTTCCCCTTCACCGAAATTACTACATGCGTGCTTTCTATATTTGAGGAGTTCCCTCAATTCCTCATGGTTCCCATCATCCAACTGAAGTTTTGATAACAATGGCACCAATCTGGAAGAATATACTTTCAAATAAAAGAAGAATTGTACGAATCGGTTCAAAAATGACGGAGAATCTCCTTTTTCTTTTTTGAATTCGGTTAAAAAGGCTTACTTATTTCAAAAGCATATTATAAGATAAACGACTACATCATGGATAGGGATATTTGGCAGCGATAAAATCCTGCACTAGAAATCTGTTGTAAAATAAATAGGCTTTCTACTGAAGCAATGTAATTTTAAAATTTTATAATACTCTGATACTGAAATGATATATTGTATACTGTTTAGAAAAATGACACCTCGCCGAGTTTTTTACGCCGGTTCTTCTCGAGGCAGAGGTTTACTTTCCGAACCGGTGGTAGTTTATGGACATTCATAGGTGCATGTAATATGCCTAAATTGAAGAATAAATCACTTTGACTTTGACTTTGACTGTCTACCCACATCGAAAAAATGTTTGCTGTCTGTCTACCCAAACGCAGTACCTACACCTAGCAAAAACAGAAAACTAGTTTACCCATCCTAGAATGGATAAAATTAGATGGACGGAAAAAACACACGTAGGTAATACTGAAAAGAGTAGGGGAGAAAAGAAAACTGTTAAAAACGATAGATAATAGGAGGGAAATTTATTGCCCACCATATACGGCATGATGCTATTATAAATAAAGAAAATCAGTGCCACATTAACAACATACCGGACAAACATCGTGTTGTTGCGTGAAAAGTGCTTACATTGTGCAAGCTTGTGCATCTTAATAATGTAGCTCTTAACTGCAAAGTCAGTGCTCTATTTTATACTTAGTTACGTCGCAAGATAGGCACGACGTACCATGTCCTTTGCTAAGGCGGCGTCAGATAAAAGCCGGCGAGTGTCCGAGGTATAAATAAATATATTCATTAGGCGACACCCACGCTATATCGCGGTACTAAATCGTACGTGTATCGCCCCTGTCCTGGCACTACAACGCGCTGCGGCCACTTCCAAGCGATCGAGAAAAAAAAACACTGGACCTGCCTTCTTATCCTTTACCAATGTGAATGGAAAGGGTTTCGGAACGAGTACGCACGCTGGAAAGTGATTTCGTAAAACCAATATGGGGCTTTACAAGGCAGTATGGCCTCTGGTCCTTAGCCTGTCCTGATGGACGAATAAAACATAACTACAAGTTAGAAAAGTTGAAAACCCCCAATTTTTTCATTTCAAAGTGCAATTTGCAAACGGCTGAACCGATTTTGGTGAAACATGACTAAGAACACTCGGGTTAAAATTATCTATGATACAAAAAAAAACCGCATTTAAATCGGTATATCCGTTTGGGAGCTACGATACCACAGACAGATACACAGATATACAGATACATAGAGGCACAAACACAGAACACCCCTCTCTTTGCGTCCGTCGGGGGTTAAAAATGAAACAATAGAAGAAACCAAATTGGGTCAGGATACTTTCGTTTCTTGGCTGCGATAAAACATAGGCTTTTAGGGTTCCGTACCTACCTCAAAAGGAATAAAAACGAAACCCTTACCCTATAGGATCACTTTGTTGTCTGTCTATCTGCCTGTCTGTCAAGACCCTAGATCTCGGGAACGCGTAGAGGTATCAAGTTGAAATTAAAACCATATACTCAGGTCTATATACAGTCTCTTGAAGCTGTGACAAATCAAATTTCTAAGTACGTAAAAAAAAGATACGGCTATTTATGCCGCAAAAAACGAATATGTCAACACTCTTCAGGGAATCAAAATGTATAGGGTAGGTACTAGGTACTTTCCGTTGACCTACACAAGAACTATGAAATTTGGCAAACAAGTGAATATCGTATCATACAAGTAGGTACAGGGAAAAATCTGAAATATTAGTTTATGTGACTGTACATAATGAGAGGCCTTAAATCACGAGTGTGGTTTTATGAAACAAGCTTCAGCGAGTTTCATAATCGGATCACACGAGTGTTTTAAGGCCTAATTGTGTACTACTTTATCTTCACACATAACATAAATTCTAAATGATGTGTTTGGGAACCATTAGAATAACCGCCATTGCACCGCCATGGCCAACTGGATTTCAAATCGTGACCAACTAGATGTCCAAAACAAAATCGAGTTGGTTATGATTTGCTCTGACCTCTGGACCACGCTTCGAAATTTGAAAGTCATTACTTTATCAATATCGATAACATAATGAAAATACATACAAAATTACCTATGGCTAGAGACAAGTAAATAATTTATTTTTATAAATCTTATTGATATAATGCTGGACATTACTGCCAGTTTCTGAACGCGTTTTAGCGGGTTTATAGTATGTGAGTAGATAAACTATACATTTGTAATTTTATACCCTCGGTGGGCGAGTCCGACTCGGTTTTTCAAATTGTGCGACCAGTTTGATTTTTATATTTTACATCGTTACATTAGAACTAGAACATTTATAATAGGTAGGTAGGGTACCTTAATAACGCTAATTAAGCATTACAATTGAAATTGTTTATATCAATTCCGTCTAAAATACTAACGCTGCACTGAAAATGCTACAGAATTTACGATGTCTGCTTACAACACACAATAGACGGTTAGACACACGTGGCAATTGTTACGTTTTGCAACCGTTTACTGAAAGAAAAACCTTGAGTACCTAATGTCTATCATATTGTACACATTATTATATGAACTGGATTGTACCTAGGTACTATTTTTTCGTATCATTATTTTTTGACGTTCTGTTTAGCCTAGTGCTTCCTGATATTTCCAGGTTTAAATTTCTGTTAAGGACAAATCTTTGTGTGATGACTGATGAGCATTAATATTTGTTTTTGAGTCTTCCATATTTTCTAATGTAGTTAAATATTTATTTAGTTCCAACAACACAATCCTTATTGGGCTTAATATGGGGCTTTTTGATTTTGTTAAGATTGGGCCCTAAGACTTATTTATTTGTTTTATCCACATTTATGTAGATGTAAGTAGGTATGTCATCACTGGCAACACACCAGTGATGACATATACATATGGCACTGAAACGTGGTCCCTTTATATGGGCTTCATAAAAACGCTCAAAGTCACCCAAAGGCAATGGAGATAATGTTGGGAGTTTCTCTGCGTGATCTGATCGCATCAGAAAGGAGGCTATTCGCAGCAGAACCAAGGTAACCGATATAGCCCTCCGAATCGTCCATTCCCGGCCCGTGACGACACGTATGCGTCCCTACGCCGTACCTAGTCGCTTTCCGCTACACACGAGAAAAAACACGGGATCGGCTACGAGCGTAGCGCGTAGCGATTCTGGGCACTGAATATGTTAAGTGGCAGTAGGCGGGGCACATCGCACGTAGAACCGATGGCCGTTGGGGCGGAAAGGTTCTCGAGTGGCGATCACGTACCGGAAGGCGCGGCGTGGGTATGCCCACAAGGTGGGCTGATGACCTGGTAAAGGTCGCGCGAGTCCGCTGGATGCGGATGGCGCAGGACCGGTCAATATGGCACTCTTTGTCCTATGTCCAGCAGTGGACGTCTTTCGGCTAATATGATGATGATGATGATGAGTAGGTATGTTAGTTTATACTAAAAGTTAGCTCCGCCCGCTATTACAAAAAACGCAGACAGTCGAGTCGAAATTCGATTTTGTAAATTGGGGACAAAAATTTCCAAGACGGATGAGTACCTATTGATACCTACTTAGTTCTGAAAATGACCCACTACGCGCGAACTACCAATTCACAACTGTTACCTCTTTATAATATTCGTTTAGAATACAGGTAACAATTAGGTACTATGTGTCCTTTCGCTCCTTTGGGCCCATGTCTACAGATTTCCAATTCTACAGATTTCCAATTCTACAGATTCCCAATTCTACAGATTCCCAATTCTACAGATTCCCAATTCTACAGGGTCCCAATTCTACGGATACCCAATTCTACAGATTCCCAATTCTACAGATTCCCAATTCTACAGATTCCCAACTCTACGGATTCCCAATTCTACAGATTTGCAGTTCTACAGATTTCCAGATTTACATATTTACGATTCTACAGACTTCCAATTGTAGAATTTGGAACAAACCCTTTCGCTCTGCACCACCTTCAATACCCTTCATGAGCAAATGATTGATTCTGCGGTTGACTGATAGAGAACCATTAATATTGTTCCGCTTCATTTATGACACTGACACTTACCTAATTCGTGATTTAATTTAAATTATTCAAAAAAAAATGTTAAGTCTGCTTAACCTACCATCAGATTCTTACATAACCTACCTTTGATTGAAAAGAATGCCCAAATCCAACAGAGAACTGTGTTATTTTATACAACACGTTTCTAACTTAAACATATGTAAGTACGTATACCTATATATATATATATATATATTACATGTATATTATACACTAAAAAAAGTCAGAACAAGCTGTTCATACAATCAAAACATTTTTTATATGCAACGGAAGTCCTTATTGACCACAGGAATGGCGGCTTCTATGTAAAAAAACCTCCGTTAAAGAATATGTGTTTTGTCCTATTCTCACTAACAAAAATGTCAAAGTGACAGATGATGATAATTTTAATGGCATTTGAGCAAAAATTGCTTCGAAAAACGTATCTTAACAAGTGCAGTTTATTGCTTCGGGTTTGATTTTATATAAAAAAAAATCTTGCGTGCTGATTTTTTAATTAACTACAATGATATCACATTTTAATGAACTTATTACTTTTTAGACATTAAATGTTAAGTACAAGTAAAAACAAACAAAAAAAACACTAGCACGATAACTACATACGACATGCTCGACGACATCGAGATATTAAGATCCATATTCATAGCTCATAAAAGTTTAAATAATAAGTAGATATTGCTCCGAATTAAACACATTTTAAACATTGGGTTGGGATATAAAGAGTTTTCCTTTTTTTATTTATAATAATATTTTACTTATGTTGCGAGTCACACAAGCCTACCTATTGTCAATTTTACCAAACAAGATTATAAGTAGTTCAAACTTAGTACACTAGGTCATTAGTTCAATTCTCGTCTCCACACCGGT
Source organism: Epinotia nisella (assembly GCA_932294315.1). Lineage (NCBI taxonomy): Eukaryota > Metazoa > Arthropoda > Insecta > Lepidoptera > Tortricidae > Epinotia > Epinotia nisella. The sequence continues at coordinate 21,311,438 of OW028678.1, read as the reverse complement.
TATAATCCAGTTTGGTCGAATCTAGCCTTTGTCTGTCTCGTTTCTAACCCCATAGCATTTCTTATTTCCTGATAAATTTAATAGTTAGTTTACATAGTTAGTATAATTACAGAGTTATTTAAGCAGATTCATGCGAAGTGACTGGAAATTTAAACAAGTTTGTGGTCATAGGCCAGGCAATGAACTGACAACTTGTATGGAAAAAATGTCAAATTTGGAAATAATTTTTAATAGCTAATTTTTTAAATGTAACGGATATTATTAACAATTAAATAGTTTCCTAGAGGCAAAATCCAACAAAAAATCAGACATCAAAAAAAATTTATTTAATCAGCTCCTAAAAAGTCCGTATAAATATTAATATTTTTTTATCTTTATTTAGGTTCATTTACATTTGCTTTAGAATATTCAATATAATTAAATGTTTAATTTAAATCTATATAATTACTTCCGGGTGGAAAGTTTGTTGAATTCTTGAATAAAGCAACTTAGAATAACGTTTTAGAATGAAATAAACAAAAAAAACGCTACCTATTATAAATTAATGTTTTTCTAAACCGTACCTACCTACCTATTTTGCCTGGAGTATCACTAAAAGTAGCTTAGGTTAGCGGCTCCGTAATAATGATGAAATACTATGTATATTCGCACAACCAACTGCTATGCAGTTTGGCGGAGACTTAGATTAAGTTATTCATAATTATGTTGTGTAAGAAATAAATAAAAATAAAAAACAAAAAAATATTGGCATAAGTAATTACAAACATCAGTCGCCTCAGTTTATAACTTTTTAATATAGATTTAAATTACTTTTATTATGTTCTTAATACAAAATGTTAAGGCATATGGCAAGCGAGTTGGTAACAATTTACATATACCTCAAATTAAATCGAGTTATATTCAATAATATTGTATCAAAGGCAAATTGCTACTGAGCATCAAAAGAATCGCAAAGCAGCAATTAACGCAACTTAATAAGCTATAGTACGTTTTGCAGTGATACGGTTATTGTACTCGTTACACATTGTAGATTAGACTCTATTCAAACTACTTAGATGTCAAAATTGAGTGTATTTATGAAACAATATTCGTAGTACTAACGCCAACACAGTTAACTGACCATCTTGTATTCATATTGAACCTTATTACAATGCATATAAAGTGCACGGATGGTTAGCTAACTGTGTGGGCGATAGTACAGTGCATCAAAAGGTCTCAATACTGTAATTACCTACACGCTACTTTCCTGTAATTAGTTTATTCAAAGTAAATCCCACCAGACAACAGGGATGGTATTCGAAACGCTTACCAACCACTCGCCTTCAACATCCAGTTTAAGTCTGACCCCAGATAAGGCATAGTTTATACGAAGCTTAGGTTCTAGTTATACTGGCACTAACTGGGCAGTGAGCCGAGACAGATTGGGAATAGTAGGTACAACAGATTGCTTTCAATGGTACCACATGACGTTTTATAGAAAGTGATTTTATTCCACAAAATGGTACAATAATGGGAATCATTAGTGGTTTCCATGCTATATTATTTTTTACTTGTGGAGATTTTAAATCGTAGTTGGATTTTTATTTGCATAGGTAGGTAACGGTTTTATATTCAAACTAGCTGCCCCCACGGCTTCGCTCGCCTTTGCGTAAAACATAGCCTATGTACATTTCATACGCAGGTGAAAGAGTTTTTGAAATCTTATGAGTAATTCCGGCGATTACTCGTTACATACAAACTTGCGAAGCTACAATCTTACCTACAGACTTACAGACTTTTCCTCTATATAATATTAGTATACATGACATGTCTATTGTATGTACAGTTAAGATCAAAAGTAAGTAAAAAAAAAACCTATCAGGCCTGCTCGCATAACTTGACTCTCAACTCTATTCGCGCGCGTGATAGACTATCTGTCACTTTTTGACAGCATTAATCAGAAAGTGACGGACAGTCTATCTCGCGCGCGAGTAGAGTCGAGAGTAAAGTTATGCTAGCGGCTAGACGCCATCATTTGGTCAGGTACCCACAATGAGATAACCTTTTACACTGGCTAGGTGAAATTCAATGTCCTGTGACAGGGAAAACTTTTCTCAAGTAAGTATTAACTAGGCATCTGTAAATTGGGTAGACATGTATGAGTGGATTGCAAAAAAATTGTACATAGTTAAGAGCCTTAATCTAATTTACGATTTAACTTTTTACAGTTTCGTGACGGCAATTACCCATATAAAATATATGGGTAATTGCCGTTATGAAACTGTAAAAAATTAAATCATAGATTAGATTAAAGCTCTTAACTATGTACAATTTTTTTGCAATCCACTCGTATATATATTTTGTTATTATGGTCCAGGCAATGAACTGACAACTTGTATGGAAAAAATGTCAAATTTGGAAATAATTTATAATAGCAATTTTTTTAATGTAATGGATATATTATCAATTAAATAGTTACCCAGAGGCAAAATCCAACAAAAAATCAGACATCAAAAAAAAAACATTATTTAATTAGCTCCTAAAAAGTCCGGATAAATATTAATATTTTTTTTATCTTTATTTAGGTTAATTTACATTTGCTTTAAAATATTCAATATAAATAAAATAAAAAAGACAATAAATGTTTAATTTAAATCTATATAATTACTTCCGGGTGGAAAGTTTGTTGGATTCTTGAATAAAGCATCTTGGAATAACGTTTTAGAATGAAATAAACAAAAAAAAACGCTATTATAAATTAATGTTTTTCGAAACCGTATTTTGCCTGGAGTAATAATTGATTGGCATTGGCCACATTCCTGATCGCGTCAGTTTGGAATTGTCACAAGAACACTCTTAGAAACCGTATCATGACACAAGGATAATCACAGGAATCGTCTAATATATTAATATTTTATGCTAAAATGCAACGAAATAGTTTTAATATTTTAGTTCCTTACATTTCAGTACAAAATGTACAAAAATAGTGTATTTAAAGCATTTTGAGCAATTTTAATAACCTAGTGATGATAATTTAATTCTTGAAGATAGTACCTACATAATATGCATTATACATGAAAAAAGTATTTATGATTATAAATTGAATAAATTATTTAATTATATCTACATTAAATTTTCTTGGTCTTTATTTGAAAGTAAAGTCATAATTGATAGCATCCCACCAGTTGGTTCTCAGTGTTCTCACTCAACTCATTAATTATCATTAACTAGGTAAATTATAGTCCTAGTAGTTTGATTTTGATTTACGAACTTACTCTTCAAATTAATTAATATGAAAGCAACCTGCGTACCGCGTTTATTAGAACGGATGTTAAGCATGGGTAACTAGAACTACTTCTAATTAATAAGTAAAACATTACACTATACCCGTCTCAAATTATAGCACTTGCCTGTTACTTGCCTGAATGAGATGGATATACATTAACGCCTCCGCTAAAGAGAACTGGTAAAAGATCACCTGTGCTCACTACCGTAATTCTACCGGCGGCGGTAGAGCACCTGTCCCTTTCATGCGATTCAAGCTTAGGCTGAACTGAACGAGTGCGAGTAGGAGTAGTTCCGTTCGCTCTTGATTCCAAAAGATCCTTAGTACAGTCTTGTCTATGTTAGGAAATGAACTTTAATGGATAAGCGATTGTGGCTCTGATTCGTGGCCGAGGACGCATCGAGTTTGAATTTAAAAAGTTGAAATGGGACGGAAGGTTACAATCGAATCGAGCGTTGCCGTAATTTTTGACGCGTTCGGAAATCGAATTAAGAACGCTAGAGAGAGAGGTGCATGGCGGCTCGAGTCCGTGGAGGCAGTTTTTGTTATTGTTTGGCGGAGGTGATTTTTTTCCGAGGCGTGCGAATGGGAGTGGGCGCGCTAGTGGGCGCGCCGGGCGCCAAGCGCGCTCTTCAGTGTTCTGGCTGAGCTTCGAGCGAGCGCGTGCTTGCCCAGTGCGTCCGTGGCTAAGGTAGCGTTTCCAGTGGACTGATAAGAGCGGGTCTGAGTGTCGTGGACTGGTCGCATGTTAGCGCGGAGACATGTTGATATCGGCGGGCAGCGGCCCCACGCCTGAGTTCTCCCCCGCCTCGTGCTGCGCGTCCTGGAAGATGGAGCCGGCGCCGCCCGCGCCCGCTGGCATGCCACAACCCCTCAATATATCCCCCAATGGTGAGTACTCATTTTTGGACTAGATAAGGACCTATAAGTACAGTCAAGGGCGCCAATATGTATTCACTCAAAGTTTCAAAATATGTATAGGTACGAGTACTACAACCTTATTGTTGCAGAAATAAGGTCTGTGTACATATTTTGAGACTTTGTGGTGTATACATATTGGTGCCCTTGACTGACTTAGTTACCTAATTTTTTTAAAAGTTGTAACGTTGGTATCTGCTTTTCACTTATTAACTCCTAGTCTTGTGTAAAAAAATGCATTTTAAACGTATAAATAACTACTACTCACTAAAACTATATTATCTACCCACAAAGGAGACTTAAATTTTGCCTCGAAGTTTATTTTTATTTTTTATTGATATTTGAACAGGTCTATGAAAATGAACACTACGTTTAGCATAGGTTTATATTTTAATATACTCGAACAAAATAAATCACTACAAGACAACAATGTGTTTATATCACACTTGCTCGTAAAAGGCTTATAACGCGCAGGCATAAGGAACTACAATAAATAATTTTCTCTATTTTCTCCCGAGCAGGCCTCGGTCGCCCAGGGACTTTCCCAGTATCTGAGGTCGGCTCTCCTTGTCCGTTCTTAACAATACATTCAAATATAGCAATTGAATGTCTATGTACAGTTACTTGCAAATAATATTATGTGTTACTCCGTCGATAAAAATATTGAAATAATTATCTGGTGTCTGTCCGACACAACTAATTTTTATCAATGGATTCGCTTATCGTGGTAACATTTTTTAGCATCTAACACAATTGTTCTTTGCGTCGGCGCTGTAGTTTTTATCTTGTATATCTACTATTAAACGATCAATGTTTGTAATCCCGTTGTCGAAAACGGCTGAAACGATTTCTGTGTATTTTGCGATATAAAGGTTTACGAGGACTATTTATCTAACTAGGTAGGTCTCATATCTGGGAAAATTCGTTTTCTCTATTTTCACCCGTGCAGAGCTCGGTCGCCCCGGTACATGTATTGAATTACCTACTTATGATTAATACACATTTTTGTAATTGGTAATTATGTTGTATGGATCTTAGAGTTCCGTAAAAACTTAATTAACTTTATTTTCAATAGGTAGGTGTTAAAACTTAACATTTAAAGTTAACCGTACTACGAGTAACACATTAATTTGCAATAAAAGCATATTTATAGTATGTGTTAGTCAGCATCGTCAGGATATGTATAAGGCTTTTTTTTGTATTTAGGTACCTAATACATAGACGACGATGCCTACTTTCTGAAATATTACATAGCAGAGTTTTAGAAAAAAAATATGCTGAATAGCTAACAGAAACAAAAACTCAAAGTGCTTAGCCAGAAGTGTAAGCACAATCCATTTAAAGAGATACATGCAGCGACGGCGTACAAACTTATCGATTAACATCATAGTGTACCTAATATTCGCAAATATTGTTAAAGATATTTCGATAGGAAGTACTGATTAGGCAGGGGCCATTGATTCTTCTGATGAAATGTTGTTATTTAAGCTTAGTTATTATTTTCCTGAATTCACTTACGTTCAGGTTTTCAGAAAAATGTGATTGTTTTCAAATAATACAACACATTACAATGCCTTTTATGTTCCGATAGAAAACGTAAAGGTGTCTCTAGCTACACCAAACAATAAATAAATATAAATACTTATTTTATTTCCTCTTCTGACATTTTATATGCGCCAAAAAGGAAACTTCTTTATATCAGCTCAGCAGCAGAGCAGCTTTATAAGATTCTCGAGTGGCAACCACATACTGGAAGGCGCGGCGTGGGTAGACAAGGTGGACTGATGACCTGGTAAAGGTCGCGGGAGTCCTCTGGATGCGGGTGGCGTATGACCGGTCAATTTGGCACTCTTTAGGGGAGACCTATGTCCAGCAGTGGACGTCTTTCGGCTGATATGATGCTGATGAGGACGTAATAAAATTAAATTGAGTCCACTTCCATACAACTGACCAACAACATTACCGCCAAAGTGGTACAGTCGAGTTATCCAATATCTTTAGAATAGAATAGGATAGAATAAGTTTATTTCTCCGAATATGGTACATTTGTTGGTACCTATATTTTGTGATTTTACACATGCCAGTTTCACATATCCTGCCGACATCGGCGTAGAAATATTATTGAATTTAAGTAGATAATAAACATTTGAATTATAAAGACGTAGGTACTTAACAATTAATTAAATACAACATACAATACGACAAATTAATGAAAAAAGTAATAAGATAATGGACAATCAATAATCTAAAAATTCGTTTATAGAATAGAAACAAATGTCAAGCAGCCAATTAAATAATTTCTTGTCAAATTGAATATATGGTAAACGTTTCATGTCATTTGGGACATTATTGTACACTTTTGGTTGACTAACCTTTCAAAAATATCTACACATGCGTGTTATGTCAGTAGCAATAAAGACTGTGCATAGATATTTATGAAAGGTGGTCTGTATAGACACTGCACTATACATATATTATTAGTTTGTATTATTTACAAACTTTAATTTAATTTAAAAACTTGGTTAAGTAAGAAAGGTTTCTATTTGTTAAAAGTATTTTTGAATTTTCGTCTTAAAAGTAAAATAATGTAGGTATAATATATTAGTTATGTTATTCCTTAATTTTAATTAATTAAATATTGTACACCCAAAATGAACCGTCGGGACCTAACACTTATAATATTTAATACCATCTATGTGACACCGTTAAACAATAAAGTTATTATATTCTATTCTACAGACATACGTCTTCTGTAAGTATAAATTAAATTACTATATGCAAATATATTATTAATATACATAGGTATGTACTTCGTAGACTTTCCAAACTTGAGGTAGGTCACACACTTGACGTCAGTCAAGTCATTCTTGGCGAAGGAACGCAAGGGGTTGACCGTCATTTGTCATCGCCGGGCGCTCTCGCACCCAGCTGCCGCGATGAGTGAGCGAAAACCACTGCCACGATCCATGGTCCGCATTGTACCGCCGATCGAACTAATTAATCGGTAGATTGGCCGCTAGATTGCCCGGTAGCGTTTCCGGTGGTTGCTTAACATTCACCCGATATTACCAATACACCACTTTTGAAACGTTTTGATTAACGATACCAACAAATCGACAGCAGGCGGAATTTATGGCTGTGTTCGAGAGACGTCGCTGACAATTTTATTCGATCTAAGATAATGTATGTAATAGCCGAGGCCAACACAGTAGTAGAATCTGTTCAGATAAACATCTAAATGTGAATCTTGAACTTCTAAAAATGTTGAAAATTATTTAATTACTAATTCATACATAATAATAAGCGTCGATGTAGTTGAATTAAAGTATGTTTGAGGTGTGTGTGAGTCACAAACGATTTGCTAGGCGAGTGCTGGCAACAACAGTCTGTTTTTCACGATAACGTTTATATTGAGGCAGGTTTGATCAGGTGCGCTAATAAATCTAATTAACATTTAAATGGTGATCACGCATAATAATCAGCTGGCTTGGTAAACCGAGGCTTAATTAGTAGACAATTGTAACCATGTGTTAATGGGGCGATAAGTCGGCTACACTTTCAGCTGTGCGATTCACTATAACGAATCACTTGATCACTCAGTCCTAGTATATCTTGATCTCTAGGTTTCTTTTCACTGGCATGATCGGAGGCGAGACTTATGCTGGCATTGCTGGATAGTTGTTGATCATGCCTTGTGAATGCCAGGCCCGTTGTTCTTTCTGAACACTTGTTCATACCAAGTTACGTGACAGTATTTGACGCAAGAATGTCGGCACTCTGTGAATCCCCAATACCTTGTTCTGGCGACATGTTATTTGATAATTTGATTTAATATGTACGCAGAGGAATGAAGTGTTGGATTGGGTATAGCTAATCGTAGCCGACCTCGATTGAGAAACTGGATAAATACATACTTACATAGCCGTTGGATTTTTCGGATTTTCTTTCCTTTCAGATGATGAAGCTTAACAATACTAATAATAACTACAACTTAGAAAAGTAGAAAAACCCCCGACATTTTCATTTGAAAGTTCAATATCTCAAAAACGGCTGAACCGATTGTGTTGAAACGTAGCTAACAACCATCTCGATCACGTCAGCTTTTGGACAAACACATTAAAACCAGTTTTGGAGACTATAAACTGGTTATTTTATAACCATATTTATAGTGTCCAAAATTTCGATTAACCGGTTTTTCGGTTAACCGGTTAACCGATTTGCTTTAATAACCGAATAACAAACCTAGGCACAGCCCTACCAGAAGAAATCACGTAGAAATACTTATTTTTTATTGCTCTCAAGACATGCCTCCAAATGGTACAGTCACGGACTTTAATCGTTGAGCCATTTAGAGCTCACCTTTTACTGGATATTCATAACTTAATTATTAAACACCAAAATTAGTTGACACCTAAATGGCTCAACGATTAAAGTCCGTGACTTTACCAAGGTAGGTACCAATTAATGTGACCATTATTAAGGTATTAAAATCTCAATTTGAATGTTATTCATTTACATATAATATTCCTTATGTTTTAATCGAAATATGACCTAAACTCATTTTATTTAGGTCATTTTCGACCACTTTCATAAAAACGCATGTAACTCGGAAACGAAATGCCTTCAAATGGACCCTTTTAATAAACACTGGACACATTTATTGTAGTCCAATTAAGATTAAAAAAATATGTACCTAATAAAAATTTGGCCTGGTGGGTCTAGTTATTAGTTTGCACTAAAATCCCATATTTATATTTTGTCAATAAAGTTGAAATGAATGTAAGAAATTGAAGAAAATGACATTTTTACAAGCATTTCAATTGTCATACGTATATACATGAGAATGTGGTATTACATAAACTATTCGTTATTAATTGTGACCTAATTAAGAAGTACACACATACTTTTTTGTAGACGTGTGTGGATCTTATTATCTTAAAGCAGTTACGCAAATTAATATTTTCATTTATTTTGAAACAAAGTAGTTTATTTTTGATTTAATTTGAGGACGGGCATGTTCTGACCTTTTCTGTACCTTATGACGCAACTTGTACCTTATGACTTATGTACCTTAGAACGCAAGTAGTTCTGTGTCAGTTATAACTATGGCGTTTAGATTGTGTGACGTCATTTCCCTGCAGTGTTTTCTTTACCGTATAGCACTCCGTTTCTTCGACGCTCGTCTTCATACATTTTCATCCCTTTAACATCCATTATTTCCAATCTATCTTTAGTTTTACTTTACTGGCCACAGAAAATCTTTATAATGACGTCCAAATAAATATCGACAAAGATTGGTTAATTATGTACCTAGTGCCCAGCGTGGCATCTTTTCCTGATTTAAAATTGAATTAAGCAACGGCTATAATACGCTTCCCCGTGGGTTTATACTGTAGTTTAATCAGAATCATAATAGTTTATTCGCTCATCACAGGTAAAAAAGATGAAAATATAGTATTAAATAAATGTCTTCTTTCTTTCTTTCAAAGCCATGATGTGCCTTTTTTCGTACGAATTCAAAGCTTTTACCTACCATGTCAAATTTAAAAATAATAAATATAAATGTCATTTCAGAAAAAAATATACAATAGAAATAAAATTAAAATTAAATTAAGATAGTATCATTAAGATAATCGTCTACAGTATAATAACATTTATCCAGTAAGAATCTATAAAGTAAATATTTAAATTTAGAGGAGGTTTCAGACTTTCATGTTTCTGGCAATTTATTATTTATTTTAGCTTTGGGTCGATTGTTATTACGCATTTTCTCATCAACGCCGTCTTGCTTCTATTTGCTTGGGCGAAGATTCAAATTATCTGTTTGTTTATACTGTTTGAAGAAACGTGGATTCGTTTTTACAAAGATACGAAACTCAAGTATACTATAAACTAGGGAACCTTAATAAGTTTAGCCACTGAAAAATAGGTTTGTAACTTTGCTGAGGATTTAGTCCAACAGTGGCTCTTATGCATCTCTTTTGGGATCAAAATAGTGTGACCCGATAAGAGGAGTTTCCCCAAAAAATTACACCGTACCGCAGGATCGATGGCACAATTCCATGATATGCTGTTAGCACTGTCTTGCGGTCATTAGTTTTCGCTAGTCTGTAGAGTGCATAGGAAAAACGACACAATTGTTTACAAATTTCTGCAGAGTGAGATTTTCACGACATATTGCTGTCCAAATAGATTCCTAAAAAATTAGTAACATGTATACTTTCTGCACTATTGCCCTCATATTTAACATCTAGTGTAGGAACTGTTTTCCGTAATCTAAATTAGATTAATTTGGTATTTTCTAAATTTACTTTTAAATTGTTACGATTTTACCAGTGAATAATATGTCTATAAGATATGTATCAACTTCGTGTTCATAGTTGTTATTGTTACTCATTTCTATAAATATAGTACTGTCATCAGCATATAGTATCATTGGATATTAACTGGATTTAGTTATGTCGTTGATATATACTAAAAATAATAAAGGCCATAATATGCTACCTAAATAAGTTAATAAAAATAAGCGTCAAAGTTTGCACTTTAGAGATGCATCATCGTTTCCTTGCCGTTATCCCATTTACTTGGGGTCGACGCAGCATTTTTTTTCTTCCATACTCCACTGTCACCCGTCATCTCGTCACTCACTTCCAGCCTCTTCATATCGTCTCTCACTTCTTTTCCACCTTTTCTTTGGCCTAATTAGTTACTTCCATTCCTCCACATTCATACCTAATACGATTGACGACCATTTAGCCAATAGTGGTACGCGGCCTTAGAAGCAGAAGGTCCTGGGTTCGAATCCGTAAGGGCAAGAATTTGTGTGATGAGCATGAATATTTGTTTCTAAGTCTATGTGTTATATTTATGTATATCGTCGTGTAGTAACTATAACACAAGCCTTATTGAGCTTATTATAGCGCTAGTTTGATTTGTGTAAGATTGTCCCCTAATATTTATTTATTTATTTAATACTATCTTGGTTACACAACTTTCATTCCTGCGCATTACATGCCCAAACCACGCAAGGTAATTGGATTTAAATTAATCGATGATAGGATAAAGGCTACTTTCAGGCGTCCTCTAATAATTAATCATGTTTTTTTATCACACACGCTAAAGGGCTTCATAACGAACACAAGCAGGGCTACAATAGCCTATATTGCTACAATGGGCGTAATGTTTTTTTCTTAAATTGTATCTGTCATTCATGCGTCGGTTGCAAAGCAAGCCGGTTTTAACTCAAATACGAAGTATGAAAACCTATTTAAATATAAACGTTAACATATGAACACAGATGAAACATATTTAACTGAATTATTTAAAGATATAAAAATGAATATTATCAATTTTGTGTCTCTGTAAGGTCGAGAGCGAGCAGTCGAGCACTTTTGTACTTTATTTGAATGACGTTAAGGTCCAAAAGTGCTAAACATTTCATAGTGCTAAAAATTTGCTGCACTGTACAATACTTTTAAAAGTGATTTTAAACCGTGCGCGGCTGTATACCGAAGAGCTTTACGTCAAATTCAACTAAAATGACCTTATAAATAATTTTTATTGCGATTAGTATTATTTTCTGTGACGAAATAACATTGTGTGCGACACGTTCTGTAGGAATATTACGAGTACGGCAAAAATATCTTACCGTACTTGTGGCACGATGTAGTTACTATTTACTATACCTAATAAAAAAATACCTGACAAGTGCGAGTCTGTCTCGCGCACCGAGGCTTCCGTACAAACTTTTATACACTATACATTCACGACCCTGCTTTATTTTGAAAAAACCTTAGCAAGGAAAAAAGATAAACGCAAAAGTATTCAATTAAAATAATAATTCACAAATAGTTTTTGAAGCATAAAAAAATATCATCATCATCATCATCCTGGCCGATTTCGACCACGGCGACTGGAAAAAGAGAAGAGTTCTGGCTAACTGGAGCGTCGTTCGTGAGCTCTCAGGTGACTGACGTAGCCTATCTTTGCAAAAAATATACATTAGATAAAAAAAACCTAACTCATCTTTCTTACTAAAGTAATCGTTATATTCTAAGATTTTATTTTAGCTAAGGAGTGCGGCGGGGGGATAGAGGTCTCGTTATACTTTTCCTGTAATATTTACGTTAATATTCAAATAATCATACATTCATATTATTTTCAAATTTTTACCTTGGTTAACTTCGGATAATGGGTGGCGGGGTGGTATTTTTTTCATCAGTTTCCTTTATGAATCAAAATTTTACCAATGTTAGAAAAAAATGTTTTATATTGTGCAATTCAAGCCTTTCATATGATACCCCATTAGACCTACTAACTAATAGACTTTGAATTTTTGCCCCCTCTCATCCATCCTTTTTTATAGAAACTAATAATAGGTATATATCTTTTGATTTTTCATTTTCCATACACATGGTATTAGCTTTGTTTACATTATTCTAAATTTCATTTGGATATCATTAGCAGTTCCTGAGATATTTAACTTTGGGACAAACAGACAGACGGACGGAGTCGCACCAAATTAATAAGGGTTCCGTTTGTACCTTTTTGGTCCGGAACCCTAAAAAATGGTGTGTGAGACACGGGCGGCAAGGATATCACAAACTCCGGTAATTCAAGCTTCGTCTTCCTAATAATATTCCTTAACGTCAAGGTATTATAAATGTATAATACTTTGTATTTTATAATGGTATAAGGTCAAAAAGTTTTATAGTTATCGCTAGAGAACCATCATCTTAAATAAGAAGACATCTCATCGAACAACTTTCCATAAATAATAGGTACGTTCTGGGCCCTATTTAATAAACATTACAATCTTACAATTTTGTATAAAAGTGACATATTTGTTAAGTTTTAGTTAGTGAAACTTAACAAATATGTCACTTTTTTACAAAATTGTAGGATTGTAATGTTTATTTAATAGGGCCCTGGTGTTCGCGTCTTTTTCGCGGTTCGAATCACAACAGGCCTCTTTTTAACTGATAATTTATTACGAAACGGCGGGGTTGAATCTACAAACCAATTATTCCTATGCTTATCCTCATATTTGCTAATCTGTCAAATTATTTCAATGTAATTTTTCTCGGATGGCGCATAAATAAAACGTAATCAATCTCTGCAGAAAATAAATGTCTATTATCAAAAGCTACATAAATCCAAACGTTTATTCTTCGAAGCGAGACTTACTAAGGCTAATCTCATGGGCAATTTAACACGAATCACTCGAAAAATATTTTATTGCCGGACCTCGTGTACGTACGGTTTTAAAATCTGCTCATCAACATAATGCATGCGTATTTTAAAGAAATAATTTCAAAGTGTTTTAGTTGATCGTGGGTTCCCGCAATCGTGAAGGGAGCCCGCGTGCACACTTTCGATCTCGTATTGAAATTTACACGAAAGGTGGTAATTTTCCGCCTGCACGATGACATTAATAGCACCGAGTCTTGTCGGTAAACAGTATTTTTTGTATGAAACTGTTTCACATTCGGACGATCTTGAAGGTACGAAATTCTCAACCCTCGGCTTAGTTTCACTCGTGTCTTGTTTAACTTGACCTCGAAATCCATATAATATACGGGTGGGCCCTGTAACAGGAGCAAAAAAATAAACGGTACATTATTAAGCTTCTAAGAAATTAACTCCAAGTGATTTTAATTAAAAAAAAATTGAAATATTTTTTCTTCAAAATAAATTTACTTGTACTATTTTACTCTTATAGTTGTGATATAAGTAGGTACCTTTTCATTTTTAAAAATTAAAAAAATATATATATCAAAAAAAAATATTTTGAAAACAAAAATGCAAAACTATTATGACTCACTACATGATGTTACCTCATAATCTGCATTGACTACTGTGCTCGGTCATAACTTTAGATCAAAATTTCTTCGAATTAAAAAAAAATACTAGGAAGCCTCCTTTTAAATATTTGCTCCTGATACAGGGCCCAGCCTGTATAACTAATGGGCTTGTCTGTAAGACTTATACTGGTTCCCCTGAGGCGAGTTGTCGGTAGTTGTGAATACCAGGGCAATTCTTACGAGCTCCCCTCGCTCCGTTTTGCATGTTTAACGTGATGTGCAGGTGCCCGTATCGCAAGCATCTATGTTTATACATACATATATTGTTATAAGTATAGCGGTCGATAGCAAAAAGTAATCGTGTTTGCTTCCATCTAACAAATGTCTTAAAAGCGTCATTAAATGCAAATAAATTTCAAAGCTGCTACTTGAACCTTATCTTAGAAGATAGGTCAACCTGTACTCCTTAATAGGTAATTAATTAACAAGGTACTATTTCTAGCAACAATCACTAAAAACACATTGCAACTTTATAGTTAGAAACTGAAAGGAAAACACGGCATGATAAAACGTAGATAATTATTCTTCTTATTTTTTCTTGAGCAGAAGCACAAGTTAATCGGATATTGTAACTGGGAGACCTATTTGTGCATAATTAGTCACTATTTCAATAATTTCGATTGCATTGTAATTGGGTACTTTCCTGGGTAAAAAAATATATAAATATTTTATATTTAGTCCGTCAGTTAGATTATAAAAAAAAATATAGGACACGTTTTTATTTTTGTCAATTAAACAAAAAATTACGAAGATATAGCCTGTCATGCTAAAAAGTATACAATAATGTGACGTCACGCGGAACTTTAACAGGCTATTTTTTCATATTTTTTTGTTTCATCAACCGATTAAAAAATACGTGTCCAATATTTTTTGATAATCTAACTGACGCTGACGGATTGAATCGTTTTTTTTAGGAAAGTAGCCAATTGAAACTTAGTTTACGATTACTATCACAATTATCATTTCTATATTTGTCATGACCTGTGTCTTATCTAAGTTCGTTACCAATCCACATTGTATGAAGCATTTGTATGAACTTGTTAAACACACTAACTCCCGAGATAAGCGCGAACTAAACAGGTGAAATAAAGTCATAAAAAAGTGGTCAATAAATAGGAGCGACGACTGCAGCCAACGTGGAGTCAATACATTCTAATCAGTGATTTATTACCCCTAATCCTCAGCTCAGCACAAATAAGCTATCTTGTCGGCTTAATGTTGTATCAGCTCAGGCGTGAAACTCCCGCGCACCACTAAGTGGTCCTTCCAGTTTCCACTCGAAATATTTTAATAAGGCCTCACTGCTCACGCACCCAAATAAAGACACACACACGCACGCACGATCGATACTACACTAAAACATCCACCCGTTCGAGTTACTTTATTTATAATAGTAGCGACACCAAGATTCTACATTTCGCTCTAAACGGTGTTAATTTATTGACCGTGGGCAGATAATATCACTTTTTTTTTCTTCCATTATTAAAGCGATTACACGAGAAATTATACGTCGATGTCCAGTCCTTGGAGCCCGATTAAAGAGTGAACCGACTCAAACTAGACCTTATGTCATGTTATTTGAAGCGGTTTTCGCTTGTTCTATGTGCAAAGACATTCTTCGACAGAATCGTCTTGTAGAGTCACTAATAAAAAGTGTAAAGTTATGGACAAGTTATGCCACTTGCATTAATTTCGATGCTTAACCTGATAAACAAATTATAGTGTATTAAGTTAATAGCTTAATTTATAATTGAATATTTTACGATGCATACTTATAATATATGTAGCCGCATTGTTATCACCCGGTTTAACATAATTATCTGTCGCCTTTAAGACAAATTAGGCAAGATACCTTTTTGCACCTCTTACATATGGTCCAACAAATAACGTTTTTGGGTCCATTACGCTAATAAGGCGAAGTCGCTTAATTTTGCACATAAATAAGTTTATAGCTTAATAAAGTTACAGTAAGTTTTACTAATAACAATAAACATATTATTCGTTTTCTTATTTAATTGTTAGTAAAGAACTAACTAAGTATGACTGCATAAAACAGGCGTGTGACAAGATTAAAAGTTTGAACATAAGTCGTATATCCTTGCGTAAAATCAAACGAGCGATACGAAAATATAAACTATCAACTTTATCTTTAAAAAATAACAGTTAACATATATATGAGGTGTGCAATAAAGAGTATTTGTATTGTATTGTATATGTCCTAACACGCATTCGAAAAATGCTGGGGTAATTGCATGCAAAACATCAAACCGTTGAATATTTTTATCCACAATTTTCCGCAAAGTTACCTTTGAAATCATATTTTATGAGGTGATTCCAAGATTGAAGGGCTTATAGTGTCGAAGCTTGTCATCACGGAATAACGGAGAGCTTTATAATGCAGCGAATGCACACCGATGCATGAGCGGCATAATATCTTAACCGACATAACATCGTTCATGATTTTTTATTCAAGCAACGTAGAGACTATAAGTTTTATGAAGTGTCCTTGTGATTCAAATCTCCCAATCAATATTAACGTCAAGCGTAACACGTAGACTCCATCTTCAATCATCAAATTGCATCACCAATTTCATCGATTTGGGGGATGATTATATGGGCTATGGGCCTCATAGGAAGGCTCAAAGTCTCCCAAAGGGCAATGGAGAGGGCTATATTGGCAGTTTCTCTGCGTGATCGCATCAGAAATGAAGCTATCCACGCAGCAGAACCAAGGTAATCGATATAGCCCTCCGAATCGTTAAACTTAAGTGGCAGTGTACATTGCATGTAGAACCTATGGCCGTTGGGGCGGAAAGGTTCTCGAGTGTCGAGCACGTACCGGAAGGCGCGGCGTGGGTAGGCTCCCCACAAGGTGGACTGATGACCCGCTAAAGGTCGCGGGAGTCCGCCGGATGCGGGTGGCGCAGGACCGGTCAATTTGGCACCCTTTGGGGAAGGCCTATGTCCAGCAGTGGACGTCTTTCGGCTGATATGATAATGATGATGATGAAAGGATGATTAATGGGGTAAAGCGTATACTTAGTATATTTTAATCCAGTTTTTATTGCCAAATCTCATCGTAATCCATTTATCCGTTTTTCCGTGATTGAGAAAAAAGCATTCAAACTTTCACATTTTGGGTGATGCCCAAATTCTTAGTCAGCTTAAGTCACTTAATTAAATTTTCTATGAAAGTTACTTTGTTCATTTCTTCAGTTTGTAGGTATGGTTAACTACCGGCTTACCTGGCTAACTGGCCATGAATGTGGTCCTCCTATTTGTAATATTATTAGGATGATGTCGCTTAAGTCATTTCTGCCTTCAAGTTTCAACCGCCAGGGGGCTTTACCTGCCCATTGCATTAGTACAGTTCATAAACCTTTCATTGTCGCATAATGACCTGGATAATGACTGAGCAATGTAATCTGTGATCACAGAATTGTTTCCCCCGAGGCACCTTCATTACGGAAATGGACAAAAAAATTAATGCTTTTCCAACGAGACTCGTAGAGCAAGTCAGAGCTATAATTTTTGGTATGACTTACAAGATTTTTCTTGTCCAATCATATTCGTGAGTCTACATATATTGTACAGGGTGTGGCCCGTAATAGGAGGAATAAATTAAAAGGAGGCTTCCTTACAGCATCTGTAGTAACCCCTTTTGTACATTTCTTTTAAATTTTTTTTAACTCGGAGACAAATTGATGTAAAGTTATGACCTCCGAGTAATGTATCTTGGCACCACGAGATCATAGCACAGTAGTCAATGCAGATTTTGAGGTAACATCATGAAGTGAGTCATAATAGTTTTTGCATTCTTGTTTTTAAAATATATTTTTGTGATATTTTCAATTTTTTTAATTTTTTTTTTGTTTTTAAAATAAATAGTTACTTATATCACTCCAGAAGAGTAAAAAAGTACACTAAAACTTAAGTTGGAAAAAAAAAACCAAAAGCTCACAAGCTTAATAATCTACCGTTTAATTTATTGCTCCTATTACGGGCCACACCCTGTATAATTTACGTTAGATATCTGGGCCATTTTGCGGAAAGTTGTACACTACCTATATTAATAGTTCTACAGTAATAATACCTAGGGCGGTGAATTCGTGAATGCCCCAGATCGCAGGTGTTTGTGCGCCCACAAACACCTGCGATCTGGGGCTTTACGAATTACCGCCCGTGGGTTGTCTAAAGTTTTACGACTTGCCTTGAGCAGGAAGTGAGATTTTCTTCTCGCGTAGCGGGCAGAAAATTCCACTTACGGCCTAGAGTGACGTAAACATGTTTACATTTTATCGATGGATAAAAAAAGAAACAATTTTTCCTTCTATTTTCTTTGTTGTTTTGTCCCGTAGGAAGCAGTTTCGTGAACTGAATGATCTATTTCAGAAGTCCTCACCATTTTGTGAAGTCAAAGACTAAGATGGGTTTAAAAAAAAAGTATACATTAACTTTTTTTTTCAGAATTCTTTTTGTTTTTGGGTTTTTCTTACTCAGAATCGATGACACTATCGATCCTTAAACAAGAAAAAAATTGCCCCTGATTTTACTATATAATTTTTTTCTTCCAGTGCGTCACGACCATATAAATAAAAAAAGACAGCATACAAAAATGTGACGATCTGGAATGGAATATTTAAGGAACTTTTTTTCTTGTGAGGATCGCTAGTATCAACGATTCTGAGTAATAAAAACCCAAATAAATCGAATTCTGAAAAAAAAAGTACATGTACACTTTTTTTGAAAAACGCTCAGAATTTTGTTCCGTTGCGGGACGCATCTCACCTGAAACGTAATTCGCACCCTTAGAATGAAACCGACCGAACTCAAAAAAAAAATCAAAATGAGTTAGCAACACATCTTGATGTAATATGTAATTTTGAGTCGATATGTGTTACTTTCTAAGGTTTCATTCTCAGGGTGCGATATGTACGAGTACTAATTTTAAAAGAGGAAGTGTATGTGACATTGTAGCTTTGTAAGTCTATAAGTTTGTATGTTTTGGGTAATCCCCGGAACTGCTTATCCAATTTCCAAAATTCTTTCATTTGCATGTAGAATGGACTTTCTTGATGGTTATAGGCTATATTTTGTCCCGCGGGTTTGCCTGCATTCTTAAACATTTTTTGTTTTATTTTAACATCATTACTACTAACTACTATTTTATTGCTTGCTTCGCTGGCGTTTTTAAGCCATTAGCGGGCCACGTGTAGAAGACCTCTGGTTTATAGCTTGCCTTACATAACTGCCCTTTAAGAGGAAATACGCGTGGTCCATACAAAAGCTGGCATTTAGTCCCCTATTGCCTCTGTCAGATGTTAAAGTATGTAAATAAATTTTCTAACATAGACTAACGAAAACATTTTTCTATGCCTTTTTGTTTAATTTAATTTTTTTTACACTAGACATCTTTAGGCGACAGTTAAGTTAGTGTATTTTTTGCGTTTTAGTTCTAGTGCATTACCAAAATTAATTTTAAAACGAAACATAGTGAAACTCTATATTACTTAACTATTAGATTTTTTTTGCATAGGTTTACAAATAAATGATTTGATTGATTGATTGACTAGAGCTGCTCGGAATTCAAGCTTATGTGTGGACCGCGCGTATTTCCTCTTAAAGGGCAACATGGCGCGCTGTATGGACCACGCGCCTGCCCGTATTTCATTTTGAGTTTTTTTTTTCTAGTTTTTATTCTAATTATAAACTTATGCTACTATATTTATTGCTTTGTTCTTCCTGAAGCCTTAATTAGGCTTATTTACAATAATCGGTTGCGACTTAATTATTTTAATATCTAGTATTATTTGATACTAATATTATTTCTCAGTGCCGGTGTAATGACAGTCTATGTTTACAGTATTACAGTATTTTACAGTATTTTTTTATCTAATGGTAGTTGGTTAAGTTACTGCAAGTAAAGTTAAACCTTTTCTTTCCAGTACCAGTGTCCCCGTCGTCATCAGGCGGTACCGGCGGCTCCGGCACCCCCCTCTACCCGCCGTCACACCCCCTCTCGTCGCTGCTATCGCAACAGCGGCTGCTGGAGCTGTCGCGCTTCGGCCTGCGACACTACGACATCGCGCACCATGTGCTGTCACAGCAAGGTGCTGTTACCAAGTTGCTTGGTAAGCACGTTCTCTAACTCGGGGGGTCTTGCGTTGCGCATTCCAATTGTATTTTAATGTGTTTCGTTGTGGTAGTTCAAGCGGCTGGCATACGGCGGCCGTGGGTTTGAATTCCGGCTCGTACCAATGAGTTTTCGGAGTACCATTAGCTTTTCCGTGAAGGCAAACATCGTGAGGAAGTGTGTGTGTGATAGCTAAGAAATTCAAAGAACATGCCCTGGGCCTGGGCCTATTGCCTATTTCCTCTCATCCATGAGTGGAGACCTGTGCCCAGCTGACGGATGCTCATAGGCTGTTGATGATGTGTTTCGCATGCTTGCTACGAGTATTAAGTCCGCCGAGCTAACGTGTTGGAACGAGCACGCGAAATTGATTGAAATCTAATTGGAATGTGAGATGTCTCCTAAATTGACTCCCTGGTAGACCTCACAATGCGACGCACACACAAGGCAAACTAAAATAAAATAATAAAACTGTCATCATATCAGCCGAAAGACGTCCACTGCTGGACATAGACCTGCCCCAAAGAGTGCCAAAGTGACCGGTCCTGCGCCACTCGCATCCAGTGGACTCCCGCGACCTTTACCCGGTCATCAGTCCACCTTGCCTACCCACGCCGTGCATTCCGGTACGTGGTTGCCACTCGAGAACCTTTCCGCCCCTACGGCCATCGGTTCTACGTGCAATGTCCGCAATAGTTTTTGGTACGGTTTGTACTGAAATTCTATGCAAAGTCCACCCGAAACCTTTGCTCTTGAGTATAGAACGGTTTACACCCATTGTACTAACAATAGTGAAGAATCAATCCATATTTTAGCCAGACTTGTGATTCGATAATCCTAACATCGTAGAGGAGCGTTAAAAATTCAGTTTCTCATATAAAGTAAATAAAGTTTGCAGGACATTTTCATACCAAGTTAAAGTTAAAATGCAGGGGGCTCATTTTATCTAATAGACAGAAAATAGATTGTTACACTCAATACGCTTGTTAGAGGAATCCTCTGAACGGTAAAATGTATATATATGGTGTGCGTTCGCAGGGTGAGATCTACCGTAGATATTTTGCTATTGATTATATATTATATAAGATGAAACCCGACCGCAGACAGCAGCAGCAGACGGCGTCGTGTCGCGGCGACACGACTGGTTTCTATGTATTTCTATGACGGCATTGCCCGGCGACGCGTCGCTAGCGACGAAAGGTATTTCATAGAAATACATAGAAACCAGTCGTGTTGCCGTGACACGTCGTCTTCTGCTGCTGCTGTCTGCGGTCGGGTTTCATCTTGTTCCTTTAGAAACTTTAATCCATTTTTGGTGCAGTTTTAACAGCGGTTCTTGCTTCTATGCAATCTGTTGTGATAACCTGTTAAATCTAATAATAGAAAATACCGAAATTACTACATACATGCCTTCTATATTTGAGGAGTTCCCTCAATCCCTCATGGTTTCCATCATCCAACTGAAGTTTTGATAACAATGAGACCAACCTGGAAGCATATACTTTCAAATAAAAAAAGAGTTGTACGAATCGGTTCATAAATGACGGAGTTCTAAGTTAACAAACATTAAAAAAAAATACAACCGAATTGAGAACCTCCCCCTTTTTTTGAAGTCGGTTAATAAAAATGAGTACAACATTAAATGAAACATGCAATTCTATCGGTTAATTGCATTGTCACAAGTGAAATCAGTAAATTATATACATTCTAGTAGTCTGTTTAATTTTTTTTTGTCAACAGCCAGTAACAATACGATAGGCATAAAACGCTCAAGTTTTATATTTTCTCATTCTAATACATAAAGATTTCAGACCTTACAGATCGGACCCACTCTACTTAGTTGCTACAAGCTCTGTAAATCGACAAAGATATTTTGAATCTCAAGTTGTGATAAATTTCATTGTTCTGGAGCACCCACGAATTAGAGGAAACGGGTATTTTGGCAATGAGTACCTAATGCATCATATGAGGCATACTTAGTAGATGATGTCAATGAAGACTCAATTCCATTAATATTATGTAAACTTTCTATTATTTCATTTAACGGTAAGGGTGAACGACCTGCAACGCTTCAGCGACTTGCACAGAACAAGTGCATGGTGACAATAACCATTCGTATTTTATTGCACTCGGTGTATAATAATAACACCACTACTTGCACTTGTGTGTGATGTTGTGTGGTGGTGAGTGAGGTCGCCAGAGCTTCCAACGATGCGCTGTGTTGAGAATAAGGGACCCACAAACCCACATTCGTCGCTAGCTATCAACACAACGTATCCTCAAATGAATGAAAAGTTGGCAACGTGCTTGTGATTCTTCTCGAGTTGCAAGCGCCCATAGATAGGCTACGGTGTCAGAAAAAATGATATCAGCCGAAAGACGTCCACTGCTGGACATAGGCCTTCCCCAGAGTGCCACAATGACTAGTCCTGCGCCACTCGTATCCAGCGGACTGCAGGGACCTTTACCAGGTCATCAGTCCACCTTGTGGGGGGCCTATACCCACGCATTAAAGATAGTAGTGAATCGAAATTGAGTAAGCCCAGCAGAGGGACTCAGAAGGCTAGTAACTCGTAACTCGTAAATAGTAAAACAACAAAAACCTGACCGTCAAAAACAAAAATTAAACACCAAAAGAATCTGATGTTACGAACACACTTCTATCATTCAGAAGCATGAAGATTCGAGGCAAGGCGTTAAAACATAACTGTCTTATCTGTCACATAAAATGACTTAGATAGAGCTAGGTTAATTACTAAGTTCCTAGACAGTTTTTGCGATATTTTGACTTAAATCCTCAAAATAATATTTTTTGATATTGGTTACCTTCAACTATTTCCGTAACTATTCAAGCAAATTGTCTTCACGGCTATCATATATCCAAAAGATACCTACGAGTTCACGGTAATTGATAACTGAATTTCTGCCTTCTGGCTTTGAGTTCCACTACAATTAGCGCATGTATTATTTATAGGGAGGTGGCCAGGCAGTCTTCGGCCATCTACCCATTGATTTATACAACCGCGCCTTAGACCCTCAGGGCCATCATTGCCCGCAACTAAGTTATTTGCAATAATTACCCCGCCCGCCTAGAATGATCAATACGTAGGTAACCGCCAACTTGCGTCTGATTGCAGAAGTTTATTAAATATTCAGTACTATGAAATCGTACTGAGACTACCTATCCATACAAATAAAAGATCAGACGGCAGTTGGTTTCTGAACCAGTGGAGAGCGAAGGTATGAAGGGAAATCCGAACTTTTTATTATTATATATTGCTATTACTATGAGTGTTTGTGCTGCTTCTAGTTTAATAAATCCTCACTCAAAAGTTTCATTGAATGATATCCAAGCCTAGTCATATGAAAATTAGGAGACAAGTGGTACTTTATAAACGTAAGAATAATTCTAACAGTTTATTGTCGAACATTGCCTTCCCTTGTGGCTCAGCAAAAGGAGGAAACACAAAGCTAGAGGAAGTTCTGTTGCTTTCATGTATAATTGTCGGCATTATCTTGTAACCCATTAGAATTTTAACAAATACCGTTACACATTCAAATATTATCTTCTTCACACTCAATGTGGCAAGTAGTTAATGCTTTTAAAATTTGGTTTTTACTCCGCGACACACTTTGTTTACAGCGCGTAATGGAATAAACGATAAATTTGCATTTTTACCTAAGCATTCAGAAATCGCAAAAACAACAAAACCGAGCTGTTCGCACGATAAGAACAACCGATTATTAAATAAATATAAATGATATGAAAACATTCATGACAAGTCCGCAATTTGTCGACAGAGCCCGGCCCGGGACTGTGGTTTGCCGTGTTCTAATAACATGGTTGCGGTAAAAATCTCAATCGCTATTAATCAACGATAAGGCATCGCCGGAGCCTGCCGCGACGAAAGCTGCCATTGACGAAAGCTTAGATCCTAATCGATTCATAAAACTTGCTGCGTGTTAATTATAAGCCACTGGGTTGCGTCCGCGCCGCCACCGCTCGTCTGCCCGCGGGCCTTCGCCCAATCCGCCGCGATCCCACTTCTGATGTGAGAACCATCTTATCGATGATCCTCTGTAGCAATTACCATTTATTTGATCGTTGCGTTTATCACTGCTGCTGTGCTTTACTTAATATATAGGTTCCTGTTAATAAATCGTCATTTAGCATTCGCCTCCAATCTAACACCTTTAATCGCGATTTATCTACGGCACGGTATCTCATTTCAAAATCGATTTCAACTGTAACAAAAAGACTTATCGCAATAAAATCAATCTGTTAAAATAACTTTTTGTTTGCGTCGTTGTCTATTATGCATTAATTTATTGCTTTTACGCGATTCCACGTTCGTAGCAAGTCGACAAAACAATTCGCTCAAACAAACCGTATGTTGTTTTCGCGTACAATTCGTTATGAATTGAAGACTAATTGTTGATACCTTGCAGGAAAAGAATTCAAGGGTAACATATAATTAAACCTGAGACATTGTGCATCGCTCCTAGTAATTTCAATGCTCGCGAACAAAGCAGAAATGTCAATTAGTGCTCAATAATGCTACGTTAGACTGCAAACGAAGCGTGGTTACAACGTTGTGTAGACACTAGTGCGCAGTCGTTTTAATTTGATGCATTTGATCTGCTCGCAGTGTCATTAGAACACATGCCCACTTTGTTTTTGTTTTAAACTCGTGTACGGGCTATTTGAGGCGAACTTGGGCGTGAATTAGTCACCTTGAAATAGTGTTTAACATTCATATTTATTTGTTTTGTTTATAAAACTGTACAAAAACGTGGTCTGTGTATACTTATATATTACTGTCACTTTCTTTCAATCGGCTAAAGAAAGAGCCAAAAACTTTTATCATGCTTAAACGACACGTTACATGTTAAATACAGTCCTTCAATTGTTGTTAGAACATTCACAATGCAATAAGGTCGAAAACTTCAGTTCAATAATAGTGGTGAAGTGTCAAGATAAGACAATTAAATGTCTTATCGAATGAACCCGTGAATTGATACCCTCTTTGCCAAAAGCTATCATTACGGTTTTCTAATTACGAAAAAAATGATTGAATACTGACATTTTCACGAAATATTATTTGCAAATAACAAATGTGGCTGGAGAGAAGACAGAGTCAAAAAGACAAGTGGAAAAAATCGGAAATGATCGTTTAACTCGTTCCGCCCGGTTGACGTCACTGAGCGGTTACCCCTAGACACGTGTAAACGTAAGTTGTCTATGGCAAACTTTATGACACTCCTTTAAAATATTAGCTCTAAATGTCTTCAGTGTGCTATACCTTATGTGGGTCCCAAATCAGAGTCCGTGACTGTACCATCTTACGCCCATGTTTAACAATGAAACTGTACTCATCCGTATTTTGCCATCAAGAAAGTCTATGATTAAAAAGTACAGACTAAGCAGTATTAGATGTGCTTAACTTAAGTATGGTTGCGTTACCTACATTCGAAGTGTCGTGTCAATCAATTTTCGCCCGTGGTGGTTTTGTAACGTCACGTGTCAGGTTCCCACGGAAGCCTGGCCTACGTTCCGCCCAGGGCTGTCATGTCCGTCCACTTAAGTATTTAACATACATGAAGCCTTAGCTCAAAACTATCTAGCCCAAACATTTTCTAAGCTGACGGCATGAAAATGGGCACGCATAAATTACGCTGCGTGGTCGATTCGGAATATTAAATTGCCGTTTGAATACAATGTTTAGGCTTAGCTTAGACGATAGACGGACGGAACGATCACATGTATTTTGCTACTCGATGATTACCAAACGTAATTGATTCGTAAAAGCTTGTTCCATTTGTAACTACTAAGTAAACGTAAGGATCGCAGTAAAGCATGTCATTATCTCAGTCCAATAAATACCTTAATGATTCGGATTCCACTTTGTTGAATAGATGCCCAAATATTAGAAGCCGAAATCACGATTGAAGTAATTTCACATTAAACCGGTCATTTTATTTGAAGTAAATTTGGTAGGAAGCTAATGATACCTACTCGGAAAGATTGTCCGCGGATCACCGCGGCGAGTAATGAAGCCGTATTTAGGTTTTGGTCCTATAATCAAAATTGAATTAGGTACCGGGGTTGACATTCTTACTTCGTGGACAAAGCCTTTTCTTTTTCTGCTCCAGTTCTCGACGTCAATTTGAATTTTTAATGGAGTCCACTGTCCATGGAATGTTATTTTTAGATAAAAACGGTTCTACTCGTACGGATCTATCAATTACATAACAGTAATAGTACGGCTGTTGCCATTATTAAGCATTTAGCGTTTGACACATACCAAACGACGGTCGCAGTGGTTCTACGCGTAATTGTAATTTATCAAAATTTACAATGGGCGGCAAAATTTTCAAGGCATTGTGAGTGAATGCTCCATTGAAAGACTATTACTAATTTATGTGGTAAAGCATGTGTGATATTTTACGATTGCTATAAATTAGACGTAACTTACCTGGATTTTAGACGAGCATAGTTATATTAAGACTTTTTGCCCTTTAGACATTGATTTGGCGACTGATTAATACCGGACATTAAAAGGTGTTAAAATGTGCATGCATTAACCTTTTTCTGTTAACGTATAAAACTGTCTCGTAAATAAAATCTCGTAAACATAGATGCACTTTGCGGTTTATTACTTAAACCGGCGCTAAAACTCTGAAGTTGCTAGAAAAAAAAAACACGTAACAATTAGGAATCAAACAGTGTGATAGTGAATGAATAATTGATACGATCAAAATTTTACCGAAATGGAAATATGAAATATATTTGAATGAGATTTAAAGGCAAGGTTTTAAAAACAGTTTATTGGTGAATGCCGATACCACAGGGAAACTGTATATAACATCTTACAACTGAAGTGAGACATCATAGAAAGTATAAGAGGAGATTCTGTCCAATTTCTAGATATGCTCTCTCGACTAGTCACGACTAAACAACGATTAATACATACATACATACATACATATAATCACGCCTCTTTCCCAAAGGGGTAGGCAGAGATCACGGATCTCCATTTGCTACGATCCTGACAAACCACTTTCGCTTCACTCACCTTCATAACATTTCTCATACATGCTCGTCGGTTTAGGGTACTTTTGACCTGGCCTTTTTGTAACATTTCTCCAATTTGATCAGAGAAAGTTCGCCTAGGTCTTCCCCTTCCAACTTGCCCGAACGATTAAGTGTGGTTCTTATCGAGAATTAGAAGAACGATGGCTCATTCTATATAATGACTGAATTTGCATTACAATAAGTTATTGCAAAAACATGGCCCGTGTACCCCAGCGCGTCACTATGACCCTGGTGCGATTGCTGCTCGTGGAATTATTCTAACTGGCGACGATTGTTTATAATAACACCTCGACACGAAACCACGATGCCGTCATTGCAACAGAATGCTCGATTTCCGCAAACGTGGCGGGCAAATGTTTAACTGCAATTGCACGGTTGCTTGATGATAAACAATTGCGTAACGTGGTTTCTGATACGAAAATACATGATTTACCGTTTTGATCAGAAAGAGTTAAAGTATCAATTCAAATTACAAGATAATAAGACATGAATTGATACCTACCTATACCTACAGTTGTATTAATGACGCACACCTTTAAATTATGAAGCATTCCATTAATATTTCAATAATACCGACGAACTACCTACTCATTGTTTCGTCTTTAAAATCAATAAAGTGTTCCATACACAAGTGGAATTAAGAGATTTTTCAAAAACCCCAACTGCTTTTTAGGGTTCCGTACCTCAAAAGGAAAAAACGGAACTCACGAGTGCAGTGATCCTATCAATGGGACAAGTGCGAGTTCAACTCGCGTGGTGAGGGTTCCTTAAAATATTGAGAATTTTCCCGTCACTATGAATACTCAAACTTTTTTTGATTTTCCTATAAGGAACTATTTTCTATATTTTTTAAAAATTTTAAGCATAGTAGTTTTGGAGATAAGGGGGGAAAGGTAAATTTTCGTCTTTTTTCTTAAATGACATCGAATCTGTTTTTGCTTAAATTATAAAAAAAACTGAGATGCTTACTACAACCCCTTTCATTTGATATGTCACGTCACACAATACAGTTTGCGAAACTTTTTTTTTAATTTTCCAGTTTACCCCCCAAAAGTGGCCCCCTAGTTCACTATTCATTAATTTACTTTATGCGTCCATCTCTGGGTCTCCAATTTATATACCTATGTTTACCAAAATTCAACTTAATCGGCCCAGTAGTTTTGGAGCAAATCGGCTGTGACAGACGGACAGACAGACGCACGAGTGATCCTATAAGGGTTCCGTTTTTTTCCTTTTGAGCTACGGAACCCTAAAAATGCAAGCATATGTATAAAAGCGCACCATTTTAGCCTACAAGCACGGAGGGTAAGCTATAAAAAGCAATCAATCAACGAATCAGGCATCGTTAACGCTCGATGAATTTAGTTGGACAAACCAGGGCACAGCCACTTGGCTGAAATATTTTGATCTATTAGCGACGTGACGCGGCAGAAACCTCTAGCGCCGGCTAAGGAGCCACTTTTTAATACAAATTTAATTACCACAATTCGGGGCCTTTCTGTCACTCACAATGATCTTGTCCTTTATGGCGGTGCCGTGTAATGACTTGGGGCGCCCATAAACGACTCTTGTGTGGAAATTTATTAAGCTCCTTGGGAGTGTATTGTGCCCTTTAAGACTCTCACTTCCTTACCGGTGCGGTGATGATTAATTGTTCGTCTTTGTTTGGCAGCAAAAAGGCTTTTAAGTCGATAATAACCACAGTGTTTTGTTTTGACACCTCGTTAATGTGTTGTTTTATGGGTGTAAGTACGCAATGATATCCATTAAGCGGTGGTATGGTTTCGATTATGCAAGCAATATGCTGGGTATTAATTAGTGAGTAAAAAAATAGCATGTTTATAATGGGGTATTGGTAAACGAGAGAAGTCAGTCGAGGTCTGTCATTTCGCTCACCATGGGGCTAAAAATGTTGATGCTATAAAAATTACATGCAGTCAATTCAAGACGCAATTTAATGTTTTTGTTTCCTTATACGGCATCTTTAGAAGAATGGAATCTAATTGTACTTTCTTTTACTGTAAAATAATATGAATAATCATGTTCGTAGTGGTTTTATATGAAAACTAGCTTTTGCCTGCGGCTTCGCCCGCGTACTAAAAGTAATTTTAACCGTCTACAAAAAAGGTGCATCTCAGTTTGACCAAGCAATATCAAATTCTAATACTAAAGCGATGGTACTACTTTACTACCGAGTAGTAAAAATATTGTTTTATCTACCTATATGTTTATATTCGTAACTAATAATAAAGAGGTAATGTCAGTGAAACGTAAGTTAATACATTCGAATGTAGGTGTAAAGGTATTCACTAGTATATGCTACGATATAGACATATGCTATATTTTCTCCAGCGCCTTTGTAATACGCAAATCAGTGCGGGCAGCTAGCAAATAATAATTGCATTATAATACTTCTACATCGTTCATATCTAAACATTACGCTTAACTCTTTTCTCGATAATCTTTCTAAATTCCTGTTCATGATAACTTAATACTCGCTTATTTGCAAGTGCCAGTTGTACTGTCTATTACAGTAGGTAATTATGATAAGCGCAAGACTGAACGCACGCGCACGCATTTCATGCAAATAATAGACATTTAGCTAGTTTCAGGCCAGTATTCGAAACGCGTTAAAATAAGTGATACTTGTATTTATGGTTGTTATATTTATCGCATTGTTATACCTGACCCTCAGAACAGAGGCTAGATGGACATACAGGCGTTTTAACTCGTAAGTCTAGTAATAAGTAATAGTGTCTATCATCATCATCATCATATCAGCCGAAAGACGTCCACTGCTGGACACAGGCCTCCCCCAAAGAGTAATAGTGTCTATGTGTGTATCTAATATAAGGCTATGTTACTCCTAAAAAAGACAGTTCATCTACGACATTGGTTGTTCTCACTTGACTTCAACTCTCATCCCTAAATGGCGATCCTGCCAGGATCGCCATGTAGGAACGAGAGTTCAAACATAATTTAAATGTAAACCCGTCGAATTTGGCCTCATTAGACCTCGATCCTTTGTCAACGACTCCTTTCTTCCTTTGTAGTTTTAAGATTGTATAAAAGTACAATTGGAATATAAATAAAGCTGGTACTAATCAATTTACATCAGATGGAAACATATTAAATAGAGGAGGTACTTCTCTGTTAGTGTCTGTTTTTTTTCCATTCCTGAACATGCCAAATTAGTTAATTTTTATGTCACAGGTACTCGTACGTATCTACTCTATTATCGATATAATTTAAAGCATTTTTATTTTTAGGAATAGTGGTGTAATTATTGTCACCTTCAATTTCACTAAGTAATGTCTGGTAGCTGTTGGGAACAAAAACAGTAGGCACCTGTGACAGAGATTGGAAAGAGTCATTGATATAATTAGGGCATAGCGGACTGCCATCCGCTCAAATTAGGAGCAGCCCATCAGTCTGGAGAAGTTCCTCTACCTTACAGAAGAAGACCACAGCCATAATTACAGAGCAGTCTGTAATTATGTGGTGGTGAGTAAGGTAGTGGTGCTCGTCAACACAGTGAATCATCAAACCAACAAAGCGCCTCTTCTGGTGTCGCGACCGCTTTCCATAGACCGCAAGCTTGTTTGCCACCATCGGGGTGTGAAAAAGTAACTATTGTAAAGTAAATAACTACAAAAGTATCTTGACAATTGTCACCCAAAAATGACAATTCGTCATCCATTTCTGGGTCGACGAGTAGAAATAGTCTCTTTACAGCATCGTCATTTATCGGCCCAGCAATGTACGTCGAATTGTCGTTGTCAGGAGTGTCAGGACAATTGTCAATTCGTTGAAATAGGGGTATATCGACAGCGATATCGCAATAATCCGACTGTACATGAATGGAATAGAGGTGCCTCACACGATTCGCCTCTGTCTAGGCAGTGCATAATTGCCCTCGGTCATGCGATTACGTTCCTGGCCGATTTAATTATCGCGAAATGATCAGTGTGCCGGCCTACCGCAATTTACCTATCAATCAACGGAGGTTGTTGGCTGCGGGTGGCGATGGCTTTCAGAACTGCCCTGGTATTCACTACCCTATGATGTTATTCTACACTTCACCTTACATCTCTTCAGGCTAACCAGTGTAGTCAGATCTGCGATCACGCTCTTTTATTACAAATCCCGGCCTCAAGGAAAACTAGGGGTGAGCGGCGAGGTGAAACTAGTTGTGAATAGCATTGGTATTGACAACCCTTATAGATTCGCCTCAGACGAACAAATATGTAGACGATTTAGGTGCGTTTTAGGGAAGCCGAAGAGGATTTAATTTAAACTGCATGCAATCGGTGGTAATTCTAACAATTTTCAAGCCAGTATGAAACGTCGCGTCTTAGTTACTTTATACATTATTCATAAACTAAGTTAGCCTATGATTTATTGAAAACACGAATTTTAACGCCATTTCAAATACTTAGGACATGTACATGGATTAGATCTGTTGCACACGGCGATTTTTTGCAGTACTAAGGGTAGGTTACTTTACCTACTATACCCGGTGATCTATGGCTGGTGTCGCGATACATTTGCATTCGTGAAACTTGCGGTGCGTTTGTATCGGTGCAAAATGTCGCCTTGTCTGATTGAGCCCTTTAATACTCTCACTTCCTTTCCTTACCGGTACGGTGATGATTAATTGTACGTGATAGAAAAAACAGCACCCTTTTTTGTTGCTTGCTTTTTTTTAATTGCTCACAAGCTTAAAAATCTACCGTTTATTTTTTTGCTCGTGTTACAGGGCCCACACTGTATATTATAAATTATCCAATTATTTTTAGTGTTTGCCACCATCGGCGTTTAAAATAACAAAAAAATTATATCGTACAATACCTTAGACATATTTTGTTATCGGTATAAGAAATCATTAACCTTATTTATTTACCTAACAGCCGATATAAACTTTTGTTGAATAATTAACTAAATTGTTTCACATTTGTGATTTGCATAGTAATGAAGTTATGAATAAATTACAGGCTAAACTTTACTGGAATAATTACCCAAATACGTTCTCCCTATTTAACTTTTCATTGCACGCGATTTTAATACTTTATTTAGTCCATAACAGCACCTTAACATGACCCCGACGTAAGCCACTTCCACCGTTTCTAAGATTTGTAAGAACTGTATTTATTATAGTATCGACGTGTAGTTACAAAGGTTCTCGTACTTTAAACATTATGGTTATGCGTTTAAATAAATGTAATTGCGGCAGCGCAAGCACTTATGGTGTTAACTTGGCGCGTTGTTTTTTGCCGCGCGATCCCATTTTTGGTCGTAAGCTTTAGTTTTATCAAGACATAAAGACCCGTATGAATTTATCGTGAATGGCGTTGACAAAAATGTGAATATAAATAATGCGATGAATTATTCAGCGTGTATCGGTATGTTGGGCAGCGCGGCGCAGGCGCAAGGGCGAGTAAAAACGCAGTGCTAGCGCCCGCCCGGCCAGAATGCCTCGCCAGCGTTTTTACCTAATTGTTCTGGAGCACGCACTCATCCATTATCTAACTGATTTAGGCGTTGTTATTTTTTACCTAGCTCTCCATATCATAACGCAATCGTTGCGTCCTGAATTTTGAACAAGCCAAACAATTGGATTTTCTAAATTTAATATCACAATTCTCGTTTTTGCCAGCCCTAAACGGGATCAAATATTTTTAATGCACAGCGCTAATACATTATCGGGTGTTAATATCACACCAACAGATTTCTTTTCACTCCCGACTGAGGAATTTAAAAAGCCTTAATTAATTCATTAATCGCATTGTATTCAATTTGTTAAGGTGCTTTTGGAGTCTGATTTTTGTTGGCAGTGTTCGTTTAACATAAATGATTAAAATATGTACGGTTTATGTACCTAATTAACCAACGTTGATTAATAGAAATGAGTTTAGCTTTTTCCTAACTAACAAAACGTTCTTCGGAACGATTATTTTTATAATTGATCTACAAATGAATGACGACAAACCATAAAATAAGAATTCACGTGCACTCGCCCCATGTGAATGATTCTGTAATTAAAATTAATTTGATGGTTAGTTGTTATTCCACGACACACCGCAATGCTCGATTATCCCTGTTTTTAACTACCCGCGACCACCTTCCTTTTCAAAAGTATAGTGCAAATATTCTTGTCACCAGTGAACTGCATTTTGGGCTGTATGTCCTTGCAATACGGCGGTGTTGTGTGCATTCGTTCGTGTTTGTAATTGAGTAGAATGGCTGCGTTGCCGCGAGCCGCGTTGACTCACGTATGGTGCTCAATGCAATTGCTTCTATCTGTACCGTGTTGCTATTTTCGGTATTTTCATTTCTGCAACGCTGGTTTTTCTCCAATCGGGTACAGGTGACGGTGTTCAATGAATCGATTAAATGCCGCCATTTAATTGTAATCTCCTTCTGAAATCAATATTGTATAAGACCATTGCCGTGCATGCAAGACGTTGGTATTGCAAAGAGAATGATTCTTAATTTGTCGAATAAAACTGAACGACTACACGAGCAATTAAAGTAGGTATAGGTAAAAAACTTAAGAAGATGACCTGTTGTATGAGTAATGTGTACGAATAGACATTACATATACACTCAAGAGCAAAAGTTTCGGGTCGGTGAAATACCGTCACATTTCCTAAAATAGTGCAGGTTGTACAGTTTTTTTAATCCTGTCATGATCTTTTTTTAATTTTATATACAGGGTGAGCAATCCAAATGGGTCAGTATGGCGGTTTTGGAAACCATAACAGATAGCGAAATCTTGGCTTAGGAACCATGACGTTGATTTTAGTAAAAAGAAAAACTGCATTCATATACTTACAAAAATACGTGTACCTACTCGGCCCAGGAATCGAACCTGGACTTTTTGAAAAATTAAATTTCGTTATTTTCCTTTGAATATCGGTTATGTAGCTCTTAAATAGTAAATGTTACTAAGAAACATGATATCTAAAACTAATAAAATGCATTGTTTTTAAACAACGAAATTTAATTTTTCAAAAAGTCCAGGTTCGATTCCTGGGCCGAGTACACGTATTTTTGTAAGTATATGAATGCAGTTTTTCTTTTTACTAAAATCAACGTCATGGTTCCTAAGCCAAGATTTCGCTATCTGTTATGGTTTCCAAAACCGCCATACTGACCCATTTGGATTGCTCACCATGTATAAACTGCAAAACTAACAGTTAAAAAATAACATTACCAGGTTTAAATATGACTAGTAAAAACCCATGAAAAAAACAGCGATAACGAAGCGAGATATCGCAAAAAAGGATGTTAATATTTTTATGATAGGATCCCGAAAATTGCTAATACATTTGGGTATTACGAAGAATAGCATATTGTGTAAATAAGACTAGTGTGAAATATAAAAAAAAAACCTATTGATGTTATTTAATTTAGGGTGACCCGAAACTTCTGCTCTTGAGTGTATAAATCGTGCAGCACAAACAAAACAAATGCCTATTCGAACACGTCACATCGTACAACAGGTTATCTTCTTAAGTTTTTTACCTATACCTTTGCTATAATTCTGCCTTTTTCTTACAAAACATAAAAATACATTCACTTGTACCTATTATTTTATCTTAAATAAAGACTGTTTATATACTAATAATACAAAGAACGAGCAAAAAAAACTTATTGTATTCTTTTCAGATAACTAAATGAACTTGTTCGCAATAAGGATTGTGCATGTTTTTTTAAATTTTTATTTTGGTATTGAATAAATTTATTACGTTAAATACAGTATATATATATAAAATATTATCATAGGGGGATTTAATGTTCTATGATGGGTATTCCGCAGCCGTCTTCGCATCCAAATCTTTCTATTCTTCTTCTCGTTCCTCTAATTCTCATAGAGACCGCTCTGATGATTGATATTTGTATTTTTACTTTGATCCAGCTTGTGTATGTAGGCATATTTGACGTGTGTTTGTTTGTCTAGGAACCCTTCGACCGCCGGGCCTCATCGGGGGCAGCAAGCCGAAGGTGGCCACGCCGGCCGTGGTCTCCAAGATAGAGCAATACAAACGGGAGAACCCCACTATCTTCGCGTGGGAGATTCGGGAGCGGCTCATCTCTGAAGGTAAATAATATACAATACTTACAATACAAATACTCTTTATTGCACACCTCGCACAGATAGAGCAGTTATAGGGATACTGGGAGACAGTAGAGTAAAACAACAGGCGGTTTTATCGCTAAAAAGCTATCTCTTCCAGACAACCTTTGGGTAGTGGAGAAAAGAATAGTAAAACTAAACTCATATACAGGGTGTGGCCTGTAATAGGAGCAATAAATTAAACGGTATATTATTAAACTTGTGAGAAATTGTTTCTAAGTGGTTTTAATTGAAAAAAAAAATCTTTTTTTGTGGTTTTCTTTTCTTCAACTTAAGTTTACGTGTACTTTTTTACTCTTCTGGAGTGATATAAGTAACTTTTTATTTTAAAAACAAAAAAAATGAAAAAAAAATTCAAAAATTACAAAATATATTTTGAAAACAAAAATGCAAAAACTATTATGACTCACTACACGATGTTACCTCAAAATCTGCATTGACTACTGTGCTATGATCTCGTGGTGCCAAGATAGCTACCAAGGCATTCCTCGTATAGAGTTACACGTGTAGTCATCACCATAGTAGGTATATAATCGTGCCGTCGTTGCGCCGGTGTTTCACCTAATGGCCACAGCGCTGGCCCTGCCAGCATTACCCTGATTTTTGTTTTTCATGTATTTTGTCACGAATCAACATTTTTGTTTCTTTCTTTGTTTTCATTTTTTTATGTACCTGAAGTATGGTTATATTTTATAAGATATTTCTAATTTAAGAGAACGACACAGGTACTCTTACATATTAAGGCAGTTTTTGAATCAGATGGAACATACAAAGTTGAAATTTTTACTTTGTAAAGTGAATAAACGTCCATATTTCTCATTCGCTGACATCAACGAAGAAAAGATATCAACGCGCAGTGATTAAACTAATGGTCCCATCTAGCGAATGCAATCTCGATCTCGTGAGAATGCGAGATTGAACTTTCCATATAAAACACAGCATGACAAAAGTTTCGTCTGACTGACAAATTAAAACTCACAATTATTTAATTAAAATTTTGTTACTTTTAAATACATTAAAACCTCATCCTTCTAATATTATAAATGCGAAAGTTTGGATGTTTAGATGTTTGGATATTTTTTACTCAATCACGCTTAAACGGTTAACCGATATGGATAAAATTTTGCACGAAGATAGTTTATAGCCTGGATTAAAGTATAGGATAGTTTTTATCCCGGGTCTACGCAGACGAAGTCGCGGGCGGAAGCTAGTGGTAAATAAACAATATTAAAAAATTTGTCTTTGTATTGTATTTTGAAACAAAACGGACATTATAAACCACTACCTACATACACCTTTTATATTTATTTCACATTTTGAT
The DNA here is from genome assembly GCA_932294315.1 of Epinotia nisella. Lineage (NCBI taxonomy): Eukaryota > Metazoa > Arthropoda > Insecta > Lepidoptera > Tortricidae > Epinotia > Epinotia nisella. Next base: position 21,274,702 of record OW028678.1, on the reverse strand, counting down.
AATAATTAAATAGTATTTATAGCATTTGTACAATTTTTTTGCAATCCACTCCCAAGCTCGCGAGATTGCATTCCCTAGTCTCTTCCCAAGCCCTGACTTTTAAAGGCTAAATACCTACTAGTCATATAAATTAAGTATCGGTATTTCGTTTATTATTGTATTTTAGTATTTTTACCGATAAATCAAATATTTCAGCGCCATTATCCAAATAATACTATTAAACCCGACTATCGTGTGCCAACGCCGTAGGCACTTTCCGCTACATACGGGGACAACCACGGGATCGGCTACGAGCGTAGCGCGTAGCGATTCTCGGCAGCGAATGTGTTAATAGTTATCAAATAAATGTCTCAGATGTTTCATAATCAGACATAGAAGTTTTTGTGGCAAAGACGTTTATTACTACTACTACTACTACTACTACTACTACTTACTAGGGACTTCCTTCCGATATTAAATTTATCGATAACTATTTGATATACCTATTTCGAAGTGACATTTCATAGTACTTAGATAATTATTAAGTTCACCGGATAAAATTAAAATTATCTAAAATGCTGATCACTACCCATCGATGTTATATGTAATGTAAGTAATTCGTAGACGTACTTTTTAGGGATCTTAAAATTCAACTAAAGTTTTATTATTAACGTGCTTCTTACAAACTCCTTTTAATGCTATTCAACCGATTTCCATACAAAGTAAATTGACACCCAGGAGTGCCTTGCAACAAAGGTCAGGTTTAGGAAAATTTTATTTTAATTTATTTATTCAATTAATTACACAGCATTACAGTATTACACTAAGCCACTGTGGAATTTAAGACACAATATACAAAATACAATATACGAGTACAATATAAAAGTTACACCTAAAAAAAAAAGACATTGTGTGGCATAATAGTGTGATATAATACCTACCCAGTTTTCGGAAAATATAAACAAAATATAATTATATATCTCATAGTCATAACTGTTATATGAAAGTACAATTTATCGATAAATTAAATATCGTTGGGAAGTCCCTAGGACAATTTTATTCGTGCCACAAAAACTTCTATGTCTGTTCATAATAGTGTGATGGCCGGTCTGCTTTTAAGCAAAACATTGGAATACTGTCCTGCTGTAAAAGCAGTCGTCTTTGCTGTAAATAACACAAATACAATAATTATTAGTGGCAAAATTCAATTCTAATCTATCCCAACATGAAAATTGCTGTAAATAACACATCAACATATATTATTGGCAAATTCAATTCTAATTTATCCCAGCATCCTCGGTACAATGCCTCGAGGGCCTTTTTTAGATTTAACTTAGTTATAATTTATTTTAGTTAATGTTATTCATAATCTTGAATTTACTTTCAATAAAAAAAAAAAACTATCCCAACATGAAAAAGTTGATGAATGAGATGAAGTTGTTTTAGAACGCAATTTAGATAACTTTTAGAATTTGAATCGGATTTGAATGTAGCGATTACACAAATCAACAAAATAAAACAAATGCCACTTTAATTTTTGATTTATATTATTCCATTAACCTTAAATTTGGTTGTTTCTACAGATTCACCGAAATACCTTTTAATGACGCATTAATGTCAACGTTTGTTAAATTGGCACGTATGGTTTTGCAAACTAATCGCCGTCTAAAAGGCGCGTCCAAGTGTAAATATTTTGTCCATCGCTCTTATGTCAGTGGATTAAGGTTTTGGTACATAATTTATGAGGGGATTCAATCGATACATATTTTTGCATCAGATATATCGGAGCGGATAAGGTGCTCACAAATATCTGAACACGTCTCTATTGTCGAGGCATCTCATCGATATATCTGACGGCGACTGTACATGCTGCATCTACATCTACGCAGATATGCATGTGGTTAAGTCAAATGCAATGATAAGTGTTCTAGAAACAAATGACGACGATTTGGCACAAGCATGAAATTCCCGCGCACATTACGAACGCCAAGAGCGATCACGCACAACGCGCTGCGCCCGCGTTCACCGCGTACTTGCACTAATTATGTACTGCGAATTTCAATATAACGATGTTTAAGACGATTTCGTTTTGGAGCAATAGATGGCGCTGTTAGTTGCAGAAACTAGGTACTTAACGGTAGTTTAAATCGAATTCTGTATTCTTGGTAATGGTGCAAACAAAATCTTGGAGGGTTAAGGATCGCAAGGACGCTCGACTTTCCACTCTCCATACAAACGTAGTAAAATACATAAAACTCTCATTTTAAAACGACATGCTAGAATAACAATATAAAAAATGAAGGAAGTAGAACGTTTTTCGTAAGTACAAAGTCACTAATCGCTTTTTTTCTATTATAATTTTTTTCTATTATAACTAGTTTCCGACTTAGATATAGCGGATCCCATTGTGAATAAAAAGTTTCATGTTATTGTCATAAATTGCAAGTCTAAATATTATAAAAGAAGAAACTGATTGACTGTCTGACATATCAACGCACAGCCCAAACTGCTGGTTCTAGAGATTCCAAATTTGACAGGTAGGTTCCTTATAAGGTCTAGGGGTGCACTAAGAAAGGATTTTTCAAAAATCAACTCCTAAGGGGGTAAAAAAAGGGGTCCAAAGTTTGTATGAGGAAACAAGATTAGTAAGACTATATAATATGTAATATTGTAACCCTTGCTGGAACTAGAAAACTTTTAACCTATGACAGCGAGGGTGCAAAACAAAACAACGAATAAAATTAAACTTCTGATATATATTTATAAATATTGTCACGTCAAAATTAATGTACGTATAATGAACTATTTTAAAAAATGGGTCCAGTTACTTGTAATGCTTTTTATTACATAAAATTAACGAAAATGCGCAAAGCGCACGCGCGGCTGTGGCCGTCTTTAGCTGTCAAAGGGTTAACCTAATATTTGATATGAACATAGGTAGTCAATACTTTTTTCATGAACAAAACAACTATATCAGTATTTTATTTTATTCGAATAAGTTCAACACGATAAAAAATCTGAAAAGTGAAAAAAAAATCGTTTGACTCAAATCAAACTACCTCAGAAGGATTATGCTTTTCGAGCGTATTGGTATTTGTATATCTAATCTGTGGACAAGTATCTGGGGGTAAGTCGAGCAAATGAGCAAAAAAGTCACGGCCGTAACCATGCTTTTCTCAATTCTGTTACTGACTCACTTACTCACTGACCAATCATCAAAATCCCAAGGTATTTCTAGCAGACCTACAAACTTGAAATTTTGCATGCGGTTAGTGTTAAGTGTACAATGAACTAGAAAACTATAAAAACGTTATGTGCGGTAAAATAAGAATTCCATACAAAGTCTATGCAAAAATATTATTACCAGCTGCATTCATACATTTGTAGTAGGTATTGATAATACATTAACCTACAAAGAGAAGTGAGATCCCATAAAAAACATTCCATGTAAAAAATAAGCCAGTCTCGAAAGTCTTCCACCGTAAAAAGTTGTGAGATATTACGTAGAGATTTCCGAAAGTAGTGTTTAGGTAATGTTAGCAAGTATGTGTTTCGTAAGTAAGTTTACCTAGTAAGTAAATTTATCAATTTTTGTTATGTTTGGCAATGGCCCGCATTTCAAAGTAGCTACCCTGTAAAAAGGAGAAAAAAAAACATATTATAAGTAAATAATAACTCATTTTACATTTAATGTTTTTATGGGATAAATTTATTTCACGACCTACATTACAAGGATATTTCCATATGAGGATTCCTCTTAACCGTGGGAATGACATATCGGCTCTAATAGGTATATGTAAAAAAGCAGTTGGGTTTCTTGAAAAATCATTTAAATTCACTTGTTTCTAATAATGTGCGTAATTTTGCCAGTACAGTGCAACGCAAGTTGTTTGTTGAGCGTTCGTGCGCTCGTTGCGTAATACCGGTTGGGCGGAAAGCTCGCGTGCGCGGGCGCCGGCCCCGGCGGTAGTTACTTGCTTTTGCTCCGATACTTTAGGAATCCTTCTAATAATATATCTATTAAGTATTGACTTTTTGGACTATTTTGCAAGGTTTGTTTAATTTTGATTCCCATACCTATGCGCCGACCAAACGTTTTTACAAGTATGAGTTAGTGTTTACAGTGTTTACTTTTTCTAGTTAGTGGCTCGTGAAATGTCAAGTGCCTTTGCGACTTTTGACTTCTATGATAAGCACATAATTTATATTTTATACCAAAACTGTTAACTTACATAATTATTGTGTAAGTACAGGAAAGACGCCTAATTTTTGTTTCTTTTTTGTAGATTTGACCCGTTTAGCTTAGTAGAAGGTATTGACTAATCTCATTTGTTTTTCGTTTAATTCTTATTTCGTCTTATTATGCGTACGGTCTCATTCATTACTTGTTCGTCTTCTTCTCTATTGTCTTCTTTGGTCAAATACTGTAACTTATCTCGGGCATAGTTAACGCATGTTTTTAATTCATATCTGTGTACTGTATTCTTGCTGTGTATGTATTAATGCCTAGCATGAGGCAGATTGCTAGTAATATGAGGCATCGATGAAGTAAGTCAATGCTGTTTGAATATTCTCACATTGTTCGTATCGCGTACGTTCGCGAGGCACCTTGTATATCTTGTAATTGGACTAAGCGGCATATTACGCACGAAACTATTAGGAGCAGTAACAGGTAAGCCGGTGTTAAAGGTCGACAACACCATTAGGTATCATCGCAACCATGATGGCTGACCAGTTTTTATCCTTATTGCAAAGAAAAAAGTTTACTTAGTGATCAGTATAATATAGCTGTTTTAAGTAAGTCACGGGGCCTTTGCTTACGTGGTAACTCTATATCCGATTAACGGATCTGCTTATTTGAGTAATGAACTTTAGTCAGTCCGTGACAACGTTTTTGGGGGTCAGTAAGTAAAGCCATTGAAGTGCGACCCCCAAACTGTTTCGTGAATGGCTTAGGGTAACGGATATTATGCTGGTAACGCGATACGCATGGATTTTAAGGCATCTATGTGCACATAGACGCAGCGCAGGGCCGGTATTATATAAGTGAGGGTAGGAAACCTCTACTAAGAAAAACGATGAATAAAAGCAGCATAACACGTATACTTGTTACGTTGTATTACTTACTGTGTTCCTGTATACTTATACTGAAATAAATTATCTTCTATTCTATTCCATTCTATATATTTATGTATCCATTTTCCCTTTCCGTGGAAAAAAGTGTAACTCATTGTCCCTTTCCGTTGACTGACATATCAACGCACAGCCCAAACCGCTGGTTCTAGAGATCCCAAATTTGGCACGTAGGTTCCTTATAAGGTCTAGGGGTGCACTAAGAAAGGATTTTTCAAAGTTCACCCTCTAAGGCGGTGAAACGGGGGTCCAAAATTTGTATGGGGAAATAAGATTAGATCGACTATTTATTCGAAACTTCACAGGAGTATTCCTAACGATAAATGAGTAAATACGTGTTATGCAACTTTTCATCAATGTTTTCTCATGATATTATCACGTAAAATGATCGTCCGTAAACCGACTTTACAGACAACCATTTTTTATACTGTTTGCAAACTCCATGTTCCACAGAGGTCGTTGTAGTAATCTGTTATTGGGCCTTATGATTATTAAAATTACCGCTAAACACAGATTGTTATTTACACTTAGATTTACGTAGCTGAGGCTGATTGTAAAAAATAACTGTATAAAGCTAAAAGGCTGACTGTGCTACATAAAAAGCCATTAATAAAGTACTTTACAAAATAACTTCATAAAACTGATACACTCATGAATGGTTCCGTCTGTACCATAAAAGGTAATTGCATAAAGTAAAATGCAAACTGATTTAATTATGTTTAATATCTCGACATTACAATTACCATAAATAGATGTGCAGATAGGTATTGGAGCGCACGATGGGCGTCTCTGCTTGGAGGCCAACGAGCCAATTGCGATAATTACTCCCGCGACACCTCCGTGCCATGCGTGACGTTCAACGCGATTAAACTTACAACGCCGTATATGCTCACACCCCTGACAAGCAATCTTCATTCGTATACCGCCCTGCTTAAGGTTAAATATAGCTCGTTAACTGAAGCGCTGAAGCGTACCTCTTGCAACTCGAGCGTTTCGCCTTCGTGTTTTCTCTAGCGCACTGCAGAACCGCGCAAGCAAGACGTCTAGTTTGAAACGACTCAAGTCAGTTCAAATTGATACATACGTGTGCCTCTTTTAAATTAGCAAGGCAGGGCGTAGGGAGTGAGTGCGAGTGCGCGCGATCGCCTGTGAAACAGGTTTTGCTTACAAGACCACTTCTGGTTTACGATATCACTGGGGACCGGATTAGGCGACGATAACGCTCTTGATGGGAAACACTAGCCCTGTAGCCGGACCGGAATTTTGCCCTACAAGTTTCGATAATTCTAAAGTCGGAAAAGTTATGCTTATATGGTATGGGACATATTTTTAAGCATATTTGTAAAATATGACGAAAAGTTAGAACGAGAGTTAGGTATAAATTAGGTATTTATGTTTTTTTATTGGTGATTTGTAAATATTGAATTAGAGTGCAAAGTTTAAGCTTCATAGTTTATAATATGTATGATGCTTCATGCTGTTAAGTTTTTAGAAAAAAAAATAACGAGCGACTGGGTCAAACCAGATTTCGGTTATTATTTTGTCGATATTGAATTAAAGTCTCAAAAATTCACAACAATATCTTTAAATCCTTAAGTTAATAGACAAAGCCAAAAATTTGGAGGAATTAGAGATAAGCTTTCATTAATAAGAATTTTTATATGCGTTTTTTGTCCTGTAAGGTCTAATATTGAATTAGAGTCTGTAAAGATTAGTCTAATACTATAAAATAATATATGCAGCCATATAATGGAAAGTAAGAAATGTCTGTGTATAGCTTGCCTTGTAATAGTATAATCTATTAAAATAGGCGCGAAATAAATAACCACGCCGCGGTACCACGTACCGGCGGCGCGCGGGAACCTAGAGCGAGCCCCTAGAGTGATACCTCGTCCCGCCCCCCGCTCCGCCGCGCAAGCGCTGCATTTGTATTTCAAATCATATCATTTGTTTGTTTACGTGCACGGTAAATTACAGGCGGTTATTATTATGTGAATTTGATAAGTTATTGACTTCAAAATGAGTAAAAAAAATTTGATATATGGACTGACTATTTGTAGTAACTTAGTAACAGTAAAAAACCGGCCAAGTGCGAGTCGGACTCCGTACCATCCTACTAATATTATAAACGTAAAAGTTTGGATGTATGAATGGATGTACGTTCCACGTAATATCAAAATATACCGATGAGTGTACATGAAACTTTCCAGATATGTTCCTTATATATTAGATTATGTCAAATGTTATCCCTTTTAGGGACGAAAAAGGGGATGAAACTTTGTATGGAGACGAAATATTTTTGCTCGTTGCCTTCATCAGGAGTTGGATCACAAAATGTATGGGAAAACTAAAATCCGACTCGCACTTGACCAAAATTCTAATTGATATTATTTAATAGGGTATAATTTATGTCGTCCCTTTTAGGACGAATCATAATCATGAAATCCATAATTTAAACGCGTACGAAGTCGCAGGCAGAAGCTAGTTATCTATAGAAACCGGCCAAGTGCGTGTCGGATTACGCAAAACGAAGGGATCCTTGCCTATTAAAAAGGTCGTATCGTCACAGAAATCTTACGGCACTTACGTGCTTTTCTATAGGGAAGGCAGTTTTTCAGCAATATCTCGAAAACCTATGAATCGATCTTGTTCAAAATAATTTATGGTGAAAAAATTTAATAAGCCCTAATAGCCCTATAGGTTTATGATTTTTTTTATATTTTTTAAAAACACCGTTCAAAAATTAGAGGAGGGGGCACAGGGATCGGATACTGGTATTTTCACCATACAAAAATACCGGTTTTATTTCGTTCAATTTCGTTCTTTGGTTTATAATATCATTTTTGATCAGGCTGTCTAAAAATACGAAAATGTTACCTAAAGAGTCCTACATTAAGAGCCTAAAATAATTCAAAATATTAGACTACTTCGGGGACTTTTGAGAAAACCGGTTCCGATCCCTGGGGGGCCACAATTTTAGTGACTTTTGGGGCGATTTATCTCCGCCTCTATTCATTTAATCAAAAACATTGAGAAACCTTATATTTATTTTGAAAAGACCTATCGATTAAATTGCTACACGTGGGCTTACGATGAAAAAATTCAACCCCTAAAAGGGGAACATTTGGTGACAGTCTGAAAATCAATATGGGTATTGTTTTTATGGTTTATCGGGTCACTGATTGCGAAAATAACAACGATTTTAAAATCCAACATGGCGGACGTGAAATACCATCTCCCCTGTTGGGGTGCGATGGGGTTGAAATATCTAAATATCAATATGGGTGTCGTTTTTATTGTTTTTTTGAACGTTCATTACGAAATTTGAGTTTGAAAATGGCATCGATTTTGAAATTAAATATTGTGGACATGAAAATTATTGAAAATATTTGTGCTACATTGCAATTCAATCGGAACATACGGGTCAACATGAGAACCTCCTTTTTTGTAGACGGTTAAAAATTTCGCTTAGTACGCGGGCGAAGCCGCGGGCAAAAGCTAGTTAAAGATATGGTAAACACTAGCTGTTGCCCGCGACTTCGTCCGCGTAGACGTTTTTATCGTCTTAGAAAAATGATTGCTCCCTATTCAAACTTTGCACCCTTTTTTTACCCCATATTAGATATATATTTTTTATTAGTTATTCAGTAACAATACAAATATTGTGTTTGAAATATCTACATTAAAATTAAAATTACTTAAATATTATACATAAAAAGATTGCTTAACTAATTATAATTTGTACATTTTATTTAACTTAATACATGTCATGTCTTTAATTCTTATAACTAGATATCACGCACAAAAATCTCGTCAATACTGTAGAAGCACCCTCTCAATAAAAATGCTTTTAATTGTCTATGAAATACCTTATAAATTGTGATATTTTTTAAGTCAGGGGGCAGTTTGTTAAAAAAATTACAGCCTGATGTTTTGTGCTGTGCTGCGCCACTTTGAGCTTCGGGAAAAAACTTTGTGTAATGTTTTTTGTTCGTGTTTGTAGGCGCAAATCTTGTTCTTCGATAGATTCATATTTTAAGATATTTTTGACAAAATAGTAAGCAGCACGAGTATATACAAGCAAGGAACTGTTAGAATGCCCAATTCCAGGAAGTGTTCTCTACAAGATATCCATTGAGGAATGCGTACAATAGTGCGGATGGCTCTTTTTTGAACAACCAAAGCTTTGTTAAGGTTATACTTAAAGCTATTTCCCCAGAGCCTGATATTGTACCTAAGCTTAGATTCTACTAACGCATAGTATATGACTTTAAGTTGTTGTCTAGTGGCTGAAGAAATGGAATGCTCAACGGCATCCAGCTCCTCTTTCCATTTCAGGCCTGCATCAATATAAAAAACAATGAAATTCCTTTTCTAGTTTTTAAACAAACAGTCTAAAACCAAAGTTACAAATCTCATACTTTATAAATGTGTTGCTCTCTACACAAACTTTAAACCCCTTTTAACACTTAGGGACGAATTTGAAAAAAAAACTGAAATTAGTTTTGAAGTCTTAACATAACTACATGATAAGACCGAAATTTAACTTTAAAAATTTCTTGCTCTCCATATAAACTTTGAACCTTCTTTTAACCCCCTTAGGGGTTGAATTTTTCTAAACGCTGAAAGTACTTTTTTATTTTAATAAGTAATCATTCTACTAACTTTTAAGTCTCTAGCTCAAACAAAGTGTTGCCCATACAAAGCTTACTGCCCTTTTTAACCTCCATAGGAGTGTAATTTTTTTAACGCTAATAGGACTTTATTTGTATTCTTATAAGTAATCTTTCTACAAAGTTTTAACAAAAAGTTTACTCCATACAAACTTTGCACCCCTTTTTAACCCCTTAGGGGTTGAATTTTTCTAAACGCTGAATCCACTTTTTTATTTTAATAAGTAATCATTCTATTAACTTTTAAGTCTGTAGCTCAAACAAATCGTTGCCCATACAAAGCTTAACCCCCTATTTAACCCCCTTAGGAGTGGAATTTTCTAAAACGCTAATAGGACTTTATTTGATTTCTAATAAGTAATCTTTCTACAAAGCTTAAAGTCTCTGGCTCAAAACAAAACGTTTCCCCCATACAAATTTTGCACCCCTTTTTTAACCCTTTAAGGGCGGAATTTTCCAAAACACTGAAAGGACTTTATTTGTATTCTAATAAGTAATCTTTTTACAAAGTTTTAAGTCTCTGGCTCTAAACACAAAGTTTCCTCCATACAAACTTTGCACCCCTTTTTAACCCCTTAGGGGCGGAATTTTCCAAAACGCTGAAAGGACTATTTGCATTCTAATTAGTAATTTTTCTACAAAGTTTTAAGTCTCTGGCTCAAAACGAAGTTTCCTCCATACAAATTTTGCACCCCTTTTTTAACCCCTTAAGGGCGGAATTTTCCAAAACACTGAAAGGACTTTATTTGTATTCTAATAAGTAATCTTTTTACAAAGTTTTAAGTCTGGCTCAAAACAAAAAGTTTCCTCCATACAAACTTTGCACCCCTTTTTAACCCCTTAGAGGCAGAATTTTCCAAAACGCTGAAAGTGCTTTATTTTTATTTTAATAAGTAATCTTTCTACAACATTTTAAGTATATAGCTCAAAAAAGAAAAGTTCCCCCATACAAACGTTGCGCCCCTTTTTAACTAAGGGGGTTAAAAAGGGGCGCAACGTTTGTATGGGGGAACTTTTCTTTTAGGGTAGAATTTTCCTAAACGCTGAAAGCACTTTATTAGTATTCTAATAAGTAATCTTTCTACAAAATTTTAAGTCTATAGCTTAAAAAAATGTTTCTCCTATACAAATCTTGCACCCCTTTATGACCCCTTTTGGGGATAGAATTTTCCAAAACGCTGAAAGTACTTTTTTGTATTTTAATAAGTTATCTTTCTACAAAACTTTAAGTCTCTAGCTCAAAAAAAAGTGTCCCTCATACAAACGTTGCACCTCTTTTTAACCCCCTTTAGGGGTGGAATTTATTAAAATCCCTTCTTATCCGTTGTTCCAAAAAAACTTTATAAAAGGTAGTTTGGGTGTAAATTTCATGTTTCTAGTCCGAGTAGTTTCGGCTGTGCGTGTATGAATTAGTCACAATCTTCTTTTATATAGGTATATAGATTTGAACAGGCTCTAAGTAGTTAATGTAGTTATTAGGCAGGAATCTACTGAAAAAACTAGAAAATATCCTCTCGGTTCACCAATTTACCTGAGTGGTCGCAAACTGGCACACTAAATTAGGTGGTCGATAACCGGCGAACCGACCCTACATCCTGAATAAAAAACAATTTCATGTGGTAGGTAAATTGCGGTTTACTACCCATCTATTCCATAGCTTACTGTTACTAGCCACTTCGCAAAAAAAATACATTGTATGTCATTTGTTAGTAGGTATTTCTGCAGAGAATGGTCATTTTTATGATAATTTTCATATCAATTATTTCTATAACACGATAACGAGTTCTACGCGAACGAAACCGTGGGCAATCCCTATAGTAATAAATAAGGGTAAGTTTAACTATTTTCGGTTGATATTAGTTTAAAACACGCTTTGCGGATTTTTTTATGGAATCTGGACGCAGGTTGACGTGGAGTCAAGGGCACGCCACTACCCCGCCGCCACTGATCGCTGCCGTTATTCGCTACGCGCTCATGCGCCTCACCCCATGCGTCACCTAACGAAACTAGACCTCTACCTACGCTTAGTTACTACGCACCGCAGTGTCAAGATATATTTGTGGGTTAGCGTTGAGGTGAACTTAAAACAGCGTCACCTAACGAAACTGGACCTCTACCTACGCTTAGCTACTATGCACCGCAGTGTCAAGATATATTTGTTGGTGAGCGTTGAGGTGAACTTAAAACCAGTTACGGAATAGGGGTCTGGTGGCACAGTGCGCAGCGCGGCGCGCGCATACAGCGAGTTTGAAATGTATTAATATAGGCTCGGAATGCTTACGTATCAGTATTTAGTGTCGCCGTGATTTTATATTTATAAACTTTTGTTTGGTAACAGAGATCATTATCATGACCTGCTTATTATTAACTCTACAAACTCTAATTCAATATTGGTTATACTGCTTAGCCAGAAATCAATATCTAGACAAGCCGATTGTCTACACCTCCAACTTTTTTCAAGTATATGAAGTGGATCGATAATATCATAATTTTGCAATATCAGCGACTCTAATTCTTTATTTTCGGAATTATAAGCATTTTTTCGTTCACCAGAACGCAGATGTTCCAGACTTCTAAAAACAGAATATAGTAAAGAAATTAAAATGTTATTGGATATGTTACAGTTTTTTGTGACTCTAATTCTATATTTGCATAGTTCTTGGCAAAAAACTTAAATATTTCAATATAGCCGAAATCTAAACCTAAAAATTTCTACATTTTTACATAAGTATTATTTAACATGCCTCCAACGACATATCAAAAAAGAAAAAACTTTAATGCTATCGAAACCCAGTTTTGTTCAGCCGCAGGTCTACACTGTGCTCAACCGACTTGTTAAATTGGTTCACAGTCATTAAATCTACAGGGGGCGCCATAACTTTAGACCATGATCGGGTAAACATCGATATAAAACCAACTTTATTTACAAGAATTTTACAATATCGCTTTCAAAAAGGACTGTTTGCACATTCGATTTTATGACTTTATTCGCCGAAGCATACTCACTACTCAGTGCAGGAGCAATATATTTAGGTGCCAATTGAATTTTGATGGGAATGTTATAATTAAAACGCCGGACGTTTGAAAACCGTTATTCATTATTCATTGGTATCAACTACTTTTTACTAAATTAATTATATTACACGTCGATAAATCACAAAATCGTTCGAGTAAACAATAAATACCTACGTAATACTCAGTTACTGGTAGGTAAAAAAATGTGAACAAGTTGTTATGCACTGAGGGCGAACAATTGTTCAGCGAGCGCTTTTATTTCCATGTTTTTGTTCTTATCTTTGTGGTCGGCAGAGACATTATCGTCATTTGTTGAAATGTGTTTAAAATAATTGGTCAGTGCGGTGAGCAGTGCCCTTGCGCGGGCCAGCTCACGCGATCCCGCGGCTGCAGTTTTGTGTGAATGCTCACATATTTGCTGTAAACGCTCCAATATTTAGTCAAATACTTCAATTTTTTGACGGTTTACCGTTAAGTTTTTAACAGATGCGAAATTGTAAAACATTTAAGGTAAACGTCTGAGTGCTCGATGGTGCACTAGTATTGGCATGGGCACTTTATGTCAAAGCAATATGGGTGAAATTCGAACTAAGAGGATTTTTCTTCATTCGAATTTAAGCCATCTTACTTTGACATAGAGTGCCCATGCCATATACTAGTTTACCTTATGCGATGGTTTTATTATTGCGCTTCTCCTTCTCGTGTCGACGGTTTCCTATTTCCTTGGTTTAGATTGTGCGGGACCAGAAATTGGCGATGGCTAAAGCCCTGTCTGTGTGATTATTGCGCTGCTACAGGCTACGTGACTGGCCTTTTTACAACCCTTACCTATATTTTGTTCATGTTTAATGTGTATAAGTCGATTTTCATGCAATTACTTTAATTGTACTATATGTGGTATGTCCTAAAACTACGACCAAGACCACCGAGGGATGGGCAGCAGCATCCCTGGAGTACGGTGGAAATACTGCGATCGCCAACCCGCATGCCAAGCGTGGCAATTGGTCGGTTTTATTAAAATCTTAAGAGTGCCCAGCAAGGTCGACTCCAGCCGACTCTCTATACAAACGTAGCTTGGTTCCCATTATAAAACGGCATGCTGGAATTACATGAAACTTTCTATGCAAAATGGGATCCGCCATATCTAGGGCGAAAACTAGTTTCTGTTGCTATAAATTATAATATAAATACACCTAATAGATACTGGGAGGAGATAGACCAGAAACAGGAAAGAAGGAAGGTTCGTCAGAAGACCGGCTTCGCGCTGAGGGTGTTCCAGCTGCGTTCGCGCCACTATGTGCACTTCAGCTCGTTTGTGGTGCGCGTGCCGCGGCCGCTGCAGGAGACCATCGCATGTGCTGACTTCTGGCCAAAGGGTGTCGTGTTTCGACAGTTCCGGGGCAATCTGCCGAATCCTACAACCGAGATGACGATGCAACGGGGCCACGCCGTTTCGTCGCCAAAATAGTGTACCATCTTGTTTAGTTTCGTTCCATGAGGCATCGGTTTTTTTACTGTAATGTCGTGTTAACATGTTTTTAATAAATAAATAAATAAATAGACACATGCAGACAGACCAAAGAAATTCTGTCGAAGCGCGACTACAAACGCACACCCGCACTACTGAAGACACACAGAAACCAACTACGCAAGATAGTAGGAATAATAACAGGACACAACACGTTGAACAGACACCTCTATATATATACGGACATCCCCATGTGCAGAGCGTGCATGGAGGCAGAAGAAACGACTAAACATAATTATTCTACTATACTGTAAGCAGGAGCCGTAGCATGGTTGGCCTTGTCACGCGATAGGTTATAGGATAGAGCGTGCGTCACTGGCTGACACCGTTCGATAGAACGAGACGACGCTCTTATCTTGTCACTTGTCGCGTGATAAGGCCAACCATGCTACTACTCCAGGTAGAAGTATACAGGAAAAAGCACCTAGCCAAACACACTATGGAACGTAGTCAGCAATACCGCACTCATAAACTTTATAGAGGAGCTGTGGTGGTTAGAGTAGCGCCACCCCGCCGTTTCATGCAAAATTGGCACTACACGTTGGATGTCGATTTGCAGAAAGTACCCAGTAAGTAACTAACACATAACAGAAAAAAATGTAGCGATTAGAGACTTCGTTTGAAAAGCTCTATTTTTTATATTTTAACTTCTATTAGCAACAAAAACTAGTTTCCGACCTAGATATTGCGGATATTCTAGCATGTTGTTTTAAAATAAGAACCACATTACGTTTGTATGGAACGTCAAGTGTCCTGGCGATTCTTATATATTATTATTCTATAAGAAAATAAAATCATCCCGTTTATTTTCGTCTCGTTAATGGGCACAAACAGAAATAAGATTATCTTTCGCTTCCTTATTATTTAGAAGTACCTATTTATTTAATTGTAGTTACATCCCTGGGTGGGTTGGTATTCGCAACACCTACCGGCAATATTCCTCAGACGGACCAGTTTAACTCTGAGCTCCGTTAACAGATAGTTGTCATTAATCCCACAATCAAGATAAACTAGGGCCTTGCGGTGAGGTGATTCGAGACGGCTGTGGATCGCAGCAGGCGCTCGCGCTTGCCAGTGTCCGTGATGTAGTTATGATTGATTCCATTATATCGGAGACGGTTTCGGTGTATCAAAGCGTGTTGACCGGGCGGGCCACCTGCTGCTGCCGACCCGTCAACTGTTATTGAGCGAGGAATACGCGCGAGATAGAAGTGATTTAAACAAAATATAAATATTATACATAGATAAATCATTTAATTCGTTTGCTACATACAACAAGAAAAAATACAATAAACACAAAACTTAAAAACAACATACGGAAAAGAAACATTAAACAAACAGTTTATACACAAAAAAAACTGTGTGCATTGCAGCAAAACAAAAAGGTTCCAACTCAGAGCTTTGCACGCAATTGAGCAAACTTATTTTAGAACCCAGAAGAATATAATGTGTAGAAAATATATGGAAGGTCAAACATTCATATATAGACAACAGTTATTTTACTTATATTTATCTAAAACCAAAATACCTGAACAGTGTAAAATATGTTTAATATGTGTTTATAATAATAATAAAACGTAAAAATATGACGTGTGGCCATTTGGTGTGGAATTAGAATGGAATTAGGGTTAGAAGTATAAGAGGAAAAATTATGTTTTCTATTTAGAAGGAATAGGATCACAGTTATCACAATATGCAGGATATCTGTCACTTTTCTCAAGTGGTGTTTCATAAATATACATTTGTATTGTCACTGTCAGATGATAAACACAATAGTACATTACTGCACAGGCCGGGAAAATAGGGATTGCCGGTCAAGTAGATATATAGACAGACGAGCGTAGTGAGGCTGGATAGGGATGCGAGGCTGGCAATCCCTTTTCACGCCGTGGTATGTATCGTCCTTTTCTCAAACATGCAATAAAATAAAATAACGTAAGTTTGGTCACGTATTGATACTGAAACAAAAGATGGTCGCAATGCAGTCTTATTAGGCCACCAATTTTGTATGAAATTCCATTTCGCTTCTCTCGTCTCACTTAGCCCAAAACGTGGAACGCCAATATTTCATTGCATGTTCAGAAAACGTACATAATAGTGTGAGGGCTAAGTCTTATTAATGGTCACTTGTAGAGTTAAAGGTAATTATATTATGACAATATTAATGTATACCAAATAGCAATCACTTTAAATACACAATTACTTCGAGTTAACTTTAGAGGATGTTAATTACAGTAAGTTTCTTGATTTCACATTACTCACCACAATATATTATTGAAGAAAGTATTATTTAAAATCTAATATGGTCATAATTCTATGGAGTCGAATACTTTTAAAATAAAATCGAGATAGAATTTCAATCAAATTTATATCATAATGGGCTGACGCACAATGCAGGCTTTCGATAAGAGCTCGTGCCGAGCCGTGCTTATGAAACGAGCAAATTGATTAATAATTGTAGCGGCACGGTAGCTGCTCAAATACTTTAGAACCCCATCTTTCTCGTAACAAATGCCTTTACTGAGAATCAAATATTACTAAAACGATATTAAGAAAGAGTGTAATGTTGCAAAAAAACATTTTTATTCCTTTGTTGTGCAGGATTCTAATAATTTACCACCAAACTAATATTTATAAATGCCAATATACAATAGGATTTGGTTAAAAACGAGGCATCCACTTAAGACAGCGCGTCCGCCGAGCGGTTATCAAAACAGATCGGCTCATCGCAACCGTCTAAATTTTAATAAGTTGGCCACTACCGCCTTTGTTAACCGTGACGAGGCAGTTTTGGACAATGGCTTGCGCAACTTATCGACTAAATAAATCGATATCGGTTTACGAGGCGTTACGGGGCTCTAGCTACTGACCGCGGTTTGATTAATTGCATGCTCGCGAGCAGGCAGCGGCCAAGGGGTTCGATTCCGGGCACGGCCATTGGCGCCGATTAATTAGCGAACCGATGACGGGACTTTTACGGCTCGGATGCTGAGGATTTTTGTTCGGCAGTAAAAAAGTTTTTGTTTTTTTTATTTATTTTACGATTAATTTTATTTCCATATCGAGTTTGATACGTTTCTCAAACATAGAAGTATTTTGAACTTATCAAGAATGAAATCGATTAAATTGGGCTCAGGCAGTAGACCTCCTCGTAGTGTGTGTCTAATGGGATGGAATACTTTTTCACGCGCTTTTTGACATTTACTAACAAGGTCTCGCCTCGTTCGGCTCTATTGTGGGGTTTAAAAATCAAATCGATCGCCTCACAGCTTCCAATAAATCGATACATTTATTGATTTGTTACAGCTTTAAATTGGTTCCCAGCAGTGCGCCGCAGCGGTGCGCATCTCACGCTCTTGCTTTTTGAGATTTAACCAGTTCTTTATTTGAATCGCTCTTAAGTGGAGATAATTCCCAAGTTTTTCAAATTATGTCAAGAATTTGGACAACACAAAATTAACCGACAACATCTAAAGAGTAAACCGTCTTGGCGTCTTCCATACGACATCGATTACATTTTAATTGACAATTTCCACGGTAGCTCGTGCGTTGACACTGCATAGAATTTCGTTCGCCCACGAAGCACGGCACAGTTTCACCAAAACTGCTATTTATTATCCACGTAACGATATCTAGTCATTGCTAATTGAAATTTGTAGGAAAGCTGGTGTAGGCGTTTAGCGCGGTTGCTGCAACCGGCCCCCCGCTGGCGCGGACACCTTTTTACTTGGACCACGCCGCGGGTGCCGCTTGATTGCCTCCGATCTCATCGTTTTATGCTCCCCATAAAGCCAACAATAATTCATTTAGACGACGTGACGCCACTCACTCGTTATCCGGCGTTGTTCGGCGCGGACGTGATTCCAGCAGCGAGACAGTTCCGGCTTGGAAAATATAGCTCACCGAAATATCTCACAGTTAATTATTCTTTACATTTCTAATGGAGTCGCGTCAAACCGTAAAGAAAGCACATTAATCGACCTCTACCATCTATACATAAAATCAAAATATAATGATCTTGAATAGCCAGTTTAGTGTGTTACAACATAATCAACTCGACGACCGTGGACGATCGTAGGTATCCGATTTCACGACTCATCACGAGAAAACTAATAAAACGTCAAATTCACAGCGCCTTTAAGCGATTTGTGGCTAATTAGCTCGATCGGGTTAATCCATGGACATATTTTCTGTTTCTACGTTTTAGTTGGACGAAGCGTCTCTATTTGAAAACCGGTCTAAGTAAAACAAACAAACAAATTCATTCCGAACCATTAGGCACGAGATCTGACTGTTAATGTCTCAATTTAGAAACGGGCGTAAATCTTTAAAAGCGTGACAATTACTGTTACTTCCCGGCAATACAAATAAAAAGGCTTTCCGTCAATTATCGATAAATTAACCCGATTAAACACTCTGGTGTCGACGGCGCCGGACCGTCTTATCTCGGGACACGTCACGCTTTTAGGCAGGTAACACTGCGCCACAGAAACATTTACATTTTTAAACCAATTTGCTTTTTATTAGGATTACGAAGAAAACCATTTTAGGTAGGTAGGTACCCACTGAATTAGACAATTTGTACTTGAAAATATATCTTCGCGTCATCTAATCACTGCCGTCGACATTGATATTTATTAGTACCATCTCCTCAATAAGTATACGGCAGTCGATAATGTGTACGAACATTATCGTGTTATTAGATCTGATACTTACAAAAAGTTAATGTTGTAAGAATTTAAACGCTGAACATAACTAGCTCCTTCTATTGAAAATAACTAAACCTTTTAATAGAAGCGAGGCCTATTGTGACTAATCATGATTAAACGACTTTAGACAAATTGCATGACCATGACTGGGCATGTAGGCAACAGGGCTTGGGCTCAAATCATTAAAAGAACAATTATAGATATCGCATTCATTCCCACCTGCAACCTGTTGACTCTGATCACGGTCTCGATCTAAACAAATACTTATTGGGACCACTCGCCGATTGTTCTATCGCCGATTGCCATTTACAGTTTAATAAACATTGCCAATCATATTCATATTTGTTGAAAGTGTGGTTTCTATCGTCGTTTTGACACTGACAGCGTTCAGAACAAATTTATTCACATATTTTTTGTTCGAATTGATTAGTTTTATCACTCATGCGGTTTAGCAAATCATCACAATAGTTAGATTTGTAATTTTATTTATCGGTAAGACGCATCAACTGGTTACGGAATTAATCAATTCATTTGTTGTGTTCTTGTTCGTAAACACTTTTTGTGAGTGAAAAGAAAAGAAATCTAAATCGAACTAGATTAAAAGCGGCGACGCGTCGCTGAGCTCCCACAAAACGTTAACAGATTTTCAACGGTTCGTTTTCTTTTTACAAAACGCTGCTCCCAACACAATTAAAGACCTTGGTTGGTAAGTGATGACTGGTCACCATTAGATGTATTCTCAGCCACATCAAGCTTTTGACGGCTGAGGGCGGTGGACGGCGCGCTGCCTCGCCGCGGCGATTATGGGCCAAACAAATTGTGTAGGGAGCACCTCTTTGTGCTTTAGACGTGTTAACAATGAGAAGAGCCCCGCAACTGATCATTACCATTATACCTACTATATAAGGCTTTGTATTTTGAGTAAATTATAACAGCCCGCGTGTATCATCCGCGCCCGCTAAGCTCCGCTGCCAGCTCTCAGTCAGCGCGTCATTATCGACAGTGACAGCATTAAATCAATTTGTTTCATCGCATTGTTATCGGCCACCAATCATTGTATTATTATTGTTCGTGTCTAGGAGCAGACTTTTTCTCTGTTTGCAACGAGTTCCATGACAAACAATTGACAGGTAGGTTTATTCATTTGCCAATAGGTGTATAATTTTCTTTAACGAGTGATGTCTAGAAAATGTTTCACCTGTGACATGTAAAGAGCGTCCATTAAGCAATTATTTACAATTATTCTTCGTGGACGTAATTGTTCGAAGTATGTATAATTTGTGACTGCAATAATGAGTACGCGGAATAGTTTAGCTTTCAGGAAACAACTACCTATATAAGTAAACCTTTGTAGAGCACATGTGAGGTGTCAAACGACTCTTTTTTTTATATGAATGCGTTACTATTTGTAATCCAAATGATAATAATACAATGCACATCATTAAGTTTATATTCCTCGCAATGAAGTGACATTATTTTCCATTCGTTTGACTCACTAGTTAATTAAATATATCTAAAAAAGGAAAGTTAAAGTGCTACTCGTACTGGTGCGGTGCAACAAAAATAAGCGATATATATCCAATAATTGTTATAAATTACCTTAGCGAGACCACTCGACGCAATTGCTCAGTAGCTGAACAACAAATTCTAGGACAATTATTCTTGGTCAGGCTATGATTAAATTATGGCACTTATTCGAAGTGTTTCCTGAAAATTACATGGGATGGCTCTCGCAAGGCTGCGCGCGCACGCGATCTGAGCACGCATTAAACTGTTGGCCAACCATTCTGTTCGGAACGCCGTAAAAGCACTCGGAGTTTTAAATACTTACGTCATTTTCAATTGGCACGGCCGACCATTTTAAACGCGACCAATGACGCATCGGTTTTAACGCTCCCGGTCACTCTTTGAGCACAAATTGTAATTAACGGAGCGTTCCAAGCTGATGTCGCTCGAACTTGGCACGAAAACGCCGATGGCGGTACTGAATTGGTGCAGTGTTTCCTTTTCTGTACGTGTTTTTTTGAGCGCAAAGAATATTTCTAGCAGTCGTATTTGTATGATTTAAAGCAGCGATGGGCAACAGGTGGCCCGCGAGCCTCACTGGCTGTTTTTTTTCTTCCTTCAACAAAGTCACAAATGGATATAGCCACGAATTATTAACACGTATAATTCAAGACGTAAGTCAAGTACAGAACTTAGTTATCTTAACTATCATCAATTCATCATCATACATTTTAAAGCGTCAATGGAGCTACTGACTATTATCTCTTTCTTTTCTTTAACAGCCTCAAACAATACGGAATTTACTCTTTCTCCCAATGGTCCATCCATGTATCCGTCTCTTCTTGTTCCGTTCGACATAACTTCATTATGTAAATCATTATCCTTTCCGCTTTGGCACTTTATCCCAAGATTTGGAGCAGCCCCTTAGTTTAACGAAAGCGAAACTTCAAGGTGTAAATATTAATTTGTAATTGTTTTTCACAGGCGTGTGCACCAACGCGACTGCCCCAAGCGTGTCCTCCATCAACAGGATACTGAGGAACCGCGCCGCGGAGCGGGCGGCGGCGGAGTTCGCGCGGGCGGCTGGGTACGGGCTGTACGCGGCGCCCCCTCCGTACGGGTCCTTCCCCTGGGCCGGCGGCGGCGGCGTCTGGCCCCCGGGCTCGCTGCCGCTACCGCCCGGAGTGCCCCCGCATTCAGGAGTCCCCCATGACATGCAACAGGGCTTCTTGTCTTCGTCCGGACGAGGGCTTATAGGTAAAAAAAAAACTTTGCGAAGGACATTAGGATTGATTCATCACGATGAATGTGGCGGTAAATCAACTTTCTTTTTGTTGTCATAGATGTCGATGGCGACGATTCCGGATCGCTCGATGGAGAACAACCAAAGTTTAGAAGAAATCGCACCACCTTCAGTCCCGACCAGCTCGAGGAACTGGAAAAGGAATTCGAGAAATCTCATTATCCATGCGTCTCGACGAGGGAACGTCTCGCTTCCAAAACGTCACTTTCGGAGGCGCGAGTCCAGGTAATGACCGCTATAACCACAAATTAATAAATTCCACAATCGTAAACCAAGCAGCCAATTAATAATTTATAGTAATAACGTTGAGCTTGAAATATCTTAATCAAATCAGAGCTATCATTTTACATCAATTTACATTCATGAATATTGTTAAATCAGTGAGAACAGAATACTAATCATATTTATTTACCGTTACTGACAGGTTTGGTTTTCCAACAGACGAGCGAAGTGGAGACGCCACCAGCGCATGAACCTCCTCAAGCGCGGTGGCGGCTCGCCCGCTCACCGCTTGCCCCACTCCCCGTCCCCCTCCCGCTCCCGTTCGCGTTCTTTGTCCCCCGCGCGCGCCTATCACACGCCCCAGATGGGCGGCGAGAATAGCGCATTCAAATCGCTCTCCCATCACGATTCGGCTCTGAAAGCGTTGTCTCAGCAGGCTCAGTTCGATAGCAATGCGCTGAAAGCGCTGTCGCAACATTCGTACGAGAGCGGTGGGTTCAAGCAGCACCCTGGGCTAGAGAGTAGCGCGTTCAAGGCGTTGGTTCCGCACTCGGCGGCGGCGGCGCTGCTGGCGGCGCAGTCGATACACCTGGCTCGCGGGTACGAGTCGCACTCGGACTCGGACGAGGAGATTAACGTGCACGACGAGAGTGACGAGGAAGAGAGACAGAACAGGGCACGGTCGCGAACGCGGAGCCCGCCGCCTCGATCACAGCCCCCCAGCGACCTACCACTGCAACTCACTAAACACGACCGTTGATGCCTCATATTCTGTAATATGGGGTTCAGTTATAACTACGGTCAATTCTGTCAGCGGCATTTCAATTTGATTTGAATGTGTATTCCTCTTATCTATGTGAGGAGGTCCGTGCCCAGAAGGGCACTGGCTCATGATGATGATGAATACCTTCAAATATATCTCGACGATCTAAGTGTTAAGAACGAACTCGCGAATCACATTGATATTAAATTGGATTGAAAAGTCTGATAGCCTAGATCAGATTGTAAAGCTAAAATAATTAACTGACAGATGTTAACGGAAGTAAATTGTTCAGACATTGTGAAGCAATTTATTATGATGGCCTGTAAACATTATTCCTCTTTATACATTCCTTGTAATTTGTACATTCCATGTAAATTAAAATGTAGATATCTAGTTTAAGTAGTTAATAAGCTCAAAAACATACTATTATTTTGTAATTACGGTTAAGCGAATGACTGTGCACAAAAACATATATGAAACATATTTTGGCAAGATAATTTGCAATAGTAGATATTAAAATAGAATACCGATGACATACTACCATTACCCATTTTAATGGTATCCAATTTATATGAATACCAAAGTAGCTAGTTGAAACGTAAAAGCACGGTTTTAGGTAAACCAAAGTTCCTATAAAGTACATTACTACTCCAAATTGTTAATGTATCGTGGCCTGTATTGTCGTTTAAATGTATCTTAACGACGGTATCTGTTGAATCTTGTAGTTTTTATTACTTAACCTGATGCTGAAAATATACCTAAAATGTGTTGTTTTGTAAATAATGTACCTAAACATTTCGAGCACTGTATGTAAATTATTTATTTCTTAGATAATACAATTTGTATAGTATATTAGTTGTAGAAAATGACATACTTACGTACCTATTACGATAAAATGAAATAAAAAATTGAAATATATGCTTTTTTATCATTCATTACTCATTACCATTGATATAGGTAAAGACGGCAGTGGGACGTACAGTAAGGGAAATGTATTCACGTACCTTTTTATGCCTTATTGTCATAGTAAGAAGAGCGAAAATGGTACGTGAATACATTTCCCTTACTGTACCTATTCATAATATGTATAGGTATAGCCCAACAAATAATGGTCTTAATGTGGAATCAGGACGCAGAGGGTGCTCCAGCCGCAGAATTCATTGTTTTGAGAGCATGTGAGAATATTACACGGATGTATATTTCACGGTTGCCCCAACAATTCCAATACATAGTCCGAGTCAAGTTACTATGTGATGTACATATAACCAATGTCAAGTGCATCATAGGTAATTAACTGATAAATGACGTCTTCTAAGACGATAACTGGCCAGACATACAAAAGAGGTTGATTAGTAATTCAAGTTACGTAGAAGTATAAAAAAAGCCTTTTCGGAAACCAGCTACGTAGAAGTATAAAAAAAGCTTTATACCGGTCAAAAGTTTAAGTTCACCCTTTGTTTTTGGTACAAATTTGTACTTTTATGCGATAATGTTTTGCAGTTCAGATGTCGAAAATTGTTTCCAACTGATTCGTTATTGTTTACGGAGATGTGTTTGATTAGTCAGACACAATTTTCGTAGATTTCTAAACAACTGATTCCCTAAAAACCAACATTGTATCTGATCATTGTACGTTTTAAGTGGCAAGCCCATATATGGCCCAGCCTTTGCCGTCATTCCTATAAGATTTTAGGGAATGCGTTGTTTAGAAATGTACGTGAATTGTGTCTGACTAATTAAACAAATCTCTGGAAACAATAACGGATCAGTTGGAAACAAATGTCGGCTTCCGAACTGCAAAAAATTATTGTTCAAAAGTACTCATTTGTACCTAAAACAAAGAGTGAACTTAAACTTTTGACCGGTAGTGTAACCAGTTACGTAGAAGTATAAAAAAAGGCGTTTATTAAGAAACTAGTTTCCTAACTTCGATTTCCTTAACGGCCGAAGGGGACGTATGTATAGCGCGAAGGAAATATTTTGCTATAACTATAGTTATAGCAAAATATTTCCTTCGCTCTATACATATAATGAGACTAAATGAATTTAAACCAAACCCCTGGTGAACCAGGGGTTTCTTTTTACGGTCAACCCCATCTTGATGTTTGAAGTCCAAATTGTAACAATTTTTCTAATAAACTCTGTCTTTTTTCTCCCGGCTAACGGGACTGAATAACAACAAGAAATAGTTGATTTACCTAAATAACAACATTTTCATGTTACTATTATGTATAGTCTCATTATAATCTAGTCTCATTATATGTATAGAGCGAAGGAAATATTTTGCTATAACTATAGTTATAGCAAAATATTTCCTTCGCGCTATACATACGTCCCCTTCGGCCGTTAAGGAAATCGAAGTTAGGAAACTAGTTTCTTAATAAACGCCTTTTTTTATACTTCTACGTAACTGGTTACACTACCAGTCAAAAGTTTAAGTTCTTTTTAAATCGCAGTTTTAAAAAGTGACCCAGAAGACGTAACCATGACAACTACTTAGTGACAGACAAAAGTTGATTCACCCATTTACCCAAAATAGTCCATAGACCTTTTACGTTAGGTTATAGTTAATAATATATAACGCTCCATGAACAATACATTCAGTGCCCAGAATCGCTACGCGCTACGCTCGTAGCCGATCCCATGGTTTTCCTCGTATGTAGCGGAAAGCGACTACGGCGTAGGGACACATACGTGTCGTCACGGGCCTTGAATGGGTTAACCGCCGGTTTTGTTACCAATCGATCATGAATCATTGGAAATTAAAACTCATCGTTTTTTCAATAGTATATTTCCTATTGGTTTTATTTGGGTCACATGGCATCATAACTTTGAGTTCTCGACGAATTATCATTAGCGCCCGAGTCACCCAATGCTTCGCTTTCTTGGTTTGCAAGCCAGAGTAAATAATTTTGCGAGGAAACCGTATCTAGGTAACTCGTAGGCGTCCTCGACTACTGGGCGAAGATAAGATAAAATAATGAGTACCATAAAGTGGTTACTTTATTCCACCCTCGTAAAAAGACATGACCACGAGCCGATCATATCTCTTTGCACCATAGGTAACTAAACGTACATAGTTGTATGACTATCAAGATATCTCTCCACAATCGAGGGATGACCTGCACGGTTAGTATAAAATTTGTCTTAACTTTTTTGTTTTGTAATGTATGATTTATTTGAATAAACATTTTTCTATTCTATTCTATTCTTATCACAAGACGGCGCGCGAGCTGTGTCGTATCAGAGATAACAAATATAAGGACATTCTTACACAAATCGAACTTGCCCCACGGTAAGCCCAATAAGGCTAGTGTTATGGGTACTAGACGATGATATTATATTTAACAGATATAAATACTAGAAATCCTTACCGGGATTCGAACCTAGGACCTTCAGCTTCGTAGGAAGCATCACTACCCACTAGGCTAACCGATCGTCAAATAATGGCACATATTCAATTCAATTCAATTTTATTTATTCCATAACAAATTTACAATTGTGACGGAAATATACCTATTATTAATTTTACAAGCTAATAGTTCACACTATTATATTAAAAAGGTAGGTATGCATAACTATATAATTCAATAATTTTACAATTAGGTAGGTACATAAAAAAATTATTAAAAAAATCATCTTAACTGTGGTCAATAGTTAAGGGCTTCCGTGCATATAAAACATGATTTGATTGCATGAAATCATATAACAGGAGCCGCCGTTTATGCGGATTAAGAATGCAACCAAAGATAATGCTTTATAGCCGGACCTACGATATTCAGTACATTGTGATGCCACAATGAGAGACGGAAAGGCTTCTATGCAGCTAAATTAAGAACTGGTCTTAAAATGGCTGATCGCTTACCATAAACAACCTACCTAATTTGGGCGGGTAGTGTTTTTTGCCACAACTTCATACTAAATCAGTTGTGGCAAATAAAAAAAAGTGGAACTATGACAAGGATTGATATTTCCCTTTCTGTCACACTTATCGAGATTTGTATGCTACCATCTCGCTCGGACGTGGTATTATTATTACATAGCTTGTTCTGGGTATCATTATAGGTCCATGTTTATAGCCCTTAACTTTGGCAATGTCTACAGAAGAGACGCGAATGTAAATATTTCTGTATGACAATTCTATTTTCTTATCATTCTTCCCAGCTATCTATCGCTAACACACTTCTGTTTTCATCGTCAAAAACGCATATTGAACAGAGACATGAAGATAATAGAAGCCTGCACAATCATAAAACACGAAATGTATCTAACTAGTAAGGTGACCGATATGTGATTCAGAAAAAAAAACATGATTAACTCTTCGTTTCAACGAAGTCAAAAGCGGAAACAATTAATTCAAATGGAATCGAAATCTACTTTCCGTAAGATAAAAACATCCCGCATTGACCCGAATTCTCAGCCGCCACTAACAAAAGGTGAGCACCTTAATAATTTTAACTCTTTCACAGTCGTATCATGCACGACAATTATCCTTTTTTCCCCATTGTTATTAAACAAAAGTCCCGATTTGGTCCTTCCCGGATATCGGCAATCAACCAGAGAAAGCCGGCTAAAGAGCAAAAACATGATCGCGGAACAAAGTCTCATTAGCAGAACTCACTGCCGATGTAGGTACGGTAGCCCTTATTTTGGACTATATACAGTGCATTTATTAAGATGAATCTGTTGTCGATACGATAATTGAGAACATTCGTGAGCTGACACAAACTACCTCATATCCTTACTACCTTTGAACGGTAATAACTTTATTCACATTTACACGCCTGTAAGGCAAAATAGTGAAACAAAAGGTAAATTTATGTGTGTATAAACTTTACAATGTTTTTGTTGAGTAATAATATTCTCCTTACACTGAAAAACAACAAAACAATAATGCGTGGTGCAAGTTTAGTGAAGCTATCGATGGAGTATCGGCCAGCGCAGTGTGGAAGCATGGGATTCCGTCCACTTGGAACTTCTCTAGTACTAGATAGTGTAGGTACAACATATTTTAATAATAGGCAGGAATTTATTTATCTATATTAAACATAAAAGTCCTGACTGACTGACTGACTGATTCAATCACTTAACACGTTGGCTGTATACGTAGTGGCCGCTCCCGCGAGTTCGCGTGATGATCGCATACAATATTGTCCGAGCCACAAAATTGCGGCCGTTGCGTATTGGCTTCTGATTTTTCCTTTGGCCACTAGGGAAGGGTATTACCAATTTTTTTTTTTTTTTTTGGCCATCCATATAAATTCTGCATTTTAGGCTTGGCAACAAACGTGTTAAATCAACGCCCAGCCCAAATCGCTGAACCAGGAAGCTGTTTTGTTCACAATGAGTTGTTTATATAACGTAAGTACCCACTAAGACGGGGTTTTTGAAAATTCCACCCTCAAGGGGGTAAAAAATGGTTTGAAAGTTTGTAAGGGGATGGAGTAAAATTTTAAGTAAGAGACTTGTAACTTTGTGTATGGACTCCTTATTACAATACAAGAAAAGTAATTTTAGGGTTTTGGAAAAGCCCACCCCTAAGCGGGTTAAATAGGGGTGCAAAAGTTTGTATGGGGGAAACTCTTTTTTTGAGCTACAAAATTACCGACCGATTTAGTTGAAAATTTGAGTTCCGGGGAAGGGCATAGGATAGTTTTTATCCCTGCAACTAAGGGGGTAAATTGGGGGTGAAAATTTATATGAAGCTACGATATAAACGAGTTCCTCGCGGACAGAAGCTAGTCCATATTTTAGGTACTTGGTCTAAATTAAATCAATTGAATTGAATGAAAATTTAGGAAAAAAATATAAAATATTTATCAACCTGCACATTCGTGTTAACTGATTAATGATACAGATGCATAAGTAACTCTTTGACATTGAATGTATGACATCGTGTATTATGTTGAATTTAGTACATTAAAAAATATTTCTTCAATGGGGTAGCTTAAAAATCCCTTTTTTTCCTCAATAAGTATTGCACTCAAATTTTGAAAGAACAAATGTTATCTATTTAAGGATGAAAGCCTATAGAATATATTAACGCTGGGTTGTCAATTTTTTTCTTGCCCTAACTATTGGGATGACAGGTATAACTACTGGTAGGTACCTAAGTCGAAACTAGTAATTTACACTGATCTGCTTTATAAATATATTTGTTTGATATATTTATAGGCTTCATAATTTCGATATGTATTGATATTAATTGAGTGCAATGTAAAAAAATGTTTTTTTTCTTACAAGAAATTTGCTAGCCGACAGTTTAGCTATAGGTAGTATTTTATACAATAATTACTGTCGTCTAGCAAATTTCTGGCAAGAAAAAATCTAAGCCCTGCTGAAACGAAGTGCAAGTGCAAATCAGAGCTCAACGTCGTTGATGTCTTTTGTACTGTAGCCAACGTGACGTGCAAGGTCAAATTTATTATAGATCAGTAAAAGCGCCATGTGATTGCCCGAATTTATTTTAGTTATCTAAACAGTCATCATCATCATCATCATCATATCAGCCGAAAGACGTCCACTGCTGGACATAGGCCTCCCCAGAGAGTTCCAAATTGACCGGTCCTGCGCCACCCGCATCCAGCGGACTCCCGCGACCTTTACCAGGTCATTTGTCCACCTAGTCGGGGGCCTACCCACGCCGCGCCTTCCGGTACGTGGTCGCCACTCGAGAACCTTTCCGCCCCAACGGCCATCGGTTCTACGTGCAATGTGCCCCGCCCACTGCCACTTAAGTTTAGCAATTCGGATCTAAACAGTAGTGAAATATTTTTTCAGTTGAATTGGGAGCTTCATAGAAAAAAGTACAAGCATTTATTTAACTTGCACTGTTCGTATATAAGTTATCCTTCAAATTTTGCAAACCATTTTTCAGCCACGTGCTAGTTATCAGATTGAGTTGAATTTTTTCACACTTATGTAAGTTCGGTTAGAACACTTACAACGCAATATTATGCACCCCCAAGGTGAACTGATGATGGAGACGCAGAGAGAGGTGAAGGTGGCCATGTATGTATACTCCTAACTAAACTACACAAGATAAACCCGTGTTTGGGCTCATTGCAACCCTCTCAACGAAGAGTTGTTGATTGTGCAGAAATAAGTATAGTCAAGAAAACCTAAAATTATACCTATTATTAAATTAAAATTACCTAAAACTAATTTTCGATAGAAACTTCTAGATACTTTAAATTCTTTTGACTGTACGTGACTTATCGGATAACACTGTAACGTAATATAGTAATTTTGACAGATAAATGACAAGTTTACTATTGACCGCCGCAGCCAGGGGGGTAATCACGTAACGTTCCGAACGCGCGTCTGACAGTTAAAACTCAATCTAACTGTCATTTTTCCATATAAAATTGACGTTTAAATCTTACAGACGTTCGTAAGAACAGTTACGTGATCGACCCACTGGCCGCGCCAGTCTGTGAGAGGCGTAAAGAGTAACTGACTTTCCGTAAACTGTTTTTTAGATATTTATTTTATTGGAAATTCCTAATCAGTAACTAGGTGTGTATTAAAAAAAATCACAACTTTGAGGTTAAAAAACCGTGCAAACACTATCTATAAAATACCCCATACACTCAGAATTAAGAGAAAACACCGAAATTCTTTTGTGTAAACGTCCAAATCACAAAGCAGAAATTGTAGTAGTGTTACAGTACGCCGGTGTCCGCTCGGCGCTTCAATCGGGGCTGGAAATTTATTGTTATTGGATCGGCGCGCG
Source organism: Epinotia nisella (assembly GCA_932294315.1). Classification (NCBI taxonomy): domain Eukaryota; kingdom Metazoa; phylum Arthropoda; class Insecta; order Lepidoptera; family Tortricidae; genus Epinotia; species Epinotia nisella. The sequence goes on along the minus strand of OW028678.1, from coordinate 21,244,136 downwards.
GACATGCATCCACACTTCGCGGGTATCACGACAGAACAACTTTATCGGCCGCGCCCCTATTCTGGAACGGCCGAATGCTTTTGTACGTAGTGCAATCGTGTTTTGCCTTTTTGACCCGACTGGCTCAGAAGGAGGGTTATGTTTTTCGAGCCTATGTATGTATATATATACATGTATACTGTCCAAACGGCTTAATCGATTTTGACATATGAGGTGTCGTTGGTTTCTTCTTAATCGTGGTAGTGACGTGACTAGGCTATACTTTTTGTTAAAATGCAGACGGGTTTTTCGGAAAATCTTTTTGTAGTAGGTATAAAAATATGGAAAAGCCCTGAAGAGCCTTACTTCACTAAAATAATGGTAACATAGTCGAGATGTGAAAAAAATGCGTTATTACGCATAGGTAAAAGAAAAGCTATTTCACGAGTACTTAGTAGACGTAAACCTGTCTATCGGGTCAAAAGGATTTATCTACGAAAGAAATACTATATACTTATCGTACATTGAGCAATACCTGCAGGTCGATCGCGTAACGCATTGTAAGTATGTCAGAGGGATAATCACGTCACTTTTCAAACGCACGTTAGGACAACTCAACCGTCATTTTCCCATACAAAAAGTGACATTTGGATCTACCTGACGCGCGTATAATGCGTTACGTGATCGACCGGTAGACCTACGAGTAAATGTCACTTTTTGTATGGGAAAATGGCAGTTTAAGTTGTCCTAACTTGCGTTTGAAAAGTTACGTGATTACCCCTCTGAGCAAACCGTCCATTTAAAGAAACTAGAGCCTAGGAAAGTGTTTCATTTGTCTGCTTGATTTGGCAGGAATAAGACCTATAAGAACCATATTCATACGTAGCTATATTTATCGTTTTTATTCGTATAGTTATGGATGCGCAATATATTTCAATACGTAGTTTTATTTCTGGATATGTACCTCAGTTTTATAAAGCACAAAGGATCAGGCCGCAACAACTCATTTAATATATGTTTTACTTTAAAAACAAAGTTTTAACCACTTCAATTCAGTACTCCGCTTCAAGTTTGCCTATAAAATGAGTTTCCTCGATTTCTCCAGGATCCCATCATCAGATCTTGATCCGATGACCATGAAGTAGGTAATCGGGGAACCTAGATAAGTACATAAAAAGTTAAAAGACTCCGACGAATTGAGAACCTCCCCCTTTTTTTGAAGTAGGTTTAAAACGTTTATGAAATTTTCCAAATCGGGCCAGGCGTTTTCGAGTGGGTAAACGGGAACCTAGATGTACATAAAAAGTTAAAGATTACCTCCCCCTTGTTTGAAATCGGTTTCAAACGTTTTTGAATGACAATAACAAAATTACCAAATTCAGAATACTCCCGTGCCAGCATTTTGCACATACGAGCCCATAAACTCTCCTCACCATCGGCAATTTGTTAATGATAGGCTCCATCTACATAATATGAACATTCGCTCACACTACCAGCTGTAAATAGTTCTTAGCTTAAATAAATTATAACAGCCGTATCTCCGCATTGCTGAAATTTCTCAGAGCGATATGACCAAATCAAATTGTAATGAAGTCATCATGTTATTGGTTAGGCTCTACCGAATGAGTAGGTATCTATTATTGTTCAGAAAGTAATTAAATTAAAATAGTAAAATGAAGGCAATGAAGGAGTGATATTTGGAAGTCGTTTTAGAACTGTATGGACCCACATACAGTTCTAAACGGGGCCCTAAACTTCCCTTCCGAAGATTCGCTAGTTCAATTTGAGGTTTGCTGGTCAGGGTCCGAGCCGTCCGAGGCCCCCCCTGAGCATGGGGCCCTTGGGGGCCCCGGTGCACGGCACTGTCTAGCCCTCCGGTAGCTACGCCCATAGTACCTAATCCCAAAATTTGGTGTATTCATAATGATTATTTGAAGTAACATTTCATCTTTTCAGCTTCAGGAGTATCATTACTCAGGGTATTGTCGGCCCCATTGATCAAATCTTACTTGTCAAAAATGTTGCCCCTGGAAGACATAGCGTTTAGTCGTTTAAAAACACTAACTGATTACGAAGAATTGTATTAAATATTGCTTAACTTTACGTTTAAGAGATTTAATAAATTAATTTTTACTGGTCAACACTGATTTCTTGCAATGGAAATAATATAAAGTAATAAACCCAATAATTGAGCTGTGAAATATACTCAAACACCGACAGTAACAATTATGCCACTCTCAAGGAAAAATATAAAAGAGCCAAAAAAAAATATCCCAATAATTGAGGTGTGAAACATACTCAAACACCGACAATAACAATTATGCCACTTTCAAGTAAAACATAAAAGAGTAAAAAAAATATCACGCTCTCGAATAAGCACCTACATTAAATTCACATAATAAATTGAGTAAAAACAACTATATATAAGCTACCACGGTAAATGTTTTCACACATTTCTTAACGAAACACTAAAGGATATGACATCATTCGCGCGTAAAATTCACAAATTATATATATGCAAATTGGCTGAGCAATCATAACATAAATTCTTTAATATAATCTCGCTAACCTTACAGAGGCCAGTAAAATTATCTGCGGGGTGTAAAAAGTGTATCGATATTGGTTATTGGTTCCCACTGACATTCAAACTTAGCCTTTCCGTGCGCAACTGCTGCAGAGCTAAGGCTTGTTCTGCATGGAGCGACAGCTGTTTGATATTATGTTACAAAAACATATCCAATATTATTGTTTTTCTCAACATGAAACAATCATCATTTGCTGTACAAAAGATGTACTTTTAAAAGTGAGTAAGTAGAATTAATAGGAAAACACACTAGTACACAAAACCCACTATTATATGCTTACCAATATTTCAGTGTTTAACTCGTTGATTCATGAAGTTGAATCGCAGGTGGGTACAGTTAGCATCTAAAGTAACTACGTAATCGAAGACGTCAACAGTTCTTATTCCCTTTTAATAAAAACTTTTGACGTCTTCGTGTGCGTATAATTCCGAAGAGTCATTTGTCCGAAAGCATTTTATTTTCCGAATTTCATAATTCTAAAACACATGTTGCGCTGAAGGAATATTTGATTTTTCAGGATATAATGCTAACCTAACCTATTTATATATTCAATTAAATCATCTGCGTCCAAATTTTCGTCAAGCGGAAAATGGCGTTCGAAATGTTTTGATTTTGGAATAACTAGTGGCTCTGTGAGCTGTAAGAACTATATAATTAACGAACCTGCTCACAAAATTTGACGAGAATCGGTTGAGAAATGCGACTTGTAGAGGAGAATAAACGGACAGACGGATACCGGACATGCGAACGATTTTTGGCCCAAGCTGGAGCATAGAACTTCGTTCGCTTCGCTCGGTTTAAAGTTTCGGAATTATGACTCTTCTTCAGTATTGTTCTCTGTTCCCATTGTAGGGGGCTGTACAGTTTATTCAATGATACCTTAGTTTATGGATAAGTGTCGCGTGCTGCGGCGAGAGTTGTTGGCCGTAAAAAGACAATGGCAATGTTCACCACACCGCCGATCGCCCTGCTGCACACTCAGCATCATAACACGTACACCATTTTCGACCTTATCTCCAATAAAGTGCTTTTTTATTGGAAGGAATGTAGATTGGAAGGGATGAAACATGTTATTCCGGTTTAGATGCGAAAGAAGCCGACGATTGACAGATTGTTCTATAATCTTGGATAGCACCGGAAGTATAGAGATAGGGCGATATTGTGAAAAGGAAGTAGGGTTGGTCGTTTTGGGGAGAGGAATCACATGTGCACATTTCCATGCTAAAGGAAAGACACCACACAAGTGTTGGTTTATTAGTTTCGACAGCAACGTTAGCGACTGACTTTCCAACGTAATTAGACCTCTTATTTCGAACAGTTACTATGGGTTGAAGGATTTTTGATTTCTAGTCGTAAGCAGCCGAAGCATCCATAAAAAAATCCTCTGTTTTTTTTCACATTTTATCGGTACATCGCAGAATATCAGTATTGTCAGTGAACGGTCTTCTTTTTATTTTCCAGTCAAGTAGGTTTATGCTAACTAATTTTCCAGCCATTCATTCAAAGATTAATGGAGTTCCCATACAAAGTGCAACCCTTCTTTTTGCACCCTATCAACCCTAATCTGCACGATTTTTAAAGCATAATGCATGACCCAAGACCTAGTTAATGGGTTAGTGAAAGTTGCATTAAAATCTATTCGATCGTTTTCACGTCGTGATGCCGAGGCAAATAAACAGACAAACAAACAGATAAGCAGACGAAAAATCTAAAAACTGTGGAAGTGACTTCTGCACGCACACCGCGTTTTTTAAACGCACCGTCGACGCGCTTTTGTTGCGAATTACGTGTGTAGCGACACTAACGCGCGTCAATGGCGTGTTTAAAAAACGCAATGTGTATAGGCCCTAATAGACTTCATGTACATTTTCAAAGTACAGATTTTTGACCCTTTACAGCATTATTATGTGTATAGATTAAAAGGTGCCTTAGCACTGATATCTGTACCTTTCAGGCGAAATCGTACGTCAATATACCTACTAACAATATACTTTGTATCCTTATTAAAATACCAATAGGTACACAGGTACATTACAAAAAGATATAGGTATCCATATTTTCACCTTGTACAGATTAAAGGTAAAAAAAATACGTTTGTATACGACTGTACATTAAATTATAAAACAAGAAATTGACTCAGTTTTGTCAACCGTAATGACTTAATTTGAATTTTTATCTCGCATCAACAAGCATAACTTTTCGCGCCTACTTATAATTAAGCATGCTTAAGCCGTGGTTATGAAACAATTGAGTCATTAGCGCGTTATTTACGACGTCTGCTGTAAAACCGTTAAGAGACAAACCGGCTCTATAAAAGTCATCCCATTACCCGACACGGACAAATCACATGGAAAGAATCTATCTTAGTTTCCCATAAAACCATGAGCAGATTCGAAATGTAAGCACATTAAGTTATCTGTGGGATTATCTCGTACGTGTTACAATATTTATTTGTTTCTCGCTCGGGGACGGACGGGACGGCGTGATTGCGGCGGAGTGTTCTCTCCCAATTAGGTGGTTATTGACATTTTACTTTTATCGGGATAATCTTGGGACGACCTCTCTGATTCATAGTGCGGTAGTAGCATCGATGGTTTATCTGAGTTGTGAGACTTTTAATTCGCCAAATACATGGCTATCTAAGACCTCATACGCGTCTGAATACGTATTTTGGCACCTATTATTATTTAAATAATTTGTGTATCTGTAAGTTGACTGAGATATAATTTTATTTTAACAACAAACGAAAACAATAAATAAAAAACTTATAAACTAACTTAAACTATGTGAACCTAAACTATTAGTAGGTACATATTTCCCCCAAATCGCAGCCACCAGGCAAAGTGCCCATAAGACTGGCTGCGTTTCCCCGCTGAATGGCAATGCCAATACGCCGGGCGAGGAACGAGCCAGCCCTAATAATTTTAATTTAAAACATAGTTTAGACAGGCTAACAATTGCCATTTATATATAGGTACTTGTAGAGTAGCACGATGAAAATAATTAAATTAAAATAAAAACCTTTTGATATTATCCAAGGAATGTCTTTGTTTAACCTACTTGCGTTAATTAGCCTGCCTATTTTAAACACATAGAAAAAATGCGTGTCTATAATCTATAGTTACAAAGGTGTTAGCCAGATCATGATATGGACGAACGAAAGTCCGGTCCGCACTATAGATAGAATGAGTTGTGACAGCACCTAACGTCGAAATTTATCCCAAAAAGGGAAGCTGTTAATAGAGTCATTCAACGTTACCGGTGGAATTATCTACAAAGAGAGAAGTCTCGGGGTCTGTCGGGCTGTCGGTCGGAAATATAAATTTATTCAGTGGTTGTCGCGGCGACACGGGCGCCCGGCTGTATCTCGCCGAGTAATCTTGAACATTGGCGTTAAAGAATTTAAATTATACGCCGATACAAATGAACGCTCGAACCCATCTCATTTATTGCTCTAATCCGAATTATATTGACTAGATATTTGGGATTTCGAACGCATTGTCACGTTATTTGGTAGTATAATATCGATTCTGGTAACTTATAGACCCATTATACGCATAAGCGGCTTCTCAGCGGTAATAGGGGTCATAGTGTAGAGCACAATACTGATCGGGATTCGAAAGTCGTGCGTCACGTCAATACCGGTAGATGTAATAGTTTTGAGCAACAAGGCGCACACCAAGTTTTAAATTTACATTACAAAGGAGATTTATTGTTTATTCAGTTTCAACAATACGCATGACAGTGCCCCAGTGCATTTTACTTGTAATGTAAGACGACTAAGCCGTACATTTGATACTCATAACATTTTATTTTAAAGCGGACAATGTATTTGTCAGTTTCGTAGCAAAACTTGGAGTACAGTGGAAAAAACCAACGAACAAAATTAAATTAAATTAAAGTTGCATCTCCTGCTCCAGAAAATAAAGCCGAAAGTTATTAACGACCCCGTAGCCCGATAGATTAGGTATTTTTTTAAACTGTAGGATTACTGTCCTTACCTACCGGTAACAGAAAGTACAAGTTATAGATCAACGATTCTGAGTAAGAAAAACCCAAAAAAATCGAATTCTGAAAAAAAAATGAACGTGCACTTTTTTTTAAAAACGCTCAAATACAACCGTATTAATGCGCAATATATCAAGGACAAAACTCAAAAGGTCTTAGATTCAAATAGATACAATTTAAATAAGTTATAGAACTAAATAGGATAGCTGTGATGTAATAGTGCCGTGCGACGATGGCATCGCACTCATATATCAGCGGGTACATTTGACTGCACGTATTTTTACTCCAGAAAAATAACGGGTACGAAAAACATTAATTTATAATAGTGATTCTTGTTTATTTAATTTTAAAACGATAATCTAAGATGCATTATTTATTCGCAACAATCCTAAAAACTTTCCACCCGATAGTCATTATATACGTATTACGTATTTGTATAATGAAGCATTTATTGTTTTTATTTTGTAGTATTTGTCTTGAATAATATAGAATAAATATTAATGAATCAAAATAAAGATTAAAAAATTAATTAATAATATTTTTTCCGGCTTTTCAGGAGCTAATTAAGTTATAATTTTTATAATATTTGATATTTTGTTGGATTTTGTTTCTGGATAATCATTCAAATGATGATAATTATGTCCGTTACACCGAAAAAGCTGCACTCAAGAGCAAAAGTTTCGGGTACACTTTGTATAGAATTTCAGTACAAACTGTACCCAAAACTTTTGCTCTTGAGTGTATTATAAATTATTTACTTGATATTTTTTTCATATTAGTTGTCAATACAATGACTTCGTTGCACTAACTCGTTCTGCGGCTTAGCAAGGACTTGACGACCACTTAATAGCCTAGTCGACAGCGACCCTGCCCACGAAGCTTGCGGTCGACGGTTCCAGATTCGAATCCCAGTAAGGGTACTTATTCGTGTGATGAGTTCGAATAGTTTTTCTTGATTCTTGGATGTTTTCTATATATACCTATATATCTTATTATTTATATAAGTATATCGTCGTCTAATAACTACAGAATAAGCTTTATTTCGATTGGAACTAGATCGATTTCTGTAAGAATGTTTCGGAATAAAAAAACCGGACAAGTGCGAGTTCAACTCGCGTGGTGAGGGTTCCGTAAAATATTGAATTTTTTTTCGTTACTTTGAATACTCAAACTTCTTATAGGTTTTCCTGTAATCTTTAGGCAAGGAACTATTTTTTTCAGATTTTAAGTTTAGTAGTTTCGGAGATAAGGGGGGGGGTGAATGGTCAATTTTCGTCTTTCTTCCTAAATTACTTCAAATCTGTTTTTGCTAAAATTATTTAAAAAAAACTGAGAGATGTCACACAACACAGTTTGCGAAACTTTTTTTTTTCATTTTCCAGTTTACCCCCCAAAAGTGGCCCCATTGTGCAGAATTCATTAATTTACTTTACGCGTCCATTTTTGCATATGTTTACCAAATTTTAACTCAATCAGTCCAGTAGTTTTGGAGCAAATCGGGTGTAACAGACGGACAGACAGACGCACGCACGATAAGGGTTCCTTTTTTTTCCTTTTACAAAACCCTACAAATTCAATAAAAATGTAAATTGATTTCAATCCGACACTTTTAGTCAGATGTACCCCAGGTACGTTAGTGCACCGGCATAAATTCCGATTACTATTAGGTATTTCATTACGGCCAGCTAATTAAGCGCAGCAACCAATTCACGCGCGTTTGCGCATCCATCGGTGCCCGCCCGGAGACACCATTACTCTTGCTACTACAATTTTTACACCTGTAGAGTTATCAGTGTTACAGACCCGCTCCGTGAACGCTCTGCCTTAGGTATGAGACCCCTACCGAAGTTTTCCCTCTTCTCCAAAAACGTAGTGTACAGATTTCTAAGGGATTGACAACATACATGCATGCGAATCCTTTGGAGTTGCAGGCGTCTGCCTGCCGATGCCTGCCTGATAGAAAGCGGAGACCAGAGCGTACCCTCGCTCACAACACAGCTCAATCTCGGGGTTAAGGTGACTTTACTCAACTCTGAGAACACAACACCACACATACAGAGCAAGTAGTAATGTTTTATGGATGCGCTTTTCTGTACGGTGGAGGTACATCACCAGTCGGTCTACTCCAAATCTGATCAAGATGGCATTCCGCTATACTCAACGCTCTAACATCTAAAAATATTACCATCTAAAATACCATCCCATCGTCAATTAAATTTCTGATTAAAGGAAAAATTTAGTGGCCGAGACGGATTGTTCCGATAGCTCAGTTGGTTAGTAGCGACGGGCCATGTATACCTGTGGTCTCCGGTTCGAATCCGGCTCGGAGCATTACATTTTTAAATTTTTCCTTTAATTAGAGATTTATAAATTTCGTTAGCAGCGATGCTGCTTAATACAAAATAAATTACCGTCGTCAACTCTGAAGGTGGTTAGGTCTACAGGGCATTGTAAATTTATTACAAGACATCTCCATCTCAAAGCACTATATGCTAATACGAACAGAGTAATCAAGTTTATTAAACCGATGCCCTTAGGTGCCCCGTTTCATTTAAGTCCGTATCATATACATATGAGACATAGGCATCGTATATTCGATCAAACCTAGCATTCAGCCGCTGTTTTAAATAATTAATTACCTTCATTGGTTTCGTTTATAGTAGTAAGTCTGACTCAACGCAAGCTAGGTTAAATTACTCACGTGAATATGTAACTATACCCAATTCCATATCCTCCTCCTCAATCGGTCCCTCATTGCTGAGAATCATGTCTCTGACGAGGTAGTTCTTAGTGAATACATTTTCAAACTTCGAGAAAGAGGTCAATCGTCGAATCCGACTCGGCTGGGCAGCATTCGGGAAGCTACGGGCACATCTTATCGTCCAATATTCCGCAGTGTCTCAAGACGAGAGTCTTTGACCAGTGTGTGTTGCCAGTGATGACGTATGGCACGGAAACGTGGTCGCTTACTATGGGCCTCATAAGAAGGCTCAAAGTCACCCAAAGGGCAATGGAGAGGGCTATATGCTGGGAGTATATCTGCGTGATCGCATCACAAATGAGGCTATCCGCAGCAGAACCAAGGTAACCGATATAGCCCTCCGAATCGCTAAACTTAAGTGGCAGTGGGCGGGGCACATTACACATAGAACCGATGGCCATTGGGGCAGAAAGGTTCTCGAGTGGCGACCACGTACCGGAAGGCGCAGCGTGGGTAGGCCCACCACAAGGTGGACCGATGACCTGGTAAAGGTCACTGGAGTCCGCTGGATGCGGGTGGCGCAGGACCGGTCATTGTGGCACTCTTTGGGGGAGGCCTATGTCCAGCAGTGGACGTCTTTCGGCTGATATGATGATGATGACGATGATGATGACATTTTCAAAACACCGAGTAGCATGGAATTTTTTCGAAAAGTAAGGGAATAGTATACATTCGATGCTTGCGGAAAATGGGCTTGGAATATTCGAGAAACGTGGACGTGTAGGACATTTATCTGGAAAAGCCCAACAATCAATCTTCATTCAGTTCGGGTATCTCCGTCTCTATCGCGCTTATTACATTCGAGTGACAGAGATAGAATACACGAATTTCGAGTTCGAGGTTGCTATTCACAACGCTTTATCTCACCTCAGATGAACCAGTGTAAGTCAGACCTACGATTAAGTGTTGTTATTACTAATCTATTAGAAGTGAGCGGTGACGTTAGGTAGGTAAGTTGTAAATTAGCTGTATTCGTTCTAGGCGCCGAGGGCTCGATAACACTAAAAAGTCAACCAAATTTGTTCCAGAGAAAAGATAATTTCTTAAACAATAAGGTTCAATTTCGTGCAAAACAATTATTACCCTCGCGACATGTCAAGCTAATTCGTGAGATTTCGTCGGAACTGAAGTCGCTGGTGACAGAGGTTGCGGGATATTTTGTACCCCATCGAAGCCTTAGCTTTAGGGGTTCTAGGCGTTCAAATGGCGGACACGAAACGAATACAGCTATGTCAAAACCTCTGATCGTTAAAATGAAAAATGAAAAAAGTATATTGAAAAACCGGCCAAGTGCATGTCGGACCACGCAAAACGAAGTGTTCCGTGCCTATTAAAAAGGTCGTATCGTCACAGAAATCTTACGGCACTTACGTCCTTTTCTTTAAGGAAGGAAGTTTTTCAGCAATATCTCGAAAACCTTTGAACCGATCTTGTTCAAAATAATTTTCGGTGAAAAAATTTAATAAACCCTATTATTGTCCATGATTTTTTTCACATTTTTAAAATACCCCGTTAAAACATTAGAGGGGGAGAATTGTAGTGAGTTTCGGGGCGAGTATCTCCGACTCTATTCACTTAGATGATCAAAAAAAATGCTGAGAAACCTTATATTTATTTTGAAAGGCCTATGGATTGATTGCCACACGTGGGCTTACAATGAAAAAAAATTGAGTTTCAGTTTTATGTATGGAGTGCACACCTAAATTTTTTTTTTAGTCAGTTTAATTATAAAACTATGTAGCGGCTAACAAAATACACGTATCCTCAAAATTTTATTCAAATACACCTTATAGTTTTCGAGTAAAATGCCTGTGACAATACGAACATGACGAAACTATAACGGTTTTGTTTTTGCCATTTTGGCTACGGAACCCTAAAAATGTGTTCATTATGTGCTTACATTTGACAGTACTTAAGCTCTGAAAATTATATCATAGACTGTACACAAACAATTTAAAATAGTCATATTAAATATTTATTGACAACTATGTACATTATAATCTTTTATTTCATGATACGAGAATCCTTTTGACACCTCAAACAAATAATAAATTAAAAACAACAAAACTTTGACGTGTAATAAATTAAGCTAACAAATATGATTTACGTAACTAGTATATTTAAAATGAAATAATAAGATGGTTAAAAAAACTTTTTTGAACACATACAAACACTAACGCTACTTGGATGGTTTCATTCTTTGTTTCCGTTTCTCCATCAAAAGTTGTTTTAAATCATCTATTTCTTTAGACGAGGCATTTATGACATTGGATGTGTCTCTTTTGTTTTGTTTTCTAGACGACGCTTTCTCGCTCATGTAAGACTCAATCGACTTTTTAACTTCTTCCAGCTCTTCTTTTTTTTCTTCTTTAACAATTTTTATCATATTTCTTTTTCGTTGTAGCTCATCCTGCAAATCAATTTTCATCGCATTTATCCTTTCCTGAAGTTCTGCCACTGACATCTCACAGAGCAAACCAAGACCAGAAGTCTCGGTCAAGTCGATGATTTTTGGGACTTTTGCTTTTTTAGCTATACTAGCGAGAATATTGAGTTCCTTTATCATTTGAATTCTGCGATCTAACTCATCTTGTTTAGCTTTTAGCGCTTTTTCTAACAAAATTTGATTTTGTCTTTTCAGTTTTTCAACTGTTTCTTTGTTTTTTGTTGATACATTTTGTTTGGCTTCTAGTACTTTTAATTCTATTGTCGAGAGCTTTTCCATTTGCTTGCGATTTTTTTTCATTTCATTTTTTCTCCATCTATCTATTTCCTCGTTCCACATTTCTTTCTCTTTTAAGAACTGTTCATATTTCTTTTTATTCTCAGCGAGAACTCTCTGCTTAGCCAAAAGCGCCTCTTCATATGATATTTGGCCCATCAAATGTTTTTTCTCTATACCTAGTAATCGTGCTCTCTCATTTTCTTGACGATCAAGTTTCTGTAATTCCTCTATTTTAGCAGTATTTTTACAGTTCATGATATTATTAAACCACTGAACTTCTTCCTGTTCAGCCAACTGTATCCTTTTGTTAATTCTTTTAATAGTTGCTGTAGTATCTTTAACAGGTTGGCATACTTTTTTAATCGAATATGTGTTTTGTATTTTTGTCAATGGTTTTGTTGCACCTTCAAGTCCTTCTCTAATGCTAGCAATTTTTTGGAAATATGCGTCTGATTTAACCAAAGCATAATGACACTCTTTGTTTTTGACGTCATTAAGTAAGTAGTTCGCCTTTTGTTTATTTTTCTCATAGCTTTGCTTCAATTTTTCATCAATAACATTTCTCGAAACAATACGCTTGGTTCTAGGTTTTGGCAATTTCAGCGATGATTGCGGGGAAGTTAAAGTTTTGCGCGCGGCGCAAGTTGCCGAATTTACTCCTCTTCTGTTAAATAAACTTGGCGCGATGGGCACAGTTGCTGGTTTTACTTTACGACTCTCAATTTTTTTGATATATTCTGCATAAGTATGGGCCATTTCACTGATATAAGGCTGCCATGAAAATAAGGGATTTATAATTTTCTCGGTAATGAAATTTGTATCATAATATTTTTCACCAACATGTGCTAAGTAAGTCAACACTTCGTTGTTGCTCAAGAACGAAGTATAAACGCTCAATAAATGCTTACCTAAATTAAAAAGACACTTGTAAAGAAGATACCTGTCTTTAGGTTCGATTTGAAAAATAATAGCGTGGAATAAAATCATGAAATAGTCTTTATCTTCGTCTGAAAGTTCTTCGGGTAGGTGATGGGCTATGTCTATCAAAAATTGGTCGTGTTTTTGAACTCCAAGAAACGTTTCGGCAATCCAAGCTAGCTTGGAATCTTCAGAGTCCTCCGGACATTTATTGATGTACGATTTCATGTATTCGTAGGGCGCAATCGCGATCGCAGAGCCGTAATCAATTAATATGTTTCTTATCATCTTAACGTTTCCGGAGGTGTAATAGTAAACCATTTTATGTAATGGTTTACTGTTTTCATACAGGGTCAGAAACAAATTGAATTCATAACGTAAAATACAAGTACAATCACAACAAATATTATTTGACAACTTGTCCAAAAAATTGACGCTTGTCAATTGGCGGCCAGTTTAATGTGTCAGATAAACAAGTTTCACTAATATTGTAGGTAGGTTTTATATATCATAGAAGCAGGTTGTTCATTATCATTCACGCGTGGGAAGATGTGCTATCATTTAAATGGAATTCTAACTAAAATGAATCAATATCAAAGTAAACATTATCTATTAAATAATTTACCTATCTTGAAAATTGGTATATCAGTGTGACACGGTCCCATGCTGATAATGAGTAGCAGAAGTAGCTACGTGGATGAACACAGGGTCGCCTCGCTGCTGAAAAGAGTGAGAGGAAGTGAGCACGGCATTCTGAGGATGTCGGAAGGACGTAGGGATTGCCCTATGTTAAGCCACTGGGTTGGCATTGTGACGGGGAGGGGGTAAAATAATTTAGGATTAGAGAAGAAGAATTTTACCCTGCATGTTACAGTGCCTAGCGGCAATTATAGCCCGACAAGCCGCTATTTGACCCTGAGATAGTGTTGTTGTAAACAGCATAATTTATGGCAATAATGTAGGTTATGTAGGTACATATACGTCGTGTATAGTCGGGACAGTGTGAATTGGCTTTGTGTTGCTTGTTGAATGTAAAATTTGTATGCTTTATAATAAATACCTATACATCCATATCTGATTCCAAGTATTCAATATTTATATATTCTTCTGACTCTGATGTGTCGCTTTCAAGATCGCCGCCCTCAATTATAAAACGTTTAGTCTAGGATTCGACAAAATGACCTTTTTTCTATTTTCGTTTTCAATTTTTATTACAGGTTCACAGCAGTTACTCCTATTTTTTTTGAGTGTCTTCCTATATAAAATTAAACTTATATAAATTTAATCCTAACTTAAATAACACAAACATATTCTAAACTTAATTTAAATAAGTTTTATACCTGAAAACTATCTTCAACGAGCTTGAGAAATACATCATTAGGAATTTTTAAAAAAGTTGCCTATGTACTAGTTAAATCTAACCAAACTAACCAGTTCAATCAATACCTAAAACCGCACTATAAAATGTCAGTACCTACCGTCATGTCAATAACCCATTTCAAGACATTGTTTATAGAAATACTACAATCCGTTATCCTTTTTTAGGGTTCCGATACCTCAAAAGGAAAAAAGCGGAACCCTTATAGGATCATTCGGTTGTCTGTCTGTCCGTCTGTCACAGCCGGTTTGCTCCGAAACTACTGCACCGATTGAATTGAAATTTGGTACACATATGTAAATTGGTGACCCAAAGAGGAACGCGAAAAGTAAATTAATGAATTTTGAACAAGGGGGCCACTTTTAGGGGGTAAACTGGAAAATTAAAAAAAAAAGTTTCGCAAACTGTATTATGTGACATATCAAATGAAAGGGGTTGTTGTAAGCATGTGAGATATTTTTTTTTTATAATTTAAGCGAAAACAGATTTGAAGTAATTTAGGAAAAAAGACGAAAGTGACCATTCCTTATCTCCGAAACTACTAGGATTAAAATTCTGAAAAAAATATGGAAAATTAATAGTTCCTTGCCTAAAGATTACAGGGAAACCTATAAGAAGTTTGAGTATTCAAAAACACTTATGAAATTTAGATTATATACGGAACCCTCACCACGCGAGTTGAACTCGCACTTGTCCGGTTTTTTACTGTACATAAGTATTAAATTTTTTTTTATTATGTCTCAAAACAATTTATTTTCTAAAGTAAATACAACAACTATTACAAACAACAATTCACTTGTTTCTCATATTGCCTTAATCCTTACCATTTAAAATATCACGACATCATTTAATGTGGGTCATTTGATTATCAGCGCTCGACCGGACTGTCTGATTTTGGCTATCAATTTTGAAGTATTCGACTACCGTAGGTTCAAAGGGCGTAAGGGACAAATCGTCATTTTTCAGGAGAGCCAAAAAACTGTTTCGATTCGAAAAAAATCCTAACTTTTTTGTTCCATTACACATTAACATGCTTGTTAGTGACTTATTTACTGTTTTTTAAGCTCTTTTAGATCATGTAAATGGATTTAGCACAAGGTTCTTAATTACAAAGTTGTGTGTCCCTTACGACAAAAAAAAAACCCGTTTTTGAATGCACTTGTCCCTTACTTCACAATGTTTCCGTTTAACCAATATGTCAGAAGGTCGTATCGTACCAAAATTGAATACACTTGTCCCTTACTTCACAATGTTTCCGTTTAACCAATATGTCAGAAGGTCGTATCGTACCAAAAAAATCTTTCTAAATGTCAACTTGACGTAAAAATAGCCATGTCTCAGCTATGTAACTAGTGACTTGCACTGGGGATTTGCTGATATTGCATTGAGGATTACAGGAAGTTTGTATGAATAAGTGAAACAAAGGTTTTCTTGTAGTTTAATTATTTATCAAGATCGGGGATGTAAAAGGGTGTATCGTACATAAAATGAGAGTTACGCCAAAATGCATCAATGATTATTATATGTGCAAAATGCTGTAACGTACATAAAACGAGAGTTACGCCAAAATGCATCAATGATTATATATGTGCAAAATGCTGTAACGTACATCAAGTGGGAGTTACGCCAAAATGCATCAATGATTGTATATGTGCAAAATGCTGTAACGTAGATAAAGTGAGAGTTACGTCAAAATGTGCCACAAATATTTTTTATTTTAGTTGATACAGCAAAATGTGTTACAAAAACGGGTGCAATAGCACCTTTTTTCATTGTCGTAACGGACACTTTTTTAAAGCTATCGAGACGTTATATACACCAATCGATAGAGAAAAAAAAACTGAATATAACTGCATTCATAACTCATTTTCGCCGATTTGTCCCTTACGCCCTTTGAACCTACGGTAGTCGTATTGTTAGTTAAGTAAGTATATTGAAAAACTAAAATCGATCGATCGAAAGGCATGACGACGAAGGCAAGTAGCCTGGCACGATTACCCTAAACGTAAGTTTTATTTATATTATGTTTATTAAGTAGTAGAATTTATTAGTTAGTTTCTTTCCGGTGAAAAACCAAGAAGCAAGTACCTGCGTGCCTACTTGCATCTTAAAATCCGCAACTTAGCGAGAGTCGTCGTTGTTAAACCACTCGTCGTTGGAAATATAGTGGACAACTTGGTACAGTCGAAATCGAATATAGGTACTACTCACATTTTTGGGCTTATCTCAATGCATTAAGATGCAAACAAATAACATTTCTTTGATGTCTACTGTGCTCTATTGTACGCTCGCTACTCTATCCTATTTAATTAGGTAGCCGGTCTGTTTACGCCAGACCTGTCATTAATCAATCACTCGGCCACGAAGCTATTATTCGACACCTCACGGGTATACGCACAAAGTGCAAGTCACACGCGGCCTCTTAAAATATAATAATCGTGTTAAACTCGACCATAAAAGCCATATTCGATTAGAGGAGCTTCAAATGGGTTCCTGTCTTCGTAGCTCGTTATCTCCTTGGCACCTATTGTGCTTCGGTAGGCAAGGTTTGATGTTGAAGAGTGATGAGTTTCGTTACAAATGGTTAATTAGTTTTCATAGATAGTGTGATTTTTGCTTATACAGTGGAATTCATTTATTACGACCTTGGTTGTACCAACTTTTCGGTTGTAGTGACGTTATATCTAAGTCCCGTGAATTGAAAACATAAAGTGTATGAAATTTCTTATGGCTCAGGAAGAAGCGTCAATTTACGTGTAGCGACTGTTTTTGATGAACCACTTATTACAAATTCCTAGAAATCCCCTGCTGATATTACGACCCGAGCGGATCGACAAAGTTAAACCATTGCTAGATAAAGACAAGCAAGAAAACTACAGAACATAGCATCAATAAATACGGGGTGGGCCCTGTAACAGGATCAAATATTTAAAAGGATGCTTCCTGAAAGCATCTGGAGTAAAACTCTTTCTTTAATTAAGAGACATTTTGATTTAAAGATGGCACCACGAGATCATACCACAGCAGTCAGATTTTGAGGTAATATCTTGTAATGAAGTCATAATAGTTTTTTAAATTTTTGTTATCAAAAATATTTTTTTTTAATAAAAAATTACTTATCCAGAGAAGTAAAAAATACAAGTAAACTTATTTTGAAGAAAATATTTTTTTCCATTAAAACCACTTGGAAATAATTGCTTACAAGCTTAATAATATACCGTTAAATTAGTTGCTCATGTTACAGGGCCCACCCAGTCCATTAACATGACCTTTATCTTAAAATACTTGCTATACGTATTTGAAATAATTATGTATGTTAGGAAGAATTTATACAACTACCCAACAAACACTGATAGGCCCAAGGTTACAAGAAGCGCAGGGAAGCTCAAAACAACTTTTTACAGGCTAGTAAAAGCGAAAAAGTCGTTCTCGGGAAATTGTATAAAATTCTACAATAAAATTCCAAAACACATTACCGAACTTACTGAGTTTAAATTCAAATCTGTCGTAAAACGGACACTTATTTCAAAAGCATATTATAAGATAAACGACTACATCATGGATAGGGATATTTGGCAGCGATAAAATCCTGCACTAGAAATCTGTCGTAAAATAAATATGCTTTCTACTGTAGCAATGTAATTTTAAAATTGCATAATACTCTGATACTGAAATGATATATTGTATACTGTTTTGAAAAAATGACACCTCGCCGAGTTTTTTACGCCGGTTCTTCTCGAGGCAGAGGTTTACTTTCCGAACCGGTGGTAGTTTATCGACATTTATAGGTGCATGTAATATGCCTAAATTGAAGAATAAATCACTTTAACTTTGACTTTGACTTATAAAGTCACATTAGACATGGGCGCCGACCCCTAAAATCGCAGCGGCGGCGCGCCGGCCTTAAAAGGTCGGCGGCGGCGTGGCCAATATTTCGTCAATTAAGGTGGTTTATTAATGTTTGTAAAAAAATAAAGTCAATGTATAAAAAATCAGTTTTATTAGTAGAATTTTGACAAACAATTATTATAACCTATAGGTAATCTCTTTTCAACTAACCAACGACTCGTACTCCTTACGTCATTCTAGAGAGTTTTTAGTTTCCTTATAATTATCGTGTATGAAAATTATTTTATTTACTCTCGTGGGATTGAGCCTCGTCCTTTTGGCGTTTACCACCAGCCCTGCTACTGAAAATACCCTTTCGCTGGGGGTGCTGGTGGCGGGAACGCAAAGTAACGCTCTGGCGAAACTAGACAACCAAGGAAAATCCTTGCTGTTGGCCCTCCAAAATGATAGAAGATCTCCATCCTTTAGTTTATGTGACCCCACTGCGGTTGCCAAATATCGCCAGCACTCCTGTTCCACAGGGTCTTCTTCCTGGTCTGCAAAACTTTCTATGCAGTGTTTTTTCGAGAGGCGGTCCAGGACTGAAGACACTGTGCTGGATGAAGTGATAGCAATATTTGAAACATCTTCTTGGTAGTGCTGCGAATGTGAAACGTCATTCGATTTGATAGTCTGCTTCACAAAAGCTGAAAGAAAGCCAACTTTTGTTAAATTTTGAGACTCTAAATACACATCGATTTCTTTGAGCCCCATGAAGCGTTTGTCGAGTAAGGCTGCAGCGATGATTGCTTTAGTAGCCGGGAACCTTTTGTCAACCTTAGCCAACATATTGCGTTTGAGACGGAACATAATCAATGATTCGTCATCCGAAAGAGATTTCAGAGCATCAATAATTTCAGAGCGAAATACTAGTGCTACGTTTAATGTGCAAGTTTTTTGAGACGACATAATTTCAACAGCTTCTCGAAATGATTTTAGGAACTTGGCCAAATCTTCCAATATGATCCATTCGCACTGAGTTAATTTCAGTTCAGCTTTTCCAATTTTCACTAACATATTGTTTACTGGATCGCGATTGCATACATGAATTAGACTTTCCAGCATTTCCAGAACACTATGCCAGCGGGTAGGAGAAGCAGTTTTGATGCACGGAACATGAGTTACATTTTCCAGCCCCTCGGCAATCTCGGCATGCTCGAGTGTGACATTTTCTGTGACGCTTTCTGTATCTCGGGCTAAATGCTGAGAATCTGTCGTTTCTGAATGCAAGATTGGGTCATTTTCATCGAATTCTATCAATTCAACAACTTTTTCGATAGTTACCAGAAACTCTTGTTGTACCTTTTCAGCTTCCGACTCCATTTCTGGCAAACGATATCTTAAAGTCTTGACTATTTTCTTACATTTATCAACTAGGCGTTTTACTTCTGGAATACTGTTAATGCCATCAACAGTCACCAAATTGTGTAGGCCATGTCCTAGGCATAAATGGTGCTCCATATTTTCAAAAGCAACTGCCCGTTTTACGTTACCACCTGCATCAGTAACCGCGTGCACTGTTTTTTCATCCAGCCCAAATGATTTCTTAATATCCTTGAGTATACCACTTATTTTTTCCCCTGTCTTCTTTCCAGTTATATTTTGCGTCCTCAGCGTAAACGACTTTAATTCAAAATCAGTAGTCAAATAGTGCAGAGTGAATGTGATGTAATTCAGCTTTCTGTACTGGTCCGTCCAAATGTCGAAAGTAATTGAACAGTGTCGAGAGGCTTCCAAGTGAATCTTTTCTTTTACATTGCTTAACATGCATTCGTATACGTCAGAGAGAGCTGCACCAGCTACAGTATATCTTGATGGAAGGTCCTCTTTTTCTAACACAACACTATATTTCTTTAAAAAATCCACCATCCCCTCGTCAGCAACTGTATCAAAGGGAAGCAACGATTTGCAAAACCAAAGCGCAATATCACGTGCCAGTAGCCATTTGTCATGCTTGACTTTCGAACATGAAGCAGTGTTAGTCTTCGTAGCACGCTTAGCAGTGAAAAAATCCTTTATATTTTTTTTAGCCTTTGAAGCAACAAGCAGTTCATCGCGAATTTGATGATCGTCTCGAAGGTGCCGTATAAGATTTCCTGTACTGACTGTTTTGCTATAGCTTTTAATTTTTAGACTGCAACAAATAAAATAAACAATTAAAACAAGCGTATAAAAAGCCATTTTTAGAATAATAAAAGACCTAACGAATACGTCAAACGAAGCCAGAAATATTTGTTACACACACAAAATCAAAGGCGATATAAATAAAACATAGATATATTTTTATATGCCATTTTGCAAATTTTTTTTTTATATCTTACTCAAAAAAGCTAGCACCCTAATAAAAATTAACATCAAGAATACTTACGATGAAAACTTTACAACGGCTTCTCCTCTTTCTTCTTTAACTGCGTCGAGACAGACGATGCAATACACTTGGTCTGGATTCACCATTTTTCTTTTGCTATCTTCAGTAATAATTACATTTCCAAAGTACCTCCAACAAAAACTGTTACGATTTCTAGCATCGTAGAGGACACTAACGGAGATATTTCTTAAATTTGTTTTTAGCAAATTAGCCATTGTTTTTTGTACATAAAACACTTTTTAACTGCACTATATACCTGTACTCTTACAAAACACTAAAACAAACGTTAAATTTAGTTATACTTCAATACGAAAAAAGCCAGAATATTATAAGAAATACCATTAGCAACGTTCGAACGCATAACTAAATAATATTTTTTTAAATGGCTGACATCCACCATAGATAGACTTGGTTTAAAAAGTAGACAAACCCTATCTCTTTATACCCATCTCTTTTTATGGAGTGCTCGCACAAGGGTTAGAAAAAGACAGTACAGTTGTGTTGTCTTTGGTCTACTACGCTGCGCTTATCTATGTCTGTCTGTATACTCTGTATACGACCCGCAACTCCCGCTAGTTGGCGCTAGAGTGCATGGCGTCACGCCGCACGTCGGGTAGCCGGCGGCGGCGGCGCGCCACCACTAGATGGCGCGGCGCCGCCGGCGCGGCGCCCATAGCTAAGTCACATGTACCTACTTTATTCTGTCTTTTATAAATTGATAATGTAAATACCCCAAAATACCTAAAAGGATTAGTAACTAATACCTGTTAACTAAACTAGTAATAAGTATGTACCACACATACTATAAACCATGATCATAAGACTGACATCCTCAACAAAGAGATATTCCTAATTATGTAAATTCTCGTCCATTTAAGTACGTAAGTAACTGGATGAGAAAGTGGTGGCTTATTGACTCTGTCACAATTAATTCCACAATGATTGGAAATCAATCCCTTTAATATTAGCTGTCAGACTCTGTCAAATTATCCGACGTAATTAACGACCGGGCTCTCTTTTTTGACTAACACTCTGGTGAGAACGCATTGTTATTCTGTTCATTGTTAGTACTAGCCACCTATTTATACCTCTTTATCTCTTGAAATAATTGAACAGCAAGTATAATTGTATGTGATTTGTGCTCAATTTGTTTGTGGGAGGTTGTCGTTCAACATATTATATATTATCTATATATCGGAGCGAACAGGACTTATACTGTGACTGAATTACGAATTCATTTTAATTTTTCTAACGATTATTATTTTTAATGTACAGTCAGCATCATAAACATGTATACATTCTATGACCTTATTACCTAGACATAAGGTCGAAAAGTGTATACATGTTTATGATGCTGACGTGTACCTACCTAACGTATTTTGCCAAATTACTTGAAATCGTTGCTGAGATTTTTATTTCAATGTGTAGGTGTGTTGTGCTGCAATCATTTTTTTTCTTTACTAACCTTTAGAAATATCAAAATAATGTAAAAACATTCTATGTAAAAAATAGGCCAAGTCTCGAAACTCTTCCACCGTAAAAAGTTGTGAGATATTTTGTAGAGCCAAGTCAGGCATTCTTCTTCATCTTTATTTGCTTGTTAAACAAAATTGTGCAACTTGGGAATCATATAACTTTACTGCATTTATTAATTTAGCATACCTAAAACTGTATTCCCCGATTGTTGTTTGTGTTGTTGTGTATGTATTTGTGTTACCCGTCAGGGCAATAAGTTCTTAAACTAAAAGTTCAAATTGAATCTTATTAAGAATATATATCTCAGCCATATAATGCCTTATATGTTACTGAAAATTCAGGGTTCAAGCTTTAGCCAGCACAAAATTACAGGATGTTGAAAATGGGCTGAATGGCTTCGAGAAAAGGATGGTACGGCCGTGCCCTCTTTGTTTTGCTCAACTTGGCGGGGGCACTCCCGTGCGTTTCCGTAAAAAATTGTTTGTAATTTATGCATATTTTTACGCACTTAATTTACGAACAGTAAACGCATCCGTCGGAAATAATTTGCAAGCTGGGAGAGAATGACCGCGATTTTTCTTCAATATTCGTGGAACCACGCCTTTTCTGCAGGTGCTCACGTATATCTACTATACCTAATGTTTTTATATATGGGCACAAGATTTTCTGCCTCTGATATAGGGGTAACAAATTAAAAGTAAAAAAAACTCTACTGTTTTCTTACAATATGATATTGTTATTTGTTGTAGGTATAATGTACAGTCAGCATCATAAATATGTATACACTTTTCAACCTTATGTCTAGGTAATAAGGTCATAGAATGTATACATGTTTATGATGCTGACTGTACTTAGATAGAAAACCTACAAAATCTCGTGCGACGTGGTTTTGTTGAAGTCACATGAAAGTCAAATAAAAATCTCGCTTTTCTATAGGTCCTACAACTAACTAAAATGAAAAATGAAAAGATGAAAAATGATTTATTGGGTAACACTAGGTCTATGTAATAGATAAACATGTTGGTATCTCTTTTTAAGTACCGGGGCACCTGTGTCAAGAGACACCGCTCTTCACATGAAGGTAATTTTGAATAGCAAACAAGAGGTTTAAGCTTAAACTATACATGTAAGGAGGAGTGGAACAGAAGTTACTTAATTAGGTTTGCTTTAGGCACTTGTCCCACCGCTGGCGAGTAAGCGATGAGCTATCGGCGATTTTCTCGCCCAAGAAACGAACAAAAGATAATCGCTCCCGTGTAAATAAAAGAGAGATATATATTTATAGTTCATCGCTGGCTGTTCACACCGCGATGAACTATATCTCTCTCTTTTATTTACACGGGAGCGATTATCTTTTGTTCGTTTCTTGGACGAGAAAATCGCCGATAGCTCATCGCACATCGCCGGCGGTGGGACAAGTGCCTTAATATTAACAGTGCTACTGCTTGTTCACTCGAGCCAGAAGAAACTAAAATTAAAGTAAGATAAAATAAAAGTAGGTGTGTGCATTGCATTGACAAATCCGATTGAGCGTTGCTCAGTACGATTATAAAAATGGGAGCCGAATCTGTCTATAGCCAGCAAGACAAACGCTAAGTGGTACGTTCTGACCGCTCGTCACGAAAGGTTATGACCGTTATTTATTGAGAACCTCGTCACGACTTGTGAACATACGGCCTAAGATGTGCCTCTAAGGATACACTTATAAGTGCCTTGTTTCTCTTATTAAGTAATAAATTCATCTATTACCAACGGAATCCTCAAGTCCTAAGCTGACTTGTGGAACCGCCCCGTGCAACCCGAACTGAGCCATCTTGGACTGAGGCGGAAATCGGAGGGGGGTGAAAAAAAAATAAAAAATCGTGATGCAGCCGATTGAAACGTCATTTCATTATGTAAACAGCGTACATACTTTCAGGCAACCGCTGTTTCAATAGGCTGCTTGTTCCGTACCTCAAAAGGAGAAAACGGAACCCTTATAGGATCACTTTGTTGTCTGTCTGTCTGTCTGTCAAGACCCTTTATCTCGGGAACGCGTGGAGGTTATAGATCGAGTTAAAATTAAAACCATATGTCTACAGTCCCTTGAAGCTGTGAAAAAATCAAAGTTCTAAGTTAACATAAAAAAAGATACGGCCGTTTATGCTACAAAAAACGTATATTTCGACACTCTCAAGGGAATCAATTTATAAGGTACTTTCCGTTGACCTAGAACTATGAAATTTGGCAAGTTGTGTCTCATATAATGCAAGTAGGTACAGGGAAAAATCTGAAAACTATACATTTGTAGTTTTGTACGGAACCCTCGGTGGGCGAGTCCGACTCGCACTTGTCTGGTTTTTTTTTCATACTTCTTCCTATTTCCGCCCCAGTCCAAGTTGGCTCAGTTCGGGCTCAACTTAAGGCCTAAAATTAAAAACCGGCCAAGTGCGTGTCGGAACACGCAAAACGAAGGGTTCCGTGCCTATTAAAAAGGTCGTATCGTCACAGAAATCTTACGGCGCTTACGTCCTTTTCTTTAAGGAAGCCAGTTTTTCAGCAATATCTCGAAAACCTTTGAACCGATCTTGTTCAAAACAATTTTCGCTGAAAGAATTTAATAAGCCCTACGTCCATGATTTTTTTCATATTTTTACAATGCACGGTTCAAAAATTAGAGGGGGGGGGACAGAATTTTAGTGACTTTCGGGACGATTATCTCCGACTCTATTCACTTAATCAAAAAAATTGCTGAGAAACCTTATATTTATTTTGAAAGGCCTATCGATTGATGTGCCACACGGGGGGTCACAATGAAAAAAAAAAAAATTGACTTTTAGTTTTATGTATGGAGTGCACCCCTAAAAAAATTTTTTTTTGTCATTTTAATTACAAAACTATGTAGCGGCTAACAAAATACACCTATCCTCAAAATTTTATTCAAATACACCTTATAGTTTTCGAGTAAGATGCCTGTGACATACGGACAGACGGACAGACGGACAGACGGACAGACGGACAGACGGACAGACGGACAGACGGACATGACGAAACTATAAGGGTTCCGTTTTTGCCATTTTGGCTACGGAACCCTAAAAATAACACTATACAATTTTTGATTAAATCTAAATATTATCTTCTGTTTGTAGCAGATTAAAATGGCATAGCCACAACTTTCTTCCTTGTTCATGTTTTTCTTATAAATAGTATTCCTTGTTGCTATATGTAGAACGTACCAGGTTTAGTGTTTAAATGATACGTATGTATAATTAATAATTATAATTTTGTCCGTCAAAAATTTGATCATCATTAACATATTGAAAAATAAAATTATTGGTTACGGTGGCGTATGAGCAGGGCTCGTGTTTAACGTAACTTAAAAGTATGAATTTTCCCTTCAATAGTTACTGGAACTTTATTAAGCCCACCTAAGAAGAAGCTCCATTAATCTCGACCAGCCACAAAGGATCTCAAATGAGAGTTATGGCTCTTTATACATGCTCGCTACTATGTAGACGCTTTTTGTTACTACCTACTTGCATTTAATGACCTCAACGTGATTAGACAGTGCCTTTCTATGGCTTTATTTAACGCATAAATCTCGTCTGGATATGGCGAAGGCAATAACAATAAGAATGTCTAGGCGTTATCGACGCAGGTAAAGGCAACTGAACGTAATGCTATAGAGATG
The DNA here is from genome assembly GCA_932294315.1 of Epinotia nisella. Classification (NCBI taxonomy): domain Eukaryota; kingdom Metazoa; phylum Arthropoda; class Insecta; order Lepidoptera; family Tortricidae; genus Epinotia; species Epinotia nisella. Next base: position 21,218,380 of record OW028678.1, on the reverse strand, counting down.
TAATTACGTACGTACTTACATACTATACAGGGTGAGCAATCCAAATGGGTCAGTATGGCGGTTTTGGAAACCATAACAGATAGCGAAATCTTGGCTTAGGAACCATGACGTTGATTTTAGTAAAAAGAAAAACTGCATTCATATACTTACAAAAATACGTGTACCTACTCGGCCCAGGAATCGAACCTGGACTTTTTGAAAAATTAAATTTCGTTATTTTCCTTTGAATATCGGTTATGTAGCTCTTAAATAGTAAATGTTACTAAGAAACATGATATCTGAAACTAATAAAATGCATTGTTTTTAAACAACGAAATTTAATTTTTCAAAAAGTCCAGGTTCGATTCCTGGGCCGAGTACACGTATTTTTGTAAGTATATGAATGCAGTTTTTCTTTTTACTAAAATCAACGTCATGGTTCCTAAGCCAAGATTTCGCTATCTGTTATGGTTTCCAAAACCGCCATACTGACCCATTTGGATTGCTCACCATGTATAGGTGCGGCCGGTAACAGGGGGTAACAACGCTTACTAAAAGATACATAACTGATTATAAGTGATTAACGCCAACAAACTGTCCTGCAGTTTGGCAGAAGAAAATAATGTAAAGCAAGGGTTGTTTAACTGAATAAACTTTTTTCATATTTTTTTTCAAATAAATAAAAGTTGAAGCTCACATAAATTCCATTACATATCTAGAACGATATTAGTATTATTTCATTTTTTAAACATTGAAAAATCTTGTATACCAATTCTAAAACGTGTCACTGACGCTTTTAACATTGGGTTGGAACTAAGGTGGTTGGTATGTTACGTAACTTCTCTAAGTTGTAAAGTCGAACATCGTAAATACTTTCTGTAAAAGTAGGAACCTCATACGATGTAGTTTGTTATATTTAAAACTACGTATATAAATATGAGTATTATATAGATATATAGAGTATCATTTCAGGACACAACTAAAGCATTAACCATTTTTATAACTTTGATTAGACGCTGTAACCATTTGATGACCTTAGTTTTGCAGCAATTAAAACTATTTTCGCCCGCGGAGAAAGATTTATTCATTTCATTAAGTATAATCAAGGTAACAAGACAATGTAAAATCCAACGCAGGCGCAGGGCAATCTCTGTCCGAGATAAAGTTTGATGACCACGGATGTTATTTATTTGTTTAGTAATTTATATAAGGTTAGTTACTGTTTTATTGACCGTATTAAATCAAGCCCCAATAAGGCAGCCATTCATGTTTATTTTTACGAAGTTTCTGCTTGGTATGCCCAATAAATTATTAACTTGGTCACTTTTATCACGGGGCCACGGTTACATTTATCGGACGTCTAACATAACGTGGATATATATTTCCTAGATTATTTAACTTTTCGCAAACCATTCATCTATATATTGTGCTTTTATTTTATAGTTTGTTTACCTAATATACTTTTGTCACGGGTGTCTCAATAATAGTGCACTAAAACAATTCTTAAATTAGGTATTATTAGGGTAATTAATAGTGCACTTATTGGGGCACATTGCACGTAGAACCGATGGCCGTTGGGGCGGAAAGGTTCTCGAGTGGCGACCACGTACCAAAGAGGCGCGGCGTGGCTAAGGCCCCCCACAAGGTGGACTGATGACCTGGTAAAGATCGCGGGGTTCCGCTGGATGCGGGTGGCGCAGGACCGGTCTATTTGGCACTCTCTAGGTAAGTCCTATGTCCAGCAGTGGACGTCTTTCGGCTGATATGATGATGATGATGATTATTGAGATACCCGTTACTTATATAAAATTAGTATATATACACAGTTATAGAATAAAAAATATTATATTTTATTCTATTCTAAATACATGTACGTGTCAAAAGTTAGGGCTTGGTCATGATCAATAAAGTGCGATTGTAACTACAAATGTACCTAACCCATTCCCACATGCAATAAACATTCATCATTCATTCAGGTAACCTAACCTAGCCTAATCTAATGTACAAATAAAAAAAAAATAAGACGTTTACATTTACTGAATAAATAACTGAGTTATTATATATATCACTTAACGAGGCCTATGTCCAGCAGTGGACGTCTTTCGGCTGATATGATGATGAAATTAATAAAATTTATTAATGACATTTTTACAAATCAAACTCTCCATAATTTCTAAAAAAAATACCAATGTCAAAAAGAAGATATCTCACGTTAAATTATGTTAAACTTAACGTTTATATCAAATATTATTATACGTCATGTCCACGAAACTCTCGCCGGGGCACGAAGTGGTCCAACTCACTCCACTTTTATTGATTGACAAGCGCGGACTTCGATTAAATTCTCGCGGCTGGATCCAAGCATCAGCTTTACCAGTTCTCAAATATATCTCAAATTATACTTTTTGGTACATTTTCCTTAGAATCATTAATGGGGTAAATAATTTAAGAGACTCACCCATAATGGCCGCCGTCACGCCAAGTAGTGCTGCGTTTAGAATGGTGGATAGAATTAATAAATAATTAAATAGACTGAGGAACTATTTTCGTGTAAAGGAGTGGAGATTTTACGAACTGTACGCTACAATAAGGCTTTGTTTATGCACAGGCGACGCGTGTTGCAGTGTTCATCGCTTGCGGTCGAGTGCTAACCTTATCGTTGCGGTGCCGTCTAATAAGACGTGTACATATTATTCAAAATATTTTACGGCGCGCGCTGTGAAGCTGTGGAATGAGTTGCCCTTGGCACTAAGGCAGTACCAGACGTTGCATCACTCATCACTCAGTTGCTCAAAGGTTAGCTGGAAGAGATCCTTCATAAGGATAAGTTCATCTTTGTTACTACTTTAATCTTATACCTTACTTGGAGAATGCCAAGAATGCTTTTAAAATTGCTTGCCCGGGTAAAGATTTTTCAGATAACCCAAAATCTCAAAGGAGCTGGGACGATATTTATTGCGATTTAACGTACAAATCGTTTCTGAGCTGCAGTTCAGGTCCAGATTGCGCAAGATTTTTGGCAGTCGGAGCCAGAGGGCCGGTCATTAGCTACATGCCCATCCTTCTCCATATACCGGTACCTTCCTGGATCCAACCTCGCTTCGTCTGGCGACTGGTCAGCGGCTTGGGATCGCGCACTCTACACATATGCCGTGCACACAGTGCAGGCCGCTTTTCAAGACATGCGACACTTAATGACATAATCCGCCTGTCTCTTGACAGCATCTATGTGCCTGCTCTTCTTGAGTCGACTGGCATTGTCAGAGATGATGGCAAAAGACGACCCGATGGTGTGTCTTTGGTTCCGTGGAGTTTGTTTGGACGCTACCTGTGTAGCGTCCAAACAAACTCCACGAAATCACGAAACGTCTGGTTGATGTAGCGACCGAAGAGCTGGCGGCATTTCCTCGCTGCAGCTGCCATCTATGCCATAATTATGATGTTTGGATGACTATCGCCGATCGACCGTGTCAGGACCTCATGTTGGGGTTAGACCAAGTGTGCGCCCAGAAAAAAAAGGGAACTACAAAAATGTCAGATTACTAGTTCGTTCGCTTGATCTAAACCTACAATTATCTATACATATAATAAAGCTGAAGAGGGTCGAAAGTCTGTACATGGAAGATAAAAAGTTGGCTGAGGATACTTAGAATTGATAACAGAACACGTTCCAACAGTTTTTAGAATTTTTGTCTGTTTATCTGTTTGTCTGTTTATTTGACAGAGCATCACGTGAAAACGGCTAAACGGATTTTGATCCAAACTTTACTAATCTGTCGAGAGAATCCCCGGCCAGGTTTAAAGCTATAAAAATCTTAAAGATTAGGGTTCAAAGGGGGTAGAAAATGGGGTTGAACTTTGTATGAGAACTACTTGAATGCGCGAGCTACAGACTTGAAAATTGGTAACCATAAACTTGACTGGAAAGTAAAAACGACCCCATTCAAACTTTTAGCAATGTATAGATAAAACGTGAAAAATATGGGATGAAAATAGGTTCTGAGGCGACTAGAAACTATATAATGTTGCAAGAGCGGGGTTATAACAATATTATCATTACCATGGTAACATGTCGTCAAGATATTCGAAAATTCATCGTGTTCTTAGAACTGATCGTTAGTCCAGTGGTTTGACCCATAGCTTACGGAGTCGGTGTCCCCGAGTTCAAACCCAGCCCAACCCATTCCAATAATGCACTTTTTGTAGTTTTAATTTTTTTGTGATACATTTTCAAAAACGCAGAGAAGCTTAGTGAATAGAGGATTTTGATGCAACTTTTACTTAATCGGTCGAGAAAATCCCTGGCCAGGTCATAGGCTGTAAAAATGATAAATATTAGTTCAAAGGGGGTAAAAAATGGGGCTATACTTTGTATGGGAACTCCTCAAATCCATGAGCTAAAGACTTGAAAATTGATGAGCATACACTTGACTGGAAAGTAAAAAGAACTCCATTCAAACATTATAAAAAATATAGATAAAACGTGAAAAAACACGGGATGAAAAAGAGTGCTAGATGGCTAAAGACTATATAAAAAAACCAAAAATGGTTGATATCTCAACCGATAGTAGCTGTTAGACATAAAAGACCTAATTATTCTGGAAACTCAGTCGCTGACAACGGCGCTGTTGGTTTTGATATTGAAATCCAGCAACCTTGATCTCCGTCTTCCTACATAATTGCTATGAATTCAGAGGTCATCTAAGGATGTATGATAGATTGAGTTTAATACTTACGTCGAATTAGCATAGTTCACCAACGTCAAGAGATGTGGGTATAAAATTTGGACACAACGGCATTCCGCGGAGAATGAAGTAGGTACCATTTTTTTTATGTATAAAACTTCAGCGTTTGTGACATTCGGAAATATTATTATGAATACTCGGGTATAGTGAGCGTCCGCATGAGCTAGCTCTCGGGCCTTCGGCCCTCGGGCTCGCATAGAGAGCGCTCTCTGAAGCGATGTATTGGGCCTTTCATTCATACGAAAACTCGGTCTTCGGGCTCGCTTGCCTCGCCACTCACCTTCAGGACTTTGGAACTCAGATTTCGCTTTCAAGAAACTTGGAGATAGTGTGCGTCAGTCCTCGGGCTCGCATAGGAAGCGCTCTCTAAAACGGTTCTTTGGGCCTATCATTCCAACAAAAAGCTCGGCCTTTGGTCTCGCTTGCCTTGCCGCTCTACTTCTGACTTCTCTCGCTCGGGACTTTGGTCTCCGGTTTCGCTTGCACAAGACACCTGGGGTTAGTTAGTGTGCGTGAAGGCTCGCCCTCGGGCCTTCGGCCCTCGGGCTCGCATTGAGAGCGCATTCTAAAGGGTTGGTTTGGGCCATTCATTCCTACAAAAAGCTCACTCTCGGGCCTTTGGCCCTCGGGCTCGCATAGAGAGCGCTCTCTGAAGGGTTGGTTTGGGTCTTTCATTCATACGAAAAGCTCGGCCTTCGGGCTTGCTTGCCTCACCCCTCACCTTTGGGACTTAAGGCTCATGTTTCGCTTGCAAGATACCTGTGGATAGTAAGTATCCATGGAGTCTCACCCTCGGGCCTACGATGCTCTGGCTCGCATATGGAGCGCTATCTATAAGGGTACGTTGGGCTTTTCATTCCTACGAAAAGCTCAGCCTTTGGCCTCGCTTGCCTCCCCGTTTACCTTCGGGACTTTGGCTCTCAGGGGTAGTTTGACAAGACACCCGGAGATATAGAGTATCTTTGGGGTCTCGCCCTCGGGCCATTTGTTTCAATTATGAAATCTTATATTTAAATTCCGGTTTGGATCATTTTTCTTCTACTATAAGTACTTAGGTACTTCGTTTGCAATAAAGATTAAGTAAATCAATATAATTAAATATTATTGACGACAAAGTTTATGAGGATTTGAACTGTTACACGCATAATTTATAGAAATGAAATCATATTAATCTAATTTATCAGTGTAGTAGGTATCGTATGGTGAAACATAAGAATATCATGTCATCCATAATTTATACGCGTACGAAGTCGCGGGCAGAAGCTAGTTAAAAATAAAAATAATGAAACATTAAGCGTGAAAAATGTCCGCTGAAAATATTTTCCCCATGAATTTCCTTTTTACATAAAACCACTTCTGCATTGGGCGGTAGGGAGTTGGTGCGGTATCTGTAAGCTGTCAGTCTTTACTGCGCGCCTGCGTGAACGCTTCCAATGATAAGTGTGGAATGCGCAGAGGCGGGTCTATAAGAATGCATGCGTACCGCCCTATTTCGCCAATGGAATACTGTCAGTATACCGAAATCTGCACGGTTATAAAAACATATTAAATAAATATTAAGGGGCAATCTTACAAAAATCGAACTAGTCCTATTGTAAGCTCAATAAGGCTTGTATTATGGGTACTAGACGACGATATATATAATAGATCCAAGACTCGGAAACAAATATTTATACTCATCACACAATGCCCTTACCCCAATCACAAGTCTATCTGTCTCTTTCTAGGTGTTCTAATTAGAAAGAGAGGGATAGTCTATATCGCCGCGACAGAGCTCGCGCTCTTGTGATAATCGTGAACGGCGACATTACCAAACTCTCGAGGTAAAGTGCAAAATACCGCATACCGATTCCGCCCCGTTAAATGTGAAAATGGCTTTAAAAACATGTAAATAGATACCTATATACAATGTTAATATCTATCAAACAAACTACATTCATAAGCCTCGTCAGAAAGACAGGCATATCATAGAAAGGCATAAATCTTCTAATAAGTTTTTATTGAACCCCAAAATCTGATCATGAGGCACCATTCACGAGTAATTGGACTCCGATCCTCGTAAAATATGAGTTCAACCTCGAGAAGGGTTTATAGAGAACATAAACACTTTATTGTGTTTTTGTCCGGATTCCGTCATGCACCATGTATGCTTAAGTCGCTTGATATACTAATTAGTTATTGATTGTGGACTTGTTGATGAATTAAAAGCAATTATCATTCTCAATAATACACTTAAACGGGCAGATATTCTTCACAGAAAAGTAGATCTGCAAAACATTATGTTTTTTTTCAGTCAAACGCCTTTGTATCTAAATAATTAGTCCAGGCAATGAACTGACAACTTGTATGGAAAAATTGTCAAATTTGGAAATAATTTATAATAGCAGATTTTTTAAATGTAACGGATATATTATCAATTAAATAGTTACCTAGAGGCAAAATCCAACAAAAAAATCAGACTTCAAAAAATACATAACTTAATTAGCTCCTGAAAAGTCGGAATAAATATTAATACATTTTATTTATTTATTTATTTATCACCTTACTTAAACTAAAAAAAATGTGCATGATGAAGAATGAATGTTTTAATCTTCATTTTGGTTCATGTGCTTTAAAATATTCAATATAAATCAAACAAAAAAAAGACAATGAATGCTTAATTTAAATCTATATAATTACTTCCGGGTGGATAGTTTGTTGGATTCTTGAATAAAGCATCTTAGAATAACGTTTTAAAATGAAATAAACAAAAAAACGCTATTATAAATTAATGTTTTTCAAAACCGTATTTTGCCTGGAGTACATCAGTAATATTGATTTAGCAACATCAATCAGGAACAAAAATTAGGTTTATCTCCTGTAGCAAATACAATAATTTAGGTACATTTGGGTAAGGTATACTGTCCTATTCCTCGAAGTTTCACTAGTGTATTGTGACGAATCCACCTAGCTGGTTTCGCACATATTCTATATATATATATAATGTTAAGCTATGTAAATTAGAGATTAGAGATATCATTGCCAGATAATAGCATTTACTTGACAAATAAATTCACTGAGAAACATTTGAAAAAAAAACTGGTAAAAATCAATCTTATAGTCTGAGCTATAGAGTTCAAAATCTAATGACAAAATTATACCACACATTTGGTTATTAAGTTAAACAATAAGTTAATTAAGAGAAGGTTAGTTCATAGAAATTATCCAGTACTTAAAAAGTGTACTATTAAAGAAATGAATTAAACGGATTTTCTGACAAACATGAAATTTGTTTTATTTCAGGTTAGGAAATTATATAAGAAATACAGAAGGAATAACAAAAATACCGTATGCAGATCATTAATACACATTCATATATCAAAAATATAAACTATTTAGTCTATATTAAAGCAAAATCATTATGAAATAGTTAAAAACATTTAATTGAAAATATGCCTTTACCATGAAACTTCCCGCTAATTCATCAATATCTGCTATTTCTGTTTGATTTGTTTTAAATGAAAGAGAGGGAAAATGTAACGAGATTGGTTTTGACGTTTCATAGTGGAAGGTAGGATCTGTGGAATTATTGGCGGGAAGAGGAAGGGGTCAAACACCGAACTAAAGATACTAATCGTACTAATTTTGCTTACGTTTTTTATCTTTTATTTTGGGATAGAAAGGCGGGAAAATTGCCGAGGCTATATAAGGGATGGGGAAGAGGTTTTGGGAGTTAGTTGATTTCGGAGTTTCAAAGTAAATAGGTCGAATCGCTGTCGGTCTGGGCGTTCATACCTACCTGTATTAAATAGAGTTTCAGTGCGTGATTGTCGGGTATTGTAACGTTTTAATGCGTGATTATACGGTTTAATTATAGTGATAATTGTTTGCGGTGTAAAGGTCCTTGGGACGCAGTGAATTGTGGAAGTGTTAATGCGAACAAGTCTGGAGCTTCTGTCGGGGCTCTGGAGAGCTTTGATCGGAGGCCCTGGCGGGTCTTCTGGAGTTGGAGTAGGAGAGCGGCCTTCAGGGAGCTGTGGAGCGTAGGAAGACTGGACTATAGCCGCTAAGGAGTGGAGTTTGGAAGCGCAGTAGTTTTCTAAACAACTTTGAAGTAAGTCCAAGATCTATAATAGTTCAGTTATGCTAACAGTTGAATAAATTAGAGTTTCACGAGGTTGATTTTATAGTATTATCCAACCTTGTTTTATCCTTTAGTAACTTTAGTTGATTAAAATATATTTTATTAGTATGGAAAGTCCATCAGAAAGGTCAAATTATAGTTGATATGATGAATATTATTGTAGAATTTGAGTTCGAATCTCAATTCTCAGGAAATAGAGCTTTTAATTAATTGTCTGGATCAGAATTATAGTTATCATTTATAATTATCTTGATAAAAATTAATAATAGAAGTTGTAGAGAATAGATTGACTATTAATTATTTTTACTAATCCTTTTCCGATGTATAAACACTTCACACCGGTAGATAGACCTGAACCTCTAGTTGATGGGAATGTGATTTGCCGGCAAATCATGTTTCATCTTTGAATTTAACGTAGAAAAAGAGGGGAATCGTCTTCAAGCTAACGCTGACAACAAAGTTTGGAGTGCATTTCAGCAGTGATTATTTGATTAGAAAGTGATATTAAGTCAGATTGACACAGGAGTATACGCGTCAGCGTATAACTAGGGCAGTTTAGTATACTAATTTAAGTCAGATTGACACAGATTTTGAATTGAACGGGGAAGGCGGTAGCTGTCCTGGTGAGAGATTTTATAATCTACATTATCGGATGAATGTTAAAGAAATTAACTTAGATATTAAAGAAAAGTCATTAATAAAGTAGAACCTGAAGTCCGATAATGTTCTGTTAATTGTTTATTATTATGAAATAAGATGACAGAAGGTTGATTGCATAATTCAGGCAAATTAGTTTCTGTTGTTTTTATTCAAATATGTTACTTCCCTAGGAATTTGAGCTACAAATTGTTTGTATCTTGTGTGATATTCGATCTAGGTAATTGAGCGTCTTTAGATATGTTTTATCTTAGTTTTGTGTGAGTGGGTGTCCCTTTTAGGTACTAGAAGAAGATTTTGTTATGTTGCTTTTCAGGAATGACTTTTAATTTGCATTGTACTAAAATTGTGCGTTTCTTTATGAATTCGTTACCTTCGTTAAGGTATATATTTGCGAGTCATTAAAGGTTTTTACTTTTCTAGGTAATTTATGCAATTTCGCGAATGACTATATACTGAAATTTCTATGTAATAACTTAAGTTTTACAGGAACCATAACTCTCTACATTCTTAAGCCCAATAAACTGACTTAAAATCATTATAAGTCCTTTACAACTCTTAGAAATTTATTGAATTAGCATACTTACCCTTGAACATTCATTCATTTACATTAAATTATTAAACATGTTAGATTCTCATAGGAAACTATATTGTAGAGATTAACAGAGCTAAAAGATAAACTTATAAAATGCTGGAATGATGAGTAATGATTGAGATAGTGTAGTGTTAATTTATTTTCAGTCCTTTCTTTTCTATGTAGTTTATGAAAGACTACTGTTTAGGTATTAAATATATAATTATATACTTTGTCGAATGCTTTGTAGTGATGGGGAGTCTCTTTGAGCAGGAGAGAACTATAAGTTATCGAACACCAGCTCATTTTATTGCCTAAGAATTAAGAGTAATTATATTTAAACCTACAAATGAAATACTAGTCAGTAATTGACTAGAGTTCAATAAAAAGTTAAATAATAATGATAATAATAAAGAGACAGTAAATGAAGGGAAAGTATTCTCAGTCTAATAAAGCTGACATCTTTGGGTTACATTTAATTAGTAATATCCTCTAGATAATTAATGTAATGAAATGAACTATAATATTTAAATTTAAAGGCATTAAAGTGCATAGGCGAACTTTGGTTCGTAGGCATGTTTATTAGCCAGGTGGGTTGTTTATATTTAAAGAAGTATAATTTCATTTGTTAATGTTGTAGAGCTGTTATCTTTGCAAAAGGATAAAGTTTCCCACCGGGTATTTATTACTATTTAAGAATAATAGTATAGTTCCTTGATATTTAATAGCTAGGTATCTGATATACCAACCGAGTGAAACACAAAGTTGGGAGTTAGTTCTGCGATACTTGGAAAGTAGACTAATTCATTTATCAGTATGCTTGGTTTTTGATCTCGGGAAATAGAGATATTGCTTGTTAACTCTTTATTAAGAGAGCTTCTTAGGTGGAGAGAGACTAAATCCAGTTGTTGAGAATAAGCTCAAGAGACTTCAATCCTTAATTTTAGAGAAAAGAAGACCATTGATAAAAGGTCCATAATAATCAAAAGATGACTAAATAATAGTCCATTTCCCATCAGCTAATGAACAATAGGCGTCCTTACCCCATCCCGACCAACGATGGAATGTGGTTATACCAGTGGCGTTCCTGATATTCCAAAATACACCAGGAAACTCTTCACAAAAAGATCTTGTAAGAATATAAAATTCATCGATCAATTAGAGTTATTCTTTATACCTAATCCTTTTACCAACAATTAGCAATAAAATGCACTTATAACATAATGCACCATTAAATTATAAAATGGTAAGAATAGTATCACATTCTTTCAGAGGTGAATGGACAAATGGATATTGTACATAATATAAGCACATTATCCAGGGTCGGGGATTTTATACCAATAAATTAATTAATTATTTATATTATTACTCTTAGTCTTAGATTTTACATTATTATAATAAGTTTAGGCAAATCCTCTTAGCTTTCTTTAAACATTCACTTAACTTAAGTAACTAGGTTATCTTCCAGTAAATCCTCATATTTGCAAAAGAATCAGGGTTGCTACTCGCTTCTAGGGATCCTAACCACATACTAGACGATCACAATCTTTCTTCAAGGCCATAAAAATAGATTCAGAAATGTCAATTTGTATCCAATAAACATACGAGTGATTTAGATTACTTTTGGGGTAGTTTTGGGAAGTTGAAAGTAGTTAAAGTCGGGAGTGTTTTATTGTTTAGGATTAAGAGGGAGAAAAAGGGGTGAGCAGAAGAGGTGAAGGGGGGAGAGCGTTACAATATGGTGAAGCCGTGACAGGATCGATGTATGTATGTATGTATGTACGTATGTATGTTTGTTGGAATCAATTATGATTTTTCTGAAAAAGTGACTTTTTGTCACAATTTGTTGTTTGTGTTATGGGGCAAATTGGTAGCATTTGCTGGAGTTCATTCAATTAGTTGACATTAGTAGGAAATAGCGTTTATTATTAAACTTTGTGGGTTATAATTAGTGCAATAAAATAGGGTTAATAAGGTATCAATTTTAGGTTATATATACATTAGGAATATTAAAAAGAAAAATATCAATAGACGTTAGTACTAAGAGTTCTCTAGTGCCTAATCATCCTTAAACTGGTTCTTCTGGGTTCTTTATGTATGCTTGTGCCTTTTATCTGAAAAAAAAAACATGACATTTGGGAGATATTGCTGAATGACTTAGGAGCGGAAGTGTTCACTTACCTTAAGATATAAATACAGCAAATAATCCAATTATATGCACAGAATCACAAATAAATTCACTTCTTCACTTAGCTTCATTGGTTATCACTCATTATTATCACAAACGCATAGGTACACGTGGAAACTAACCTTAATATTCACTGTTACCATTTTAAGTGGAATAGTTATCTATTCAGTTTACTATCGGAGTTTATGTTAGAATAATTGCCAAACTGAGGTATAATTTGATTCATTGCAGAATTAGACCGAATTATGTATCTTTACAAAGAAAATAGTGGCCAACAATCACTACAAATGTGACACGCTTAAGCAATTCCGTCGGACTAGCATGCATGATGAAATACATAATTTACAATTGTTTAGATTTGTCTATTAATTGTAGGATAGGATAGGGTATTTGAAGGTTGGGAGGCCGAGAGGGACAATGGTTTTGTAGTGTTGAAAAGTATCAGGGTTTGTTTACGATTTAAACTTTAGACGGGCTACTGCGGGACGGGGATGGACTTAGTTCGTGTCTCTTTCTCTCGAACTAGCGAGTGTGACGGGGACAGGAATACGCGAGCGGAGTTTGTTTCTCGTTATGTGACTGAATCACAGATATCATCTATGTTTTGATTGTGAAATTATTGTGACGTCAATTTTTAACAGCTTGATGAGTGAGGATGAATGAACTGATGACAGACAGAGAAAGAGTGTGAACACAGTTGGATAGGAGACTTAACGTTGTCTCGCTCTCGCTAATGGTGATGTTTGTATTAATTAGCCTCTTGTCACTCTTATAGATGAGAGTGGGATCCTTTGTTCTATTTTTTCTTTATGCTAATGGATGACTATAATTAAAAAATGTAATGTGTGGCGATGTATGTGTAATGCAAAGGGGCATGGCGATATTTTATGTTAAATAGTTGAGAGAAAAATTATGACATTTAAATTTATGTCAAATTTCATTAGTGCATAGGTCAAGATTAGAAAACCATGCTAGGGGGGCTTATAGATTAGATAGTTGATATCAAGGATTGATGATTTATTACAAGGACTAAGAATTTAGGAGTCCACAGTAGGCTCGGATCTTCATGGAGGCGTGATTATGCTTTCATTTTGGGGTGGCTAGCTGGTTTGCTCTGGGACTGTGTACTTGGGATAGGTTGGAGTCTGTGGTTGATTTAGTGAAATCAAGTTTACCATACGAAGCTTGATTTTGTTGTATTTTGGTTGGTTTGTAGACTAGAGCTGTAATAACTGGTTGCGGGCCTGGGGATCAGTCGTTGTATGTGCAGAGTTCCATAGTGGACTGGTATGTAACTTTGTAGTAGGAGCGGCTATGTTTGTATGGAAAGGTGAAATTCAGCCGAGCTTGCCGAGTACACTTAAGAGATAATGACTATGGTAGTTTGTATCTACAGAAGGATTTAGTTTATAATTTGAGTTTAGTACAACTTTAATTATAGTGACATCTATGGGAAAAGTTGGAAACCTAATAGCAGCAAAAAACCAATTTTCAATTATTCAGTCCTGAAATGAGATAATTCAGAGCTGGTCGGATCTTACTAGACCTAGCAGAAGAGTTTTATGTAATATTGTCAGAATGAAGTATGCAAGACAAGAGTTATAGTCAATATAAGGCTAGAATAGTTATAAATAAGTTGGCAGCAAAAAAAAAAAAATACCAAACTCCAGGTAAAGATTATAGAAGCTTGGGGGTAAAGGGTGCATTTTTATGTTTCTTAATCAAAGATTTGGTTCGAGTCCAAACAATAAGGGTTGATTTATAGTAGGATAACACAGAGCAAGCTCACACACAGCCAAGGCGAGAGTAGATTAGGATAGGAAAAAGAAAGCTCCTTAACATAACAACACTAGACAGCATACCTACTTGATAGCAGGTTTTAGAATCTTATTTTATTAAAACCATAATCTAGTCATAGTTCACACTTGTTAAAGTTCTGAATATTTTATTAAGTTGGGCCATTACATACTCAAAGTTTATTTCACACAAAGTAGGAAGATAACATCACACAAGCATTTAAAATTAAAAACAAAGCCAATATAAAAATAAGTAAGACTTCTTGATGTGGATTTTCTTAAACAGATCATGAAACCATCACTTTAAATATTATGTTGTTTGAAATTTCACATGAGAATTCTGAGTATTTGGGTGTCATGAGGGTACCATTCCAATGTAGCAAGGATTCTTCTGGAAACATAAAGAAAAATAAAACCCATTAAAATTACCTATAGCTGTAATATAGCAGGAAATAAAATATCAGGGGAACTTAAGAGACTAGAGTTATTCCTTACTTTTGTTATTCTAATATTCATATTGAAGGCGTTTAGAAAGTAAAAATAAAAGAAATCATCATCAAAATCGTAAGAAAAGGATGGTTTTCCATGAAAAAGAAAAAGCTATAATAATCATTTTCATAATCATCTGTGCTTATTCCCAGAAAAGAAAGTTATAGTAATTTTATTATCATTGGTTCTATTCTATAGAGAGAGATTTGCAGGAATACCATTTTAACATTAACAAAGTCTCTTTGTAAGTCGAATTGGATATATGGTGGGCACAATGAGACTTGTGATGTGGATGCTGAGCGTCATTATTTATGGTGGATATGAGTACTTGAATGCAAGAGGGTCGACTAGGACTTGGGGGCGAGTATTTGTGTTCATCGCGCAAGTATGTGACTTTGCCGGGGTTCGAACCTGGGATCTTTGACTTTGTGGACGGCGTCACTACTCACTAGTCACTAGGCTAACGAATCATCAAAATCAGTCCAGTTGTGTAGAATTTGAGTTACAGAAAGTAATTTCTGCAAGCAGGATATATGTCCAGCAGTGGACGTTTTTCGGCTGATATGATGATGAGGGTATATACCTTTGATCCTGGGTGTATAGAGTCCATCATTACACTGTAGTTGGGGTCTATAGGGTATTAGACAGAGAATTGGGCCTCTAGTTTGGATGTGTAGGCAGTGCAGTACTGATAGGTTTCTGAAAAGAGAAAAATATACTAGTTATTTAGTTGCAAAGGAAAATATTAGTACTTGGGTAGATTTATAATAATTTCTACGCCACTTTCTGCATATTCTAGTCTTATCACTATCCCCGATGCTCGGGGGTTTTCTGGAGGAGATCACTCTTCGACGGTGGGATCGCCTGTTGTCAGTCTCTGCCTGCATGTTGTTGTGTGGTTTCTTTCTGTGACTGCTTTGTTGGTGTGAGGAGTGCAATAGGGATATTTGGGTATAGATTAAGGGTATAAAGGATGAATCATCATATTTATGTGGGGACAGCAGTGGTTTTATAAAAGACTGAGGATAATAGTATGCAATACATGTTAGTCATTGGTGGGAAGATATTTGCCACTTTACTCAATATTTCATGACTAATGGAGTGATATTCTCATAGGGGAGTAGTCATAAAGTAATCAGGTGATTCAAACCTCAGTTCACATTTATACCTTGATTTATATCATATAGCTAAATTTATCTTTTTCTCAGTTACAGAATACAAGTAGGGAGCTTGTCGAATAGGCTATAGTTGCATTAGGTTATTGTATAGATAATTAATTAAAACTTACCGTTTAATACAGACCCTAGTAGAGTCAGAATGATTGTGGTATCTTGGGGAATAAAGATGACATGATCTTGACAAATAGCAATAAAGGTATTATGTAGGTCGCAGAGATTTCCGTTATTGTAGTTGTGAGCAGGAAGACCTGAAATCAAACAATAGTTCACTTGTAAAAATGGGATAAGAATAAGGCGGTGGCTCAAAGAACAACTTGACCGCACTAGCCAACTCTAGGATTCGTTGTTGGTGTGGTGGCATACATAGTTGCATACGCCTGTCATCACTCTAATACGTCACTTTTAACTGTTTATTTTATTAATACTAACCCTTATGCTTGTGTTAATACTGTAATTATTGATTAAATATGGATTGGGTTGACAGATCTGGGTATTTTGAATTTGAATATCATACAATTAGTACAGGGACAAAGTTCATTGGCAAGTCTTTGAATAATTATGAGTGTGAAAATATTTTAAAAGGTTGAATTCTAGGTCATATTTTATATATTTTGTTTTAAACAAACTAAAAGTCCGTCAACAGAGTAATAGTCTAAAGCAGGTTGGTTCTGTGGTTGCCATTTTGGGGTTTGAAAGGGAAATGGATTGTATGTAAGTTTGTATGTATCATGTACATATGGGAGTAGTCACTTTCATTTCATTTCTATTCTGACACTTTTGCTTATAACCGCATATAACTTTTGCTCATAACTTGTCTCTGGTATAAATTTACCGTCAGCAAAGTTTCATTTCCTACATAATTTCTTGTCACATAAAACTATTAATGTTAGGTAACTTACTGTTTATCCAAAGCAGGTGATGCAAGGGGTCTGGGTAGAATGGTCATGTGATGTATTGAAGGTTCAATGTTTGGTCATCACAAATGCATTTTTTACATAGAAGTCACTTAAGTTTCCAAGTTGTGATGTCAGGCCATGAGGAATTAATAGCAGCCTTGCTATAGATTAACATCTGTAATTGAAAATACAATACATAGATTAGTTTCAAAGGGTAACAGAGAAGAGGTTGTTTTATAGGGTCAGTAGCGTTAGGTTATAAGTTTAAATTCATCTTTACGTTTGTCAGAAGTCAAGGGATCACATTTCTTATAGTACTAGCATAGAATAAGTGAAGTATGAACGTCCTAAAGTATATAACAAACATTTGAATGTAAAGATTAGTAGTGAGAAGAAAGGGATGTTAACACTACATACAACATAATTCAATTACTTACAGGTCCTTTCAAGTAGATAAAAATAGTATTCTGTTCATTTGCACAAACCCGTGATATAGTTTCGCTCCTTTCAACGCGTCTTAACGTCAGCATTGCTCACTTGGAAAACACATACAAAATAGGCAAGTGAAATTATGACAATTATAGATATTTAGTGATGGGATTCAGAAACAGATCGTATGGATTGTCAAATATTACTTATAAATGTAGGACGGATATGCAACTGTTACTTCAAAACAGTATTAGATACATGGAACATAATCATGTTTCCATATTGATCGGTTGTCAACATCTTTAAACGTAGTGGTTATATTCTCTTTGGTTAGTGAAGTCACGCCAACTTGACATGACTTCAATGTTGCCAATTTCGCGGTGAAATAACAACCAAGGCGTACAGGGAATTAACTAATTTGACACAATCAAATCATTAATCATATTAAAAAAATAAACAAACAACAACTTTATTGAAAATAACCTGTTAAAAAAAAAAAAAAAGGAACGGGCTACTTTAAAAAAAAAAAAAAAACTATAAAAGAAAAATTGGAGATCAAAATATTGTTGTGAAAAAAAATATTATATGAAAATTGGGAACATATTTTTCTTTCCTTCGTTACAGTAGTTTTCTAAACAACTTTGAATACAGTATCGCGCTTCGACCAATCCGAAGGTCCATACCTGTCATTGGTCATCACCTGTCATTGGTTCAGAACACAGACTACGGTGTGGTTGAGAAGCATGGAACTTTAGTAACGATTGTTTCACACGCCATGTGTCAACGACGGAAATTTAGAAGCGATTATGAAAAATGGTTAGGAATCCTTGAAAAAAAATAGTGTGAACGAGAACGAAATGGAAAATTAGAATATCGAGTAACATGAACAACACGGAAATCGACTTGGGCGGGAACAAATATCAAGTTAAATGTGAAACAAATAGACAACTGGTTGTATGAAAATAATTTTATTTTATTATGACGGAAAGAAGAGAGTGCAAATGTCTAAAAGTTAAGTTGTAGGATTGAAACTCGATAAGAAGTGAAATTAGACATTTTAGAAACAGGAAATAAAACGTCGGGTTTTAAGCATGTAATTGGAGCTCAACACTTCTTTCGCTATCGCACCCAGTGCATATCCCATAAGAGTGAAAGAGATGGACGGATTTCGAACTGGAAATGTTTGCAGAAACGAGTTTAGTTACGTAGTCATAACGCACTGACAGGGATGGTTTATTTCGGGATTTCGTCGCGCTGCTGCAGACTTCAAGGTACAACATGTTCGCGGTAAAAAGAAAAATACAGATGAAGAATTTTTGCTCACTTTTTAGCAAATATTGAATCAAGAAATCATACTTAAGAACTACAAGAAAGGGAAAAAGAACAAGGAAGAGTGATCTAATTTCAATTTATAGGATTACAAGAACAGATGACATTTTCAAGCAAAAGAGAGGTATTCGTGTAAGGAAAACGTGTAGCTGCGTCCTTAGGATTTCGAACGAACAATATTATTTGGAACGCATCGACGCGTACGTCATCTGCATGAGAAACGTCAGTGGGATTTTGAAAGCGAAGCGAATGTTTGTTGGTAAACAAATACGGAAAAAGGAAAATTATCTAGTTTTAAATAAGGGTATAATATACCGAGTTCTAGTAGCTAAAATGAGAAAAAACTAGATCTAAGCTTTGTAAGCATTAAGTGTATTGAGTAACGAAAGCTAAGAGTGCGAGACTGTGAGCGGGAGGAGAATTCACCGCCGGTTGAGTGAAGTGATTATGATTACGGTCATCATTTATTCGTGTTACGAACATTGCTCGAGTGCCCAGCCAAATACTTGTTATGGTGTGAGTGCTGTTGCTGTGTTACGGGTGTCCAGAAAGGCTACGCGCTACGCTCGTAGCCGATCCAGTGGTTTTCTTCGTATGTAGCGGAAAGCGTCTACGGTGAAGGGCCGCATATGTGTCGTCACGGGCCGGGATGGGTTAGTATGTCTTGAAAGGTGTTATTATAACGAGTTGTTTTACCTTTTTTAGCAGGCTGCCGAAGACGGGTTATGTTTCTTTGGGCGTATAGGTGTATGTGTGTGTATTGTGTTTTTTGGCGCGGCTTGCGGCCTGGACCGGATGGCGGATTTAGGCGTATGGTTGTGGGATTCCTCTTCGTCGGCGTGGGGGGTAACATGGGTTATGGTTTTTCTAGGGAAGCGATTGGGAATTTTCGAAGGTTCTTTTGATTTCAATTGTTTTACAGCTGAATTACATAGGAAGAAGAAATGAAAACGAAAATCCTTTAACTATGTAGGAAAGATTGTTAATTCTTAATTAATTATTTTGATAATATTAAATAATAATATTATCTCCTTTCGAGCTTTATTTAAGGTTGGTACAAAATAATAGTACTGGAAGCGTAAGATGTACATAACGGTTTGCATAGAGGCAGTTGAAGTATTTAAAAAAAAAAAAATTACAATTTTTGGCGTTAGATAAATCAGCATTGACGTAATAAAATAAATTAAAAGTAGTTTGACTTTTAATGAAAATATTTTTGTGTGTAATTAGCATTTAGTGTTGCGGGAGGCGTAATAGATACTTGGTGTAAAAAGATTAAGCGTAATTGATTTAACAAAGCGAACACACAGCGTAGTTGCGATAGTGTACTTTCCGTTGATTTTACAGTATTAATAGTGTATGATCAAATGTATTCTATGGAAAATATAATTCAATTTGAGTTATGACTTTACTTTTAGAAACTAATGTCTTTTTGTGAGACATTGGAGTTGAAAAGTGGAGATATGTTATAGTAGATTGGGGGTAATGACCCTTAAAGATCATATTAAAAGGATTTTGGGTATTTGAACTAGATGATGCTAGGCCAAAATAAGGAGGCTGTGAAAGGTTGTCGAATGAAATTTAATGAGGGAAGTGTGAAAGATAAGCAGGAAAGAGATGAAAAAAAAACAGGTTGTATGTGATGAAGGATGATTTTGTTTGAATAAGTTTAGTTTAATAACACAAAATCCAAAATATGATCAAAAAGTTATTGATATTTGCAATTTGAAAAAAAAGGGGAAATTACAAAGTTGTGGACAAAGAAAAATTGGAGCTAGGTTAAAATTTAGAATACCTATTTAAGGTGCATTTCTTTGACACATAAATACTATACAAGAAGCTATCAAATTAAGCGTCACACACACCCTGTGTTTAAGTGGAGTAAATCAAGTCTGAATGGTAATATGGTTTTGAAAAAGGTAATTGGTAAGATAATCTGGATATATGTACTTACATGTTTCATAGAAGTTTTCTGTTGTATTTAAATACGAAAAAAAAAACTATTCATTGAGTTTCATAACTATTCAAAATTATCAAAAATACATATAATATTAAATCAAAATTTTTGATTACTTTTTTTTCCCGTTTATTCCTAGACATAGGTAGAGATAGGAAAAACATAATATATTATAAGGAAGTAGTTATTGAGTTGCCATTTAATGACAATTTCGATAATGAGGTATCATCTGAGAATTGTTGAAACATTTGTTATTGAAAAAAAATCAAGAAGTTTGTTTTTTTTTTACATCCTATGAACTTTACTTTATTAGCCTTTGACACGAGTCTTTGGTACGACGCTCGTGAACCAGAACTTTGAAAAGGGTTTTCTCACGAATGTAGCTGTGATTTATCATAGTAGATTATCATTGTGTTGACTGTTAGAAATGCAGAATTTCTTGTAGTACGCTAAATGATTTGAAATACAAGTAGTCTGTATCTGTCTTAGTAAGTCTTAATCATCAAAGACCTCGTTATATTATATATTTATAAATTTATTATATTTTACGGGCGAGATGTGTTATTTCTTGACTATAGATGATATAGATGAATTGACTGATCATTGGTGATGAAGTTTAACGGAGCTGGTTTTACAGTGGTTTACATAAACTAATGTCGAATTTCAGCGCCGGAGTTTGAGGAATGTGATAATAATATTAAACCGGTTGAAATATATTTGTTTCAACAATTCAAGGTAAAAAGGAGGTACGGATTTGATTTGCTCTAATTGAATACAGAACATTAAGCCACGAAAAGAGGAAGTTGTTTTGTTCAATGTAGAATTTACAGATGACAATCGATTCATGGGATATATTTGTCCAAGGTTATCAAAGAATGAAAGGCTTTCACATTTCGATGAAGGAAATTTTGTCTAGTCTTTACATCAGGGCAATGTTGGTGGCGGAATCAAAAGGTCAAGTGCCTAGATTCTACGAGAATGGACAAGGTTTGATACCACTAGGGTATTGTTTGACTCACAACCAGACATTTCAAGATGAGGTGTGACTTAGCTGGCTGAAGGAGAATTTGTTTCATGACATTGAGTTTCATATATTTGGAATTTTCGTTGGATAGAGTAGCTTCCTTTCGGTAAGGGTCATGTTATTCACCACATAAACACAAAAGGGGGGGTCAAATATCAATAAAAAAAAAATGTATATATATATGTATATAATGTGGGTACAAATGGCTAAGGGTTCAGGTAAACCTTCTCCCTTCTTCATTTGTAGGGGGTAAAGCTGTGACGAATCCACCTAGCTGGTTTCGCACATATTCTATATATATATATAATGTTAAGCTATGTAAATTAGAGATTAGAGATATCATTGCCAGATAATAGCATTTACTTGACAAATAAATTCACTGAGAAACATTTGAAAAAAAAACTGGTAAAAATCAATCTTATAGTCTGAGCTATAGAGTTCAAAATCTAATGACAAAATTATACCACACATTTGGTTATTAAGTTAAACAATAAGTTAATTAAGAGAAGGTTAGTTCATAGAAATTATCCAGTACTTAAAAAGTGTACTATTAAAGAAATGAATTAAACGGATTTTCTGACAAACATGAAATTTGTTTTATTTCAGGTTAGGAAATTATATAAGAAATACAGAAGGAATAACAAAAATACCGTATGCAGATCATTAATACACATTCATATATCAAAAATATAAACTATTTAGTCTATATTAAAGCAAAATCATTATGAAATAGTTAAAAACATTTAATTGAAAATATGCCTTTACCATGAAACTTCCCGCTAATTCATCAATATCTGCTATTTCTGTTTGATTTGTTTTAAATGAAAGAGAGGGAAAATGTAACGAGATTGGTTTTGACGTTTCATAGTGGAAGGTAGGATCTGTGGAATTATTGGCGGGAAGAGGAAGGGGTCAAACACCGAACTAAAGATACTAATCGTACTAATTTTGCTTACGTTTTTTATCTTTTATTTTGGGATAGAAAGGCGGGAAAATTGCCGAGGCTATATAAGGGATGGGGAAGAGGTTTTGGGAGTTAGTTGATTTCGGAGTTTCAAAGTAAATAGGTCGAATCGCTGTCGGTCTGGGCGTTCATACCTACCTGTATTAAATAGAGTTTCAGTGCGTGATTGTCGGGTATTGTAACGTTTTAATGCGTGATTATACGGTTTAATTATAGTGATAATTGTTTGCGGTGTAAAGGTCCTTGGGACGCAGTGAATTGTGGAAGTGTTAATGCGAACAAGTCTGGAGCTTCTGTCGGGGCTCTGGAGAGCTTTGATCGGAGGCCCTGGCGGGTCTTCTGGAGTTGGAGTAGGAGAGCGGCCTTCAGGGAGCTGTGGAGCGTAGGAAGACTGGACTATAGCCGCTAAGGAGTGGAGTTTGGAAGCGCAGTAGTTTTCTAAACAACTTTGAAGTAAGTCCAAGATCTATAATAGTTCAGTTATGCTAACAGTTGAATAAATTAGAGTTTCACGAGGTTGATTTTATAGTATTATCCAACCTTGTTTTATCCTTTAGTAACTTTAGTTGATTAAAATATATTTTATTAGTATGGAAAGTCCATCAGAAAGGTCAAATTATAGTTGATATGATGAATATTATTGTAGAATTTGAGTTCGAATCTCAATTCTCAGGAAATAGAGCTTTTAATTAATTGTCTGGATCAGAATTATAGTTATCATTTATAATTATCTTGATAAAAATTAATAATAGAAGTTGTAGAGAATAGATTGACTATTAATTATTTTTACTAATCCTTTTCCGATGTATAAACACTTCACACCGGTAGATAGACCTGAACCTCTAGTTGATGGGAATGTGATTTGCCGGCAAATCATGTTTCATCTTTGAATTTAACGTAGAAAAAGAGGGGAATCGTCTTCAAGCTAACGCTGACAACAAAGTTTGGAGTGCATTTCAGCAGTGATTATTTGATTAGAAAGTGATATTAAGTCAGATTGACACAGGAGTATACGCGTCAGCGTATAACTAGGGCAGTTTAGTATACTAATTTAAGTCAGATTGACACAGATTTTGAATTGAACGGGGAAGGCGGTAGCTGTCCTGGTGAGAGATTTTATAATCTACATTATCGGATGAATGTTAAAGAAATTAACTTAGATATTAAAGAAAAGTCATTAATAAAGTAGAACCTGAAGTCCGATAATGTTCTGTTAATTGTTTATTATTATGAAATAAGATGACAGAAGGTTGATTGCATAATTCAGGCAAATTAGTTTCTGTTGTTTTTATTCAAATATGTTACTTCCCTAGGAATTTGAGCTACAAATTGTTTGTATCTTGTGTGATATTCGATCTAGGTAATTGAGCGTCTTTAGATATGTTTTATCTTAGTTTTGTGTGAGTGGGTGTCCCTTTTAGGTACTAGAAGAAGATTTTGTTATGTTGCTTTTCAGGAATGACTTTTAATTTGCATTGTACTAAAATTGTGCGTTTCTTTATGAATTCGTTACCTTCGTTAAGGTATATATTTGCGAGTCATTAAAGGTTTTTACTTTTCTAGGTAATTTATGCAATTTCGCGAATGACTATATACTGAAATTTCTATGTAATAACTTAAGTTTTACAGGAACCATAACTCTCTACATTCTTAAGCCCAATAAACTGACTTAAAATCATTATAAGTCCTTTACAACTCTTAGAAATTTATTGAATTAGCATACTTACCCTTGAACATTCATTCATTTACATTAAATTATTAAACATGTTAGATTCTCATAGGAAACTATATTGTAGAGATTAACAGAGCTAAAAGATAAACTTATAAAATGCTGGAATGATGAGTAATGATTGAGATAGTGTAGTGTTAATTTATTTTCAGTCCTTTCTTTTCTATGTAGTTTATGAAAGACTACTGTTTAGGTATTAAATATATAATTATATACTTTGTCGAATGCTTTGTAGTGATGGGGAGTCTCTTTGAGCAGGAGAGAACTATAAGTTATCGAACACCAGCTCATTTTATTGCCTAAGAATTAAGAGTAATTATATTTAAACCTACAAATGAAATACTAGTCAGTAATTGACTAGAGTTCAATAAAAAGTTAAATAATAATGATAATAATAAAGAGACAGTAAATGAAGGGAAAGTATTCTCAGTCTAATAAAGCTGACATCTTTGGGTTACATTTAATTAGTAATATCCTCTAGATAATTAATGTAATGAAATGAACTATAATATTTAAATTTAAAGGCATTAAAGTGCATAGGCGAACTTTGGTTCGTAGGCATGTTTATTAGCCAGGTGGGTTGTTTATATTTAAAGAAGTATAATTTCATTTGTTAATGTTGTAGAGCTGTTATCTTTGCAAAAGGATAAAGTTTCCCACCGGGTATTTATTACTATTTAAGAATAATAGTATAGTTCCTTGATATTTAATAGCTAGGTATCTGATATACCAACCGAGTGAAACACAAAGTTGGGAGTTAGTTCTGCGATACTTGGAAAGTAGACTAATTCATTTATCAGTATGCTTGGTTTTTGATCTCGGGAAATAGAGATATTGCTTGTTAACTCTTTATTAAGAGAGCTTCTTAGGTGGAGAGAGACTAAATCCAGTTGTTGAGAATAAGCTCAAGAGACTTCAATCCTTAATTTTAGAGAAAAGAAGACCATTGATAAAAGGTCCATAATAATCAAAAGATGACTAAATAATAGTCCATTTCCCATCAGCTAATGAACAATAGGCGTCCTTACCCCATCCCGACCAACGATGGAATGTGGTTATACCAGTGGCGTTCCTGATATTCCAAAATACACCAGGAAACTCTTCACAAAAAGATCTTGTAAGAATATAAAATTCATCGATCAATTAGAGTTATTCTTTATACCTAATCCTTTTACCAACAATTAGCAATAAAATGCACTTATAACATAATGCACCATTAAATTATAAAATGGTAAGAATAGTATCACATTCTTTCAGAGGTGAATGGACAAATGGATATTGTACATAATATAAGCACATTATCCAGGGTCGGGGATTTTATACCAATAAATTAATTAATTATTTATATTATTACTCTTAGTCTTAGATTTTACATTATTATAATAAGTTTAGGCAAATCCTCTTAGCTTTCTTTAAACATTCACTTAACTTAAGTAACTAGGTTATCTTCCAGTAAATCCTCATATTTGCAAAAGAATCAGGGTTGCTACTCGCTTCTAGGGATCCTAACCACATACTAGACGATCACAATCTTTCTTCAAGGCCATAAAAATAGATTCAGAAATGTCAATTTGTATCCAATAAACATACGAGTGATTTAGATTACTTTTGGGGTAGTTTTGGGAAGTTGAAAGTAGTTAAAGTCGGGAGTGTTTTATTGTATAGAATTGGCTAGAATTAAGGGGGGAGAAAAGGGGTAAGCAAGAGAGAGGTAAAGGGGGGGGAGCGTTACAGTATGACATGGGCACTTTATGTCAAAGCAATATGGTACATACATATACAATACTTTGACAAAAAGTGCCCATGTCATACACTAGTGCAACGTCGAGCATTAGGACGTTTAGCTTACAGGTTCTAAATTATGCTCTGATCGTTAAAATGAAAAATGAAAAAAAGTATATTAAAAAACCGGCCAAGTACGTGTCGGACCACGCAAAACGAAGAGTTCCGTGGCTATTAAAAAGATCGTATCGTCACAGAAATCTTACGGCACTTACGTCCTTTTCTATAGGGAAGGCAGTTTTTGCACCAATGTCTCGAAAACCTTTGAACCTATCTTGTTTAAAATAATTTACGGTGAAAGAATTTAATATCCGTCCATGATTTTTTTTCATATTTTTTAAATACATTGTTCAAAAATTTTACTAACTTTCGGGGTGATTATCTCCGACTTTATTCTCTTAGTCAAAAAAATTGCTGAGAAACCTTATATTTATTTTGAAAGGCCTATCGATTGATCGTGTCACACGTGGACTTACAATGTAATTTTTTTTTAGTCATTTAATAACAAAACTATGCAGCGGCTAATAAAATACACTTATCCTCAAAATTTTATTCAAATACACCTTATATCGTTCGGAACGTTACGTGATTACCCCCCTGAGCTAGGAAACCCTGTGTTACAGGACCTAGTTTTTTCTTATACCAAAAGAAAGGTGAAATCGTTTTCGTTCCAACAACGTTCCAACTATGTAATACTAGAGATACCGAATACTTCTAACAGCTTACGGACCGTGTGTAGCTGTAGCCCAAAGGTCTACACACATAACCAAACATAACGGATTGATCTCACTAGCTGCGCACTGACATTTTATAACACTATCTTTCGAGGCGCCTCGATGACATTTACGACGTCTACCACTAGTTATAATTACAACATCTCTATGGGTAAAATATACATATTTTGGACGTTTGACTCTATAACCATTTCCTTCCTGGTGCACGGAGTATATTTAATTGGAAACGGTTTGATATTTCTTACTTCGCTTCCACGAACGACACTGGGGTAGTTGCCTCATGTTAAAATTGATAACGTAACGTGTTGCTAAATGGATAAATAATAATCTTTTCTTTATAGGGGACATGAATCTTGAAAGTTTAGAAAAATATAAATTTTTTTATTGTCCAAGAGTAAATTTAAAGCCTGGTACCAATAGAATCCTTACGCTTTTATAGAAACAATTGTACGATAACTATGGACCTAAACGTTAGTATTTGGCAACCGAAACAGCAATTTTACGAAGTACAAATTGTTATAATTAACAAACTGTGACGTCATACTTCTATGTCAATTAGTAAGAATCGTTTCGGCTGCCACCAGCGAGGTATGTCTTTGTCTCAACTTTTTGGATATTTATGTTCTTTAATTGTAGTTGCTGTTATACATACAATTGTTTCTCTCCAAAAACTGGTTCGAATGGATGGCATCGTATCAAAAACTTAGGACACAAGCCTATTCCAACTTGTCCGAATGAGCCTGCACGACAAATACCACACCGGTTCTAATTTAAAACGTTAAACTGAATATTGATAAAATGGTAGCTAAAATATGCTGGTAGCAACGCTCTGGGTAAGCTTGTAAAAGGCTATAAATTCATATTAATTACTTTTATCTGGAAATAGATTTAATTAATACAACATCAATTAACAATATTAGTTTAGCGTTTCGTTAAGCGTTCCCACCAATTAGGCAGCAATTCATTAGCATTAAGTAAACTGAGTGCCAATCTGGCGGTATCATTCCGAGAGCTTTTATTGCGAACTAAGGTCGCGTTTCTGGTCAGGCGAGGTGTTCGGCAACGCGGCGCTAGCCTCAAAAAATGCCCATACAACGCCAACAGAGGCGGATTATCCATAGGCAAATAAGGCACGTGCCTACACGGGTGCGGGGTTCCAAATCCAAAGGGGCGCAATTTTTTTCGTTATAATTTATAATCTATGGCCACTAGAGGGGCCCCGATGAGATGCTTGCCTAAAGGGCGCTCCCGACTCTGCACATTAGTCTGTTAGGCAATTGGGAATGGATGAAAATTTTAGAAATGCCTGATTATTTTTTTGGTGATAGGAATAACCTTTTTTAGCACCAGAAAAAAGTTTCAGATTTTTCAGCTGCGTCAATTTTTTTTGAAAAATATGAACAGTTTCCTCACTTACGTTTTGGGTCAGTTACGGCACCTACTTCGATCGGTCTCATACTACAAAAAAATATATTAAATATGTGTGGTAAACTGACACTGGAAATTATATTGACACTTGCAGCAGCTATATTGGTCATTACCAGTGTCAGTTTACCACAGATATTTAAGATAGTTTTATTGTAATATGAGACAGATCAAGGAAGGTGTCTATTTACCGTTCTTGACCCAAAACGTAAATGAGGAAACTGTTTATATTTTTCAAAAATAATTGTCGCAGCTGAAAAATCTGAAACTTTTTTCTGGTGCTAAGGAAGGTTATTCCTATCACCAAAAAAATAATCAGGCATTTCTAAAATTTTCATCCGTTCCCCATTTGAGCGAAACGCTCGCGCCTGTCCATAAACACTATAAACAGTCTTAAACAATGACATAATATATGTTTGTGTTATGTGTGGGCGACTTCCGACGCGGAACCGCGCAAGAGAACGCTCCTCCAAACGCGCTCTTAAAACGACGAAGTTAACGACATGTATAAATCTTTAACGTCTTAGGCATCTCAAGTTATCTCAGTCAGCCATCCTCCTGGATTACTCTAGTAGGTACTAGGTACCTTTCTAATTTGTTGCTGTGCAACATGCTCGTAGGCACCGCGTTTTTTCTAAATATCTGATATCAAAGGAAGTTATATGTATTCGAGCGTTTTTCAAAAAAAGTGTTATTTAACTTTTTTTTCAGAATTCGTTTTTTTTGGGTTTACGATCTAACTCATAATCGTTGATAATATCGATCCTTATACAAGAAAAACGTTGTCCCAGATTTTACTATGTAATTTTTTTCTTCCAGTGCGAACCACGACCATATAAATAAAAAAAGACTGCATACAAAAATGTGACGATCTGGAATGGAATATTTTGGACACTTTTTTGTCTTGTATGAGTACATTATTTGTCTCTCCCCTAACCCTGATTGTATTTTTTGGCTGACTGTTTATGTATCATATATTTGTATTTGCGTTATTTGTATATTATGTATGATTGTGTATGTATGTTTATATATAGAGGTATTTATGTAGGTTTATTTTTATAATTATTTTGATTTTTGATCAATAATAATCTCTGCACCACCTACTGCATAATCTAGTTTTATCTCTTTCTCCGATACCCAAAGGTTGTCCGGAAGGGATCGCTCTTCAGCGATAAGAACGCCTGTTGTCTACCTCTACCTACATGTTATTGTATTGTTTCTCTCTGTAACTGCTTTGTTTGTGTGAGGTGTGCAATAAAGAGTATTTGTATTGTATTGTATTGATAGTGTCAACGATTCCGAGTAAGAAAAACCCAAAAAAATCGAATTCTGAAAAAAAAAAGGTTATGTACACTTTTTTTTAAAAACACTCATTCACAGTTATTATCATTCATGGATTCATGTTTATAAATAATACCTACATGCTTTTTTATAGAACTGGCGAGAAGAGCCACGGCGAGAGCTAGTATACAGTACTCATATGCATTGTGAGGAGTAGAATACTTTAAAGGTGACTCTATCATTATTAAAAGAGGTGTTTACGATCGGCGATTTCAAAGAGCAGTATCGTTAAAGAAGTTATACGAATTCTAATCTCCAAAAGCGAATCATCAAAGTAGTTTTTGCACCAAATTATCCGTATCTAATTATCATTGGAATTACCAGACACATAACAATTAAAACATAATGCATTTAGACAAATTGTTAGGAACAAAATATTGAATAAATACATGGTTTAAAGAAATATTTTTCAAATACTAAAAATTACTCTTTTATGGCTTGAATATTTTTATATATCATTATGAAGACAAACGGCCCAGGCCTTAACAATAGACTTTTTTTTTACTTTTCTTTATTCAAAATGTAAAACTTATGCTACTACATTTATGCTTTGTTCTTACTGAAGCCTCAATTAGGCTTATTTTCAAGACTCATTTGCGACTTAAATTATTTTTTATATCTAGTGTTAGTTTAATATCTAATATTTATTATTTACTAATATTATTTCTCAGTTCTGGTAATGTGACATTCTATGTAATGTTTTTAAGTATTTTTTTGCATGCATTTGGATTCTCTGTTCCCTGTATTTTGACTAAGATA
This sequence comes from Epinotia nisella, assembly GCA_932294315.1. Taxonomy (NCBI): domain Eukaryota; kingdom Metazoa; phylum Arthropoda; class Insecta; order Lepidoptera; family Tortricidae; genus Epinotia; species Epinotia nisella. The sequence continues at coordinate 21,188,282 of OW028678.1, read as the reverse complement.
TCTAATGGTTATAGTTGAACTATAGGTGTTAACTATTGTGTATATTAATATTTGATATTCCTAATATTTGATACATTAGTATCAAATATTAGGAATCCTTCGGCACGTCTTTACTTATATAATTCATTTATATTTTTAAACTTACATAAACAATGTGAATGGTTAAAACATGCATACCTATCTGACTAAATCAACAAAACCATGATTTTGCAGAGCCTTTACTTCCTTGTAGTTTATCAAAAATTTACATACAATTGCCTGACTGTGAGGAGCTGGCTGAACACAGGAACACACTTTATACAGGGATTCCGTTAAATAACGGAAAGGCTTCTTCAGGATATTTAACTTTAATTAATTCATACGCTGCCCCAGACAGGTATACAGTACTAGTAACATAATAAAATTATAACAACATCTAAGACCTGAAAACGAATTGCTCATATGACCTATAATATACCTTAGCATGCGAGGCGACTATCAAGACTAACTCCCGATTCTGAAAAAACTACCAGTAGCTCTAGTATAAGTTTTTTCGACAGATATACGTTTTCGAACGCGTTTGCGTTAAGTTTCAATTTGTATGGCAACGCGTAGTTCCTAATAGTTACCACCAGAGGCGCTGTTCGTGTTGCCATACAAATTTTAACTAAACGCAAACGCGTTCGAAAACGTATATCTGTCGATAAAACTTATACTAGAGCTACTGATCTGTTGGCTGAATGGTGTGTGTAGGAAAGGTCGTCTGAGGACAGTGATCCCTAATTGAAAGTGAGGGACCTATCATGCGTGTCTTGCTGTTTAGTTGTCAACCCAACGAGTCCCCAAATCAATAAGGTCGGCAACGCGCTTAATTTCTGAAGCGATCATATGCTACAGTATTTTCTAATGCAAGCCGTAAGCTTGTTTGCCACCGTCGTTATGTAAAATAAGTTCAATGCAGATTGATTCTCTACAGATTTTTGTCCATCGTTCCTCTAAGACTGATGCAGCCTCTTACAGCCGTTTGGGCGCATGCTAATGAGTCGATAACGATTCGAATCACTTTATTTAATTTCCTTGCACAATTAGCAACAAGGTACTTAGCCGGCGGCGACAAATAGCTTTAATGACATCTTTATATTCTCAAATTTTAATTTTGATAACCAGTATTAAGAAGAGTATAAAAATTAAAATTCCTCGTTTGATTGTTATCGTGGACTAATAAGTGCAATGAATTTGCTCTTGATAAAAGCGTCACGTGAACATTTTCGAGATCTCAGTAACAAATAAATACGTGGGTACCCTACCCTTTCTTTCCGTGGCACTATGAGAGTAGGGTTGAAATGTGTCACAACAACCCACAGGGTACAGCAATAATATCATTTTTAGGGTTCCGTAGCCAAAATGGCAAAAACGGAACCCTTATAGTTTCGTCATGTCCGTCTGTCCGTCTGTCCGTCTGTCCGTCTGTCCGTATGTCACAGGCATTTTACTCGAAAACTATAAGGTGTATTTGAATAAAATTTTGAGGATAGGTGTATTTTGTTAGCCGCTACATAGTTTTGTAATTAAAATGACAAAAAAATTTTTTTTAGGGGTGCACTCCATACATAAAACTAAAAGTCAAAAAAAAAAAAACATTGTGACCCCCCGTGTGGCACATCAATCGATAGGCCTTTCAAAATAAATATAAGGTTTCTTAGCATTTTTTTTGATTAAGTGAATATAGTCGGAGATAATCGCCCCGAAAGTCACTAAAATTCTGTCCCCCCCCCTCTAATTTTTGAACGGTGTATTTTAAAAATATGAAAAAATTCATGGACATAGGGCTTATTAATTTCATTCACCAAAAATTGTTTTGAACAAGATCGGTTCAGAGGTTTTCGAGATATCGCTGAAAAACTGCCTTCCTCAAAGAAAAGGACGTAAGTGCCGTAAAATTTCTATGACGATACGACCTTTTTAGTAGGCACGGAACCCTTCGTTTTGCGTGGTCCGACACGCACTTGGCCGGTTTTTTTTTTCATATTCGCTACCAACAATTTAGTAGGTATATTACGAATGTACAATAAAATTGTGCTGATGTTACAATTAATACTTTTAATGTAGTTAATAAGTTAGAAAAAAAAATAACAAACATAATATTAAAATAAAATAACCTCCTCCTTTTTTGAAGTCGGTTAATAACAAAGAAAGAAAGTAACACAATTGCTGAAATGATATTCAAAATAAAACATTTTGTGCTCTAGTTATACCTTTTGGGAATATGGATGTTGCATTATGTGTGTGTGTACCTTGCTGACAAACAAGTGTCAGTAATTTTTTTTGTCACACTCTATAGATGTTAATTTATTAAAATTCCATTTTTATAGGCACCTAAAACCTGCAGGTTGCAGGCAAACTGTTAGGTAATAAGTTTTGCAGGAAAATGTATTTAGATCTAGTGTATTTTGATTTGTAATCAATAATGAATGATTTATTAGAACTGACCAACGTATAGGTACTAAAGTTAATATAAAATGAAACTAACCTATAATTTAATATAATCGCATGTAAAATGAGTGACATGTAAAATGATTATTAATTTTATCAATAAATATCTCATTCTCATTCTCGTGGCACCTACAGGATAGAATGGAAACGGAAAGTAAAGGATTTGAAAATTATTACAAAACGTACCTATTCGAAACAGTTTCTTTTTTATTCAAACGAGCACATAACAGTGGAAAGCGGTTACGCTTCTGTTGTTATATAAAGCATAACTGCAATTCACTCCATGAACAAAAGTGTGAGACGCCGCCACCAAAATTGCCATTGAAAATTTACTGAACGGGTTCCACTTTAGGCGAGGTTCATTTAAGCATAAAATTACCTACATTGTCTTCTCCACTTTGTTGTGTGGCAATGAACTGCACTTTGACATAAAATTGCTTTAGGCGTTATAAATCTATTTAATTGCCTTAATAAACGATGAGTTGCTGTAGCTATCGGAGAGTCATCGTTTTCAAGGCCTGTGTTTCAAAGGAAAGATATTTCCAACGTTCTATTTCAGATATGGTCGCTTAAGTAATTTGTTCGCATATTCATGACAAAATATTGAACTAGTATTTTGATGTTAAACGGTTTTTAAAGAACGTACTTAATGAAAATGAAAATATTATATGCACGAAACAGATTAATATATCCAGTACAATCCTGTAATTCTTTGAAATAGCACAGAATAAGTAATAGTACTACCAGTGCTTGATCGAGATTTAGGACAGTCACGGACTTTAATCTTTGAGCCATTTAGGTGACAACTAATTTTGGTTTTTAATAGTTAAGCTATGAATATTCGGTAAAAGGTGAGCTCTACATGGCTTAAGGATTAAAGTCCGTGACTGTACCTACGATCAGCAATGGTTGCAATTATGCAAGGGTTCATCAGCCTAAAATAGCTACCAACCTTTTTGGGTAAAATCTACGTTTGCATTGAAATGGCCAAATTCAAACTTCATTCATTGATTTGACTACTTAATGCATGTAATTTATTTTGTAAGTTTGTTAACTTTTTCTTTTAGGTACCTATCTATATTTTTATTTTGTCATAACGTATTAGAAGGGTTTACCTACCCTTGAATTGCCGACAGACATTTAATCGAATATTATTTCATCGACAACGTTTCAAGTATTCTCATTTCATCGACAAGTCATTGCGTGTCGAAGAATCGGTACTAAGACAGATATTTCATAGAATATTATTTACGACATACATCGTCGTACGTCGATGAAATGAAAATACTTGAAACGTTGTCGATGAAATAATATTCGATGAAATGTCTGTAGGCAATTCAAGGGTTAACCAAATCACTTGTCGATGAAATAAAAATACTTGAAATGTTGTCGATGCAATAATATTCGATGAAATGTCTGTCGGCAATTCAAGGATACACGGTATTAGAAGTTATTAGTTTAGTTTCCATAAAAAAATGCCACGCATGCAAACCAATGTACGAGTAATGTGTAAAAGTATTTAGTGAGTGACCACAACGTGGAGCCCATCTGTGGACCGCAAATACATTTAAGAATGTAGGTATGTGAAAAACCGCTCCTGCAGGCGTAGTATCGTTGTCATTTTATCATTTACCGTTGTGTTGTGGATAATACATCTGTCACTCTCGCACACGCATACTTGTTAGAACGTGACGGATGTCTTGTCCACAGCGATAAGTTATAATATAGCAACCATAGTACGCGCCCTATCGGAACGGGCTTGTGCCCAACAGTGGGATTGAGGTTGTGCTGCCATGAGTGAGTATTATTGCAAAATGAAAACCGAAAAAATATACTCAAACGTGAATTAAGTAAGTAGGTATAATATTTTTTTTACAGTTTACAGAATATAGGTCAACTTTAATATGGAAATACAAGGTGAATATTTATTAAGATAAAAATGGTATACAATAAATAACAAAAAAATATACAATATATTGTAATACCTTAAACATTAACGTGTTCTACGGACAATAAACTGTATAACACAAAATACAAAAATGTACAAATGGCTAAACATACAAAAAAAATAAAGAAAGAAAACAACATAGCTACATACCCAACTATAAAAAGAATACACCATAATATTATATTTATTTACAACACGATAATCCTAAAACAAGAGTAGGTATAGTAAAAGCGATGATATAAATGTTAAATTAAATTAAAAATAGCTAAAACTAAACATTAAAAAAAACCATCTAAAGGAGCCCTAGGTATTAGCGTTACCCATCACGCAGGCGTCATTCCCGCGCTGGATTGCAATAGCAATCCTTTGCGCAAGAAAGCTGCCCGCGCGAGGATCACCCGTTGCCTCTCTCAACCGTTTGGCGAGTGACTTGTAGAGGCTCCCGCGCAGCAAACTCGTATTGAGCGTCGAGACAGCTGTATGGGAGTGTAAGTAGGTGTTTAGTTCCTAAATAAGAAGTGGCAAGGCGCTAATTTCTCAAATTACCATAATCTTCGGCGAGATTCACAATAGCCGAATTACGCACAAATTAGACGTTAAATTCTCAACAATCGATAACAAGGCGAAAATAATTATGCGAACATTTTTACTTTCCAAAAAACTCTTTTAATTTACGTAATCCTTTATTATATTCTACCCTACCGTTGTCAATCACATGCGGTTAAGTTCACATTTGGTGGTTGAAATAATAGCCCTCGTTAGTATCGACAAAGACTTGGGAGATATATGTAAATTCGAGGACCGACAAAAACTCCAGGCTCATGCGTGGAACAGGTGTGTTTCTGATTTCTAATAGCAGTATTCGGATCGTAATTGTGATGAATCCTGCATTAAATTTTACTTTGTAATGGTCTTTGACGTGGGGCCACCGCAAACTTTCGATTTTCCTTTGAGTAACACAATTATAGTATTTTGATTTCGAAGCAACTGAACCGTATTTTACGTTTTTGGGTGGATGATTACTGATTTCACTGACAGAATGATGTTTTTTTTTAAATAAAAAACCATTATCAGATGTGGATCTCTGAAGAGAACGAAAATGAAGCAAGTTGTCTTCGGTTTATTAACAATTAATAGTATTTTATGTTATCGTTACACAATAAGGGCTGTCAAAGTCGAGTACCGTGTTTAGGCCACGAGGCTTGCCGAGTGGCCTAAGTAAGGTACCTACTAGAATTTAAGAGCTAATAGTGTAACTATTGTATACAATACTTTTTATACGAGTCAACAGAAATAATTAAACAGGCTTGATATCTAATAAAAAATATCTAAGCCCTGCTGAAACGAAGTGCAAGTCAGAGATGCGCCGGCTCGTTGATGTCTTTTGTATTGGAATCAATGCGACGTCCTATTGGTCAAATTCATTATAGTCTAGTAAAGGCGCCACGTGATTGGTCGAATTTATTTTAGCTGTCTTCATCATCATCATCATCATCATCATCATCATATCAGCCGAAAGACGTCCACTGCTGGACATACGCCACCCGCATCCAGCGGACTCCCGCGACCTTTACCAGGTCATCAGTCCACCTTGTGGGGGGCCTACCCACGCCGCGCCTTCCGGTACGTGGTCGCCACTCGAGAACCTTTCCGCCCCAACGGCCATCGGTTCTACGTGCAATGTGCCCCGCCCACTGCCACTTAGTTATCTTATGAACAACAAAAAATATAACACTGTGACGTAAATTTCAATCATCCTGCATCCCTCCGCTTCCTAGTAACTGTAAACAATATCTGTAAAGAACTGGTCTAACAAGCATTGAAAAAAGAAATGGGTACTTACCAACATCTGATAAAAAAATTGAGCGTGTACACCTATGTGTATACAGTTTTATAGAGGCGATTTGACCAGCACTGCAGGTTTAGGTTTGAAGAAATGTAGGTACTTAATTTGTAGCTTCACAAAAGTACGCTCCACTATTGCTACAGTACAGGTAACTTTTTACGCGCTTTTCCGTATAAACCGAATCATTTAGCGAGTAGAACCCAGTATACATTTGGAATATTTAATAACAAAGCGATATAATAGGCGCGTTATTATCAGCAGCTCCTGAGATGCGCGGCGTGGGCGCCCAGTCCTCGCAGATTTATGGAGTAGTGGAGCACTTCGCGCCTGCGCGAGCGCAACCGAGACATCTACCTCTCAAATACGAAATGACCTAACTCACAAACATCACCAACAAGATAAGGTCTTTTAAACACCAAAACTAGCCTGAGTTATGTCTTATTACACTTTTATTACGCTAATAATGGACATTTAGAATATACGTGCTTAAGACTAGATTATGATGATACAACATGAGATAATACCGCGTTGATTGATTATTACGACCCTGCTTTGGTTACGATCCTGCTTTTAAACCCGTTGCAGTGCTTATACGTGAACATGGGGCTTAACTACGCTTGAGAATGGGATCTTACTTCTTAGATCTTACAATGTATTATACGTATATTATACAGCAGTGGTTTAAAAACTTACCTACTCGTCGTCCCTCTTTGAGATGCGAGAACAATACATTCTACTAAATATATTTATTTTAAATTCTCATTTTAAGTATATTATGAAATGAAAATGTATCATTCCTATGAGAATAGATGGATGCTATACATACATATATTATAATCACGCCTCTTTCCCAGAGGGGTAGGCAGAGATCACGGACATCCATTGCTACGATCCTGGCAAACCACTTTCGCTTAACTCGCGTTCATAACATTTCTCATACATGCTCGTCGGTTTAGGGTAGATGCCATACGCAGATCAACATCGTCTACGGTAGGTAGGTATATTTAGCTTAAAAAAAGTAAGGCTTTTGCACAAATAAAAATATAAGAAGACATTCGTGTAAAATAAAAACGTAAAAGTTTTTAAAGAATATTTTCTCAAAAATGGCCCGCAAAGTCATAAGTTGCTACATATTGGAAGGTAAAGTGTATCGTTTCAGGTCAGTACAAAATTAAAAAATTAAAAACATTGCAGGCCGCCTGGAATGTTACATATAAATTCCTTTATTTGTCGAGTACCAAACTTTTTAAAACGTCGAAACCGGCATATAAAAGAAAGAAAGGTCGTATTCAGCCAATTCAACTCGTATTTTTCTGTTGCAAACGCGACGTTTTTCTATGTGTCTCAAATAGTTTGCGTTTTTCGGTGGAAAACTACACTTGCGATTCGGTTTAAAAAGAAAAACGGCGGGAAATCAGTAATATTTTCAAGTTGTGCAACAATATTTAAAGTTTATTGTTCCCCCATTTTTGAGAAAAGCACTATATTAGCCTTAGCCGGAATGGCAATTGCAGGCTTCGTATTACAATTAAACGGACTCGCAAGCTCGTCCGTTTAAACAAATACTCAGCCTGCAATTGCCTCCTTTCCGGCCACGGCAATCTATATATATAATACGCGAGCCCGATTTTTGTACATGCCATCAGATCTACAGTTATGGTCCGATTTTGATAAATGATATGTCGTTCGATTCGTCTCATGCTGGAGATTTGCAATAAGGTCTCCGATTTTTAATTTGTTATTGAAAAAGTACTAAAATTTTAATTTAAAGAATCTACCGTGCGCTGACCACGTGACCTTGGCTGTGTGACGTCACGTGACGTACCTAACTCCTGTTTTGACTTGAGATGACAATGTAAAATAAATAAACAAGAATTGAACTCAAACCTGTAATAAGTTCTTCAGCATAAGAAATTATAAATGTTGAGTCGGCCACATATGGATACAACACTAAGAAAATTAAGTAAATAGAAAATAAACGATCTTTTACAATGTTTACAAAAACTGACAGACGTATTGTGTCAACTGTGCTGTGGATTAATTTTTTTAGTGACATAGAGTTGTCAATATTATTTGCCATGTTTATATTTGTTTCAAAAAGTTTATATACTAACTTATTTTCCCATATTCGAGATGTTGGGAGAAGAATGAGGTTTAAACCCATTAATTGTCGTGGACCCCATATAGGCTTTATTTACCTTACTTAGCACAATGCCGTAGGCACCGATAGGCTTCAAATTTGAAGTAAAGATGTAGAAAACGAACCTCGATTAAGTACTAAAATTTCTTTTCGGATACCGGGGACTCCCATTGGCAACTTTATTCACCTGACTTGAATACCATCCAAATTATTTCAGGTTCAGATAATTATTATATTTCGATTACAGGTAGGTATAAATTGTAATTTGTCAAACCTATATGACTTAATACTGGAAAACATAAACCAGTATTAAACTATTTAGCGGTGTAATAGTCAAATGCAACTATAACCGGTAAAATATTATTTTAAACCACTAACGGTCCCCGATACAGTATTCTTTGATCTGTGCTGATACTAATAATAAACAGGTGTAATTGGGGATAGTCTCAGAAACTATACCCATCGTATTCTAAAAATCCTTTCTTCAGTACCTATGTTATATATGTAGAATGGACCTACGGGATTATGTGCTATAATATTTTATCCCGTCGCTCCGCCTAGGTTCTTTGTATACGCGGCGAAGCCGCGCGGGCAGCTAGTAATGTACTATTCTTTAACACTTTACAATAGGTAAAACGAAAATAATCATTTGGATTGGAGCTAAGTAATTACTACCCAATGACGGGTTAAGTAGCGTTTCTCCAAACTAAAATCCCTACTGTAGCTTCTCTGTACCATTAATTTCATATAGGACTTAACAAAATAGCTTCAAGTATGAAAGATGCCTATTTCTAAGAACATTGATTTATTTGTTCATGTATATAGCGCCAATGTGCAAAATCAGTTAGAGTTCAGATTTAAAATGTAAATTTACCATAATGTTCTTGGTCGTTAGTCCGCAGGTAATTTAAAGTAAGGACTAAGAAAAATGTCCCTTTAAAGGACTCAACCATATAATCTGGAGATTTACTAGTTAATCCGCTCTCTAACTACTTAACTTACGCACAAACCGGGCACATAACAGTTAAAATACTAAATTACCTTAATACGCGCAATCACTTGGTAGGTAATCTGCATATTACGGATGCTGCAGAGGAAGCCCTTGTTCGCACTAAGCGGCTAGCCGCGTGCGGCTTGCCGTGCGGTTGGACAAAACATATGAAACCGCAAACGCGAAACCTCTACGCACTAAGCGGTTGGCCGCAACCGCACGCTGCTAGCCGCTTAGTGCGTACAAGGGCTAACACTGCGGAAGATAGGCGGAACGCTTTTTGTACTTTACCGCATGCTTATTTAATTAATTAATTCAGCTTACTTAAAATATTACTCGGATTTAACCAGTTACGAAGTTAACCTGCTCTCTAACTGATTTACGCACATTAGCGCTAACATACCATACCATCATGCAAACCGAACCTACAAAAATTGACGTTCTTTGCAGCTCTAGGTGAGTAATGTTCGCTCAATTTTGTATGATTTTATAGATGAAATAGATAGCATTAGTAACAATCTACTCAAATGGGTACTCCTCTTTTTATGTAATCGATTTAATAAATCAAGCGATCGTCGTTTCGCTGATTGCCACATTGTTGAGCGGTTTCGCTGCGCTTATAAGCAACGCAACACGCAGCTAGCAGCACAACAGTAAAGCGAGACGCGAGGATCGTACATTATTCGCCAGATATCCACTATGATTTATTCCCCACGCCGCAATTACACTGTTTGTGCGTGTCCGAGTATCAACTCGACCACTTACCTGTTTGTAATTTTATTATCACATCATATAGTGAATATATTACGCGTCAATAAGTACTTTGAGTAAAACCATGAATATAATTGTAAGTATGCATAAGCTGCCACTGGGCGTTGTCCAAACAATAGGCGTATTGATTAAAATTACCTTTCGCAAGATATTAATGTACAATTTGTTAAAAACACTATTTCTGAATTTGTACTTATTTATCAAGTAAAAATGTTATATTCCGCGTAATTTAAAGACGAGATTATAAATATTTTTCGCACGCTGTGGTAAATCGGAACTGGTAATATGATAATACACTCAAGAGCAAAGGTTTCGGGTACACTTTGTATAGAATTTCAGTACAAACTGTACCCAAAACTTTTGCTCTTGAGTGTAGTAGTAATATTTGTTTTAGGGTTGCATATGAATACGACAAAAGGAAAAAAAAACAACCCTCATAGGATCACTTTGTTGTCCGTCTTAAAATATTATCTAATACCTACTCACACTCAGGCTGTCATTTGAATAAATCAAACTACAAATTAACGCAATCAACAATTCGCCGTTTATACGGTATATTTTGATATATACAAAATTATATATGAAGCATAGAGTGTATCTACTCTACACTAGTATAGTATGCATATCCCCATACCTACCCCCGAAATCATTTTAGTCTAAAATAAACATTAGGCGAAGGCCTAGTCCGATTTTTGATAAGTATTTGCGATTATGTTTTCTAGAGCGAAGTTTATGTAATAGTGTAAATAATAATTTCACAGTTTTGTTAGAACTAGCAGAACTATGTTGTTTATCTACAATATTTTACTTATAGGTTTGCTTGGTAGAAAATGGAATCGGAAATACTGAAACTACCGCATGGACACTGTGCTTCAACATATTTTTGTGACATCTAACATCTCGTCAACAATTATAATATAATGGATGGAAAATTATCAAAATCGTCTGCGCCGTTTTAGATAACTATTACAAACAAACAAGGATAGAATCTGATCAATCTCCTGATCAAACCACGAAGTTTACCTTTTAAATTTCTACTTAGTATTGAGTCGTCCGCGATTCGACAGTGACCTTTGTGTGACAGTTCCCACCGGTGCTACTGCGCGATTCACAACCCTTCGTAACTCACTACTAAGTAACTAGTATATCTTGACCTCTGGCAGTAAATTCTAGACGAAAAATCTAAAACAGATATGACACTTTCACGCTGTTATCGATTTGTTTATTTCCAACAAAAGACACACAGCATAACAGTAAATATAAGGTACTGTGGAATTTATAAATTGTACTACGATTATCAACAATTAGTACGAAAAGCAAACAACATCAGTTAAGTACCTACTTGTCCTGTAAAACAATAAACAAACAGAAAACAGAAAAATACTTAAATAGCAGCAGATGACTGCCCTTTATCTATCGCCTCGCAGAACTTCATATCGATTGTTAAGACGGCAATTATTAGGTATACCAATGGGGTGGATTGCAAAAAAAATGTACCTAGTGAAGTGCCTTAATCTAATCTACGCCTTAACTTTTTTCTATTGTGTAACGGCAATTACCCATACATTTTATATGGGTAACTGTCGTTAGAAAATGGAGAAAAAAACATTGATTAAATTAAGGCTTTGTACAATTGTTTGCAATTCACCCTTGAAGCTCGAATTCAATATTTCTTCTACAAAATAGTTGTTATAATAATTTTATTGGTACAAAATTGTTATGCAATTCAGGGACTTGATTCAAACTTATTTCATATCACTATTAGATTAACTACTTAAACACCTTGTCACCAACTTGAACATAGTATTCAAGAAACACACAATTTTAATGACACCAGCTTGGTAATTTTTTTAGTATTGAATTATTAATTGGAGTTTAGAGTTATATAGGTTACAATGCACCTTGAGCGTACCCTGACGGCCGAAAAATTACTAACTCCAACTTATGCCCTGTCGTGGTTTTTAATAGGCACGGAACCCTACGTTGTGGTCCGACACGGACATAGCCGGTTTTTTAGATTTAAATTAGTCGTAATCATCTTGAGATTATTTGAGTTGGACGAATTGCATCAAAATAGGTACCGTCCAAGGGAGAAGCTTTCAATTCTAATGCAGTTTTATTAATAATCTCAACCACATGTGAACGTGCAATGTACGAGTATAAATTGATGCCGATTCGCATCAATATCATGCGCAAACTCAAGCTAGAGGATGTCTTATCTATAAATATAACTCAATTCGAGTATGCTGGGTATGACGACCGGTTAGCCTAGTGGGTAGTGACGCTGCCTGCGAAGCTGAAGGTCCTGAGTTCGAATCCCGGTAAGGACAAATATGTGTGTGATGAACATGAATATTTGTTTAGAGTCTTGGTTGTTTTGTATGTATTTAAGTATTTATATCTATTATATATATCGTCATCTATTACCTATAACACAAGCCCTATCGAGCTTACTATAGGCCTAGTTCGATTTGTGTAAGAATGTCCCCTAATATTTATTTATTTATCTGTGGTGAGTCGGTGTTGTGAATACGGTTTCTGTGTGCGGTCCGTGCGCCCGCGCTGACTGATCGATGGTTACGGCTCCATCGCGGGGCAACTCGGAGAATAATGGGGCGGGGATGGTTCGGGATGAAGTCGTCAGGGGACCTACCTTCTGATGTTTTTAACATTAGTATAGGAGTCAATTACCTGTATTAGTGTATGCTATTCCAACCTTTGTAAATGTTAACCTTTGAAGTTTCGAACATAAACACTTCTTTCATTTTTTTTTTCATACCACGTCAATTTCTTTTTTTCTAATCATAATACATTTGTACATAAGGCAAGAATATCTACACTCAAGAGTTTTCATTATTGATAAAATTCGATATAATACTTGTCAAGCCGGAAGAAGAAAACTTGTTTTGTATTTCATTTTAGTGTGTACAGTCGAGTTCTCCAATATCTATACAGACATCCTTTCAAAAATATCTACACATGCGTTTTATGTCAGTAATAATAAAGACTATGTGTAGATATTATTGAAAGGTTGTCTGTATAGATATTGAAGAACTCGACTGTACCTATCTTATTTGTAAATATTAGTATACTATGAATAAAAGACACTCAGAAATTTTTGTAAGTATTTATAATACTTAAATCTTGATTTGTATCATCTTTGCAAATTAAAAGTTACTCAAAGAGGTCATTTGCAATTTAATGCTTACGTGCAGCTAACAATCACCATTTATACACTATTGCGATCGAAATACGAATGAATTATCAACGCAAAAATTAAAGGTCCTAGTTATACTCATCCATCCATTTATTCAGAGACAACCTCCTAAAATGGGATACCTAACTGTTACCACTCCTAAAACTCGATAAGTACCTACAGGTGCGTAGATTCTTATGAATGATAGAAATTGATCAAAACCGGAGCATCCCTTCTCGTTCCGTCTGTGTCGCTCGCCGTGTCGTTACAAGTCCCATCGCCTCACAAAAAAGCCCTTTCAAATGTAAATCAGCACAAACCGACAAAGCAAATTGTCACAAATAAACACTGATACGTTTGGGTTTTTTGTGAACTTCTGCTCGGTAAAGGGTCAGACTGAACCAATCAATCTGAGATAAAAATGTCTTTTTATTGATTTTTTCTACCCTATTTTTAACTGCCTGCGAAAGATGTAACTCTGAACTTCGATTGTTATCTATGTTATGCGTCCCGGGATTGATTACGAACAGGTAGGGTGCCGTTGTGCAAGTGTATCACTATTTTAAATGTCTAAAGTAGCCTTTTTTTTCTTCACTTGATGAAATGAACCATTTTTCTCACGGTTTTTAGGTGACAGATGTAGAGCTAGTGAAAACAAATGCCCGGTGAAACTTACTTCAAATACCGTATTGGATCCAATTAGTGGATTAAAATTGTTATATATAGGTTGTGTAAGGTAGGTATTCTGAAGATGGAATTAGTGCTGTAATAAATATTATTTACACTCTGAGACGGTTATTATAAATAAAGTACAGGTATCCTACTAATCCTATCCTACTAATATTATAAGTGCGAAAGCTTGGATGTTTGGATGTTTGTTGTTACTCAATCACGCAAAAACGGCTGAACGTATTAAGATAAATTTTGGTATAAAATTAGTGTATAGCCTGGGTTAACATATAGAATACTTTTTATCCCGGGAATCATCCCCTAAGGGGGTGAAATGGGGGCGAAAGTTTGTATGGAGCTACGATATAAACGAGTTCCACGCGGACGATGTCGCGGGCAGAAGCTAGTATAAATAAGGAGTAAAACAGCTCAAGGAATTTCAATTGTTTTGACACTGGAATAGCTAAACAATTTTTAAGGAAATAGGTAGCACGGGCTAATAAAATATAGTAATGTTGTTAGGTAAATAATAACAATTCGCAACTTGTAAATTCCCGACGATATTTAATTTGCTAAAATTTATGAAGTATTCCAGGATAAGAATAGGGTTTGATCCCATCTCACCCATTATTTCCAATCAAAAGTCAATAAAATAAGAAGAGAGTGATTCGAATACGTTAGTCTAAATATTGATTTAACCCTCTCCGCGACGGAAGCAGGTGCCGGCGCACGCGTCGCTCACAATCAATGATCCTCTAACTATGAAATTAAATGATAATCACGTCTTTTTTTCATATTTATATAAAGAGTTTTTAAAGTACATTTGGACTGTAGAACAGGGCTGCTCAACATTTTTGATGAATTTCGTTTTGAAATCGAATACTTAATTGGGCTAAGGTTAGGTTTGGTCGGTACCTACGGCCACAAGTTTTCTCCTTTTGTATTAAAAAAAAACATCATAATATTTAGAAGGTTTTATGGGAATAAACATTTCAAGTTTGTTTGAGGTTCCTTTTATATTTATCTTACCCAGCATTATTTCCATATTTTTCCACTAAACATGTCATCATTATGTCATGTCGTGTCATGTCACGTGTGTGTGTCTAAATCTAGAATCATAATAATTTTACAACATGTCGTTTACAAATTTATCGATTGAATAATTGCATCTGTTCACAAGGAGAGCCTTTAATTTACGCTTGAACACATTAATGTTGAAGATCTGCTTAAAAACTCTACCGGTAATTTGTTGAAAAGATGTAGGTACAGTAAGGGAAACGTATTCACGTACCACCGTAGAACCCTGTCGCAATTGACAGGCCGCCGTCACTCGAAACTCGAGTGATATGTCACCTTATTGCGATAGGGTTCTACGGTGGTACGTGAATACATTTCCCTTACTGTACAGCCTGGTAATGCGCGGAATGTTTTACTATTTTTAATTTGGGCATTAAACTATTTTTAAGGTTTCCTTCTTGTTGCAAGCCTCAAACTCCGGTCCTCTAATTTTATGTCTCGTTCAAATGTTTGACCAAACTCGTTAGAAGAACTTGAATGTAGAGGCATGGTACAGTCAATACTTTAAGTTATTGAAAATGCTCCCTGCATGATACCCATTGCGGGGTTATGACTATATTCTAAGTGTCTTTTTTTGCATCGTGAAGGCCGTTTTCGTATTATATGTACAACGTCCTCATGATGTCACGTGGACTGGTTAAATTCACCACTAAATTAGCAGTATTCTTTGGTACCTAAAGATATTTTGACGTTGCTGAAAGATATCTAGGCGGATTCTTTAGATCAATAGCAGAGTACGGTAAATTACTTTCGAGGCGTTTTTGTATTTGTAGTAGTAATTGTATATTTACAGGGATACACGTACACGTTGACGTATACAGACACACGTATGTGTGTGTGTGAGGCTGCCTACAAAGGTCACAACTATATACAAATGCAAAAACGCCTCGAAAGTAATTTACCTGTAGGTACCTAGCTATCGAACAAAACATTTTACAAATAAATACGCCATTTAAAATATCTTAAAATGCACATCCAGACAGTCCGTGCGCGGTCTATAGAAAGTAGAAACTCAAACTAATTGATTTATTCGTGACAAACAATACAGATACTTAATAAAAGAAATAAATTAAAATAACTCAGGTAAAAAACTATAAGATAGAGTAGGATAGGGATATGAATTTCAAGGTCATTATCTAGTTTTATATGGTAGCTTGCAGTCATTGGGTAAGTTTGTTTAAAATAATTATATTTTTTTTGTGCAGTGACGGATAATAATTTTATTATGTGTAGCTGTAGAGGGATGGAATGTAGAAGTTTAAAAAATATCGGACTCGTAACATACTAGTCAATGTTATCAACTTTACTAAGGAAATACAATATATTTTAAATATTTCTGGTTCGAAGGACTTCAGGCTATTATCAATAATATAAGTATATATTTATTTTAAATAGATCCATCATTATCACTATCATGAAAGGCCGCTCAGGCGCTCACCTGAAAAATACAACACTTTTACCCAAATCCCTTCACATCTTAAAAATGTTGACGACCGCTTCTAACGCCACCATCACTCATTTTAACGGTTCGGGAGGGCGCGTCACGCCGGCGATGCCACGCTAGATACGTAAGCCTTTCGGGCAGATGCGTGCTACAATTAGAGCGTATCAAAACATTAGTGTGGGACACTGTCAGGGGTCTTCATCCTTGGTTCTTTTTTATATGCGGTCAGAGGCTTCTGACGTAATCACCGTTTGTAAACCGTTGAAAAGATCTCAGAAGTAAGTACCTACTTTTGAGTACCGACGGCGTTTCGCATGGTTTACATAGAGACGTGAAATACGAATATTTACGATGGAAGGACTTTTTTATATCTCAAGTATGTATCTGTAATGTAAAGGTATTGTTATAGGCTACACAACGGACTCAGGCCCTCAACTGACCTAAAAACTGTGAAACCTATTAGAGACACTGGCAGGAAAATTCAAAGATTCCCTCTGCTGCTGCTGGCTAAAACCTCTTCCTGGCATTTAAATCAGGCACAATGGTTCGCTATTGGACATCAGTTGAATATTGATTTACTAATTTTTGACTAATAAAGTACTATCGCCCAACGCTACGGGTTCACACCTCTAGGGTTATTTTCAAATGCACTTCAAAACGTTTGCTATTTACATCATAGACAAAAAAAAATTGTGCCTGCGTGATTTTGTTAAGAAATTGTGAATCCGTATCGTTGGGCGATAGTACCTACCTGCTGTAAAGCGGACCGTACTTAATACATTGCTTCAAAGTTTGATGTATTGATTTATTTTAATATTTACTATAATGCTATAGGTAGGTACGTTTATTCATAGGAATTTGAATGGTTTGCTCGGAAAACATCTAAAGTTACGTATTAGGCCTAGCTTCGATCCATATGACTTTAGAATTTTAACTGGCAAATTCGTCTACTTTTCTTCGTTTACATATCGTTTACGTTATCAATGGGAAATAGTATAGGTACAAGTTTTACTTATTCGGATAAATTTATTATCATAACCCTTTTTAATTATTTTACCCTTATAATGGATTTCCTTGAATATATATCACATCTTATATTGAATCCCGGTAAGGGCAAAAATTTGTGTGATGAGCATGAATATTTGTTTCCGAGTCTTGGATGTTTTCTATGTATTTAAGTATTTATATCTATTTAATATGTCGTCGTCTAGTACCCATAACACTTCTTGAGCTTACCATGGGACTAGTTCGATTGGTAGAAGATTGTCCAGTAGGTAATATTTATTTATTTTATCGAATGAGGTATGAGTATTGCGAGAATTTACCGGGTATTTACGAAATTTCGATATGAATTGAATAACACTTCCTTTATCACATACAAAAAAATCATAACCGCCGGGAAAAATAATACGCGACTACCGGCAGCCGGTATCTGGGGCGTAGGATATAGACAATTACATATCGCCTGTAATTTACTTGCCTGCGACAACCGGGCCAGATATAAAATATTAGTAGTACGTGACCGGAGAAACCTTTACGTAACAAGTTAGTACTGCAGGACGCTTGGTGTGAAAATTGGACGACGATTAGCCGTGGAAGAAAATTGGTAAGAAATGTTAGTATAACAGTTGGCAAAGGTATCCTAAGAATGAAGACCAAACGGCCAAACCCATGCAAGATTCAATTAAAACCTCAACCTCTACCAATATCACTCGTGCGCAAAACTTTTAGAGTAGGTATTCCAGTGAGGTAACTGCTTGCGTGATCTTGATGACTGTTTCCCAGGAATTTTTCCGGGATCTTTTATCCATTACTAGCTTTTGCCCGCGGGTTCGCCCGCGTAGTAAGCGTAATTTTTTACCGTCTACAAAAAAGGAGGTTCTCAGTTTGACCCGTATGTTCCGATTGAATTGCAACTTGGCACAAATACTTTCAAGAATTTTCATGTCCACAATATTAAACTTCAAAATCGATGCAGCGTTTTACGAAAACCCTGCATTTTCCCCCTTTTAGGGTTGATTCACAAAAAACCTGAAACACTTGTTTACTCATTTATCGCTAGGAATACTGTTGTGAAGTTTTGAATGAAATAGTCTAACTAATCATGTTTTTCCATACAAACATTGGACCCCCGTTTCCTTAGGGGGTGAATTTTGAAAAATTATTTCTTAGTGCACCCCCCTACTACGTGCCAAATTTGGAATCTCTAGAACCAGCTGTTTGGGCTGTGCGTTGATATGTCACAGCCAGTGAATCAGTCAGTCAGTCAGTTTCTTCTTTTATATTTAGATATTGTCATTGAAGTATCTGAAGCATTTTAGAATAGGGAGCTAGTAAGACAAACATCATATCCGAAATGAAACTGATTATATTTATTTATTCGGGTACACTTTTTAGGGTTCCGTACCCAAAGGGTAAAAACAGGAGCCTATTACTAAGACTTCGCTGTCCGTCCGTCCGTCCGTCCGTCTGTCACCAGGCTGTATCTCATGAACCGTGATAGTTAGACAGTTGACATTTTCACAGATGATGTATTTCTGTTGCCGCTATAACAACAAATACTAAAAAACGGGCCAAGTGCGAGTCGGACTTGGCCGGTGGCAACAGACATGATTTTTTTGCCGTTTTTATAGATAATGGTACGGAACCCTTCGTGCGTGAGTCCGTCTCGCACTTGGCCGGTTTTTATTATAAAATTGTCTACCCTCACTTACTCATAATACAACAGTATCTAACTGCCAACTAAAACGTTTTATATGCTTAGATATTATCTTCTTCTTTCCGTGGCTCTTCCCATTATGTTTTTGGGGTCGGCCCTCCACGTTCTCATGAGCCAGGTCGGTCGATCCTGGGTTGTCTCTACGTTAAACTGGGCCTGTTTCAAGACCTTTGATGCGCTTAGATATATGTCAATAGAAATACATGTACTAAGCTATTATTGTCTAGTTTTCCCTCTGGGTTGGAAGATCAGATGGATCGCTTTTGTAAAACTAGTGCCTACGCCAAATCTTAGGATTATGTGCCAAAGCGGACCCACAGGGCTCCTTTAGGGTAACAACCAGCATAAACGAAGAGGATGACGATAGGTATTAAACTATTATTATCGATCCGATGCAATAATAATAAATTCTGCTACAGTGTAAGATTTCGCTACCTTAACCTACCCTTCTTTTTGGTTAAGTCGCTATCATTTGCTCGAATCTCAAGTAATAGCGTAATTTGTCAAGTAAAGCATTTTGCATATGGATTCGCGTCACCCGAGGGCGGTTTTAAGCACACGTGCTACACATGCCAATAATGAGACTGATGGGACCCTATTTGTGTAAGGTTACTGATAAGTGTACTTTATTGCCGCACCGTGACTACTTACAGATTTTATCTATGAGTTTCTGGAGGAATGTAGGTATTTGATATCAGGGTCATTTTTAAATCAGCCTATAAAATACGTCCTCTCCTCTCATGGATAATAGGGAACGGGCAGTAGTCCCCACGCTGGCCCGGTGCGTTCTGGAGACTTCACTTAATATACCTTAAAAAAAAATCACAGATGTACGCAGGTTTTCCCACGATGTATATTCCGTACATAAGTTCCGAAAAACTCATTGGTACGAGCCGGGATTCGAACCCACGACCGCCGCTTGGCAGTCGCATGCCTGAACCACTAGGCTACCGTAGCTTCAGCTGGTTGATCACGTAACGCATTGTACGCGCGTCAGGTAGATAATATATAAACGTCAAATTTTATATGGAAAAATGACAGTTGGATCTACCTAACGCGCGTTTAAAACGTTACGCGATTACCCCTCAGGCCATACAAAAACTGAAAAACAACGAATTACTCTTATGCTGCTGAAAATCGGAGACTGAGACTAAATTTAGTCTTAAAAGGATGCGGATATCCGCAAATCCGCATATAGCGATCCCGTGCCGTAGTTTGGGACACTTACTTATTCAGACTACGGGGTATTCGATGGGTACACGAAAGTACTTCATTAAGTAGGTATGTACAGTCAATTTATGTTCTCCTGTATCGCCAAAATGATTTAGTAATTTGTGCTCATGCATTACAACAAATTGTAAGGCATGAGTGATTACGTGAAAGGGATACATTTTAATGGGCTTAATTTCTGCCTAAAAGTTTATGTCTAACATACTATCTTCGTTTTTTGTAGCCTGTTGATGCTTTTAAGGAGATCCAGTATGTTATGATAGTATTAAAATACGTTGACCAAGTTGAAAGATACATACCTACCTAACATAGTAAATATCAAACTATTTTTATTACTTTCTAACCAAGGAAACAATACAATACAATCAGAATAGGTTCTTAAGACTGTTTGTTGGTGTACTACTTAATCCCACCAAAGACATAAATGTAAAAAAGGAGAGACAAGTTCAATACAAAAATTATGCTTGGCTGTGGGCTTCGCCGCAAAAAGAATGGAGATCTAAATGAGTGCCAAGTTATGCAAAATCCAAATATGTATTTATAGGAACAAAATAACATTATGAACAAGTATTAAACTCTATTTCTTTGCTTTATTGGATATCTATAACAATTGATGTTATTTAAAAATGTGAGATCTTAAAGTATTATATTAATATTATATTAGACTTGACCAGTTTTCATTTCATCAGTCATTTTATAAAGTTATTCAACAAATATATATAATAAAGTTATTCAACATATTTTAATTCTGATAAAAACTGGCCAAGTCAAGTTTAAAGGGTCAAAACCCAAAAAAAGGATCAGAATTTGACGACCGCTTTAGCCTAGTTGGTAGTGACCCTGCCTACGAAGCAAGAGGTCCTAGGTTCGAATCCCGGTACGGGCATTTATTTGTGATGAGCACGAATATTTGTTCCCGAGTCATGGATGTTTTCTATGTATTTAAGTATGTATTTATCTATATAAGTATATTCATCGTCGTCTAGTACCCATAGTACAAGCTTTGCTTAGTTTGGGACTAGGTCGATTTGTGTAAGATTGTCCGCAAAATATTTATTTTATTTAAAAGTGGCACCAAGTGGTTCGTGTAATATTACACTCGGCGCTGGCTAGCCAGTTCCTTTTCTTGAACTTGGCTTGACACGCTGCCGCGTGTCTAGAGATACTTAATTTTAAGTTAACAATATAAGTTCTTAAAAACACCGGCTTTTCAGATCGAAAAGAAAAATAACCGAAAGTAGAGAAATGATAAAAACGTATACTCTAGGTGTTATTGAATTAAGAACCCGCCTACATATTTATTCTTCTGTCGGCATAATTCTAATTGCCTTGGTTACTGTTGTTTTGTGCACTGTTACTGCCACCTAGCGTGTTACGTTGGAAACTCCTACGAGCCTTTGCTAGCCGTAACGCTGAGTGAGGTTTCGCGTTGAGTCGTTTTAAATTTATCCACGAGATGGCGTTTATCTCAAATATAGTGAACGCTGCGCGCTGCAGTATAAAGACAAAGGTTCTATAGGATCTCGTTAGATGTCGCTATTCGTGATGTTATATTAGGGACCCTGATGGATGAGTGACGCGTTCAATCACTCTTGGCCGGTGCCCACTAATAGTGAAGTTAAATCGATATAGATGGCGTGATTGTAAATTTTGTTTTAATAAGTGTACAATCGACGTCAAAGATATTTCCACGTTTGCACTTTCTTAATATAAAACATGTAAGTACGGTCAGTGAAGCGCATGTGACCTCTGGAGTTGTAGGTAGTCCATAGTCTACGGTGTCCGCTTAGGTACTCCGCTTACGAGCAGGATATAAATATATGGTCATAATTATAGATAATAACGAACTTTTCCAGAACGTTGCTAATCACCTGGTACATCTACACAGGGTGAGCAATCTTAATGGATTTATAAAGTTAATATTTACTTGGGAGTATTTCAAGACGTTGATTTTAGAGAACTTCATTTAAATATTGTATACCTACAACGTATAGGGTTTGCAATCCGCGGATCCAGATCCGGATATTTACATACAAGTCGGATCCGGATTGCAAACCCTAACAACGTAGCTTGAAAAAACTTGGACATAAAACACAACAGCTTCTTAAGTTGAAAAAGGTTCTGGTAAAATTGTTGGTAACGTTTATCATATTCCAAAACAGAGAACTGGTTATCCTCGCACATAAAAGTAGGTTACACACACACATACACACACGCGTCTTAATAGTATAAAATTGCCTACCTTTAATCTCTATGTACCTTAAAAATTGTTTTATAGTGATAATTATGTTGGCTTAAAAGTTTAACACGCTTTTTTGTTACTATATAAAATATCTGTACACGTGTAATTATTGTGTAACATCTTCTCAATATGAAATAAACAAATAAAAGGTACTGTAGGTAGATTGTACCTTATGGGTTGTAAAAATAAAAGTTACTATTGCCAATTTGAGCTTCAGTTCACAATTTGACGATTTCACAATGATAGATTATAAGGATGATTCATGAGAGGGTCAATTTTCACCGTCGAGAGGGAAAAAGTACCCCGCAAACATAAAATAATTGACCTTACACATTTTTTTAAATTAGATGAACCCTTAATCTAATTGGGGCAGGATTTGCTTTTTGATTAAGGTAAGTAGATAACTGCTGTTGGTAACTTGCTTTGTTTGTGTGAGGTGTGCAATAATGAGTATTTGTATTGTATTGTAGATGTAGTCATAAACATAATAAAAAAATATCAAACACCTAAAACCTGATTCCCCCGGTGCGTCCATCCGCCATTTTGTGAACAATCTACCTACTCTTAAAAGAACTAGGTAGTTAAACTAACAAATGTCAGTGACATGCACATTTCTTTGCTGCATATATTTTAATTCTTGTGCCAAATGTCTGTTCTGTTTTTGTTTTAGTATGATTTTGTTTGTGGATTTCTATCGTAGCCAACAAATATATGATTTCTCTTCCTATCTATCTATCAAATTAACAAGGTTGTACCTAAGCATGTTTACGGACACGCGGGGCAATAGGCGGCGCGAAGCGCAGGTCATAACACGCGTAAACATAAACAGAAGTTATCTTTGATATGTATAGTGTTTATGTACTGGCGTGTGCGTATTCATACTCGCCTGACAGCATCTGAATCGCCCCGTTTAACGCCCCACTTGACCATAACACGGCCTCACAGTTGAATCCACAATTGTCATAGGAGCCGAGATTAATTGAGCAACGTACCTGGTCTATCATTAGGTAGTTAACACGGCTATAACAACAAGACAGTGCTGTTTCGTCTATCAGTAATTTGATGATCGGATTTCTATTTAATCGGGGAATCCTATCAAGTATCTAACTAGGTCTGATAATAAAAGGTGCCGCAAGGGCGATGCAGACTTGGCGGGACTAAGGCGGAGGTGACGGGGTGACTTAGACAACTTCCTCGGCAACTGGCCGGAAGAAGAGCAAATACCGGAGTTATGACATTAATAGGACAGAACTAGGAAAAAAACTGAATAAGCAAAGTATAAATCCAGGTCACCAGAGTGGGTACCTACATTTCATTTCATACAAGTACCTATAAAGACGAACTTTGTTCTATGAAAACCCGGAGAAATAGTTTTTTTTTCCGACTGAGGCTCAATCGTTTGAGCTGAGCCGTTTTCGAGAGCTTACTAATATAAACAAATATATAAAAAAATATTAGAGGACAATCTTATACAAATCGACCTAGTCCCATACCTAAGTAAGCTCAATAAGGCTTGTGTTATGGGTACTAGACGCCGATATATTTAATAGATACAAATACTTAAATACATAGAAAACATCCAAGACTCAGAGACAAAAATGTTCATGCTCATCACACAAATATGTACCCTTACACCCAAAACCCAGGACCCAGAACCTTCAGCTTCGTACGAGTAGGCAGCGTCACTACCCACTTAGGCTAACCGGTCGTTAAAATCAAACAAATTGTTAAATAGTCCTAATTTAATTGTTCGTTCGTAATCTTACAAAACTACGAAGCTGTGGAATGTGAACATTTATAAGCTTACCCTCTATTTTGGTAGACGAAAAAATATTAATACGAAACGACAATTTTACACCACAAATTGATCGCCTTTTCAAAATCCAGTCGAATGGACCAAAAATGTTAAATAGTGGAGTGTCGATAACGTAATTTCGAGAACGAAAGTAAATGAACAACAACGATATGGAATCTTGAAGTTTCTAAAAGAACACTCACCATTGCCAGGAACTCCTGGAACGCTCCTTTGTCAGGTGTAGGACCCTGGGACCTGGCTTGTACTGAACAGACTCACCCGATTCCAAGGTTACCTTGGCACCAGAGTATACCCGGCTGATAAGGTGTCATTCTGCTTCCTTCAAGGCATTTGTAGATTTAAATAGCGCTAAACTATAGCTCCCACTAACTAGCGCGACTAATCGCGTGGAGCTCAATTGTTTTAACCATATTTCAAAACGACGTTAAGCAAGGTGATTCGACAGTTATTTTTGACATCTAGCAAACGCGAGCATAAAATGTTGCTAGATTGAAATACTAAATGAAAACCTGACCCAAATAAATATAGTTACGTACGTTAAATATATATTTCAGCCATGAAATTACTGCATTTCTGGAAAATGGCAATGTAAAAAGAACCTAAATAAACATTTCAGGCGACTCTAATTGTAGGTACTAGGTAGGTACAAAAGGCGTGTTAAAAAAGTGAGGGTGAGGCCAGACGAGCGTAATTATGAGCGCTGTGAGTCGCGTATTTTCGGTTCGCCCATAGATGGACATTTTGGCTTTTTTTTATTTTTAATTTATTTATCAAAAGTACAAAACAATTAACAATGTTATATTACTCGCCAAACTGCGAAAACAGTTTGTTGGCGAGACCGCGCTTGCCCATCTATGGGCGTTCCGAAACTACGCGACTCACAGCTCGCAAATTATAGTGCTGCGGTTGTACTGACGAAAATATAATATGTATATTCAATACATTCCTAGTATAATTCTGAGGTACTTTAAAACATACCTACACTTCCTATTCAATAAATCTGTAGAAATGCCACATTTATTAAACTCAAACCGTAACTGTACGAAAAAGAAGAACGTTATCAGAAATGGTTTTCTAGGATTTCTTACAATGGTTAAATTTCCTTTAAAATGTTGATCTCGGGACCCTGCGAGTGCACGATTAAACGACGTCTTGAATACCTAATAGGAGCAGAACGAGTGGAGTGCTCTCCGAGTCACTCGGCAGCGCATAAATTAGCGGCGCCACACACCGCCCGCAATTCCGTTCCGCAAAAACTCCAATCGTAGGGGAAAGTTCGGCGATTAAGCCGTGAGGCGTGGCACGGCCAGGTCTGCCCGTGACAGTTAGTGCCGCCACTTGTTATAATCCGTTAAACTTTCGACCCTCGTCAAGGTATACCCGGTATTAATGGATACGCTCTTTCCTAGATTTATGATATTCTTTTCACCTACATTCGGGCGCTTTATAACGGCGCCGTATCGCGCCTGTGTTATGCAATTAGGCCGGCGCATGCAGCGCTCATCTTAACATAATTAATTTCCACCCTCTCTTATGTAAAACCCTGTTAGCTAGTTTGCATAAGACTTGCTTGTTTTACTTTTAACTAGCAAAATGTTATGACCGTCACTTTCTAGATTTTTTAAAGTTTCCCTAGTAGATTTTTAGTCGTGGCGTAATTTTTGTTTCGCTCTCGGTAAACAGCTCCTAAGAACTCGGGGAGGAAAATAAATAACGATAGCGAGTTACCGGGAGCGCTAAAAGCCCGCCAACTTTGAAATATCCGTTCTTACACCACCTTATATTCTCGCCTGATGACTAAAACACCTAGACACATTTCCCCGAAACACTATCGCACTGTAGCTAGTGTAAAGGGTTTTCGTTAGCAAGTATTTAAAGGTGTAATTTACTAAATTTGAGAGATGACGTACTCTAAACAAATCCCCAAAATTCTCCATCGCGTAATTAGAATACCTGAGAGTTCGTAATCATCGGAATTTTGTTCAATTATCTATTATATTTTGAAGCAGCTACTTCAACTATGAAGGTATAATTATTATCTAAGCTTGTTATGCTAATATCAACAGCTATAATTTATTAGATAGATGCCTGAACTGTTTTGTAAACTTAGACTCGGCTTTATGGTCGTTTTTATATCAGATCAAATACTTGTTTAAACTTTATCAAGGTTATCGATAAAAAGTACTCATACCCCGTTTTAGTATATACCTATACTCCAAAATGTTGTCAATTATTAATTAATATTACACACAATTTGAAATATATCAGGTTTGCACCCGATTTTTCAAGCTTTATTACAAGCTTTTATTTACTTTTAACTGTCCCAATGTTTCATCAAATCTTGCAAATTTTCGGTAACCGATCGAGCTGAAATTTTGCATACATGTGTAAACCGTGTGACAATACAATATTATATCACATGGTGCTGATTTGATGATGGAGCTGAAAGGTAGCCATAGGACCTTTGCAATGAAACGACACAACCTCATCGAGTTTGGGCTCGTTAGGATCGTCTCAATGAGTAGTTGATGACGGTATACAAAAAAGTACAGTCAGAAATAAAAGCTTGTACCAAAAATGACATTTTTGAATGAAGCTTATTAGAGTTCAAACTCACCGGAGCAAGTCGTTAAGTTGTTGCGAGCTCATTACGTTTTTATTTCGCGAGTCTCGATAGTGCATTGCAGTTTCCTGATGGGTTCAGCTCGCTTCAAAGCTGTAATGAAACCCGATTTACATTCACTACGAGGACCCGCCGGCGTCGTAACTAACACCCTCTCGCTAACAAAATAATCAGCCCTAATGTAGGGAATCGAGACATTCTCTCTCACAATAGACATTATGATAATCACAGGTAGAACGAAATCGCAATAGGATCGGTTGGATATAAGAAAAGGGAATTCCCAGAGACGATAACATGGCGAGAAAAACGCTACCGTAAACCAAGAGCAATAAAGACTGGCAACAATTTATTTATATGACGCTTTGGGGAGAAGTTATTCCGCAGAACCGGGAAAAGAACGAGGTAAAATCAAGTTGATGCGTGCCGAAACCGGAATGAGAAAATGGGATGTTTCCCTGTATATTATAAGCTTGGTTAATCTTCTTAGGGGAGCCGATTGAGCAATGCAATTTATTAGCTAACTCGTAAGCCAAGTGCCGTCGGCAAAATTTACTAAGCATGAGAACGTTGTTAGTCTTTGTATCTGATATTAAGTGTCCGAAAATTCCTCCCCTGATTTTTGTATAAGGTATCTTGCATTGAGGATGATAAGTACCTAAGCGGTTAGCAGATATTTACATAGAGGTACTTAATGGTCTGCAATATTCAACATTTTACCGTCACTCGTCTTGTCGAAAAAGTAACAATTCAATTCAATTTAATTCAACTTTATTGATTCAAGATAACAAAGATCTCATTTTTGTTAGTATGCACTGGAAAAAAATAAAACTTAAAAACTATGTTAGAACTTAAAAACTAAATTAGATTTTACTTGCTTAATTATGTGCGCTAATATGGGGCAACAAACATGATCAGCAATCATTTTCAGAATGCTGTTTTGGGCTTCTCCTCGTAACGTAGTAATGTATAAGAATAGTTTGCAAAGGGTTCTTTATCTATAACTATAAAAACAACACTAACAAGCTTTGATTTCTTGATATTTTATACAACCAGTACGAGTACCTACTGCTGCTATCAATTTAATTCCAAATTATCTCTCACTGGTTTCAATGACCAGTACTTAGAACTGATTAGCTCTGTAAGTAAACCATGCTAAGTTGAAATAAGTGGTACTCTGTGTAAGAGCATAACTGCGCCATATCATGTTGTACATCCAACTTAATAACTTAATACCCTTTGCGATACTAAACCCTTGTAGCGTTTAGTTGCGAGTCAAGCACTGTTGTTGTTTGCTATTTTGAGTTGACGAGTTGCTAGAAGACTACACTTTTATGCTCTGGCTCTTTAGCCGCGTTAACCTGTTTAAGTATTTGCTATCTAGCAGGTTACTCTGTACCTTGTCTCATCATTATCGCGACTAAAAGTAATAGGTCTAAAGCCACCAGACGGCAAATGACTTGCGGAACATGTCACCAGCCCGGCTATTCTGTAACTTGTTTTAAGCTCACCCCAACGCTCACCCACAAATTACCTTGACGCTGTGATTTGCAGTAACTAAGCGTAGATAGAGGTCTAGTTTCGATAGGCGTGACGGGTGAGATAAGCCCTGGGCTGTTATTCGAATTTCGTCACGCCTAACAAAACTAGACCAGATACGACGTTTCGTCACCTATGTTTAGTTACGACGAATCGCGGCGTCAGGATATATTTGTGGGTGAACGGTGACGTATGGGTAAAACAAGTTACAGAACACGTTGTATTGCTGGACTTTGCTCGAGACGTGGGATCATGAAATCTCGTGTCGCGCGATTTTGTCTGGTAACAAAACGTCGCTGGCAACACGGGTTGCGAGATATTCGTTTTAGATTTCTCGCGATGATTCAAAAACTTATTAGCATATTGCATAGTTTAGGTGTTTTTTTGGCTTACCTATATATTAATACTGCGGTCTGTTCAACCAACATCTATGGACGGTATGTACACGTCACGATGGGCGACTGACACATTGCCGCTCTGGGTGCCTATGTGGCAAAACGACTTATCGCAGATGGGTCACATCAAAACGACACTCGATCTCGGTATGTGGTTGCAAGTGCGGGTGACCAGTGAAATGAAGCGGTTTTTAGGCATGTCAAATTTTAGCATGATAGCGGGGGAGGGGAAGTAAACCATCTCACTTGTTTGTGTCCGAAGCGGCCATTTTGGTCTCGGTTGGCGAATCTCACATCTTCTTAGTATTCTCATCTGACCGTCGTTGACGACAGTTCAGTTATGACGTCAGGCAGACCAAACCGCAGCCTAATAGACCGACCGTACTGAAGCTGACGCTGCGTTTACGCAGTGACGCATCTCACGCGTCACGTTTTTTAAGCATACGCTGCTCTTTGAGTTTCGTCGAAATCGAAATATTTAATTATTAGGTCCAAGGCTTATTTTTAAGTTTTGCAATTTTGATGCCTGTATGATTTGATGTACTCTGAGCATATTTTTCACCTGTAACTAAGTATATACTATAACTATATTTAGTTTATAAGATTCACCTTTTCAGTGAAGTGGGTCGTCGTCTGCAGGAAAGAGGGCTGGATCCCCGCTCTGGGTCCTTTCTGGTGCAAAGGTTAGCCATAGCTGTTCAGCGCGGCAATGCGGCTAGCGTAATGGGCACCTTTGCACCAGGAGGGATGCGGGGCGGTGATACCTAGTTTTAAGTTTAGTTCAGTTAGTTTTAAATTTTGTAATTGATGTAAATTGAATGTTTGTACTTGCTTTGTGTTTTGTGTTATAATGAATAAATGAATTCACCTTTATAAGATTACATTTGATTACACTTGGTCAAAGTAATATACCTACTGAACTAAGAAAAGGAAAAACTAATTTAACTAAAACTAAACGTAAACTAAGTCCTATACGTTGTTTTCGCAAGAGCTGCGTGTGAGTGGTTTTTCTGAAGTTCTTTGATAACTATATATTTTAACAATGTAATCAAATCTCGTACCTTAGGCTTTTACTAAAAATGCATGTTTTCAGGTGCAAAACTTTATAATGTAAGTTATCGACATCAAAGTAAATGAGTTAATTAGATTTCCCTTTCCCGAAAGGCAATCATGGTGGCGTGGGCTAACTAAACCGATATTCAAACGTCAACGCTTATTATTTCCAGCTAAATGCTTATTCCCGATCAAACGCGAGGCTCTACTAATTCTACTGGAGGTCTATTTTTATCCAACGTATCCGGAAATCACATTTTAATCTAAGTATAAGAATTGCGCTTCCACGCGCCAAGCTGAAGCATCACAATTAGCGCGCAATACTTACTCGTATTAAAATGTGATCAAAGTGCGTAAATGACGATACGAATTGCAGACAAGATACAAAATATACAGATATTCGCATTCAAGCCCGATCATTGGGAATGTTTGGTGGGTCTAATTTTGTAAAAATATAACCGAAATTGTAGAAATTCAAAATGGCTTGGTATCACATCCAATCTGTTTGATTTCAATTAGATATGTATTAATAAAACGAAACGTCAGACAATTACTTACGCTCTCGACCCCCTAAAGTATATAGTGAGATGCAAACTATACATAGACACATTTTGGTTTCCGTATCGGTTTGTATTTTTAGGGTTCCGTACCGAAAAAGTAAAAAAGGAATCCTTATGGTGCGACTCTGTCCGTCTGTCCGTCTGTCCGTGTGTCTGTCTGTCTGTCACAACGTTAAATATCTCTAGAATTACTTATGCTATCAATTTGAAATTTGGAAAAATTGTAAAGAAGGGCTGACACACGTTTAATGCATCATGAAAAATTTAAGTATACATTTTTATTTTCTGGTAAAAATGGCGAGAGGGGAGTTAAAAATTCAAAGTCTGGTTATCATGTGGGGTATCATATGAAATGGCTTGAGTTGCACTTTTTGAACCGGTTTTTCTTTATTTTTACAGTGGTTAGGTATATTTTGATTTATTAAGGTAAATGTTGAAAAGAAACACCATTCCCCTTTATCTCCGAAGTTTACTATTTAAGCAAAAAATTTGAAATTATTGCATAATATGATTAAGAATAATATAAATAATACAGGAAAAATAAAATAATTAGTTTTTTTTTATGTACAGTCAGCAGCAGAGGTAGCTAAGCGGGCCGGGTGTTCAAAATGACCTGCACACGACTTTATTTTTAAGAAATTAAGAGCGTGTGTAGGTTATTTTGAACACCCGGCCCGCTTAGCTACTCCGTGCGAGTTCTACGTGCGATTTCTGCTACGGAGCAGAAAAATGCTGCTACGTGCTACGGCGTAGCAGACGTGCGTGGCCTCGAAACGGTTAATCGTACAAAACAATTTAGTACAGAGAAGTGATCACGTAACGTTTCAAACGTACGTTAGGACAACTTAACTGTCATGATAAAAGTGGCATTTTGATCTAACTGACGCGCGTACAATGCGTTACGTAATCGACCAGCTGAAAGCCGGACATAATGCCTCACGGCAAGAAAAAACCGGACAAGTGCGAGTTCAACTCGCGTGGTGAGGGTTCCGTATATAATACACAAAAACATTGAGCATTTTCCCGTTACTCTGAATACTCAAACTTCTTATAAGTTTTCCTGTAATCTTTAGGCAAGGAACTATTTTCCATATTTTTTTCAGAATTTTAAGCCTAGTAGTTTCGGAGATAAGGGGGGGAATGGCCAATTTTTGTCTTTTTTCCTAAATTAAATCAAATCTGTGTCTGGTAAAATTAAAAAAAAAAACAAAAACTGAGATGTATACAACAAGCCCTCATTTGATTTATCACACAATACAGTTTGCGGTTTTTTTTTTTATTTTCCAGTTTACCTCCCAAAAGTGGCCCCATTGTTCAGAATTCATTAATTTACTTTACGCGTCCATCTTTGGGTCACCAATTTACATATGTTTACAACTCAATCGGTCCAGTAGTTTCGGAGCAAATCGGCTGTGACAGACAGACGCACGAGTGATCCTATAAGGGTTCCATTTTTTTTCCTTTTGAGGTACGGAACCCTGAAAAAGGATACTAGACCAAACAAATAAAAACTAAAAGAAATTTATTAAAAATATGCTTATAAGCAATGATGTAATATAAAAAAGAGGTAGATAGGTTATAAGCGTTCCAAAAATGTCACACCAAAATTGTGTCAATTGGCACAACTTGCCTCAGTTTCGAGTCGTCAACGTTCGCTGTCAGATTGGGTGGCCATTTTTAAACACGGAATTTCGTATAGACAAAATAATCTACCTCTAAAGCGGGTGCAGCGGCGGAAAACACCGAAAATCTGAAATGTAATAAATATAGAGGCCTCAGCGGATAGTACAACTTTGTACCCTTTGGTGTCGAGACCCTCGGTCCGTGGGGTCCCAGTGCGCATAAGTTATTTGCAGAAATCGCGAAACGTCTGGTCGATGTAACTGGTGACCGAAGAGCTGGCGGCTTTCTCGCGCAACGCATCAGCATTGCAATTCAGCGAGGAAATGCCGCCAGCATCCTCGGTACAATGCCTCGAGGGCCTTTTTAGATTTAACTTAGTTTTAATTTATCTTAGTTAATGTTAATTATAATCTTGTATCTACCTCTTTTTATATTACATCATTGCTTATAAGTATCAAGTTTCTATACATTAAACCTGATAGACGCGATGCAGCCCATTCAATTAGAAATACTCGTAGCTTAGACACTACGTGTGAGCAACAGACGGGCCATGAAATTAAGAATCTGTTAGAGCGAGACGTGAGACAGACAGCAGGCAAATAGGAACTATTCAGGAGACTAACTCTCCCAACCTCATATCTGACTTGTTTGCATCATTGCAAAACGGACGTTTGCAATACAGAATAAAGTCGATATGTATTTGAATGTGTGAAGCCAGTTATGAGGTTGGAAGGGGAATGGTTTGGCTCTGAAGCGTATCAAGTTAGCAGCACGCCAGTACGCGGCACGATTGATCGGCCGCACTAATCACTGCCGGTGCATAGCTAGCTTTACATTCATCTCAACAAATAATACGAGTACGCTCGTTGAGTCAATTCGGTACCTACTTTACCCATGTTTAAAAAAAAAAAAATTATTCAGTATCAATCAAGTTACATTGAAAAACAGTGCTTGCTGGTGTCTCTTTTTACCCGACTGCCGAAGGAAAGGAGGGTTATGTTTTTTGAGCGTATGTATGGATGTATCTATGTGTGTATGTCTTAGTCTTTGGCACGCCCTGCAGCCTAAACCGTTTGACGGATTTCGACATATGAGGTGTCGTTGGATTCCTCTTAATCGTGGGCGTGACATAGGCTTATATATTTGCAAAAAAGCAGTTGGTTTTTTTTAAATCTTTTAATTCCACTTGTTAAGTATACTAAATACTTGTATTAAGAGTGCACCACTCTACCACATGTAGTTTCTTACAATTTATTGTGTTGTGTAAAATTAAACATAATGTATCAACATGAATCATGTTACAATGTATATCGTAGTATTGATACATTTATAGTAAAGCATAAAATTATTACAATTAAGTGTAAATTACAAAATATACTTAAAATTATAAAAAAAGATCAAAGACTTGGGAGTTTCAAGAAAATATGTTTTCGGCCAAGAGCTTTAAATACGCGAACAGAATCCGGATAAAAAAACTACTGTAAAAACAACTGTGTCAATTTGTATGAGCCGTTTCGGTATTCGCCAGCGAGGGTCCGCTTTTGACCTTCTGTTTGCGAGCTCTAATTGTAGCTAGTCCCATACAAACATATTTGATCCACTCAGAAAACTGGTTGGAATAACACTGCACTGTTAACCCATTCCCGGCCCGTGACGACACGTATGCGTCCCTACGCCGTAGTCGCTTTCCGCTACATACGAGGAAAACCACAGGACCGGATACGAGCGTAGCGCGTAGTGGGCACTGAATGAGACAAGTTTTGTAAGTAGCCAATTCTTGTAGATTTTGATTGTTGCTAACCCATTCAAGGCCAAGCAACGCTACGTGTGCTACGCTACGCCGTAGCACGCGCTTCGGCGTGTAGCAGCATTATTTCTGCCTTGTAGCAGAAATTGCTCGAAGAGCATGACTCATAGTATGCTTTGAAGAGTTGACTTTTTCTAAATGCATAATAAATATAACGTACGAACGTGCTACGAAGCGTTACGTGCGCGCCATCTTGGTACCTACTTGTGTTTTTCGCTTTGTATACGGCGTACGGTTCAAACTACCGCCACCAAGCGGTTTGCCGGCCTTATGCCCATCAAACGGATGTCGGATGTTGGATTAACGTACCTAAATGGCCTTACTTAAACAAAATCGAAAGCCTGCGAAAATCGTATCAGAGCAGTTTTTTTTTACAAATGCTACTATTATGATTATAACAGACAGGCCTCCTCTGACAGAGGTTTAAAAGCATTGCATCCGTGCAAAGCCGAACGTTAACACTATAATATACATGTTGACGTCCAGTGGGACACGAATGTCTCCACGCTTTCATAAGCACGATATCCATTTCAAAATTCACTTTATGTTCTACGCAGTAAGGTAAACTTTTGCGTGGAGATAATAAATTTAAATACGAGGTTGGAGAATTAAATAGAGGAATTTCAGTTTGACTGTTTAATCCAGCATGCACTGTGCGTCAGCGTATATATTTATATTGCGCTTTGTGAATGTTACATCCTTTATGAATGCGCTGAGCATCTGGGTATTATAACCATAAAAATAACCGGAGAGAACTATCCATACTAATATCATAAATGGGAAAGTGTATGTGTTTGTTTGTTTGTTTGTTTGTCCGTCTTTCACGGCAAAACGGGGCGTCGAATTGACGTGATTTTTTAAGTACAGAGAATTGCAGGGATGGAGAGTGACATAGGCTACATTTTGTCTCTTTCTAACCTCCCACTTCCCCAAAATGGGGGGTGGAAGTTTGTATGGAGCATTCCGCAATTTTCAAGGTAGAAAGCTAAAAATTGGTATGCGGACTATTTGTGACTAACAAAAAAATCGTGCATCATTTTTTTTTGGAAATCTGCACCCAACCCCTTAAAAGAGGGGGTGAAATTTTATATGGGGGTCCAGATATGTAGAGTCGATATGTAGAGTCGATATGTAGTCGATATGTAGAGTCGACACCTATCTAAGTACACAGTGGACTATATAAATATGTAGAGTCGATATGTAGAGTAGATATGTAGTCGATATGTAGAGTCGAGACCTATCTAAGTACACAGTGGACTATCTAAATATGTAGAGTCGATATGTAGTCGATATGTAGAGTTGATATGTAGATTCGATATTTATAGTCGATATGTAGAGTCGATATGTAGAGTCTATATGAAAATTTGATATGTAGAGTCTATGTTCGATATGCAGAGTCTATGTAGAGTCGATCTACATATATAAAAGACTTAAACTGAGATGCACCTTTTTTGTAGACGGTTAACATTACTCTTAGTACGCGGAAAAGCTAGTTATATTTATAAAAGTGTTCTGAATGGTTTTTCTAACATATTTTATACCTACATCACGTAGTTACCGGATATTTTGATAATAAAGTTAAATGATTGGCAGGGCAGTTGTAATAATACAAATAATTATTTCAACGGGGATGTCAGCTTATACTACCTACCAAAAAGAACGCATGTAAAAATAGTTCGTACAAAGTTAAGTTAAATAAAGTCAGAGTCGGTTTCCTTTAGCCGGCAGGTGGCAGGTCGGACAGAACACGCAAGCGGGCAGGTCCCGGAGGAGTTCCGAGTCCGCACTCCGCGGTCACGTATAAATTACTCTGAGGGGAGCGGCCCTCTTTGTTGTCCCGGCAAACTTACTTTCTTCTAAGGTTTAAATCCTGACTTGAATTACGAGAGCCACAGTTTAAAGAACTCTTTAGTGACGCAACCTTAAATGCTTTTAGGAGTCTGCCGCGTAAAAGGTCAATAAAACTTTGGGCGTCGAGCGAAATTGCATTTTTGAGTTGGCCGGGGCCGATCTCTCGTTTGCGGAAAACATTAAAAAGTGAGTCAAATAAACGGTGGCTAGTCGGTATTTATGGAGTAAAATTGTGGGTCCGCTGATGGGCCGAAGAGATAGACACAATCATTAGCTGCTGTCGAAGGGAAAACGCTTTAGCGGCAACGTTCGCCGCTCGCCCGAAAGATACTAAAAGCTAATGTGCGTCAACATAGTGTCAGTAGAATAAACTCATCTCTTACCCGGGCCCGAAAAAACATTAGCCTTGTAATTCGACACTAATTAACAGAGGGTGTCATAGTAATATATCAACCTCATCGCGGATGCTATTGGTAACCAAATAGCTATGAACTCTCCGGGTGGTTCGTTTTCCTGGAAAACGGGAATTATTTCGAGGTGATGGAAAGCCGTTCCAGCGCTCGGGTGAGTGGTTGTGCGCCGTGTTCTATTCATCAAATAAGTAGTTAATTTGCGAGTAGATGAGTGACGACATCATCGCTCATCTTTAAATGTACACGTCGGGTACACGTGCTCTTCAGCCGTGTGGGAGCTGATATTGCTCAGGGTTTCACGTTCATTCTATTCTATGTACTCTGATACTATACTCTAAACTATAAAATATATATACTGACATGTAAAACTATGTTTTATCAAGGAATAAATGAATGAATGAATGATCACCATACGTACTAATATGAATCTTCTTTTGTTTTCATACTCTAACTTGTGTGCTGAAAATGATCTACACGCTTTCAAATTTTTCAGTTGCGAGAATTATTTGTGAAAAATATAAACAGTTTCCTCATTTACGTTTTGGGTCAAGAACGGTAAATAGACACTTTCCTTGATCTGTCTCATATTACAAAAAACTATCTTAAATATCTATGGTAAACTGACACTGGTAATGACCAATATAGCTGCTGCAAGTGTCAATATCATTGCCAGTGTCAGTTTACCACACATATTTAATATATGTTTATGTAATATGAGACCGATCGAGGAAGGTGCCGTAACTGACCCAAAACGTAAGTGAGGAAACTGTTTATATTTAAAAAAAAAATTGACGCAGCTGAAAAATTTGAAACTGTTTTCTAGTGCTAAGGAAGGTTATTCCTATCACCAAAAAAATTATCAGGCATTTCTAAAATTTTCATCCATTCCCAATTTGAGAAATGCGATCTGTAGAGGAGAACAGCCAGACATCCGGACATACGAAAGAATGTTAGCCCAAGGTGAAGCAGAGAACTTCGTTCGTTTCGCTCGCTGGTTAAAAAATATTTGTATGAAGACTATGTATGTGCTTCAACGAAGTATTTCACGACTAAAAGGGTAATTTACTTTTTTCTATGTAACAAAGACATGACTAGCCTGCTCGTACTAGTAATAATCGTAAGATCCTTACTATGCCAATTATAAGCAGATACAAGGAGACGCCTAGCGACTATGTAATAAATATACTTCCTCATAGACATTTCATTTACATAATCTAATCGATAAAGTAAAACCAACAAATTGATGTACCTACTCACAGTGTTAGTTTAACCCACCCAAACAATGAAGTTAGTGCGAGCAAGCAACAATAGCTCAGCCGGCAAACTCGCCAGAATCAAAACTAGATTTATTTTATTATGAAAATTGAACTCTATTTCTATGTTACAAAGTTGCTTTTGCATTGATGCAGCCAAGAAAGATAAGAGAATTCGTAGTAGTAGAAAGTAGGTTGTCGATAAACGTTGAGGCCTCAAGCGTTTTGAAATTATTTCAAGATGGGCGTTTTACGTCGACCTACTATAGGGCACTACCCTAGAACTGTATATATTAATTAATTAATAGTTGTGAAGTTACCTACTTACTATACTCCACTAAACATGTATATATAACATCGAAAGTTTAATTCACCGACCGACTAAAATATCGAATACAACCACATCGAAAATGAAAATATATAAATATCGAATTATCGAGTTTATAATATCGCGAGTAAGGTTTATAAACTGACTGTGTTCACAATCTAACGGTGACATAATGTTAGTAGATAATGTACAATAACTAAATTAAATTTAAAACTAAGTCTTAACTTGTACTTTGTACCCTTTGGCGTCGAGACCCTCGGTCCGTGGGGTCCCAGTGCGCATAAGTTATTTGCAGAAATCGCGAAACGTCTGGTCGATGTAACTGGTGACCGAAGAGCTGGCGGCTTTCTCGCGCAACGCATCAGCATTGCAATTCAGCGAGGAAATAAAAAAAAGAAAAGAAAAGAAAAGAAGACATTTATTCACTACACAAAAGACACACAGATATAAAGCATACAATACAATACAAAAAAAAAATGCCGCCAGCATCTTCGGTACAATGCCTCGAGGGCCTTTTTTATATCTAACTTAGTTTTAATTTATCTTAGTTAATGTTAATTATAATCTTGTATTCACTTTTAATAAATAAGTCTTAACTTAGATTTAAAAATCTAAAAAAAGTCCTCAAGGTATTGTACTGAGGATGCTGGCGGCATTTCCTCGCTGAATTGCAATGATGATACGTCGCGAGAGAAAACCGCCAGCTCTTCGGTCGCAACTTTGATTGTGAAGCCATTTAGAGCATTTGTCAGGTGACAATGACAATTTTAAGTACATTGCTGGGTCAACAATAACAAATGCAGACCAGCGCACCTACACTTGTCGAGCGAGCAATGTACGTCGAATCGTCATCATCAGACCGTGAAGATTGTCAAGTGCAACAGTAGCCTGTTTTAACTACTTAAACCTCAATAAGCTTTGGCTTCAGCGGTTCCCCGTGCGCGTCAGGAACGAAGTAATAAATTAATTACACAAAAACCGTTATCCAACGATTCAAATATTTGATTCGACAACTCGGCCGTGGTAATGACTCCTCGGCACGCATCGCAAGTATCGCGCCTCGTTTTTCACGGATAGTTTAAAGGCCCTATTGAGTCTACTCCTCCTCATTAATTTTCACTAGGCCGTACCGCGCGGCGGCCTTCGCGTGGCCCCAACATAAATTCCAAGATAACTTGGTCAAACAAGCACAAGTTCAAATAAGTACAGCCCTTTCAAATGCGTCCCCAGTGACTGACTCGTTTGTGAACTCGGGTAAATTATTGAAGGAGTTTTGTATGGCGTGGTAAGGTATGACCTCAACATTTTACTTTCGAAAATGTGATTCATTAAAATATGCAGATATTTGTTGCCTGATAGTTATATGGATGTAGTAATTAATGTACATATTTTTATTAGATTTACTAGTTTTAACACAAACATAATGCTTGTAGCTGGACGGTTAAGGTCACTTTCCATACAGGAGTTTTGGGGTCTATTTGCGTGTCGGCAACGCGATCAAAGAAGTAATAAACAATTGAGTTACCGCAAAGTTTAAAAAATATATCAACATTATGTGACACAAAATGTTGATAGTCTCTTCCACGCTGGAGGCTGAACACGGAAGAAACGCATGTGGCTCCCGTGCGTTGCAGAATAGTGTGCTGCAGTGACAGTCTGCCGTCTCATCTTTACTACCATGTACCTACCTACAGTCAAGTGAAAGAAGAAAGAAAGAATACATTTATTCACTAAACTAAAGGCACACAGTGACAAAGGGAGTAAACATAAACATACATTCCAAAACGGGACAAGTGCGAGTTCAACTCGCGTAGTGAGGGTTCCGTATACAGGGTGGAAAGTTAAAACGGGGCAGTAAGGGCAGCTACTAGATCCCTTGCCACCACGCAAAAATGGCATTAGGATTTCATTCCTAACTTTTTAAGTGATGGCAATCTACATTCACAGATTTTTGAAAAAAAGTACAGTCAGCGAGAAAATCATCAATTTTGACGATATTTTTATTTAATGCCATTCGATCCCATTTCTATTAAGGATCAAAATACTCTTTGGGACCGACTAAGGTTTGACAACTAGAACGCCCAGAAATCAAGGAAAACTTTTTCCATACAGTGAGTATGGGAATCCCAAAGCTAATTTTGCTCATGTAGTTTTTTATGCCAATTCTGGTTTTATTTAATGACGGCCAGCTTTATTCTGTAAAAAGTTTGTAAAAAGAATACTAACATCCGTATTCAGAAATTCTGTTCGAAACTTAAAATTTACTAAGGTAAGGGTTTTACAGAACCTGTCCGCTCGTGAGTACTGTACACATAGTAACGTTTATGAACACGGGAATGCGTTTGTTTTATTTTTTAACAATGGAATGAATTCTCTCATTTCTAATCTAAATGAAATTCTCCGTCTCCATACAATTTGATGATCGTCTAACTATAGGACTACTTGCACTTTGGGATTCCCATACTCACTGTATGGAAAAAGTTTTCTTTGATTTCTGGGCGTTCTAGTTGTCAAACCTTAGTCGGTCCCAAAAGGTATTTTAATCCTTAATAGGAATGGGATCGAATGGCATTAAAAAAAAATCGTCAAAATTGATGATTTTCTCGCTGACTGTACTTTTTTTCAAAAATCTATGAATGTAGATTGCCATCACTTAAAAAGTTAGGAATGAAATCCTAATGCCATTTTTGCGTGGTGGCAAGGGATCTAGTAGCTGCCCTTACTGCCCCGTTTTAACTTTCCACCCTGTATAATATCGTCGCTTGTAATATGAATTAACGTA
This sequence comes from Epinotia nisella, assembly GCA_932294315.1. Taxonomy (NCBI): domain Eukaryota; kingdom Metazoa; phylum Arthropoda; class Insecta; order Lepidoptera; family Tortricidae; genus Epinotia; species Epinotia nisella. Next base: position 21,147,497 of record OW028678.1, on the reverse strand, counting down.
ACCGCCAAATGACGATTTTTCAGGAGAGGCAAAAAACTAATTTGAAAAATAGAAAAACTTAATAACTTTTTACACACTCATCCTATTGTAATGATGTTTGTAGCAATTATCTTATATTTGCGAGATCTTTTTACTAATCAAGGTCTTAAAAAGACTGCTATTTTAATTTTTTTTCAAAAAAGTGGAGTTACATTAAGATTTATTTCAAAAAATTTAGAACAGGAAACACTGCTTTAAGGTAAGTCACAAAAAAGCTGCAGACCATTAAAGTAAGTAACATAGTTTTCAAAACGTGGACTTACGTTATAAGAAGATAATGTAAGTACTTTCAAACTTATTCACTTGTAATAACGTCCAAAATAGAATAAATTATTTTGTTTTAGTTAATGTTTGGCAGGGTAGTCAACTATAAGTAAAACAGGTATATACGTACGAAACAGTTCTAATGTTAATATAAACGTTGTTTTAAAACAAATTCAAAGTCTCCCTCTCTCTCTCACTCTCTAAATGTGTGTGGAAATCTCTTTAAGTGTGTAATTTCCAGGCAAATAGTACGCATTATCGTCGGTAATGAATTAAGATGATTGGTAAGGCCCGTCTTGTTTCAAAACCTTGTAAAATCGTTACGGCGAAGCAAATAATAATAAAAAAACTCTTAAAATAACTGTTGATTATTTATTTCAGAAACCAATTTAAAAACTGCAACGTCTTTTGCGTTGTAATGTAAATAAACCAAATTCATAAAATGTCAGTGATGGGCCTTACTAGGAACCTGGTCGCCTAATAAAGCCCGTTATAAATTAATATAAATGTACCTACATTTAATCAAAAGGTAGAGTACCTTGTTTAGTACTAGTCGTGAAATATACTTGACAATGAAATCTAGGTACTTAATTAAGTACCGAACGAAAATAACCCAAAATTTATGCCACGGGCCTTCTTAGGCCTATCAAAATTAGAAATTGCTATGGAACGAAAATAACTTAAATTTAAATAGTTGTCATATTACATTGATTTAAACTTTGATGATTCTCACACATCGTTTTTACTGAACGGGACTAAATCGCGTATAATTAGGTAACTTATTTAAACCGAAAGACCTTTCTACAAAACTACTGTCATTTTTATAGTAGGAAAATACGTGAAGTCATTAAAATCAGAAAACATCGCAATCTCAACCGGAATGACGGTTTGACATAATAAGTGTTGTGTGTTGGCCGGTTGACAACCCTAGGGTACAAGTGATTAATATAGACCAAGTGCGGGTAGTTCAGAAAATACTCTCTTGGGAGGATGGATGGATCATAAAAAACTATATCGTAACTAACTACTATATACTGAACAAAAATTCAATCCTAAATATTATTTAAAATTGGTTGTTTATTGAGATCTCTTAATTAGTCACTACATTTGTAATATACATAGTATAGCAGGTAATATATGTGTAGATCGAAACACAAATAGATAGAGACACAATACATGTAGTGCGCTTTCATAGAAAACTTTACTTGAGTTCAATGAAATCTCGTTTTCTACTTGTAGGTCCGTAAAAAGCACGCACGTGACATAAAAATTGATTGCTTCAATTGTAATTTGTTTTTTTTCGTTTTGATTACAAGAAGGCCCAAGGTCTACATTATGAGTTATTTTTATTTCTGTGTTTAATAGATTTAATTATAAAGAATATTTCAGGACTAAACAAGGGTATTAATTAACAATGTTTTGAAATAAGGTACCGTACCTACCAGTACGTAATTAATTGCGTTTATTGTCAAATGACAATGTAGTTTTTTTTTTTACCCAAGATCGATTCTAGCACACAAATGTATGGATTCGCTTTAACGCTTCAAATGGAAAGAAATAGACGGGAAGTTCCTAGTAAGTAAATTAACGTATACTCCAAGTTAGTTTAAAATAAATACACAAAATTTAATGTAACTGCCAAACTTTATGTAAATTTCCCGTATTTTGTATGGAACGTATGCCTGTTACATTAATATACATTTTATACAAAATACGGGAACTTTACCTATTGTTATATTTACAGTAAGTAAATACATACTTTGAAACCAATTTGATTGATTTTGGAATATTTATAGCTGTGATAAACTATAACCTAGTTTACAATAACACATTTTTGTTCCACCATCACCCACAAACTTGCTAGAAGCGGCACTGAAATGTAAATGCGCTGTGCCTGCCCCTTTTGGAAATATGTTATGTCTTGCCATACAATATCAATTAAGTTTTAAAATTAAAAACCTCTGGTTTGGGTAAATATTTGCAAGCGTTGTCTTAAAAACCAAGCGTAGTCACATGTAATTTAACCACCTTTTTTATTTTTATCTAAATTTAACGTTAGCGTAACAGACAATCAGTTATAATGTGCCACCAATTGAGTAATGCAAGAGTCATTTCGATACTCATCTGTATCAAAATGACTCTTACATTACTCAGTTTATTACTTGTCTTCAACTTTGGTCGATACATTAAATACGCAATCACAGATCTGTCGTTACGTTAACCTGTTAATAAGAAAATGAAAAAAATGTGACATACATTAAAGAAAATACGGTAAAGTGAAAAAAATGGTGTTATTCTGGTTAACGTAATCGACATTTTTTTCAAGATATCGAAATTTTAATAACAGCTATCAACGGAGCATCAAATTTGCAGTCGAACTGTATATACTCCGCAGCACTGGGCGTTTGAGAACAGTTCCCCGTCGCATGGCACTTGCAGAAAAGAACCCGCGTGTCATTGGGCCTACCTACTACGAGCGACTGCCCGCTGATCTTAGACTGGAACCATCTGACGAAGCATTTAGACGCCGCCTGAAAAGCCTTTTATTGGAAAATACATTATACTCAGTTCAAGAGTATATGAATCTCGATTTGACATGTTAAACTATTATTATAATTATTTATTTGAAATCATTTATTTAAACTTGAATTGATATTATTGACGATACCTAATGGTTGATATATTTGCTTTGCTTTGTGGTTTTGTTTTATTTTACAATTTCCAAATTATTGTGTAGTGTACACATTTATTGACATCGTCATATTATTGTATATTTATTTTTAATTAATTTTGACGATCGTGATAAAAAATCTTATTTTTTTGACATATATACAAATTTGTAATGTATTTTCTATCATGAAATAAATAATCTAATCTAATCTATATAACTCAATTTCGGTATTTTGGCGGTTACGTTAATTCATATTACAGGCGACGATATAAAAAAAAAATTGAGAATTTTCCCGCTACTTTGAATACTCAAACTTCTTATAGGTTTTCCTGTAATTTTTAGGCAAGGAACTATTTTCCAAAAAAAATTCAGAATTTTATGCCTAGTAGTTTCGGAGATAAGGGGGGGGGGGGATAATATTTTTTTTGTATTTTTTCCTAAATTACTTCAAATCTGTATTTGCTAAATTATAAAAAAATATCTGAGATGCTTACAACAACTCCTCACACAATACAGTTTGCGACACTTTTTTTTTAATTTTTTAGTTTACCGCCAAAAGTGGCTCCCTTGTTTAGAATTCATTAATTTACTTTACGCGTCCATCTTTGGGTCACCAATTTACATGTGTTTACTAAATTTCAACTCAATCGGTCCAGTAGTTTTGGAGCAAGTCGGCTGTGACAGACGGACAGACAGACGCACGAGTGATCCTATAAGGGTTCCGTTTTTTTCCTTTTGAGGTACGGAACCCTAAAAACACATACAGTGCGAAAATATTTATCAATTTAATCCTTTCATTAATCAGTACCGAAACCTTAATCCGCTGACATAACAACGATGGGACATATTTATGTGTTAGTTTTATGCACGCATATTTTTACAAGCTTTATATTAACTTGACCTGTCCGTATGTATGTAAGTATGTAAGTTGTCCGTCAAAATTTGCAACTCAATTTTGAAGCAGATATCTAACCGATTGAATTGAAATTTTGGGTAAAGGTAACATAGTTTTTACACTTAACTGTAAGTACCTACAAGATAAACTTTTGTCTTGTTTTAATTTACCAAAGCGATTTCTGGCTTTGATATACACTTTTCTTAGTCAAATAAAAACCTTACATGGCGTGTCGAGTGTCCCATGACAGGAGCAGCCGACCAAAAACCGCTGAAATAATTAACATTCACTTCGTTGTTTAAACTGCACCATTATGCCAGGGTAGTCATAATGCTGACATTGTCTGTATGCGAATGCACGCAACCCCGCTAGTTTGAAGAGCCCTCGCGTTAGTCCCCCTGTAGGACATAGCGTGAGGAAAAAAATGCTTGAAAAATTACAGGACTAAACGCGTATGCATATTTCTACAGCGATTAAATAAAAGAGAAGGGGTTTGCTCTTAACAAGAAGCCAAGTCTTCTTATTACAGTTTCTTAAATGAATAGAGTTAGATACCAAGATTAATAAGTCAACATTTTAGTTGAAGGCTTTGTTTACATTTTCATTCTGGAGGTGGCGCGGAGTCATTGCGGTATCATGAAGGCAATTTCTTGATTTGTCGGCGCAGAGGCGGCACGATATGAGTACGCTACATACATAATACACGTGCGTTAGACTCGTGTACAGCAAATTTCAGACTGATAGCATACAATACAATACAATACAAATACTCTTTATTGCACACCTCACACAAACAAAGCAGTTACAGAGAGAAACAATACAATAACATGCATAAGTAGTTCCTGAGATATTTAACGAGCCAGACAGACGGACGGACGTGAAATAAGGGTTCCGTTTTTTTCTTTTGAGGTACGGAACCCTAAAAAACTCTAAAAAAGTCGCGTGAAGTGCAAGTTCACAGTTATCGAATGATGGACACGACTAAGAAGACCAATCAAACTTTTAATTAACAATCAATTTCAACTGGTTAACCGCGAATTGTACCTCCAATACGGTTCTTGGTTTGGACAAAACACTGAATCTTCCAGCAGATTGAACCCAAACAAACTGGCCTAAATTGTATTATTATTATTATTTCTTTAAATTAACTTATGTGACCTATTATGAACTTTGTGATTACTAATATTAGATAATAATATTAAGCTAAGTTTTCCTAACAATAATGATCCTGTTGGTCTATAAATAATATGAATTTAATTTAATTATTTACTTAACGGTAACTGACTATCAATGTCAGACACATACATTAACTCTCAGTTTTAAAAAGATCCGTTAGACCTTTGGGTCGATCACGTAACTTTTCTTACGAACGTCTGTAAGATTTAAACGTCAATTTTATATGGAAAAATGACAGTTAGATTGAGATTTAACTGTCAGACGCGCGTTCGGAACGTTACTCACGTACCCCCGAGAGGGGTAATCTCAATCTAACTGTAATTTTTTCATATAAAATTGACGTTTAAATCTTACAGACGTTCGTAAGAAAAGTTACGTGATCGACCCACTTATATCGATAGTATTTGTCAAAAAATGTACAGGGTTACCAAACATTTGACCTGACATTTGATCCAACGTATCTTTATAAAACCGGGCCGTAGTCACAAACCTGACAGTTTAGAACTTCAGATGTGATATGACGTAAATACAACTTGAGTTAGATTTGACATCGCAAGTTAAATTGAACATCCTTTTCACATCCATTCCTTCTACCGTCGTCAACTTAACTGGCTCTCCATTCGCCGTCGTAGATCCCTCAGATTACTTTGCACCCTTTTTTCAATCTTGTCTGAGCCTTCTGCTCCTGGATACCTCAAAAGTAAATTTATTTTCGATACCCCTCGCCCAGGCTGTGAGCTGCGTACCTCCCGTGTCCTCAAACTATCCATACCTTCGCACCGCACTAGTTTTATGACTCACTCCTTCGCCGTACAGGCAAGCCGTCTCTGGAATTCACTCCCTCTCAACATCAGATAAGCCCCAAGCAAGTTTGCTTTCAAGCGGATGCTGCGTAAGCATCTGCTTAAACCAGGATTCGACTAAAATCCATCCACATAATGGTAGTATATATTGAATATGTAGTAGTATATATTTTTGTATGTATCTTATATATTTTCATTTATGTATGTCTATATGCAGTGTATAATACATTTGTTTTTTTTTCCTCTCTCCTCATGTATATTCGTAACAGAAATTATCATACTTTTTTCATTGCACCTGTTATAAGTCTCTGTTTAGCCCAATGGTTAGCTGGTAGAGAATGCCATCTAGAAAGAAAGAAAGAAAGAAAGAAAATACATTTATTCACAAACACACTGGCATTAAGCTCGCCATTTGTACATATTTTTTTTTGTATTTTGTGCAATAAAGTTTAAATAAATAAATAATAAATAAACATCCCCTATTGCAACTGAAGCCCGACGATAACAATGAACAACTAAATATAAGACTATCGCAATCCCGTTTATTGAAGTTGCACAAGCGGAGCGTAATCCGCGGAATCGAATCGCGGCGCACCAAAGCTAAATATTCATAAACAAAGATATTATGATAGCCACCCGGCCGCGCCCGCCTCAGCTATTACGCGGTGATATTAAAACTTAATTAAAATTTGTTTATCACGGCTCGAAAGCGATTAAAACTTTAAACGAAGCTGTGCCGATGTACCGCCTTACGGAATGAGTTTATTTGCGAATAGTGCTGAGCGTGGCGCTGTTTTAACATATGTTGCTGAAAATGGTAGTTTGTTGTTTTTACTAAATTGCTGTAGGTACTTTTATGATTTGTTTTATTTTCGACTACCTGCTACCCGGAACTTCGTAGGTACGCGTATGTTTTTTTTAAATGTAATAAACTTCTGTAGTTTTTGTGTGGATACACCAACATTTCAACTAACTTTCCCGATGACAATATTAATAATTATAACTAATTGGGTTAGCGCCATATTCATTTACCGATAGGCACAAGGCAGGTTAGTATAATTATGTTTTTTTTTTATTAGAATACAATTTTTTTTGACACTTATAATGAGATTACAAAGAAAAACAAAAACCGGACAAGTGCGAGTTCAACTCGCGTGGTGAGGGTTCCGTATATAATCTAAATTTGAATACTCAAACTTCTCATAGGTTTTCCTGTAATCTTTAGGCAAGGAACTATTTTCCATATTTTTTTTCTGAATTTTACTCCTAGTAGCTTCGGAGATAAGGGGGGATGGTCAATTTTCGTCTTTTTTCCTAAATTACTTCATATCTGTTTTTGCTAAAATTATAACAAAAATATATCTGACATGCTTACAACAACCCCTTTCATTTGATATGTCACACAATACAGTTTGCGAAACTTTTTTATTTAATTTTCCAGTTTACCCCCCAAAAGTGGACCCCTTGTTCAGAATTCATTATTTTACTTTACGCGTCCATCTTTGGGTCACCAATTTACAGATGTGTACCAAATTTCAACTCAATCGGTCCAGTAGTTTCGGAGCAAATCGGCTGTGACAGACAGACAGACAGACAACCGAGTGATCCTATAAGGGTTCCTTTTGAGGTATCGGAACCCTAAAAACCGGCCAAGTGCAAGTCGGCCTCGCGCACGAAGGTTTCCGTACCATTATCTATAAAACCGGCCAAGTGCGTGTCGGACCACGCAAAACGAAGGGTTCCGTGCCTATTAAAAAGGTCGTATCGTCACAGAAATTTTACGGCACTTACGTCCTTTTCTTTGAGGAAGGCAGTTTTTCAGCAATATCACGAAAACCTCCGAACCGATCTTGTTCAAAACAATTTTCGGTGAATGAAATTAATAAGCCCTATGTCCATGAATTTTTTCATATTTTTAAAATACACCGTTCAAAAATTAGAGGGGGGGGGACAGAATTTTAGTGACTTTCGGGGCGATTATCTCCGACCCTATTCACTTAATCAAAAAAAATGCTAAGAAACCTTATATTTATTTTGAAAGGCCTATCGATTGATGTGCCACACGGGGGGTCACAATGAAAAATTTTTTTTTGACTTTTAGTTTTATGTATGGAGTGCACCCCTAAAAAAATTTTTTTATGTCATTTTAATTACAAAACTATGTAGCGGCTAACAAAATACACCTATCCTCAAAATTTTATCCAAATACACCTTATAGTTTTCGAGTAAAATGCCTGTGACATACGGACAGACGGACAGACGGACAGACGGACAGACGGACAGACGGACAGACGGACATGACGAAACTATAAGGGTTCCGTTTTTGCCATTTTGGCTACGGAACCCTAAAAAACTATGCCGTGTCACGAAATGCACCCAACTCAGCTTAATACTGGGTTCCATCCAGTGAGGACACGGTAGAAGTTTTAAAACAAACAAAAAAAAACAAAACGATATGTACACACTGCAGAGGCAAAATTTAATTTATTAAATTGAAATAAAAACAAAATCATATCCTATAAAGCTACAGTAAAAATCGCTACCTACAATGCCAGTGCACGCTTTAAAGTGCGAACTATGAACGCTAAAAGCACTCTAGAACTCTAGGTCTAGCCCAAACAAAGGCAATAAGTATTTCCACGTAGCTAATATAATTCATCGCGCTAGTCCTGATTTTATTTATTATTACGTACTTTAACCTATTTCCTGGACGAATGCATAAAGCGCCCGCCACAATGGTTAAGAATGCCACAATACACATTAAAATGGCCGAAACTTTTCTTAAACTCTCAAGTTTTGGCCCCGCATTCGCCTCCATTTGTCCCTTGACATATTTTTTATTGATAAACTTAGGTTTACGCCTGTTTTTGTAAGCGTTTTTATTTTATTTTGCGGCTTATAAAACTTTTTAAAGTAAGTCTATTCATTAAATGGAGTGTACTTTTTAAGTTAAACAATACGGGTTAAGACTAAGACTTTTTTACGATGCCAATAGGCGGCCTGTACACTTGTAAGTTCTTACGTAAGTTCAGTAGAAATACTGCTCACGAAAGTCGCTGTAAGCCATATTTGTACTGAACTTACGTAAGTAACTTACAGGTGTAAAGACCGCCTTAGAACCAGTTTTTGAAGAGGAACAAATGTTTTTATAGGTGCAAACTACAATTTATTGAAAATAAATACCCCAAAATTTGAGACAAAGATTGACCTCGTTGGCGGCAGCCCAAAACGATTCATACTAATTGACATAAGAATATGACGTTAAAATCTGCTATTTGTACTAATAACCGTTGTATGGTTTTTTTTTTGTTTATTTAGAACACAAACAGTCACATAAAATATGTACCTATATATGGGGTACACATAGAGTACCAACAAACATAAAGCATACCTAAAGACCTGGAGATAATTAAGTTAACAAAACAACGATAAATGATAAATAGACCCCGTTATCATGTCGCACTGACATTCCTTTTTCGTAGAGCGTGAATGGTTTTATCGATCGTCTCGATATCGATGTTTATATAATGCAACTGAACAATGAGATATAAAATCGACAAACGATAAATGATACATGATAAATGATTAATGATAAGTGATAAATGATAAATGTAAAATGATGAATGATGAATAATAAATTAAAAACGATAGATGATGAATGATGAAAGATACATGATAAATTCTTAATGATAAACGATAAACGATAGAAGATAGACGATAGATGATAGACGATAGACGATAGACGATAGACGATAAACGATAGACGATAAAAATGTTTGTTACATTTTCATGCTTAAACCGCTGAACTGATTTACGAGTTGATGGGTACGGAGAAAACGGACCTGGAAAGGGTGCTGCTGCGCCTTGCCTGTGGCAATTCCAACAGCATTTTGATATTATATTTCATATTAGGCGTAGTATTAATCCATTAACAAGTAGATACGCGAACGCAGTTTCAGTCAAAAGCTAGTAATTGAACGAGCGAGCGAAGTGAACAAAGTTATCCGCCAAGATTATTTCGTATATTTGAATGTCCAGATGTGCCGCTGTCCGGCTGTTCTTGCATTTCTCAACTTATTCTTGTGAAATTTTATGAGCAGGTTCGATAACTATTCATAGATTCTTTGTGCCGATTCAGTTTTTAGAAATTTAACCAATTTATTCATCGATCAGGTTCTTTATAGTTTTTTTTAGCGATTCAGTGTTTCGGAATTAAAAAGAAATTGAAGAAAAATACTCGCGGGTTCTACAGCTCACAGAGCTGTAGCTAGTAAATAATGGTGGAATATTATGGATATTTCCACGTCTTGTAATGCCGGAGAAAAAAAACATGGAGCTATTGTGATCAGGGCTAGTATTCACTACACTTACCTACAACTCACTTCAGCTTTAACCATTATAAGTACGATCTCCGTACAACCATAGTTTTTACATATCTCGTGATCAAGTTATACTAGAGCAGAGTGGTGAAAGGCATGGAGATTGGTTGTAAATAGCATAGCATACCTCGGGGCATGAATTTAATCTCGCCATTCAGCGCCTCAGCCCTCAAGAATACTGACTTATAGTATATGACGCCTTGTTGGTTTTGCAGACGTGTCGACTAGAACTTAGCAATTTTAAAAAGTATAAACTTGGCTCTCAGTTTTATTTTATTTACGTCTGATAGGTAGTTACAAAATGTTTTCAATGAATATAATAACTACACAATTGTACATAAAACAATATACAACATTTCTATGTAAGTGCCAACTCACACTTGACACAACTTTTATCGACACAATATTCGAACGTGTTACATCACTACATATATGTATGTGTCAGGATTGATTACATAGCGGCGGGCCATTGTTGGTAGTACTTAGGTAACGTATACCATATACCTTCTATATTCGTTTGGCCAACAGCCCGCGGGTATGGAAGTAAAATACCCTCCACTTGGGGAGAAACACAAATTAAAACCAATAATAATAATAATTCCTTATTTCGGATAACTAACGAAGATCGATATACATGAACAAAACACAGAGACAGACAAAATGATAAAGTTAGTGTTCTTTATTAAAATACATATAATAAAATAAAATTGACAATAAAAATAGATAAACTACTTGTCGTAGGTATGTCACACAACCTCTGACACAATCGATCTACTCTTTTTGAAAAAAAAAACTTCATATTTTAAGTAATGTGACAATTCAGCTACCTCACTTCGCTACTTATGACTACGCAATGCATCACATAAGTATCTACTTTAAAATGAAGAACTGCTTTAAAACGTTTCCATTTTTCTTAGTGTTTTTTGCCTATCTCCTAAAAAGAGGGACATTTTTGTTTAAGGGCACTTCTCCGAGCGTTTCAACCGTTGTGATTTCGGTGGTCGTATTATTGAAGACGATTTTATTAGAAGACGATTTTTTGAGCTTTTGTGGAGAAGGCGCGGGAAGTGCTATCATTGTTTTCTAAATAGACCACAAAAACCTAAGCACATTGTCAATAATGCGACCACCGAAATCACAGCGGTCGAAACGCTCGGAGAAGTGCCCTTAATAGTCTTTCAATAATAAAAATGATGACAAAATATTGCTCACGAACGACATTCACAAAATAATACAGCATCGTGAACAAATAACAAGCCCTAATGAGAAACAAGGGTGCAGACGGGCAGATTATAAGTTGCAGCAACAACGGTCGAACGCGGTAATGAATCCGACTGGGATTAACGCTACTATCACTCATCCAGGACACGCCCAACAAAAGTAACCAGACACTATTCAACCGTCCGTCTCTAACAAGACAACATAAAGCGGGACGCAAAACCTTACTCGTACGGATTGGTTGAAAAACTGAGTTCGAATACACACAGATCTGAAGTAAAGCTATTGTCTAAAAGTTGTCAGACATCGTGAATCCCACACGATACCATTATTTTGCCGTGAAAACGGCCACTGGTTCCATTATAATATTGATGCTTTTTTACATTTATGTGTAATTTTATTAAAATTACACTTTCTTTTTTATTCATGCCGCGGGAGTCCGCTGGATGCGGGTGGCGCAGGACTAGTCACTTTGGCACTTTTCAGGGGAGGCCTATGTCCAGCAGTGGACGTCTTTCGGCTGATATGATGATAATGATGATGATGATTCATGCAACCATGGTATTACAAGATCTTATATATAACATAGGGTGTAGCAATCTTAATAAAATACTATATTACTCTTTATTACGAGTATATGTTATTCTTAGTAACAATTTCAAGGCGTTATATTATTACAACGGGATATGTGTGGTGTTTCACGTTCACAAGTTACAATTATTGGATACAAATAAACGTATAATTAGAGATAAAGAATAATTCGTAAGACCACAGAACAAGTAAATACTATAGAAACGGTAATGGGCGGGGTGCGCGTAGCCGGTGTTATGATTAGACGCCCATGAAACTGTCAAACGCTGTCAAAACGCAGATCAGATGTTATTTGACCGTGGGTGACGATTTTTGCCGTATTAAAAATAAAAACATAGTGTGTTGTGCAATTTTGTCGTGCCGACAGGCAAACAGGGACCCAAAGGTTCCTCCGGGAGCGATTTCCTATCAACGGTAAGTACTGAAATAAGTGTTTTTTGAATAAATACGCAATCGATTATGACATTCGCCATTGCTCCGTTGGTAAGATAGAAACGATATGCATGCTTTACATTGCTTACTAGCTAAAGCCGCACATTAAGGAACTACCGTAATGTCACAGCAATGTATCGCGTTATTCGCGTTTGTCATTTTAACGGGGCGATTGTCAGTATGACTAGAGTGGTACCATGCCTAGTGTATGTACTTATCGATGATAAAAATGTATTACTTTATTTGTAACCCAGACGGAATTCAATTTCAATAAAATTATAATAAAATGAATAGGGCTGATTGTAGTACATCCGTTATTTGTCATCCAGTAAATATATTTTTTATTGGAAATACTTAACATGTAATAATATATAAATGTTAAAATTAACATTTAGTTATTATCTATGTACGTTGGTATGGTACAGTCAGCATCAAAAGTAGCTACGCAAACGAAGACGTCAAAAGTCTTTATTAAAAGGGAATAAGAACTTTTGAAGTCTTCAATTGCGTAGCTACTTTTGATGCTGACTGTACCATTAAGTATATTTATTTGTACGTTAATTCTGTCCATATTATATTCAGTAATTTATAGAATAGAATAGAAATGTTTATTGCGTGTCACATTGCAGGTTACAGATGATGAAAACAATAAAGATATAAATGTAAAGCAATCATGAGAGGGCTAAAATTAATACTTATACCCTTATTCATAAACGTTCATCAAACCTATATACATACTACTTGAGAGTCATCATTGTCTAAAAATAAGTCTATTTCTAGTTCCTTGCTGGAAAAACCCTGAATATTCTGATGAAAAATATTAATACTCAGATTGACTTGGTGGGGTCTACTAGTTGAGCTCTTAAATCAATTTGATTTTATGTTAAAAGCTAATAGACCCACTAAAGACAAGAAATATTTCTTTGGCAAAAATATTTTCTCTCTCTGCGTGAAGCGATTTATGAATTTATTTATGTCAAAGAAATGATTATTTGTTAATGAAAAATGGCAATCGTATATCAAGGAATTTAAATGTTATACTTTAAATGCCTTGATATACCATATTATAAAAATAATATTTTGAAAATACTTTAAAACTTGTACGTATTTTAATTAAAAATTGTTAGCATGTTTTCGTGAGCTACACGATTTCTCTGACAGTTGGTTTCAGCACGCGCACTAGATCAAAATTACGTTACCCGATTTCTTAGGATGTAATTTCTCATTCAAATAGCACTACTAACTGCTACTTCGGACTGTAATTTATCAGGTTCGGATCGGCCGCAGTACGCAAATACTCTTACTCTAAGAAATAAGGGCCTTTTTTATTTTACTATATGCATATACATATATACCATATAATATATAAACTATATACCTAGAATATAAAGTATCGATAATTATGATTTCAGTCTCACCTCTTTTTCGTATTCTAAATTTCTAAATAGGTGTATCACCATAGAGTGTCATAGTAACATAAGACCTTTGGTTTCGAACGTAATCAAACGTCAAGTTCATTTGAACAGGGCGTCCATTTTGGAATCAAAAAGTCAATGTCAATTTCCGTCAAAAGTGCGTCACGCTCACACACGTTTAGTTATGCTCTAATGCAAGAAGGAGAACATGTTTCAAGACTATTCACATGTTACTTTTCGTTCTAAAAATTATAACAGTTGAAATCGTAATGGAATTAAAAGCTTTTACCAATTAGAAGCGATTTGCAGTAGTGTTGACATGTACGCATTCAGTTATGATTGTGTGGGGCTGGCTACGCAGGTTCCCGAAGTAACTAGCTAACACGCCGCTTCCGTCTTATTTAAGTATTCCGTGCGTAAGACTATGACATGTTAGATTTGTAATAATAATATGTTTGTTGTAATACAAGATATACCTACCTGTAATATCTCAAATCGGATTGTATTCTTTTTCTACGCATTACAGCAATGTCAACAAAATTGAGTATGTATTGTAAAGAAAAGTTGCGGTAAAATATGATATTTATTTTACAAAAAAAACAGTGCGGGGTCAGAGGCGGGGCGACTGTTAGATTTAAGTTGGGTTCACCAGGCTCGACTTAGTATAATTTAAAATGCTTTAATTACAATGGATACCTACGTACTACACACTAAATTTTCAATTTAGAGTTATATTTCAATCACCCTTGTTTGCCAATCAATACAACATGCATTTGTTGTCCCAAAATATACATACCTACCTTATATACAGGGTGTTTTAAAACTTTGCCACACGGAGGGAAAGTAGGTACCTTAAATATTGAAGATAGGAAAATTTTAGTGAAAGAAACTTAATTTTATTTTTAAAAATTATTATAACTGCAATCAAATATTTTCGAAAAAATCGTATACGATACCATATATTGTATATAATAATTAAAATTTAATGGTCTTACTTTTGTTTAAGATGCTGTTTGTTATTCAAGAAAAAATAATTCGAATGAGTAACCCTTTCGATCGGTAGGTACCTACAGTAAAAAAAAAGTTTTTTTTTTCATATTTGGTGGGTTCGATTCCAGGTAGGGTAGGCAGTAGTCCTAGGCAGGTGATTTTCCAAAAATCTTTGAATGCGGTTTGAAGTGAAGTCTTTTTAGGGTTCCGTAGCCAAAATGGCAAAAACGGAACCCTTATAGTTTCGTCATGTCCGTCTGTCCGTCTGTCCGTCTGTCCGTCTGTCCGTCTGTCCGTCTGTCCGTCTGTCCGTATGTCACAGGCATTTTACTCGAAAACTATAAGGTGTATTTGAATAAAATTTTGAGGAAGGTGTATTTTGTTAGCCGCTACATAGTTTTGTAATTAAAATGACAAAAAAAAATTTTTTTAGGGGCGCACTCCATACATAAAACTAAAAGTCAAAAATTTTTTTTTCATTGTGACCCCCCGTGTGGGCACATCAATCGATAGGCCTTTCAAAATAAATATAAGGTTTCATACCATTTTTTTTGATTAAGTGAATAGAGCCGGAGATAATCGCCCCGAAAGTCACTAAAATTCTGTCCCCCCCCTCTAATTTTTGAACGGTGTATTTTAAAAATATGGGAAAATTGATGGACATAGGGCTTATTAATTTCATTCACTGAAAATTGTTTTGAACAAGATCGGTTCAGAGGTTTTCGAGATATTGCTGAAAAACTGCCTTCCTCAAAGAAAAGGATGCCGTAAAATTTCTGTGACGATACGACCTTTTTAATAGGCACGGAACCCTTCGTTTTGCGTGGTCCGACACGCACTTGGCCGGTTTTTTTGTTAAATTTCATATCTTCACTATTCAAGCTTCCTTCCCTCCTTGTGGCAAAGTTTTGAGACACCCTGTATATGGCGTGCTAAAGCATCCTCTTGCAAAAACTTCGTAATTGTGTTAAAAACGTCATTTTATATCCTTTTTCTACATAGGCACAAAATTTACTATTATAACACAGATTCCCATTACACATTCGTGACAGAACTAAGAACCGGACGAAACACGTGTGGCTGACTTCTCCGCAGGAATAGCCGCTCGTAAAAGTTTTATCTTCCACACATCTGAGCAGTACAATACAACAATACAATACAAATACTCTTTATTGCACACCTCACACAAACAAAGCAGTACGTATGTACGTATAACAAATTAAAATTGCGAAAACAGTTTTTCGCCACAAATTGAATGTTGATTTTAATTTTCGGAATGTGCAGTGAAACTTTGACTTGCGGATTGGACGATGGAGATAATTTTACTAACGGGGAATATTTTTGCATACTCGTAGAATTTGGATCAATCGATTTTTCCTCCCGACTCGGATGGTAAATTTTCGGCTATTTGACTTGTTCCAACCTTGTTGAATGCATTAAATGCACCCGCGAGGGGTGATATTTGATATCCATGTTTGATATCCAAGTTATTATTTATAAATACCAGCTCCCCGCATGGTTCCGCCTGCATGGCTTATGTGCATTTTATTAAAAGTCCATTCTATGCACAGGAGATTTTGTTTTGTTAGATAAGTGGATCCGGAGATTCTCCCCACATACAAACATACATACTTACAATCTCACAGACTTTTCCTCTTTTTACGATATTAGTGATATTACTAAAGTTTTTTTTTTGTTCTTTTTGCTCACGTCACCTTTCCATCAACTATCTTTATTAGGGACTAACTCCCAACTAAGTAGAAGGTTATCATTATCAAACACGAAACAAAAAACATGTGGATTTAAATAATCTGCCTATATCAGTATTAAAGTAAAGAACATTTATAATACTTATAGAATACACGCTAATCTTCAAAATTATATTCATCAAATCCGAATTACGTGCCCCACGACGGATCTGCCGGCTATGGTGCGGGGTGCTCATCTCATTGCCTCAACGCAACCCCGTGTGTTGACTTAGCCATATTTTTATCTCATTTTATGCCTTTATTAATTATTATCTATTCAAAAAACGGATGTGTAATATTTTCTGTGTTTGTTGGCTTAATTGGGAATGGATGAAAATTTTAGAAATGCCTGATTATTTTTTTGGTGATAGGAATGACCTTCCTTAGCACCAGAAAAAAGTTTCAGATTTTTCAGCCACGTCAATTTTTTTTGAAAAAATATGAACAGTTTTCTCACTTACGTTTTGGGTCAGTTACGGCACCTTCCTCGATCGGTCTCATATTACAAAAAACTATCTTAAATATCTGTGGTAAACTGACACTGACTTGAAGCAGCTATACTGGTCATTACCAGTGTCAGTTTACCACAGATATTTTGAGATATTTTTTTGTAATATGAGACAGAACAAGGAAAGTGTCTATTTACCGTTCTTGACCCAAAACGTAAATGAGGAAACCGTCTATATTTTTCAAAAATAATTGTCGCATCTGAAAAATCTGACTCTTTTTTCTGGTGCTAAGGAAGGTTATTCCTATCACCAAAAAAATAATCAGGCATTTCTAAAATTTTCATCCATTCCCCATTGCTGGTGTTTTGCAAGATATACGAGTAGACTATATTACTTTTATATGAGCAAAACTTACTTACGCCAGTCAGCATAAACGCTGATATATCTTAAACGATTAAGTAGGTAGTACCAACAATGACCCATGCTCTCAGTAATCAATAATTTTCCAGTCGTCGTGGTCGAAATTGGCCAGGATGGGATGATGATATAGAAATACCACTTTGGTCGTGAAATATTGCGCTTAGGAACCTAATGTAGACGACGCGCTCACCATCCTCCGCGGTGCGGTGCACGCGCTGGAAAGCTAGCCGGCGCCGGCGCAGCCGCCGCTACGCGCTGCTAGCGCGGTCTTTCGTTTTATAATATTTATTTTTCTCGGTGGCTTGTTTGTTCAATTTACACATGATTTGCACTACTATTTGCGCGCTTAATGTTTGTTTAGTGTTAATAATGAACGTTGTAAATGCTCTGTATTTTCTAAATGTTTTTAAATACCTTGTGAACTTATACTCATAGAGGTACCTGTATAATATAATATGTATATTATTGTGCTAATTTTATGCCTGGAAATAAACTGTATCTACATATCCAGATCATGTGTACGTTCTTCACTGATGTCAGCCTGCCTGAAAGTAAATTGTATACCCAATAAAATTAATTTTTCATTGAAACATAAGAAACCTATTGATAACTTTTAGATGTAGGTACTCTCGGTCGATAAAACATTTTTTTTCAAACTTTTATGACTTTGATTATTTTGTGCTAATAATAACAATTTATTGTGATCATGATACGGGTGACCCCATATAAATGTTTAACTCAAGGACTACCCAATTGTAAGTTTAAGTAGGAGAGAGGTGTGCAAAAATACTCCACCATTTCTTACGTAGACACAAAAATATGATCTAGAAATTACAAAGGCAGTAGGAAATTTCCAGTCATTTCCAACGGCACCATTATCGGTGGCACGCGTATAGCTGCCGAGGAAATTGCCACACTACATCTCAATGGGGCAGCGATGGCAACTGTTGCTCACATCGATATTTCGCTTTTCAGAAGTAAAATAACATCATTGTGTTCTAATAGGTATTACAGCCAATTTAGAGTCAAGAATTGTGAGTTTTTTTTAAATGGATATAGAAGGTCAACTACTTAACTGTTTTTAGGGTTCCGTTCCTCAAAAGGAAAAAACGGAACCCTTATAGGATTACTCGTGCGTCTGTCTGTCCGTCTGTCACAGCCGATTTGCTCCGAAACTACTGGACCGATTGAGTTGAAATTTGGTACTCATATGTAAATTGGTGACTCAAAGATGGACGCGTAAAGTAAATTAATGAATTCTGAACAAGAGGGCCACTTTTGGAGGCTAAACTGGAAAATTAAAAAAAAAAGTTTCGAAAACTTTATTGTGTCCATTATCAAATGAAAGGGGTTGTAGTAAGCATCTCAGTTTTTTTTTTAATAATTTTAGCAAAAACAGATTTGAAGTCATTTCGGAAAAAAGATGAAAATTGACCATTCCCCCCCTTATCTCCAATACTACTGGGCTTAAAATTCTGAAAAAAATATGGAAAATAGTTCCTTGCCTAAAGATTACAGGAAAACCTATAAGAAGTTTGAGTATTCAAAGTAACAGGAAATTCTCAATATTTTACGGAACCCTCACCACGCGAGTTGGACTCGCGCTTGTCTGGTTTTTTTTTATCTTTCGGCGTTAGTTCGAGAATATTCAGTCTCTAATTAAGCGTTTTGTGAAATGGGGGCAGAATTGCTGGGAAAACTAGTATAAATATTGACTTGTCACTGTCACAGTTAGCTCGTATTAATTGTTATTCCGATTGTAATGTATTAATTGTAGAACCGATGGCCGTTGGGGCGGAAAGGTTCTCGAGTGGCGACCACGTACCGGAAGGCGCGGCGTGGGTAGGCCCCCCACAAGGTGGACTAATGACCTGGTAAAGGTCGCGGGAGTCCGCTGGATGCGGGTGGCGCAGGACCGGTCAATTTGGAACTCTCTGGGGGAGGCCTATGTCCAGCAGTGGACGTCTTTCGGCTGATATGATGATGATGATGAATTGTTATTCATACAATATCGTTATTAATTGCATTATTGGATTATGAATGAGCTTAATTGTAAGTTTGACAAATTGTTTTTCTTTTAACATGCAATACATTTTCTTTTCAACCTTCATTCATACTTACTTCTTCACCTACCTGTCTCGTTGCTTGGCACTTTTTTTTCTTTCACGCTTCTCTATCGACTGCTAAACTAGGTCAATCTTCCCGAAAAAATGTAGAATCATGTATGAACATAAATTGGAATACGTTAAGTCACCCTATTAAAATGTTACGAGATTAGTATTCGCAACTAAACATAAATATATCATACTTGATTCCTGTTTTATGAATAAAACCAAAGGAAATTCCTAAGTGAAAACCAAATTATATTCTGGCTTACATAATTGCTTTCTACTACGTAATACTCATATTTGTAGAGTAGGCACTTTTATAACATGTTAATGTAGACTTTTCATTAACACAACAAAAAAGAGAGAAAATATTAATTGTATGCAGGACTAAGTAACTAAAGTAAAAAGCTTCCATAATGTACATTTCAAATCGGTATGAATAGTTTGAAAGCATTCGCTACTTAGCATTTTGTTGCCAGGGGCGCCCTCCACTAATCTCGTCCTCATCGTTATAGTAAAAATATCTCTTTTTTAATGTCAATTAAGCTTACTTTTGGATAACGGTCTAAAGGGTAGTGGTTAAGCATTTATTCCTTGAATTGTATAGTGTACATTAATTCATTAATGTCTACAATTAGGCACGTATTCTCACCCTCATCAAATTAGCAGTACAATGGAAACTATTCTCATCAAAACATTTGACTGTTTTGCTTGGTCATTCATTTTGCTCGAAACAAAACTCACTATTTTAACGAGGAAATTTGTGAGAGAACAAAAGAAGTCGTAAAGGTTATATTTTGAAATAATTTGGTCTACGTTGAATATAAGAAATATTTTGAAAAAATTACGTGCCTTGCGTGCATGAATTGGAAAATATCGCGTTCTCCCCTTTTTTACTAGATTAGGAAATAATAAGGACTCTATGATTGTTATTTGATCTATTATATACATGATCGCTTAAAATTCCCTCGATGAAAAAATACCAAATTGAGTCTTTATTTTCCTTTATTAAGTCAGCCTAGGTACAGTCAGCAGCAGAAGTAGCTAAGCGGGCCGGATGTTCAAAATAACCTACACACGCTCTTAATTTCTTAAAAATAAAGTCGTGTGCAGGTCATTTTGAACACCCGGCCCGCTTAGCTACTTCTGCCGCTGACTGTACTCAATTATTTTCGTAACATAATTGTTTTTACTTGTTCTTTAACCTTTTTCTCTCTACTTCTTTTTTGTGTAGTTTTTTTTTTTGCTTGTTTGTTGGATGTTGCAAAATGCCAAATAAACGATTGATCTATCTATCAAATCAATCAATAAATTATTTCACGACACAATCAAGTTTATAGTATGGTATTTTATCTCATCTAAAATATTACTTTAATGCAATATGAATAAAACCTCACTAAGTTAGGTACCTATTTATCGAAAATTGTTCAAAAAAGGCATTCCCAAAGAGTTGCATCTATTTTTCTCGAGCGCGGAAGGCATAAGCGTGTCTCACACTCGGGGACGTGGTTCTCATGAACCAACTTGAATCATGGCATCCCCTTAAACTTTAGATTAATTTATTTTGAAATGAAACTTATATCACATCAATCCCTAATCTTTTTTTCATTTTATTTAGGGAAACAAACAGGAAATCTTACCCATAAATGAAAAATCAAATCCTTAGCCTTATACATAAATACAATATGTATGACCAACACCGTTCACCACACTGGATTAGATGTCAGTAGGCACAAACTTGGCAAAGTAAGAAAAAATCGTGCGTTCATGTCTCGTTTGCTCTGTATGAAGCGCAAAAAATCGTCTTTGAAAAAAAAAGCAAAATGGCAACAAAAAAATGTGTGCATTTTTAGATAATCTGTCAATTTAAGGGTTTATGCATATGCCAACGCACTGATAGATCACCGAAAACAAGACGAAGATCACCCGTCTCATGGGAAGCGTAGTCTACCCATGAAAAGGTATAAAAGGGGCTGCGTCCTCACTAATGCTCATTGTAAAGGCAACAAATACCCTCCAATCAAACTAACGCCCAACCGCAATTTATCTTGACCAAAGAAATATCGTGTTCGTAAGTAGTGCCGAGCTGCCGCTGGCCGAACTAAATGTTGCCCTCTAAAGAAACGTGCCCGAATACCGGCTAATGGGATGTTTATGAGAGTAGTTACACTAATGTTTTGTTGCTAAGTAAACACTAAAATAGCATTTTTTAATGCTTTAGTAACTCACATTTATCATAACATATATATAACCCAATTTTAAGCTTGAAATCTGGAAATTACCCTCGTGAATTGACTTCTTACCAACTTTTTTTTCACGATGCCATTTCTAACCGATTTTCCGATAGGATCAAATGTTTGTATGATACTACAATAAGATCGCATAAAAAGACAAAAATGAGAGTTAAATACTAATTGAAATCAGTATTATGACGTCACAACATTATTTATTCTAGGAAATAAATATCGCATTTGACCCGTGTAAAACAATAATTTAATGTGTACTGTAGCTGACAGAAGCAGGCGCAGGACAGGTAAGGACTTCGGTGAGTAAAAACAGCGATTTTTGGTAGCTTGTGCTTAAGGAGCGAGTACGTGTGCTTTGGTTGGCGGTCTAAGGGTCACTGCCAATGTCAACGCTAGGCAACGCACACAGACTCGCGCCCGTACACGAGCGTTTATTCACACATTCACATTACTTTTACAGATACACAGCAGTAACAGGTTAACAGACCAGGTAAGTAGCTACATCTATAACTATTTACTAATTATATTTTCTACGCGGGCTACTAACCACTGAGCATACGCTAACTACGGCGCTGTACGAAGCGCGCGACCTGCCGACCTGTTTTATAAGCGGTCCGCCCGGCGCCCCCGCTCCGCTCCCCGGCTGTTCCCAGCTGGAGACGCACACATGCGCGGGCGCACACGCACACACAGCGCACTCAATGCAACTCTCAAACGATGCACACAATGACGAAGATATGCAACTACACGAACTGGTTCGACGCTCGTTTGCCATAGAATCAATTGGAGTAAACTCTACGCCACGTGTAAATAAGGATGAAATTCGTGCACTCAACACGGTGGATCAATCTGCGAAACTTAATAATAACAGATGGGAAGTTGGCACGCAGAGACTAGCGGACATGTTCTGGCAACGCTGGATGCGAGAAGTCCTGCCAACTATGTTACCACGCCAAAAATGGTTTCAAGAAGGTCATCAGCTGAAACAAGGAGACGTAGTTGTCATAGTTGACCCGAAACTACCACGAAATACTTGGCCTAAAGGAATAATTGAGAGCGTCCACCCCGGCGCCGACGGTCGAGTACGTATTGTGGACATAAGGACAAAGACGGGAAAACTTACCAGACCGGTGACCCGCGTGGCTTTACTCCCTACTGCAGCCGAGAATGATTGTCCTGAAAGGACAATGGGGGGGAGAATGATGTAAAGTACACGACGCCTGGCTTCTACCTGAAACAGAAAATATAATTAGTAAATAGTTATAGATGTAGCTACTTACCTGGTCTGTTAACCTGTTACTGCTGTGTATCTGTAAAAGTAATGTGAATGTGTGAATAAACGCTCGTGTACGGGCGCGAGTCTGTGTGCGTTGCCTAGCGTTGACATTGGCAGTGACCCTTAGACCGCCAACCAAAGCACACGTACTCGCTCCTTAAGCACAAGCTACCAAAAATCGCTGTTTTTACTCACCGAAGTCCTTACCTGTCCTGCGCCTGCTTCTGTCAGCTACAGTGTACAAAGTGTGAGAGTTTAAAGTGTTATATTTCCATCAATATTGCCACAGTGTGTCTCATGCCATGTAACATGCTTCTCAAACTTAAAATATTCCGTAATTTTGTCGTCTCTTTGCTTGATATTTGTATTATAAGAAAAGTGAGTTACCTTACGACCTCCAAACAAGTTACTTCAAGACAAAAATATACCTTCCAGTTGCCCACCCTGTATATGTGTAACGGGCATAACCAATGAAAATTTTATGAGCAAGTATTAATCTACCTATAAAATGGGAATTATCAAGCTAAGATCACTTCTACTAAACACCATAAAGAAACACAAAACTATTTATCTCCATTGATTTCTCCTTATTGGATTTTCCTGGAGAGTCAGGATTTATAACAATATTTTAAAGTAATTACGTAATTAGACAGCCTTGTCACAAGACAACCAATGCAAATGATGTTTCGTTTTGAATATACGTTTTGGGAAATAAAATATTTAAAATCATTTACGTAAAAAAAAAGTTTTAACCGACTTCAATTTTACTCCGCCAAGCCAAATGAACATTTCCACATTTCCTTTCCACTTTACCACATGGACTGCTTTCCGCGAGTAAATATGTCGATTATTACAGACGAAAACCCTGTATGTGGGATTTCGCACACTTGACATTTAGGACTTAATTAGTTGCAATTTCAACGGAACCATATCAGAACCAGTAACGTACTTTTACAGTTTTAAGTATACGAGTTGCATACGTCATCTGTGATCTTCATCATCAGTTCCACTTCAGCAAATTTGTGATTTGCAAGTGTAAATACACTAGTTATAATAGAAAATATCGAAATTACTACATACGTGCCTTCTATATTTGAGGAGTTCCCTCAAGTCCTCATGGTGCCCATCATCCAGCTGAAGTTTTGATTACAATGGGACCAATCTGGAAGCAAATACTTTCAAATAAAAATGAATTGTAGGAATCGGTTCATAAATGACGGAATTCTGAGGTAACAAACATAATTTAAAAAAAAACCGGCCAAGTGCGTGTCGGACCACGCAAAACGAAGGGTTCCGTGCCTATTAAAAAGGTCGTATCGTCATAGAAATCTTACGGCACTTAAGTCCTTTTCTTTGAGGAAGGCAGTTTTTCAGCAATATCTCGGAAACCTTTCATCCGATCTTGTTCAAAACAATTTTCGGTGAATGAACTTAATAAGCGCTGTATCCATGAATTTTTTCATATTTTTAAAATACACCGTTCAAAAATTAGAGGGGGGGGACAGAATTTTAGTGACTTTCGGGGCGATTATCTCTGACTGTATTCACTTAATCAAAAAAATTCTCGAGAAACCTTATATTTATTTTGAAAGGCCTATCGATTCATGTACCACACGTGGGCTCACGATGAAAAAACTTTTTTTGACTTTTAGTTTTATGTATGGAGTACACCCCTAAAAAATTTTTTTTTAGTAATTTTAATTACAAAACTTTGTAGTGGCTAACAAAATACACCTATCCTCAACATTTTATTCAAATACACCTTATAGTTTTCGAGTAAAATGCCTGTGACATACGGACAGACGGACAGACGGACAGACGGACATGACGAAACTATAAGGGTTCCGTTTTTGCCATTTTGGCTACGGAACCCTAAAAACAACCGTACTGAGTATCTCCTCTTTTTTTTGAAGTCGGTTAAAAAGGAACGGTTGCGGTATGGCGTATCTTTTACTGGATTAGATGTCAGCAGGCACAAAGTTTCTATGCGGTCGGCGTCGAGTTATAAAAGCAGGGAAGAAGTTTAATCGTACTTTAAACGAGTTAATCCTCTTTTAATAAGTGTTGATGCGGCCTCAGTGAGGCCTCAATCTCATTAGCCGGACTTGATAAATTATTTAGATGTGTCTTTGGATAACTGGATTGAAATTACTGATTAATATTATTAGGTAACCGATATAGCCCTCCGAATCGCTAAACTAAGTAGCAGTGGCACGTAGAACCGATGGCCGTTGGGGCGGAAAGGTTCTCGAGTGGCGACCACGTACCTACCGGAAGGCGCGGCGTGGGTAGGCCCCCCACAAGGTGGACTGATGACCTGGTAAAGGTCACGGGAGTCCGCTGGATGCGGGTGGCGCAGGACCGGTCAATTTGGAACTCTTTGGGGGAGGCCTATGTCCAGCAGTGGACGTCTTTCTGCTTTTAATAATGTAAGTAATTAAGTTTTAGCATTTGCATGCTCAGTAGCAGGCAAAATACACTGTACGAATTTTACTGCATGCATGCAGGCTGGATACACTGAACTTGAAAATATGTACACCAACTATATATTAACTGTATTCAGCATATAAACGATTTGTATTTTTGTATTTGTATTTTTTAGTAAATAGTATAACTTAATATCCTATTAAGATGCTCCCCCCACCCCCGCAAAATTCGGCAGACATTTTTGTACGCAAATACGACATAAGGCTACTCCAGTTATGTATGCTATAAGATTCTAGCAAATAAACTATTTTGGTTTTATTTCATTTGATTTGATCAATGAATTTGATTTCATTTGGTTTACAGTGAAAACACAAATTCATTCTTTTCCAGATTCCAGTTGTTTTCGCGAAATTATTTTTCGGGTTAGCGCTCCTTGTTGTAACAGTTTATTTTCCCCAAAGGTATCATCTCTAGGAAATTGGAGCTACGTATCGCGTCGAGTTTTATGAAAAAGAAAAACCTTTGGAATTAGACACTGGAATATTGCTCAGGCAATTCGCGAGACTGCTGTTTTTTATGTCCATTTTGCACATTGCTAATGTGAAATGTAAATGACATACACTGGTATGTCAATGCAGTGTTGGGTAACTTCGGGGATATGCAAATGCATAGTACTTAAAATATTCCATTTTCAACTTCTCTTCTTAAATTTTAAGAATACCTTTGACCTTCAACAAGGCGGCTTTTGCGTAACTAGCCATGGTTACTCCCCTATCATATTACAACTGTAATGAAATGATACTTATTGTCTAAGGACTATAACAATTGCAAATAAAGAATTACCGGCTTGAGAATTAAAGTGCAATTTTTTGAAAGGAATATACTGTTACATTTGAAGAACTGAGCATAAAACAAAATAGATACAGGTTCCATCTAGCCACGTTTCCATCCAATTTCCACTAAAACCTCTGAAATAAATTGTCAGCTCGCAAACAAGGACCGGCACGGTCAAAAGCCATTTTGTTTACGGTATCAAGTACAAAATCAAATATACTCAACAAATGGGCCAGTAGCATTTCGAGATAACGCCGGCGCCGGCGGCGGGTGGAATCATTTCCGCCGTGTCAATCACGTGTCCGCCGGTGTACATACGTCCACTAATGAGTTCGCGAAGTTGCTACGAATACCATCTAGATTGGCTCTCCCAAGGAACCTGCTTATTATTTTTTACTTTGAAAAAAGGTGACGCATGAGACGCGATCAGTGTTCATTGCGTAACTTTCGAACGAGCGTTAGGACAACTCAACTGTCATTTTTCGGCAACTTAACGCATTCGCTGCCGAGCCACGCCCCCTAGGTACAAACTTGTATGGAGGCAAACACACATGTGCGTCGGTGGCAGTGAATGCGTTAAGCAGAGCAAGCTACGACGGAGATGGCGGATTGATTTAGATGTCTTCCTCAGGTATTGGCCGGAGTCATGGCAATCAAGGGGAGGGGCCTTTGCCTAGCAGTGGGACACATGCGAAAAAAAAAGTCTAGTCATTTTTAGGTTTCCGTACCCAAAGGGTAAAAACGGGACCCTATTACTAAGACTTTGCTGTCCGTCTGTCACCAGGCTGATCTCATGAACCGTGATTAGACAGTTGAAATTTTCACAGATTTATTTCTGTTGCCGCTATAACAGCAAATACTAAAAAACAGAATAAAATAAATATTTAAGGGGGCTCCCAATACAACAAACGTGTTTTTTTTGCTCGTTTTTATAGATAGTACGGAACCCTTCGTGCACGAGTCCGATTCGTACTTGGCCATTTTTTTATAATTTCAATCACATCTCATTGCCAGTGTATTACGCTCAATCACGCTTGTCAGCGCTATGACGACACCCGTGCGTCAGAGGGCTATCGGCGAATTTTGATATATAAGCTGCTACAGACTACGGCATAATGCTACGAGCGTAGCATACTCGTAGCATTAGACAAGTAAAGTTAAGCGCTAACGCTAGAGGAAGGACAAAGACATATCATTTCAATAAGTTTCGCGATAAATATTTTTCTAATTCTATTTCTATAAAAATTTGTAGCACAGCCATCAAGCACACATCATCACAGACGTGTAGCCATACCCTTATACACACGTCTGTGCCAACCTTTTGTAGACTAAACCTTACTTGCATACATTCACTTTTTGTCACCTTCACTCATTCATTCCCTGAGACTGCGCGCGCCGTATTCAAATCTAGTCCGATTTCGTCTAGACTAGAGAACACATCACTTTTCGTGAGTGAATTTCCTTTACTTACACAGTTTAAGCATAAATCACAGGACCGCTAGCCTTCAATGGTTAAAAATTGCAAATTAAGAATTACCGGCTTAAGAATTAAAGACCGCTCTAAGTGCAATTTTCTGAAAGGAACGAACTGTTACAACAAAATAAAAATAAGTTAAGAATGGGATGCTGGAAAAAATGCTATATTTACGATATTCGCCTAATGTCCTAGAAAACTTTATTATTTGCAAAAACCCTACTGTAATAACTATTTTTTTAGCTTTACGATCTTATTATACTAACATGAAACCCACTATATGATTAAATTGTGGCATTAATAACAAAAACTTGGCAGGGAGATAATTTCGCATTACATTGCATTTTCGTAGGCAACTTTATTACTAAGTTGTAAAAGAGCTCGTCAAGTGGTCAACCGCTATAAATATGATGAACTCAGGGAAAACAATATTCAATATACAATCACGTTTTGATTTTACCCTATACTTGTATACCTACATATCTACTTATTAATTTCAGCCTATTGGGAACAAGGTATTTTTTTGTAACAAACAATTTACTTGGCAGAAAATATGAATCGGCGTTGAATATAATAATAATTACTAGTGATTTTTTTTAATAAAATGGGATATGTTGGTTTCCATACATAGGTTCCGTTCCATAACTCGCGAAAAACAATGCAATATACTCGACTCAATATTTGTAATGTAAAAGGATTGTGTACTGTTTCGGCACAAAATGAATCAATTTACGTTACAAATGCAGTGACGACATAAATTATTTTTTTTTAACATCCAACAAAAACAACATAGCTTGGAACCGTTTCGTCAGGCAAGACTATCAATAAAAAAACGCGCTTTAATTGATTCGTTCGTTCGGAAGCTACGATGCCACAGTCAGACACACGTATACACATGCTAAACTTATTAACAGCCCTCGCTTACGTTGGGGGTGAAATAGGCCTGCAAAATCCGTATAAAAAGATTTTTACAAATTGTCTCAGATAGTGTACCAGGCGTATGTTTAGTCGAGAGTTAAGTAACATGTCGGCCGGTGACCGCAGCCGGCGTCAAGTCGGAAGCATTAGGGCCCCATCCCGGCTGGATTCCGTGCCGGCCCACTTCTCGACACGCCTTTGCACTCAGCCGCTGCACAATGAAGTGGAATAGTGTACTCACTTGGCAATATTTCCACTTTTTCCGAGTTTGACTTCTCTTCCTTTGCTATGTGTCAGGCAATTTAACCTTGTGAAAAGATTAGTGATAGGTACTTGAATACATTTTTCAAGTGGGTAGTGCATGACAATTTTTTTCAAAGCATTCCATTTTGTTACTGTCACTTACTAAAAAAATGACACTATTACATAGGGTATATATTGTGTTACAAGTATGGTAAGATATGAATTACGAACGAGAGTCTATTAGAAGCCCGACGCCGAAGGCGGAGGGCTTTGATGACTCGAGTTTGTAACAATCTTACCGTACGTGTTGCATACAATATTTTTCATCACATTTGCGAGGAAATAAATAACTACAAAAGACAGAAAAATCTGTTTCATACAACCGCACCAATCAAAAATTGACGAAATTGACAACTTCACTTCCAGATCAGTGGAGCGAGTGTAGCGTGCAGCTTCAATATTTTATTCAACCAATCACAGATCAGTACAAAATAGTATTATTGCTGCTCGTGGCCACCTAGATTTTTTTTTCAACCAATCACAGAGCAGAATTCTTGTGGCGCACGGCCAACGAGATTTGCTTAAACCTATCAGATCACACCCATAACGTCCTTAGGCGTAATAAAAAACCATTACGCCCTTAGGCATAATAAAGTTTATTGTAGCTCTGTATGCCTGCGCGTTATGAAGCCCTTTATGAGCAAGTGTGATGAAAAAAGAAGCGGGTTGTGTCGGAAATACAACCGTTGATACTTCTTATTTAAAGGAATCTCCTATTATGGTGTACCCTTAAATATATATCTGAATCTGAATTAATTCACTAAAATCTGTATAAGTACAGATAAATCGGTATATATGGCAACATTGACTGACGTAGCTCATTTGACTTGCGATACATTGAAAATGGCGGTCATTTCAGCATTGTTTTCATGTCCACCACATAAACTAAATAACATTTTGTGATTAACAACTAATGGCAAAAAAGAAGGATTAAAACATGTAACAAACAATTATTAGAAACCAGCTTAGGCTTCTCTACAAAAAGTTATTCCGGAAGTCACTTGATACATTTTGAACTGTACCCCTTTACAAGAACGAGGGCAAGTATCCACTTTAAAAGTATTTTAAAGGTTACATGCGATAAGCATAAAAGTATTTGGTAAACCAGTTATCAAGCAACATCCACAAACCTTTTAATTCAATGCAATTTAAAACGAAATGTCGTAATACGAAAGACATACCCGTACGCACGAGTATACTATATTGAAGAAACTTTTCTCGACAAAAAATAAACAACTCATAAGTCGGGACAGCTTTCAGTGGAACGACACCTCTGGGCGTCTTCGCAACCCAACAAACGCCCCGTGAAATTGAAACAAACTTTCTTATGCATTCCAGGGGCATGCGACATCGAATTATCTTTGAACCTTTTTACTCCGGACATTTACCGATGCTGGGAACACATTTTACAGGTTTACACATCTCAAGTTAATTGGATGTTACAACACCTGAGAGGTAATTCGTTAGTTTGTGAACAAGCGTTTGGACACATCAACTGGTTTCCTGTTTTCTTTTTTTCCCATATAGTCCAGGCAATGAACTGACAACTTGTATGGAAAAAATGACATATTTGGAAATAATTTATAATAGCAAATTTTTTTAATGTAACGGATATATTATCAATTAAATAGTTACCTAGAGGCAAAATCCAACAAAAAATCAGACATCAAAAAAATCAATATTTAATTAGCTCCTAAAAAGTCCGGATAAATATTAATATTTTTTTTATCTTTATTTAGGTTCATTTACATTTACTTTAAAATATTAAATATAAATAAAATAAAAAAGACAATGAATGTTTAATTTAAATCTATATAATTACTTCCGGGTGGTAAGTTTGGTGGATTCTTGAATAAAGCATCTTAGAATAATGTTTTAGAATGAAATAAACAAAAAAAAACGCAATTATAAATTAATGTTTTTTGAAACCGTATTTTGCCTCGGCTAATACAAAAAATACCCTAATAGATCTCCCTGACGTACACGGAAGCATAACGGAATTCACTAGCTGATCTGAAGCTCACTACTCTTTAATTGTTTATTATAAAGCGAAACCTTGATGGTCCGATGCACCATGTTTTCTTGTTCTTTTTCCTTCCTACATGTTTTGATGGGTAATTGGATAACATGGCAGATGAAAAAGACAAAGTATTGGAACAATGTACCGTTATGGTGACAATATTAGTACTTGTATTGGTCAGTTGCGTTCTTGGCAGTTTTCATCATAAATTATAGAACTCTGATAACAAGAAGTTAGTGTGTATCACAGTCGCTAACTGCACGAACAAAACTGACGATGAATATCCTAATCAATACAAATAATTTCGATCAACTAAAAATATCTGCAGATAAGGTAATTTTAAAATGGGAAAGTTTGACTTGATTGTAAAAAGCGGCAGTTGACTAAGGTCTTTGTATCTTTAGAGATACAAAGTTTTCAGAATCAAACCTAGAGGTTAACTGTAAGATAATGGGTAATGATTGCCTCCGAATGATTATAAGTAGATATCAGTATTCATGTCGGGTATGTCGGGTTCATTAAAATGCGTGGAACAATAAACGGCGCCCGGATCCATTGTGGCTGAGAGAGTTTTACCGCGTTTCAATCTGTTGTTGTTATTGCCGTCATTGTTAACCCGGCCCTCGATTTATGTTGGTACAACTCAGTTGAGTCAACTGTGGCGGTTTGACCCACACATACATCAACAGCATTTTATTATTACCTATGCTATCGTTTTGGTGAGAGCGTTTTCGTAATAGTACATTTCGCAATAGGCCGTCCGTTGTGTGTAGGTAGGTAAGTACTAAATTTTACAGTCATATGGCTTAGCAGTAATTTTCTGCGAGTATAGCAGGCGCTAATTGCCAATTTACGGTCATAAAAGCTCTTACCTGTCCAGCCAGTAAAAAAAACTTAATTTAAACATTTAAATACTGGACTAGTTTATACCAAGTACCTACATACATACATACATACATATAATCACGCCTCTTTCCCAGAGGGGTAGGCAGAGATCACGGATCTCCATTTGCTACGATCCTGACAAACCACTTTCGCTTCACTCACCTTCATAACATTTCTCATACTTGCTCGTCGGTTTAGGGTACTTTTGACCTGGCCTTTTTCTAACATTTCTCCAATTTGATCAGCTTAGCTTGATTTAGATCTACCGGGCTCAGTGGCCGTTAAATTTTCCGAAAGAACGCCTTCAAGATAGTGAAGCAGAGTTAATTCGCAGTCTAAGGCAAATAGATATTTATGTGAAAACTCGATGAAGCCTTGCAGATGTCCGCAGTAGCCGCGTGTTCCGCTGGTGACGCCCAGGCCCTGTACTCTATATCTATGCGCTCTAGACCCGCCCCCGTCATTTCCATGCGCGCAGTTATTAGCCCACATTTAATCTATTTTAGTAACTTACCGTATAATTTAAACCTCAAGTTACCTTTTGACGGTCAATGTGACTCTTTTACGGCGTGAAGTTATTACAGTAATATATCTGGGAACTGTACAATAATTATGAAATGAAATGAAATGAAATAGTTTATTTGCAAGATTACGGTTACAAGGTCTTAAAAATAATAAATAAACCAACGTAATCAACCTGGATACAGGTGTGCAAATTTTTACGAATTAAACAATTAAAAAATGTATAGTTCCACGATGTCAAGACTTAAATACTAACACTTACAGCTATTTGTTACATATCTATTATTTTCTTATCAAATACTCCTTGATACTATAAAAACATTTTTCATGCAGCCATTTGGTCAACTTAGTTTTGAAAGTAGTCATGTTTTCTAATTTAATAATGTCAGGTAACTTATTGTACAGGAGTATACACATATTATAACAATTATTTTCGTATATGGCAGATCTGCAGGGAGGCTGATCTAAAAGGTTCATATATTGAGCTCTTACATGTATTTTACTGGTTTCGCTGCGCTGAGTAAAATATTGCTGGTTTTTCTTGACCATACAGCACGCGTCCCTAATGTACTGACATGGAAGTGGAAGTATATTAAACTTATTAAATAAAGGCTTACAGCTGTCAAGAAATCAAGCTTTGTCCAAGGCACGAACGCATTTTTTTGCAGTTTGAATGCTCTCTCTATGTCAACAGAATAACATTTGTTATGCTGTTTAATGTTTGTTGGCATTCTGTGGTATCCGATACATTAGAAGGGATGCCCTTTGTGTGGCCTAATATTGATTGTTAATAGTGATCTTAACAAAATATTTAGAGACAGCGGATCCAAGTTTGTGTGACTCCAAGGCGAGTCGGTGTGGTGTAGGTGCGACGACGAGCGAAGCGAGGAGAGTGTTAGGTATGTAGATAGAGGATGTAATAGATGTCGTCCTAGCGTATACCCGAAATAGACGATGGTAAAATAACCTTACTAAATTAAGAAGTATCAGAAGACTAATACACTTGACGTCTAATGTCACTCATAATTTAGTCGTATTATAGCGGTGACAACAGTCAGTTTCAGTACAATATTTTGACAGGTGGTGAGAAACAAGCTGATGACAAACAATAAAAGCGTATACGCGCTGAGGGACAGTAGATTTGACATTGTATCTCGTTCCCGCTAGTGGTATTATTGTCTATGCATACATCCTTGTCACTCATATGTGTTTGTGTGTGTGAGCTCTTCTATTCTATTCTTCCTCTATGGTTAGGAAAAACCGCGACCCTAGAGCGCGCTAGCCGAGCGAGCGAAGCGAGCGTGCCGTGGCAGCGGCCGGCGAATCGCTATCAGAACCTAATACTTTTTTACTAGTTAATACTTATACATAATATTATGCAAGAATACAATAATATTATATGGAGGATACGTTTAGGAATTATGAACTGTAGTCCAAATAGCATTAGTAGTAGCCAAATAGCAATACCCAAAAAGTAAAGTTATGCACATGTAGTGTTTGATAATTCGATGTTGGACACAATAAATATTATACACAACAGTCGATATTACTTATGCAAGACGATTTCGGCGAAAGAAATATTAGACCAAACGTTTGTAGGCGAAAAATTGTTATGTAACAAGAAAATAGAACAATGAAAAATGATGCCATCCGATATAGATCCCATTAGAAGTAATTTCCTACCTTTTTTATAAGTTTTAAAAGCCATAAATAGGTAAAAATAAACCGGACTGGGTAAGTCGTGTCATGTCCCGACACGATACGACTTACCCGGTCTGGTTTCATACGCGCAGTGCATGGTTACGTAATTACCTGTCCGTCAGTTTGCTTTTCTAAGTAAGTAAGTAACCTACATCTTTCAAGATGGTCGGCTATTACTTTTTAGGGTTCCGTACCTCACAAGGAAGAAAATGGAACCCTTACTAAGATCACTCGTGCGTCTGCCCGTCTGCCTGTCACAGCCGATTTGCTCCGAAACTACTGGACCGATTGAGTTGAAATTTGGTAAACATATGTAAATTGGTGAACCAAAGATGGACGCGTAAAGCAAATTAATTAATTCTGAACAAGGATGCCACTTTTGGGGAGTAAACTGGAAAATTAAAAAAAAAAGTTTCGCTAACTTTTTTGAAGTACCTACGGTTCTACAAAATTGAGTTCCACACAAATAGTCGGAATAGTTAATGTGAGCTATTATTTAGATCAGTTTTAAATCCGCAAGTGCCTTAGGGAAGCAAAGGACACCTCATCAGCCGGGTAGACTCAGGTGCCAGGTAACCTTGGGATCGGGTGAGTCTGTACAGTTCAAGCCAGGTCTCGGGGTCCTGCACCTGACGGAGGAGCGTCCCAGCGGCTCCTGGTAAAGGTGAGTGTCCTCTTAGTGACCTCAAGGCTCCATATCGTTGTCGGTGGTGAAACTTATTCTAGATCTCGTTTTCGTTTTAAATTACCTACAGTCCACTCATTAAAATTTACAATAGTAAACAATAGTAAACATCTCAAATATATTTTTATTACAATTTCAGCAAAAACAGATTTGAAGTAATTTAGGAAAAAAGACGAATTTTGACCATTCCCCCCCCCCCTTATCTCCGAAAATACCTTGCCTAAAGATTACAGGAAAACCTATAAGAAGTTTGAGTATTCAAAGTAACGGGAAAATTCTCAATATTTTACGGAACCCTCACCACGCGGGTTGAACTCGCACTTGTCCGGTTTTTTTATTAACTTATAATATTAGAAAATAGTAGAAAAAGTTCGTCACTTAAAGTTCATAAAGCGACGAACTTCCAATTTTACTTTTAATTTAGCCGCAATAAATCACCTTTTAATTGGTTAACAAAAGAGTCCAATGCTCCTCTTGAATTTATTTCCTGAAATCGACGAAGTACGCTTTCAAGTTTAGTGAAACTTTAATTTCAACGTAGTGTTGTCGAGCAGGCGCCCTCAATTAGGTTCACTTCTTTCACATCTCTATGACATTTCAATGTTTCGCCCTCGCTCTGTCTCGTTAGATATGCGTGCGTCGTAGCGACCGCAACAGATTGGGATGTAGCAGAGATCGGAAGTATTAGACAAAAATAGGCCTCTAGGTCTTCGGCTCCGCTGGGTGCGGCGGCGCTTTTCACGTTCGTTTAGACGTTGGGGCACATTTAGGGAAGGTTGCTTCAAACCGTCTATAAACGTAAGTTACTTTGAGAAATTTATTTCGCACTGCCAGTGTGCACCATTTTTAACATTAATTGTATACAAGGTATCTATAGAAAGTATGAGATAATGAATTGAATGGGTCTCATATACTTACGAAGTACCTTAAAATTAGATTTAAAAAGTAGAAAGGATACTCACTGCCCGCGCCTCCGCCAAAGTATTACAGAGAACCCAGGTCTATTTTCCAGGAGTCCAGATGTTTGCTAAGTGGCTCTGCGAATTACCCCTACAACTTGCATACGACTTAAAAAAGCTATAATTTTACTGACTTCCCCCCTTTAGATTAATACGTAGATAATATTGAATACATTTTTACGTGTTGTCTAATATTGCATCATATGGACTTAGCTACATAAATTGTGTGGGTATTATTCATGAAAGATTAGTGATGTATATTAAATTGCCCCATGATGGCGTTATGTGAGGTCACAGGTCGAGTAAAAGAAATATGTCTGTGATCTATCAGAATTAGAAGACCCTTTTCCTGTCACTCGTATGATCGATGTGCGGAAATTAAGACGATCTTTTTCTAAGAGCACGGAATCGGCACTTCATCACGACATGGGCATAGTAATGACATGGTTATGCCAAAGTTTTACATGAGAAGCGTGGGTGTGGTTAATGTATTTTCAGATGCATTGTGTTTTTTTTCTGTTTTTATTTTCGTATTACCTCTGCTTTTTGGCTTGGGTTTTATAGCAATATAAGTACACCTACTTATCTATTATTCAAGAGCTGATATTTTACGTAAAAAATCTCAATGGTTTTTCAAAAGGTTTTTTCCAGATAAGCTAAAGTTATTAAAGCATTGCGTTTGATAACAACATAATGACGAACAGTTACCCTAGTGAGTAGTGACGCTGCCTACTAAGTTGAAGGTCCCGGTTTCGAATCCCGGTAAGGGCAAATGTTTGTGCGACGAGCATGAATATTTGTTTCCGAGTTTTCGTTTTCTATGTATATCATTATTTATATCTACTACCTTAATATATCGTCGTCTAGTTAGTACCCATAACACAATCATTATTGAGCTGACTACGTATTTCTATTTGAGAAGGATTGTCCCCTAATATTTATCTTATTTATTTATTATTAATTCAAGAATTAATAGTTATAATCTTATTTAAACCACACTTTTAAAATGTAGGTGGGTAACGTATAGATTGAGGAAACGTTTAATGTACCTACATTATAACACGAGCATGGATACTTCCTCGTATTTAAAATATAAATGTGACGTCTAAATGGAAAGGATCCGGTTCGTGCACGCACCTGCTGCAGCTGCTGCTGGCCGGATCTACAGTAGAACGGTTTTCGGACCGAAATGTTCTGTTTGAAATCATCTTCATTCTCGAGTCCTGTCCGGTCAAAGGACAGTAAAAATACTTTCCAATACGTACTGATAAACTTTATTACCAAGCACTAAAAGCTATTTTAGGCAAACTAGTTGGACAGTCGATTTTGCACAATGCAATGGTCCGCTGGATGTGGGTGGCGCAGGACCGATCACTTTGGCATTATCTGCGGGATGAATGCAATGGTGCCACCATTGCATTCATCCCGCAGCCAAGTTCAATTATAATCGTAAATACATAAACTTACGCCTGTGTTCCCAAAAGGGGTAAGCAGAGAACATTATTATAGTTGCTGTTTGTCTTTTAATAGGTATCGACGTAAGTAATAACTTTCAAGCAAAAAAATATTTTTTACCTCGGCAACTCGAACAAGCATATTATGTATTTTGCTGCGTGAAAACAGTGAGCAAAATTCGATTTTGAGTCAAAGTAGCTTTTTAATTTTGATGTCGAGCACACATTTCATAGTGTGGGGTCTATTACAAATTCAGAATAAGTACTTGAACTTGATGAGCTCTGTCCCTTTCATTTCATTACGAAAAAGGAATATGACAGAAATAGAAATCTACACACATACTATAAACCCGCTAAAGTACGGTCAGAAGCTTGCAGTATGACCAGCATTATATCAATAAGATTTATAAAAATGATTAATTTGTCTCTGGCCGTAGGTTATTTTGTACGTAAAAAAAAATTCATGATGAGAGATTTCATTAAGATATCGATATTGAAAAAGTAATGACTTTCAAATTTCAAAGCGTGGCCCAGAGGTCAGAGCCTTCGATACTGTTCGATGGAAACCTAGTTGGTCATGATTAGAAATCTAATCGGTCATGGCAGTGTAATGTCGGTTATTCTAATGGTTCCCGA
This sequence comes from Epinotia nisella, assembly GCA_932294315.1. Taxonomy (NCBI): domain Eukaryota; kingdom Metazoa; phylum Arthropoda; class Insecta; order Lepidoptera; family Tortricidae; genus Epinotia; species Epinotia nisella. The sequence goes on along the minus strand of OW028678.1, from coordinate 21,109,559 downwards.
ATATTATATATATCATTGAGTGTAGATGAAGTAGTATATGCAACTGTACATAATTAGGCCTTAAACACTCGTGTGAATCCCATTATGAAACTCGTAGACACTCGTTTCATAAAACCACACTCGTGATTTAAGGCCTCTCATTATGTACAGTTACATAAAATACTTTTATTCCTTGACATTTGAAAGTCATTACTTTATCAATATCGATACCTAAATGAAAATACGTACAGAATAACCTACGGCCAGAGACAAGTTCATTATTTTTATAAATTTATAAATTTTATTGATATAATGCTGGTGGTAAAGGGTGGCACCAAACCGTCTGTAATCGTAAGCGGTGTAAAGTTTGACAAGTGTCTATGGAATGACAGCTGCCGGCGCCATATTTAACGTTAACCGACCTGTAATCGTAATCCTGAGTTAGTGCAATCCGCCCTAAGTTTGTACGCGAAAAATGCACGGGCATCTCATGTATTGGTTCGTTTGATAAAATAATTATTTTCAATAAACACGACTCAGCATTCGTGCTTTGGATAAAAACGTACCAAAAAGTTTGCTTTCAATGCAAAGCGACTGACATCCATCCATCTTATTTCACAAAGCATGGGTCTAACGCCATCCAATCGCACGCGTTTTGCTGACGAATGTGCCAGGAACACCGATATATTTTAATAAAAACATTTTTGGGGAATCTACTTAGTCTTACATACATACATTTTTACAACTATTTACAACTATCGCGTTTTCGTCTTAAGCCATTTCATAAGACCATAAACATCCACCCATATCAAATATATTGGCTAGAGATCATACAATGAATGACTTTTTGTTTATTGAGCTCTCATCTTTTGACCGGCTGGCGGCGGGAATGCATTCGCTATTTGCCAAAGGCTTCACGGCTCATGTCGAGGGATTGGCAATTGAACGGAATGTGAGCGGCAGCCATTTGCAGGGAATCAAACCATTCCATTGATTATTTGCTAATCATGCCCTGATGATAGGGGCGCCTCGTAATGAAACTTCCACTTTTATGAATTCCTATTTACGAGGGTGTCTAATGGATGAAATGCGGGATTTAATTTCAGACAGACATTTAATAAAGAGTTTTGAATAATAAGCAGAGTCAAAAACATACAACATTTGGATCTAAGTCCCAGAGAGAATCGGGACTACAAAACTTTTTACGTAAATTAAAAAAGCTTGCAACTGAAGTAAATCGAGCTGGCACAGTCCTATGAGAATAGAGAACTGGAGTGAGTTTGCAGTAATTTGCTGCAGGTGAGTATATCTCCGGTGGATTAATTAGCCTGCAATTTTAATCTTTCTCTACGTTTCACAGATTTCCAATCAAGCGCGAGTCTATTTCAGTTTGTCAATGTCGTCAGTTACCAGGTAATTTCGGTTATTCGCATATATCTGCGAAAGCCGAATGTAATCGAATACTGTATTCGAGTAGGTGATTGAAGTGCTTGTGGTCGAAGCTGGAACTGTGCTACAGAATATTTTATTTATTCATTTATTATTTATTTCATTCTTAACAATATAATATTGTGTCAAATATGCAGTATTACATTACAATTAATTACAAAATCAACAAGACAGCAGCTGTCGCCCCACAATTTAAAACTATATATATATATATTTTTTTTAAGAGCCTATTGAGTGTCCCACTGCTGGGCAAAGGCCTCTCCCCGTGATCTCCATGCGTCCCTGCTAGGTGCTTCTTCCGCCCAATTGGTGAGAAATAGATCCAGGTCGTCATATCTTAATTTAGAATAATTATTAGTACCTACGTACCGAAAAGAGAAACCCGCATAATGTATATTTCTGTTGTTAGATACATACTTTTTTTATTAACTTGCAATATCGTCAGCAAGTTAAGTTGTCCTTATTTGACACTTGTATGTTTAAATTTGTCATGTTTATGTGAATTCGGGGATAGTGCAATTCTGCACAATATATAAATTACCTCGTGGGCGGGCATTGCACGTAGAAGCGATGGCCATTGGGGCGGAAAGGTTCTCGGGTGGCAACCACGTACCGGAAGGCGCAGCGTGTGTAGGCCTCCCCACAAGGTGGACTGATGACCTGGTAAAGGTCGCTGGAGTCCGCTGGATGCGGGTGGCGCAGGACCGGTCATTGTGGCACTCCTTGGGGGAGGCCTATGTCCAGCAGTGGACGTCTTTCGGCTGATATAATGATGATGATGATATATACATTTCCAATTATAAAGGAAAAATTGAAAAATTTAATGCTCCGAGCTGGATTCCGTAAGAAGGAACTGATTCAAAGATTTAGTGGCCGAGACAGATGGTTCCGATAGCTCAGTTGGTTAGTAGCGACTGGCCATGTATGCCTGTGGTCGTCGGTTCGAATCCGGCTCGGAGCATTAAATTTTTTTTTCCTTTAATTAGAATAAATTTCGTCAGCATCGATATTTACTGTGTACCTAATACAAAATAAATTGATTATGATATAAATGTGAATAAAATAGTTATAACAAAACCAGGAGACCGGGATCAATATCAATAAGCGAAGCTGTTAAGACCTTGGATAGGGCCATTAATTACCTTGGTCCGCGAAGAGGCAGCTACCAACCTCCGGCCGTACATAAATCGCAGATAGCACCGCTGCGCTGCGTCTGCGGTGCTAAGCTAACTACCCCCATTTGTTTACACCACCTCTGATTACACAGCCAGATACTCACATAAAGTAATAGCACAATAAATCTATGGGCATCCAACTTGTAAACGCTTGTGTGTTAACCGAGCCCCAAAATTTGCGGCTATAATTTTGGCGAAACTTTATTCATATAGATATAGAAACGGTAAAATTATTACGATAAAAGTTCATAACAGTCATTATTATGTTGACATGTACAAAATTATCATGCCATGTTTGACTACATTTAATTCAATTTATAATTGAATACCGTTATAAAGCCATTACAGAGCTTTTATTGTCAAAATGCCTCTCCTCAATCTTTGATTTTAACGTGTAAGAGCGAGTGTGTAAATTGTACCAGGATTTACAAGTAACGTTGATTTGAAGTTTTAACACAAAAAATACATTTAAACATCAGTCGTGTATTTGTCAGTGAAGTTGACCTTTCAGATTTGCAGCGTGCAAACAGGGGGCGGCGGTTGGTTGACTCAGCTCTTGATTCGCCGTGTTGCGAATGCACGCTCTTTCGTTGTTGTCACAGCCCGTTGCATCCCGGATACGTATACTCATATTTCAACGTACTGAGCTAAAAAGTCATATCTCTTATTCAAATTGTTATATATTCGCCTTTTTACTACAGACATATTGTACAATCAGCACCAAGTAGCTACACAAACGAAGACGTCAAAAACTGATATTCCCTTATTATAAATAATCTAGACGTCTTCGTTTGCGAAGCTACTTTTGATGCTGACTGTACACACAAATTAGAAACATACTGCCTTCCGCAGACAGGAGCTGAAAAGAATGGCAGGGATTGTTTAAAAACTGAAAGGTTGTTCGAGTTTTACTTACTGCACCAATTATTTTTACAATGCATGTGCTCGAAAAGAGCGTTTTCCAATCAGCCAAATAGTGCGGAAAGTGTCACTTTTCCGCACTAGAGTTTTTAAACTTTTCAATTTTTTTTGACTCCGTAATCAGCCGTTATATTTCATAACTTAAGAACAAAAGTTTTACAAATTCTTTAATCACACTTTTTCTTTCATATAAGTCTTTCATATTGTCCACGAAATAAAGTAGCCACTGTTCATTCAGGTTTTTAATATGAAATGACATTTTCTTTAACATAATTTATAAGGTAAACAAAAGTTAATATTAAGTTTACATTAATTGCGAGTTACTAAGTTGTTTATTTTTTGCAAGTTGCAAAGTAGAAAATTTGAACATACTCAATTCATGCAATCAGTGCAATCTTCGGAAATGGAATCACCATCAAACAAAAGATGTTAATATTAAGTTTGTAGAATCCGTCGTGACGTAACAAAATTCAATTTAGTCAGCGACAGTCGGACGGGCTTTATCTATGCACGGAAGGTCTCCTTATTTGATGGGCTCTCTGGGCACTGTTGTCCTCCTGAAATACGGCAAATAACGGAATTAGTGTGGATAAGACGCGTGCTTGTTTCGATAATTCCAAAATATATTGGTTTCTTTATTACACTTTGGTAAATCACGAGTAATAATGTCAAGTATTGTGTGTTAAATACCTATGTACTTCTTCAGTGGGTATTCTATCAGTTAAAAGTAAATTGTGTTACTAAAACATCACTAGTTGTAGAAACATGTACTTTGTTATTTGTCACTATTTATTATCATTGTTCTATTTATTCGTATTTGTTATTATCAGTTCCTTTATTCATAGTTAATCTTAGTATTAGGTTTTTTACATTAATTGTATACAAAGTAAAATATAACACTATATACATAAAAAAACTACAATACCACTTTTTACAGACCAAAATTTATTCGAATCTTTTGGCAACTGAAGTAGTCTTAATTTTTATTGGGAACACCACACCACAACTTTGAAAACTTAATAATAATAAAACACAAAATATTTGGGGACAATCATGCACTAATCAAAGTAGCCTCTAAAATAAGATATTAACGTACTTAAATGAAATTGGAACATTTTTTTATAAATAAAGTGAAACTGCTATGTTACTTCTACCTACCTACGATTTTAATGGCATAAACACTATTAATTAATCACTCGCTCATAATAAAAAAAAACAATAAACCGACTATTGTTCTTTGTAAATTCAAAGAGTACATGTCCATACCACACTAGCGCTTTGAATATTCATCACATTTAGATAGTACAGGGCGATAGACCCACATCAGAAAAACATCAAGAATGCATCAAGCGGAAATATCCGTCTATATTGTAAGAGCAATATAAACTCACGCGCCTTGCCTTCCGCGTTCTTTCGACTTAATTTACTAGATGTGAGATCTACGTGGCTTACTAAAATATAACACAAGAGTTTTGTTTGCCGTCTATAGAATAGTAGATGTACCAAATAAATAAATATTAGGGGACATTCAACACAAATCGAACTAGGCCTATAGTAAGCTCAATGAGGCTTGTGTTATAGGTACTAGACGACGATATATATAATAGATATAAATACTTAAATAGATAGAAAAGACTCAGAAATAAATGTTCATGCTCATCACACAAATATTTGCCCTTACCGGGATTCGAACCCAGGACCTCCAGCTTCGCAGGCAGCGTCACTACCCACTAGGCTAACGGGTCGTCAAACTCGACGACTCGACTCGACGTTCGGTAGGTACTTATTATTATTCACGAGATTACAAAACTTTATAAGTAAAAATAATGTTTATACAAGTCTGTTGCGAACAAGATTTTAATAAGATATAGGCATACATATTACGTTTTATGGAGTGATTAAAAAAGAACTCCAAAGCCTTTAGCCTTGTTAAAAATATTTTAACATAAGAGTTTTCAAAATACGCAACTGTTTTTTTATATTATAGCTTCATGATACCACGATCGACGACACCTAATGTGTCAAAATCCATCAAGTCGTGTAGCCTGTGAAAAAAAATTGTCATGTCCACATATGTACATACACTTACGCTCGATACAAATCCCTCCTTCCGAGGCAGTCGAATAAAAACAAGTCTGCTTTTTACCCATTAACTAGCCAATGCTGTAGTATTGGGTAGTAATTGGCTAGCTACCTACCCGTAGAAACAGATTATATCGAGATCAGAATTTCCGCTTTGTTATATTTATAAAAAAAAACTTTAAAATCATAAATAAATTACTGGTAGAAAAACACTGACACCATACGCGCCGCCTAATTGCTACGAGTCACCGTGGCGCGTAGCTGTATTTTTCGAGAAAATAGCTCATTAGAGTATATGCTGAGAACGGGTACAATGTAGCCGTTGAACTCGTTACGAAATGGTGAAACATGAATTTAATTTATGACAAGCATTAGCTGAATTCGTTAAGGGTCAGAAAATGACCGCGCGCGCGACGTGCTCCTACCAATCTGCGATTCACAACTTGTCTCGAGTGACCTCAGCACTCGGTCCCTGTATACCTTGATCCCGAAAGTTACATTTAATCGTAATCGGAGATCAGACTTTTAGTGGTCAGACTGAGGCGAGTTACTGGTATGCCTTATGAATACCAGCCCAGCCTATATCCACATGTGTTTTAGCTCACCTTAACCGCTCACCCCTAATATTATCCTGACACCGGAATGCGTAATAACAACGCGTAATCTGACTTACATCGGTTTGTCTGAAGTGCGGTGAAGCGTTGTGAACCAGTCCAGTTAATGAGGGGTCGTCGCAGACCCATGACCCAGCTCATTGTTGATGCTTATTTCCAAACGTCTGCTCAAATCGCCACTTGCCTCAAATATTAAATAACACAATGAATAACATAATTATGGGATGCATGTTTACATGATTCGTTCCAATTCCATAAGTTTAGTCGTTTGAGAAATTAAAACAAATACAACAACAACAAAACAAAACAACAAATTGTCTCGTATAGTTGCATAAATGTCTTGTATTTTGGCACTTGCTGTTCATGTGTAATCCATGATGTAATACATTTATTTTTATAACAGGGCGACCGATATTCTCTTTCTTGAATAAACATCCAACTTCCTGGAATATTAACTAACTATAGGCATTGGTATGATATTGATATGTGATTGGTTGCCCATAATACCCATGCTCGATTCTATGCACGTCAAGCCTAATGCTATGTCCAAATGTTGCAGACTTACGTTGTGTACCTATTCTAATGTATACGCCACCAAATGGGTATAATATCTAGGTATGAAATAGGTAAACGTCTCCCAAATGTGTGCTATATTGAGAGTACGATACCCTTCATTTGCCTCTAGCCATCACAACAAAGAATTCTCAAATCAATAATAGGTTGGCAACGCACTTTAGACAGGTGCTCGTACGCCTTGGCCACGACTTTGGTCTTAAGCGACCTGAGGCAGCGGTTTTTCTAATTCATTGCGCGTGATCCCAACAAACCACAGTGCGTTGCGCGTCTCGACCGCGCAATGAACAGATAAAACGCTGCCACAGGTCGTTTAAGACCAAAGTCGTGGCCAAGGCGTTAGACTACGATGTCTGCTTACCACAGGCAGACCCGTAAACTTGTTTGCCTCCAGTCCTGATATAAAATATATTCTAGCTTCCGCCCGCGACTTCGTCTGCGTGGACCCGGGATAAAAACTATCCTTTATTTCAATATAGGCTATAAACTATCTTCGTTCATAATTTCATCTAAATCGGTTGAGCCGTTCAAGCGTGATTGAGTAACAAACATCTACACATATAATATTAGTAGGATAGTAGGATTAGTAGGATATATAAGTTTTAGAAAGTATGTCTGGGTAATTTACATAGTTATATGGGTAACTCAGAACTGTATACAATATTTTCAGAGTTGTCTACAGGTAACATCTCGCTCTTCAGCGATAAGACCGCCTGTTATCTACCTCTACCTACATGTTATTGTATTGTTTCTCCCTGTAACTGCTTTGTATGTGTGAGGTGTGCAAAAGAGTATTTGTATTGTATTGTATTGTAACATACATACCTTTATTGACTTTATTTTTTTCGTCGTGATATAAATTAAATGTCATATCAGTACGTGGAGTCAAATAGACTTGCTGTTTTCAATATTGTTTCGCGGCGGGACAATATCGCATCGGGCCGGCTGCGGTGCTCTGCCAGTCGCCGTGCTCCGATGATTATTGCTGTGAGTACAAATTCACATGCTAACCTCGCCATACACGAAACGAACAAAAACATTCGTGCCGCTCTCGGAGGTTTCTTTCTTTTATGTTTCCGTGTGCTCGGGAAAATTTGAATCGGTTTCAAGTTTGTATTGCGCTTTTACGAACTTTAAGACCTTTTGTACTTATTCAATGAAATACCTACATCATTTAATCATATAGTGTACCTATACCTAGTATAAGTGTACTTTATGAGTTTTCACAATGTTATGAGTCGCGAAATCAAAGATACCCTCATATGTTCCTGTTATCTAAACCTTATGTTAAAACCATAGGGTCTATTACTAGTTTAATTTTTCGATCTGAACCCTTAGTTCAAAATAAATATTACTGTTTTGTTGAACACTGTTTGAGCAAGCTTGCTTATTGCGTAAATTGTAATAGTTTTAGATAAGGTAACAATTTATAAGTTGTCTTGTAAGTGAAATATGTAATTTCTTTAGACAATAAAGTTTCTTTAAACCGAATTAAATTAATAAAAATAAAAAAGCCTTTTATTTCTGACAATGTTAAGTAAGTTACACAGTAAACAAAATTGCAGTAATAAATACAAGTTAAAAAAAGTTTTTTATAATATTGAGTAAGTTAAATAGTAAGATTAATCTAAATATGCAGTGCGAGAACCCCTCTTATGAAAGGGTAAAGGCCTCCTCCAGAGATGTCCATTCGTCTCTATCTTGAGCTTTTTGCATCCATTTTTTTTTCACAATGTAACCGGACTAAAACACCAGATTAAAATACCTAAATAAACATTTTATTACGTAAACCAATAAATCAATACTGATTGTGTCCGTCAAATTATTTCCAGGCCGTTTTGTTAAAGCACAAAATTTACCTTATCAATTTAGAACGCCATAAGCAGGCAGGGTATTTGTAAATTTTGCATACGGAGGCGGAGGGTTGATGTACTAATATCAACAGGTACATAGAAACCGCAAGATCATGAAAATGTTCCACTGAACCCTCGATGTACGTAGCTATGCGTAGCCCAACTTCCATGTTTGGGCCCCATACATTATTTATTACATTAGTTGTACGTTGTTTATGTTGGTAGCCGTTGAGCAAACTAACCGTCCCACCGCAGCTAAAACGGACAAATTAATCACCATATACACTGTTTACCTATTGATGTGCTTCACTTCATCCCGCTCCAAACAACCCACATCGGTTTCATCGATAACGCCAAACGTCATAAGCGGAACAATGAATAGCGCTATGACAGCCATTGTATTAATCCTTTTTCATCATGATCATCATATCAGCCGAAAGTCGTACACTGCTGGACATAGGCCTCCCACAAAGAGTACCACAATGACCGGTCCCCCGCCACCCGCATCCAGCGGACTCCCGTGACCTTTACCAGATCATCAGTCTACCTTGTGGGGGGGCTACCCACGCTGCGCCTTCCGGTACGGTCGGCCTCACAAGGGGCTTAACCTTTGTACCGTATCGCATTAAACGTCATGTCAACTGACCGCCCACTACCACTTAAGTTTAGCGATTCGAAGGACTATATCGGTTACCTTGGTTCTGCTGCGGATAGCCTCATTACTGATAAATTCCCAACATAGCCCTCTTCATTGCCCTTTAGGTGACTGTGAGAGACTCTCGTCTTGAGACACTGCGGAATATTGAATGAAAAGATGTAGGTACCGTAGCTTTCCGAATGCTGTCCAGCCGAGTCGGATTCGACGATTGACCTCTTTCTCAAACTCGGACCTACCTAACTGGACAGTCTGTCCTAGGCAAATATAGTCGTCAATAACTTCGAGCGTAAAGTGCCCGATTGAAATGGGAGTTGGTACTACATGGATGAACGTTTGACATGGTCTTTGTTTGGAGGCTTTACTGAGCTTTACTGATTAGCCCTTTGTTACAGGAAATTCAATTTTAATATCAAGTTATTAAAATATATTTTTCTCACACTGTCGAATGTATTATCACAACGTTTAAAATAACATTATTCCATTGTACGCAGAGGTGTCACGCAAAGTGTGGCATATGGAGAAAGAAGGATTTCTCCGACGGAAGCAGGAAAATATTCACTTGAGGTAGACGAGGAATAACACATTTTTATGGAAATCTTTCTGAATATGCAGGTTCTAACAAGTTTATCGTTTTATATTACGAAGGTAGTTGTAGAGTTTTTCAAGTAGATTCCTACGCTTAGCTAGTAACAAAACAATAGATTCGTCAAGTAATTAATCGTTGCGCAATTGATAATGCCAACGCAATCATAGTTAAATCGTAAATCTGGTAACAGATAGGAAGGCGGCTGCTATAAATCAGATGTGTCGTGCGTTTTAAGGCAATAATGGGGCCAATACAAACTAGAGCGTCGTATAAAGTGATTAAAGTAACATTTCTCGGGCTGTCGGCGGTGTTCCGGAGAATTATAATGTTGTTACGGTGCCGTACGCAACGAGTTTGCCAAATTATTTTGTACAAGTTGATGATGGAACTTCTCTGTAGTTGTGACCATTGTTTATTACTGTAGCTGCTGGCAAGCAAGTTGTAGTTGGCAAGATTACGACTATCAGAGGTGCAGATTGCGTTTCATATAAGCATCACAGGTTTTGTCCTTTCTGCAAACAATGAATAAAGATTTAAATGCTATTCAAAGTTCCCGAAAATAAAATATTATTATCTTTAAAAAATATAAAAAAAATATCTTCAGAATCCTAATTTAAACTACCTACTTGTCTATAGTGGAAATGGAATGGCGGTGACCGCGCACCAGACAGATAAGACACGCTCACCCATTGCAAGGGGGATCCTCTATTCGAAATTTTATTCTGAAACAAAATTCAAACTAAGGCGTAGAACAAAGTAGCATTAAATTTACGGCAAAGTAAGCGCGGCGTAAAACTCGTAAAAGTGCCTCATATGTCAATACCTTTTGAAATACGGTAATGGAAATGCGAAATAAAACAGAAAGCAAAGTATGATTAGTGAGTGCCATATGTCCCATAGTCGAGCTTTACTGCCTCCCGCCACCCACCCGACGGCAATACGGATCCATTTTAATACGAAACACAGGCACTTGCTATTGCATCATAAATAGTTCGTTTAAATGTCATGAAACGGAAAAAAGTTAATTTAGTTATTTACGCTATAAACTGCTTACAAATTTCCATTAAATGTTAAAGGTAGAATTGCAAAAAAATACATTCTGTATAATTGAAAATGTCCTTATTTCAAAATTCCATAAACATATAATTACTTATAGAAGTAACATGTATTCGATATGATTTCACGTAGTCTTGTTCATATTTCAATAGGATTAGTACAGTTTTATATTAAAAATAAAAATAAAAAATAAATATCGTGGGACAATTCACACCAATTGATCTAGTCCCAAACTAGGCAAAGCCTGTACTATGGGTGTTAGGCAACGGATAAACATACTTATACTTATATATTATAACAAACATGGAGAAAAATATAAAAAAACTGCATATAAAAGACTGCATCCGTAACATTTTTAAGTCGGGCAACAATTAGTCTACAACCAACACATGAACACAAGCGCATGGGTCGATAGCTGTGTTTTTATATTGTGGCACGAATATTATAAAAGTATATATAAGACATATATTGTGATGTCTTAAATAGGTATTTTTTTACTGCTGGGCTTACATAGTTGGATTGTGAAATAAATAGGTTATCGGCTAGGCATATTCGAATATTAAAATTTGTTTCGGTATTTTTTATTTGGTTCCATAACCCAATTTTAAGACAACACAATACTACACAATGTTTTTTTCATACGTATGACCATGGATGGATGACCAATTGTTTACTTTATGAATATTCCTTGCACGTACAATTTTTTTGCAATCCACCCAAAACTCAACCACAGATCAGTTGAAAGGAATTTGTGTAATAGATATGTATACATAATCTACACGGGGCTTTTGTAAACAACACATAGCATAAATTAGTGTACCTCCTCATAAAATAACAAGCATGATCATTTTGCCCAGCCACAAGGTAGCCAGGTTCGATGCTCGACCAAGATTAAAAGTCCAGTGCAGTTGTTTGCGGCGGGCCGTTGCGGTGAGACCAACCTGAATCTGAATGCACATGCACTCGCTACACTGACGCTACCTCCTGTTCGTTATGATTAATGTTCGCCACACAACTACAAATAAATAAAGCAAGCTTTTTACAGTAATTTCCTACCGTAATACCGCTTGGTTTGAATCGGAATCCAGAACAAAGGCCTTTTTATTATAACGTGCAGATCAAAACCATCTAAAAGCTTCTAGAATTAAAATGTACGCAACGTGCAGTTAGTTTTAAATTTAATACTTCTGGAGTTTTACAAAATTATAATTCGGCACTAAGATTGTTCAATGTTATACATTGAACAATCTTAGTGCCGAAATATGCTTAAAACTTAATTGCTACAAGTTGACGTCTATGTTAAAATTCACCTTTATTTATGAGGAAACCATTAAAGTCGCTCGTTAAATTATACTCAAATCGATGGTTCAAAACTTTCGTCATCGAAGCATTAAATTAACGGGTGCTGGCTATTAAGCACGCACACATTTTTTTGAAATAATTTATAGAAAATCAGTGAAGTGTTTTATAGTAGGTGTTCTCAAGGCGCTGGGAGATTTATCGCGCTGGCTCGACCGCTAACGACGGCCCGCGCCCCACCGCTGACTGATGCTCCACATTTGTTTCAACTGATTTACTTCTCGCATTCGCACACATTTCCACAAATTTATCGATCCCAAGTACATATTTATTAGTACAAATCAACACAAACAGACGTACCTACACCTACATTGTTCAAACGATCATATTATAAAAGGCGCAAGACGAAGTTTTCATTAGGAGCGGGCATAAGTTTGCGGCGAGTGTGCGGGTGGGAACGTTTGGCTTGGCGCTGATAACACAACAAACAACTTGTTACAAACGTGTTTAGTTTTAGTTATTGCCTCGAGTTCGACGCTTTAACTCATTGGTCTGATAATGAAGAGGGTAGAGGCGGGCGCAGTAATTAAGCTCGGTTTTGTAGTATCCGCGAGGTTGAAAACTAGCGCATAGTTCTCTATTCGTGGATGTTTTCAGCGGGGGCTGGGAACGGATTGGAAGTAGCACGTTGAAGCCGGCAGTGAGCTGAGCCAGCCAGGAGCACAGAGTTACGTCAAAGTGATACAAGATTAAATTACGTGCGGATGCGTGAAATGCGATGCCGATAGCCGGTCTAAAAAATTCTATTTTTTCCTATATTCGTTTGCCGGTTGTCAAACAAATCTGGACACCGGAGTTACATTGGATTTGTGCGTTTTAATTTGTGCAGTGCATTGATTCTGCGTGTTGCCGTGTACATGGAATCAGTAATTTTCAGCATTTATATTTCATCACAGTTCAATAGTAGTCCAGCTAGTTTATAATTTGCAACATGGGCAGTCAATTGATGAACAGAGCTGCATTTTCCAATTAGACAATAAAAGACTATGGTTTAAGCAATACTTTCTCTCTATGTTGTTATTTTTGACTTATACAAAATTCGGGTAAAATCTGGTCAGAAAAATAAATCAAATACCTATGTCGCAACAAATATTTCTTCTTACCTTGCGGGAAAATTAAATTATAATGGCTGACGTTAATGTGGTCACCGCTTGCAGTCAAAATCCATGTCTCACTCTGTCTAGCCAGCGCCATTGAATCAGGTTGCTTCCATCATTAGCAGGACGCAACGCAATCGGTTTGTGGTAATTTGCAGGGATCGGATACCGGTGTTTTCTCCATGCAAATTAAACCGGTATTATTTCTTTCTTTGGTTATGATATCATTTTTGATCGGGCTGTCTAATACCTAATACGAATATGTTACCTAAATACACGATAGAGTCCTACATTAAGAGCCTAAAATAATTCAAAACATTAGACTACTTCGGGGATTATTGAAAAAACCGGTTCCGATCCCTGGTATTTTGTACTTTAGGCCACTTCCGCATTCGTCGGTGCGGGTTCGGTGCGGTATCAGTAAGCTATCAACTATCAGTCACGACAGTACAGGTTTGTTACTGCGCGCCTACACTTAAATAAATCAATATTTGCATGCAATCTTACACAAATCAACCTAGTCCCAAACTATAGCCTGAGCCTGAGCAAGATATCATCATCATCATCATATAAGCCGAATGACGTCCACTGCTGGACATAGGCCTCCCCCAAAGAGTGCCAAATTGACCGGTCGAGTATCAGTATTCTTATGATGAAAACATGTTTGAACAAATTTTGAGACTTGCAGTTCACAGGTGACGCGATATGCATGCAGTGTTGGGACAGACTACTGACAACTATTTACAAATAAAAATAAATAAATAAAACACTTGAGTAGGTAATAAATTGTCATTTTTGATTAAAGACGGTTAAGCCATTTCTGAAAAAAAAAAATTTGATGTAATTTAAAATGAATAGTTCTACGACAGTATAATTATACACATACAAGTTATTATGTACTTATCTACTTATTTTGATATTGACTTCGAAAAAACACTTATTTTAACATATGGCGACTCCGTGGATTCTAGAACAACGGCGAGCATCCAAAGCCTAGTACTAAGTAATAAAATTTGCAACTGAATTTTGAAGCAGATATCTTTAACCGATTGAGCTGAAATTTTGCGTAAAGATATAGTTTGGATGACAATTCAATATTGCGGTACCATCAAGCTGATCTGATCATAGAGACAAGGTGGCCATGGGAATTCAGTACTTAACCGACGTAACCCCGTCGAGTTTGGGCTCATTAGAACCGTCTCAATGAGTAGTTCATGACGGTATACATAAAAGTTGGTAATAAAAGCTTGTACATAAAAAAATGGACAGAAACTTATTATAATTTTACAAGCTTTTATTTAGTTTCACCTGTCCCGGTGTCTGTAATGAAATCATGTAAGTTACATTTGACTCACTTCCCGGTTTGCAGCTGAAATTTTGCATCCATGTATATCGCATGACAATGCAATATTATGATGACATGGAGCTGAACTTATGCTGGAGCTGGAAGGTCGTTTCGAGTTTGGGCTCGTTTGATTTGTATGGACGATTTCTTTAATCATATATGTTAACCAGAGTCTGATGCTGGAGCTGGAAGGTGGCCACTGGTACTCCACAAAAAAATAACACGACCCCATCGAGTTTGGGCTCATTAGAATCGTCTCAATGAGTAGCTATAAAAAATTGTACCAAAAATGAAATTATTGACAGAAACTTATTTTTAATTTAAAATCTTGTCTATCAAAATGGTTCTAGCTATGTTTGATAATTTAGGTAACAAACAAGTTGTTTTGTTGTTGTGTGTTTGTTTGTTGTTTTTTTATTTAGGTGCAATAAATAATATCATGACGACCGGTTAGCCTAGTGGGTATGGGACGGGACTAGTTCGATTTGAGTAAGATTGTCCACTAATATTTAATTATTTATTATTATTTATTTATTATTTTTATTATAAGTCGGTATTTTTATTTATTTATGCAGTTTTTAGGGTTCCGTACCTCAAAAGGAAAAAACGAAACCCTTAAAGGAGCACTCGTCTGTCTGTTTGTGCGTCTGTCACAGCCGATTTGCTCCAAAACTACTAGACCGATTGAGTTGAAATTTGGTAAACATATGTAAATTGATGACCCAAAGATGGACGCGTAACGTAAATGAATGAATTCTAAACAAAAGGGCCATTTTTGGGGTAAACTGGAAAATTAAAAAAAAAGTTTCGCAAATTGTAGGTACTGTGTTATCAAATGAAAGGAGTTGTTGTAAGCATCTCAGGTATTTTTTTTATAATTTTAGCAAAAACAGATTTGAAGTAATTCAGGAAAAAAAGACGAAAATTGACCATCCTCCCCCTTATCTCCGAAACTACTATGCTTAAAATTCTGAAAAAAATATGGAAAGTAGTTACTTGCCTAAATATTACAGGAAACCTATAAGAAGTTTGAGTATTCAAAGTAACGGGAAAATTCTCTTTATTTTTGTGTATTACATACGGAACCCTCACCACGCGAGTTGAACTCGCACGGTCACTCCCGTTTTTAAATAAATGCAATTTAGTTGAAACCTGTCTATCTATAAAACGATCCCTCAAAAATCAGGTCAATTACCTGGTGACATATTAGTCGCGATACCAAAAAAAAAACTTTTTTGAACTGTCGAAATGAACGACGTGGTGGTTTTTTTAGGCACGGACAAAGTTATTTACATAGTAAAAGCTGTCATAAATCATGGGTTTAAAATAACCTTTTTATTCACCAAGTTAAAGTTATAAATGTCGGTCAAACAGATACCTACATCACCCCATAAAAAAAGCCCTAAAGTATCATTGTATAATCTACACCAATTCCAAAATCATAAAATAATATAAATTCTAAATGTCAAAGTATGAACCGACGAGAGAGTTGAGATTCTTTAGATCCCATCAAGAGGTCACCCAGTAGAAGTCATTATAAATAGGTTAAGGTACGTTCCTCGAGCCGGTATCGTGTAGGTATTCAGAATTTTGTCTCCGCGTCCGCTACACGCCGCTAGGCAAAGGGCCCGGAAGGGGAAGCGGTTTATCTCGACTCCGGAACGCGGGAAGACGTACGCTGCTCCGGCGACGCCGGATTCCTTTAGGCGTCATTTTATATTCTACGAGCCAATTGCCGACATAAATGTTATACGATAAGGGTCGCGGTCGATAGCGTTTAATTTGTAAGTTTAGGGTAAGTCCGCGGTGGCTGACCATAGCTTTTTTGGATCATCGTTAAAGAGTACACTTTATGAAATAAATCTTATTTTTTTATTAAACTTGGCCTATTTTTTTATTATTGTTAAAAAAAAAAAAAACTAATGAGATCACTAAAAAAAAACATTCAAACAAACACGATTCATCATCTCTCCCAATGTGTCCGGGTGTGATGGCCATAAATTTACAGGAAAGATAGATGGCCATAACTTAACTGTAAACGTTCTAATTATAGACTGAAGAGCAGTCAAACTTCACTGACAAGTAATAATTGCGAGTGTAGAGGTACAAATCGAGTAGAATTGTTCAATTAGCAAAATATACGAATATCTTTTGAAATGAACGTAATTGAAAATGGACAATTTAAAAAAAAAAAACAGTTGGGGTGTCTGAGGTTTTCAGTACATTCAATTACACGTTGTAGATGTCGTACGTATTTTTTGTTAGTTCTACCTAGGAAGTCGGATGGCGTTTGAAGCGCGTTTTCATTGATCGTTAAGTCGGTTCATATACAGCATGCGGAACCTCGCAGACAGGAAAGCGACAAAATATGAAAATCATCAGTCGATAGCATAGGGGTGATCCTTGAGAGGGTCAATTTTCACCGTCCAGAGGGAAAGTACTTTTTCTGATTCCCCTGACTTTTTTTTCTGATTCCCTCGATATTTTTCTGATTCCCTCGACATTTTTTCTGATTCCCTCCACATTTTTTCTGATTCCCCCGGTATGTTTTCTGATTCCCCCGACAGCTAAACTTTGAATTGGTATATTTCCGTACCTAATTGATCCAAAGTGATGCCTATTCGATAAATATGTTTATTATTATATATTTAATTTGATTTTATTGTAACTTCGTAGAAATTTCTTAAAATAAAAAAATCGCCGAGGGAATCAGATGAATAATGCTATTCTCAAGAATTACCCATAGTCGTTCTGTCACCTACGGGTATTCCTTGCAGGCCAGACAGCCAGGTAACGACAAGTGAAATCTATCGGTCTATTAGAAGCGTGCGTTATAATTATAATAGAGGGTATGCAGGAACTAACGAGCGCGTACACGCCTGCGCCTGCGTTCCCCCGCGCTCATCAATTCCCTCCTCGCGGCAGTCTCCGAATGCGACAGGGATAGCGAGATTGCTGAATGAATGGAAGAGTGCTTGAGATGAAGCAAGCCAGGTAACTTGTAGATTTAAGTTAGTCTTTAGTTAATAGTTTTAGTATGGAATCAATGTAACGCTTTGGTGAAAACTGTAATGTTGCATACTTAATGATTCAATAAATAAATACATCCAAGAAAACTCACACTCTCAGCTATCGATAAACGGTGTCCCCCATACGGGCAGTAAGGTATGTGTTTTGGAAATCACCCGCACCCCTGCACGCAGGCCCTATCGACTATTGAAAATGCACCTCTATATCGTACAGTAAGGGAAATGTATTAACGTACCACCCTAGAACCCTGTCGCAATTGCCAGGTCGCCGTCACTCAAACTTGAGTGGTATGTCACCTTATTGCGATAGGGTTCTACGGTGGTACTTTAATACATTTCCCTTACTGTACATGAAGCATTCATTCTTCACAAGCTAGTATGTAAGTGGCAGTAGGACGACATTTATTTCGGGTGTACCTAAACGTGAACAAGAAGAAAATATGAAATCAGCGTATAAACATAGAAGTCAAAGTGACAATTGTCGTATAAAAGTGGAGATCACTCTTTTCGGAAGTCGGTTTTTAGCAATAGCTTTCTAGAAATAGAAATTTCAGCTCGGGTCCATTTTCTTATCTCAGTAGCTCACGTGAGAGTCTCCGCCAGCCACAAAGCGTGCAACGGACGCACGCCGGGGAGTGATTCTACGAAATACGTATTCAACTAACGCCTCCCGAAACTGAATTTCTAAGGAACATAACAGCGAGCTATTTTCTTTTACATTCCTACAAAGACATTATTGAATAGTTTGATATTACTGGTCTTGCGACCTATTGTATTTTCAACCCCCGACGCAAAGAGAGGGGTGTTATAAGTTTAACGTGTCTGTGTATATGTCTGTGGTATCGTAGCTCCGAAACGGATGGAACGATTTGAATGCGGTTTTTTAGTGTCATATAAATTATTTTAACCCGAGTGTTCTTAGCCATGTTTCATCAAAATCAGTTAAGCCGTTTTTGGATGAAAAAATCGGGGGTTTTTCAACGTTTCTAAGTTGTAGTCATTAGGTAGAAAACCAAGGTTAGGTACCTAGAGATTAATATTAAAATACGAAATCGTTCTAATATGATGAACACAGAAAGATCTATCTGTTTATAAACTTTTAATGCAGTTTTAAAATCTTACCGAATTCAGATCAAACTTTGAATTAGCATATTACTACTTCCTGAAAAGGGTATAGTTTATATTGTGATGAAAAAAAGTTGTGGGCAAAAGGTCGCTCCAAATAACAAAAGCATTTCAATAGCATTAGCAGTAGTAAGCTAAACATAATTTGATTAATTATTTTAACTAGTGTTTTCTCTAGAATTTAAACATATAATAATGCTGTAAATATTGGTGTTAAAATTAAAATCAATTGTACCTTTTAGATGCTTATAAAAGTTTTATCAATATAAATAAAACAGCAGGTAAAATATAAAGTTTAAAATTAAACTTAATTCCAGAAATCCCCAAAAGTATAAGAATCCCGGCACAAGGTGAGCGTAAATGTCTACTCTTAAGAAATATGAGAACAACTAATGACGCCATTTCCTCCTGAACCGCACTGCAGCGCAATACAAACAATCCGAGTATAATTTCCAAAGGTGTTCGTTCGATATAGTCATAAATTGCTGCGGCTAAGGAACCTCGGCGAGTCTTGGACTCCGGAGAGCTAGACAATGTAGCTTTATTATGTTTTCTAAGAAAACACAAATCGGCCATGTTTGGGTCGTGCCGCGAAGAAATAATCGTAAGAAAAAGTAATGATACAAGATTTATTGTTTGAAATGTTTACTATACTCGAGTATATATAGAAGTCTGCCATGTTATGTATTTAAGTACTTTAGATAAAAAAAAAAAAACATTAAACTGTTTGGCAACCCGAGAGAAGCCGGGGCGGTTCGTTAGTAAGGGTTCATCATCATAATTCGCTTGTCCTTATCCCATTTACTTGGAGTCGGCGCAGCATGTTATTTTCTTTCATACCTCTCTATCGCCCGTCAACTCATCACACACTTCCTTACTATTCATTATCGTCTCTCACGCAGTCCATCCACCTTTTTCTTGGTCTACCTCTTCTCTTGCAATGCAACCCTCCACATTCATACTTAATGCCCATCTAGCAAGCTAGTAAGGGTTATAATTATAAATAAAATAAAATAAATAGGGTATTTTAATGTTACGAGACAATCGTATACAAATTAAACTTATCCCATAGTAAACTCAATGAGGCTTGTATTATGTAAACAATTCGACGATGTCTTCAATAGACATAAAACCCTAAATCCTTCTAATACATATTATAAATAATGCGACAGTTTTGATGATTGGATGTTTGTCACGCAAAAACGGCTGAACGGATTTAAGATGAATTTTTTTTTTTTTTTTTTTAATCTCATTTATTTTATAAGCCATACATCTTATGATTAAGTCGGCTAAAAGATGAATTTTAGTATACCTACAAATTTAATAGAGTATAGCCTGGATTAACATATATAAACTCAAACTCTCAAACTCAAAATGATCTTTATTCAAGTAGGCCTAGTAACAAGCACTTTCAAATCGTCAGTTATTTTTTTAGAGTAATTTTTAAACATAAATAATAAAATATATATTATATAAAAATTGTATAAAAAATACTAGTAGAATATTTCTAGAAAAACAATCTAATGTCAAAAAACAAAATATTACGAAAATAATAGATTAAAAATTCAGTCAAAATTAGTTCCATGGAGTTTTATCATTCATGTAGTCTTGTGTGCTATAATAAGCTTTCGAGATAAGTTTACGCTTCACATAGTTCTTGAATTTATTAATAGATAACTCAGTTAAGTTTCCTGGAAGTTTGTTATAAAACCTTACACAATTACCCATGAATGATTTTTTAATTTTTTGGAGCCGAGTGGTGGGCACCGCGAGCTTATGCTTATTTCTAGTGTTAATATTATGTATGTCACAGTTTTTCCTAAAATTGACAATGTTTTTATGTACATACAAAAGGTTTCCATAGATATATTGACAATGTAATGTCATTATATTAATATTTTTAAACTTATCTCTAAGTGAGTCTCTATGGTTCAATTTATATATCGCCCGAATAGCCCGTTTCTGCAAAAATCGAATGAATCTCTGAAGCACTGCCCCACAATAAAATACCGTATGACATAATGCTATGGAAGTAGCTGAAATATACTAATCGAGCTGTTTTCACGTCTGTTAATTGACGGATCTTGCTCACTGCAAATGCTGCAGAACTCAGTCTATTCGAGAGATTAGCAATATGGGGACCCCATTGGAGCTTAGAATCTAGCGGTAAACCAAGAAAAACTGTACTATCAACTAGTTCCAATTCCTCACCCTTCACAAAGACACTCCCTTGCTCGTGCTTAACGTGATTCGTGACAAATTTAATACATTTAGTCTTTTTATCCTTTATAATACTTTTTATCCTAGTATAAGTCCAACCAAAAGGAAGTCAACGCGAACAAAGTCGCGGGCAAAATCTAGTAGGCACATAAAAACATCCAAGACTCAGAAACCAATATTATTATTCATGGTCGTCACACAAATATTTGCCCTTACCGGGATTTGAACCCAGGTCTGTCGCATTTGCAGGAAGGGTCACTACCAACTATGCTTAACTGGTAGATATTAAATACCTTAATACTATATAATACATCCAGTTAATCCAGAGTCCCAGATGTATAATAAACGTATAAGGTAGGTACTCAAAGTCAAAGTGATTTATTCTTCTTCAATTTAGACATATTACATGCATGTCGATAAACTACCACCGGTTCGGAAAGAAAACCTCCGATTTTTATCTTAATTATTGATATACCACATTGTGAATTCGAAACCTGTTCTTACAATAAACCGTTAACATGGGTTCATTACATGACTCTTCTCGTAACAAACACGAGCATTAGAGTAAATTAGTTTCCGTAAAAGCGTTTTCTAGTAGTCCTTTATCACAAAAAAGAAATAATCAGTTTAATGACTTCATGTTCACCTAATATCACACCGGACTGATGTACAGTCACGAGCTTTAATTTGGGATCCATTTCCTTGAAATTTTGTTAGAACATTCACAATGCAAAAAGGTCGAAAACTTAAGTTCTATAATAGTGATGAAGTGTCAAGATAAGACAATTAAATGTCTTATCGAATGGGCCCTTGAATTGGTAACCTCTACGAACATGTGTCATTATGTGTCAGCGTCAGCCAAAAAAATTGATTGAAAACTGTCATTTTCTCGAAATATTATTTGCAAATAACAAATATGGCCGGAGAGAAGACGGGGCCACAAACACGACTGACAATTAGTCGGAGAAAATCGGAAATGATCGTTTGACGCGTTCCGCCCGGTTGACGTTACTGAGCGTTTGCCCCTAGACACGTATAAACGTAAGTTCTCAGCTTAGCAAACTTTATGAGTTATGTTATGACACTCCTTTAAAATATGAGCTCTAAACGTCTTCAGTTTGCTATACGATATTCCACCTAAGGTGGATCCCAAATTAAAGTTCGTGACATATTAGTCACCGTAAGATCATTGACTCGAATCGTGATTGTGAAGATAAGGTCTTGGTCACTGGTGTCTATTAGCTGGACGCCGCGTAAGTTCGACCTGTGCTGCGGCCTCATTTCTGATGTGATCACGGAGAGAAACTCCTAACATAGCCCTCTCCATTTCCCTTTGGGTGACTTTGAACCTTCTTATGAGGCCCATAGTAAGCGACCAAGTTTCAGTGCCATATGTCATCACTGGCAACACACACTGATCAAAGACTCTCTTGCTTAAGTGGCAGCGGGCCACATTGCACGTACAACCGATGGCCGTTGAGGCGGAAAGGTTCTCGAGTGGTGACCACGTACCGGAAGGCGCGGCGTGGGTAGGTGGACTGATGACCTGGTAAAGGTCGCGGGAGTCCGCTGGATGCGGGTGGCGCAGGACCGGTCAATTTGGCACTCTTTAGAGGAGGCCTATGCCCAGCAGTGGACGTCTTTCGGCTGATATGATGATGATGATGATGATAAACATGATATTTATTTATTTATTAATCAAAGCACCATACTGCTCGCTAACCCTACCGTTGCCGCTCACGTTAGCGAGCGTCCGAACGGGCCGGCGCGCCACTTCATTCCGCAGTGTATTTGTTTGCCGTGTAAAACAACACTTACCCTTCCAAAGCGCTGTGTATTAGCCGGGGTTAACTATCGTGTAATGCCTTTTTGCTAACTAATGTTAATGGGTGCTAAAGATGCTAGGAACATAATGGAATTGTGCTTACGATGGCTTGGTTGAGTCGGGTACATCTGTCTATGGTTATGGGACGGATGGGCACTTTTATCTTATAGTATTACATATATTTGCAATCACGTTATCGGAAACAACTCTAACGATTTCAATGAAATTTGAAATATAGAGGTTTACGAGGGCGAGAAATCGATCTAGCTAGGTCTCATGTCCGGGAAAATTCGTTTTCTCCGTATTGACATCCAAGCAGAGCTCGGTCGCCAATTTTAATGAAATAGGTATGTAGATCAAAACATTGACAGTTGGATTATCCAACTGTCATTTTTCCATTTAAAAATCCAACTTGGATATACCTATCGCGCGTTCAAAACGTTACGTGATTACCCCTCTGGTGTAAGTATGTCTGGGCCTTCCTCTGCCTCTCTTTCCTTCGATCTTGCCCTCCAAGATATAAACGTGATATAAATGGTATCATAAAAGCCTGTGGATCAACTGTACGAAGGCAGCATATAGCGCCCTGCGCGTCCTCTATAACAACGAATGGATGCTGATGAGGTTGCCGCGATACTGCAGTGCATCAGGGATGTTCGCGGAGGCGCGCACGGACCATGCTATAATGCGTAAGCGAGTCGCGTCCCTGATGCAGCGTGTCCGCGGCAGCACCAACGAAATCCTGAGCGCAGTAAGTTGCGGCAGCATAGGACAGTCCAATATTCTGTCACTGGACGCGATCTCATAGCTCACAAGTGAGCTATGAGAATAGATTAGATTAGTACTTACATAATATCTACACTAACATAGCTTCTAAGTTAATATTTTTTCTTAAACTATTAAAGATGTATGTTTTATCCGAAATAAACGAATTTTATTTATAATTTATAAATGAATAACAATTTTAAAAGTCTGTAAAGAAAAAAATACACTACGGCATGGAATTGGCGAGTTAAAGGTTAGGGCACTTCCCGCACGTCCTATCTATTCCAGTTTTCGCATTGAGAGAAAAATGGACGGCGCAATAAATTAAATCACCCAGGGACTGGCCCGTCTACGCTTTAATTAACTTTTCAACCTAGAATTTAAAACGAGAAAAGGACGCAAAAATATCCACAAGTTTATAAAGCACGTAGGGAGTTACAACCTACCCGATTGGAACCTTTAGAAGTTCAGTAATGCGCGTAAGTATTATAAAGAACTAAGACAACAAGACGAACAGTAGTAGGTATGATGATT
Source organism: Epinotia nisella (assembly GCA_932294315.1). Lineage (NCBI taxonomy): Eukaryota > Metazoa > Arthropoda > Insecta > Lepidoptera > Tortricidae > Epinotia > Epinotia nisella. The sequence continues at coordinate 21,085,314 of OW028678.1, read as the reverse complement.
GGTACTTAGTACTTACTTTTTTAGGATCACTTTGTTGTCCGTCTGTCTGTCTGTCAAGTTCCTTTATTTCAGGAACGCGTGGCGATTATAGAGTTGAAATTAAAATCATTTACTCAAGTATGCAGTCCCTTAAAACTGTGAAAAAAATTAGACTTCTAAGTTAACGTAAAACAAAAGTTGCGGCAAAAAGGGTACTTTCCGTTGACCTAGAACTATGAAATTTGGCAAGTATTACCATCTTAACTACAAGTACAAATACAGGCAAAAATCTGATACTAGACATTTTTAATTTTGTACGGAACCCTCGGTGGGCGAGTCCGACTCCCACTTGTCCGGTATTTAGGGTTCCGTACCTCAAAAGAAAAATCACGGAACCCTTATAGGATCACTCGTGCGTCTGTCTGTCTGTCTGTCACAACCGATTTGCTCCGAAACTACTGGACGCGAAGGAGTTGTAGTAAGAGTTGGAGTAAGCATCTCAGATATATATTTTTTTATAATTTTAGCAAAAACAGATTTGAAGTAATTTAGAAAAAAAAATGAAAATTGACTATTCCCCCGCCCACCCTTATCTCCGAGAATACTAGGCTTAAAATTCTGAAAAAAATATGGAAAATAGTTCCTTGCCTAAAGATTACAGGAAAACCTATAAGAAGTTTGAGTATTCAAAGTAACGGGAAAATTATTAATATTTTACGGAAACCTCACCAGTCACCACGCGATTTGTACTCGCACTTTTTTTTATAACACGGTGGTGGCAAACAAGCTTACGGTTTGCCTGATGGTAAGCGGATACCGTATCTTATGGACGCTTGCAATTCCAGAATAATCACAAGCGCGTTGCCGACCGTTTGTTGATTATAGCTTTTAGGTAAATTTTACATATTATTTTACCGTCATATACATGCGTCTACTTTGCTACCAGGGGGAAGTTTGCCCAAAAATCAAATTTTAAACAAATCTGATAACGAAAGAAGATACAACATATTTATGGCAACCATACTATTTTTAGTAGAAACTAGATTATATTTATGACCTTACTTTGAGTCATACATGCCTTTAATTTCAGCCATTAATAACAGCAGCAGCTTGCAGCACATTGTGGAAAATGAGGTGAATGAACTTGTATGGCAAATAATGAAAATACCCCGGTAACATTGCCCATCTGTATTGTGTAAAACTTTTCGTAGTTAAGATGTTCAAATGTTGTACGTTTTGTGCTAATATCATAAGAGCTATAGTTGCATCAATAATTCGTCATGGGCAATGTTGGCAAAATTCCAAATAACTTTACCCGCGATCAAAATCGATAAAAATGTGGAATAGATGTTGATTTAAAAAATATTTCTCCTCATGATCACATGTGTATGATTACGAAGGATTCGTTAAGCAAAAAACAATATCATCCTATTGGAAAAAATATGAGATATTCGTTTTTTTCCGAAAAAAGCGGGCAAAGTAAGCGTATAAGACGTATAAAAAGATTCGGTAACCCGCGTCTAAAATAAATAGGTACACATTTTAGGGTCCTATCCCCTAGTAACATTATTTACAAGTAACATGAGTATGAAAATAAATAAAAATTGTAGGTAATATTGCACCTTGTTATATTTGACATGGGTCGACTTGCATCTATCAACTTGACAGGGAGAGTATATCTCGAGCTTAAATAAATTATAGCATGTCATACGTACATATTTATACATCCGAACTTGGATGTAATGAAGGTTATAGGACAAAAAGGGTTACCTCAATTTCTTCCTTACAGATTACTAGTTAACTTTAATTTTTAATTATATAATTGGATGAAAATTACTTTTAAGTTCTTTTAGTACCTAATCAAAACATAAAAAAAAATATTACGTACATCCACATACATCTTTCTCATTCTAATACGTACGCTTTTGTCGTTTAAAGTTGGCCTCACACAGGACGGATTTCAGTCAATGAATCGTAATCTGAATAACGAAGTAGCTAATATAGTCCAGGCAATGAACTGACAACTTGTATGGAAAAAATGACATATTTGGAAATAATTTATAATAGCTAATTTTTTTAATGTAACGGATATATTATCAATTTAATAGAGGAATAATCCAACAAAAAATCAGACATCAAAAAAATCAATATTTAATTTTTTTTATCTTTATTTAAGTTCATTTACATTTGCTTTAAAATATTCAATATAAATAAAATAAAAAAGACAATGAATGTTTAATTTAAATCTATATAATTACTTCCGGGTGGAAAGTTTGTTGGATTCTTGAATAAACCATCTTAGAATAATGTTTTAGAATGAAATAAACAAAAAAAACGCTATTATAAATTAATGTTTTTCGAAACCGTATTTTGCCTGGAGTAATAAAACGATACATTTTGTGCAGAATTTCTACCAAAAAGTGTATTTTTTTGCTATTGAGTGCTCCTGATACTGAATTCAGTGACTAATTCCGACTGTGTGAAGGTGGCCTCTAAGACGCGTTCGTTGTTATATTTCTTCAGAATCATTTAGATCGTGCGTTACTGTCATCATTATCATCATATCAGCTGAAAGACGTCCACTGCTGGACATAGGCCTCCCCCAAAGAGTGCCAAAGTGACTGGTCCTGCGCCACCCGCATCCAGCGGATTTCCGCGACCTTTACCAGGTTATCAGTCCAACTTGTGGGGGGCCTCTATGCCGCGCCTTCCGGTACGTGGTCGCCACTCGAGAACCTTTCCGCCCCAACGGCCATCGGTTCTACGTGCAATGTATCCTACCCACTGCCACTTAAGTTTTTTGCACGCGGTTATATGTATACATATGTGACTGCGATTGTGCAAATACGTTTTCACCTCACTAGCTCGGAAAGACCTTTTTAGGGTTTTTATTCTTTAAAAACAGATAGCAAAACTGCATTTTATCCACATGTGTGCAAAGAATATTTGAAATCCGAACGTGTTATTAGTTACTTTTGTTGTCCGTCTTTCACGGCAAAACGGGGCGACGAATTGACGTGATTTTTTAAGTGGAGATAGTTGAAGGGATGAAGAGTGACATAGGCTACTTTTTATCTCTTTCTAACCCCCCACTTCCCTAAAATGGCGGGTGGAAGTTTGTATGGAGCATGCCGCAATTTTCAAGGTAGAAAGCTAAAAATTGGTATGTGGACTATTTATGACTAACAAAAAAAATCGTGCATCATTTTTTTTTGGAAGACTACACCTAACCCCTTAAAAGAGGGTGTGAAGTTTTATATGGGGGTCCAGATAGGTAGAGTCAATATGTAGGTAGAATCGATATGTAGAGTCCATATGTAGAGTCCATATGTAGAGTCGATATGTAGAGTCGATATGTAGAGTCTATGTAGAGTCGATATGTAGAGTATATGTAGAGTCGATATGTAGAGTCGATATGTAGAGTCCATTTGTAGAGTCAATATGTAGAGTCCATTTGTAGAGTCAATATGTAGAGTCGATATGTAGAGTCGATATGTAGAGTCGATATGTATAGTCGATATGTAGAGTCGATATGTAGAGTCGATATGTAGAGTCTATGTAATATTTACTAGTTAAAATAAAGGCTGATTATACATATTTCAGTTGTTTTTCTTGTGTAGTACTTTCCTCAGTTTAGTGAGGTGAAAAGATTTGTGTTACACACGGGTGCATGTTATTTTGACGTCTCGTGTGTTGCAACACTCGCTTTGCTCAGGATTCTATTTTTGAACCACTCGCTACGCTCAGGATTCTATTTTCGAACCACTCGCTTCGCTCGTGGTTCAACCATAGAATCCATTAGCTAGCTCGTGGTTCAACCCTAGAATCCATTCGCTGGCTCGTGTTTCAATTCCACACTCGCGGTTAAAATAGAACTTTGCACCCTTGTATAACAAATAACTATTATTTCGTCGTCACAGGTAAAGATAATACTCGTACGTTTGTTAATTAGTGTTTGCAGTACGGAGACCGTGATGAGCCCATTAGGCATACGAAAATAAAATCACAAAGTCAGGTGAATATTAGATGAAATGAGTTAGCTTAAACAGTGCAATAATCCATACTAATATTATAAATGGGAAAGTGTGTGTGTGTGTGTTTGTTTGTTTGTTTGTTTGTTTGTTTGTTTGTTTGTTTGTTTGTTTGTTTGTTTGTTTGTTTGTTTGTTTGTTTGTTTGTTTGTTTGTTTGTTTGTTTGTTTGTTTGTTTGTTTGTTTGTTTGTTTGTTTGTTTGTTTGTTTGTTTGTTTGTTTGTTTGTTTGTTTGTTTGTTTGTTTGTTTGTTTGTTTGTTTGTTTGTTTGTTTGTTTGTTTGTTTGTTTGTTTGTTTGTTTGTTTGTTTGTTTGTTTGTTTGTTTGTTTGTTTGTTTGTTTGTTTGTTTGTTTGTTTGTTTGTTTGTTTGTTTGTTTGTTTGTTTGTTTGTTTGTTTGTTTGTTTGTTTGTTTGTTTGTTTGTCCGTCCGTCTTTCACGGCAAAATGGGGCGACGAATTGACGTGATTTTGTAAGTGGAGATAGTTGAAGGGATGAAGAGTGACATACCTAGGCTACTTTTATCTCTTTCTAACCCCCCACTCCCCCAAAATGGGGGGTGGAAATTTGTATGGAGCATTCCGCAATTTTCAAGGTAGAAAGCTACAAATTGGTATGCGGACTATTTGTGACTAACAAAAAAATCGTGCATCATTTTTTTTTGGAAATCTGCACCCAACCCCTTAAAAGAGGGGGTGAAATTTTATATGGGGGTCCAGATATGTAGAGCCGATATGTAGTCGATATGTAGTCGATATGTAGAGTCGATATGTAGAATCGATATGTAGAGTCGATATATAGAGTCGATATGTAGATTCGATATGTAGAGTCTATGTTCGATATGCAGAGTCTATGTAGAGTCGATCTAAATATATAAAAGACTGAAACTGAGATGCACCTTTTTTGTAGACGGTTAACATTACTCTTAGTACGCGGGCGAAGCCGCGGGCACAAGCTAGTATAATATAAAAATCAAAATGTCGATGTCATATCAGTGACAGTAAATTATTAATTAACTAGCTTTTGCCCGCGGCTTCGCCCGCGTACTAAAAGTAATTTTAACCGTCTATAAAAAAGGTGCATCTCAGTTTGACCCCTATGTTCCAATTGAATTGCAATTTGGCACAAATACTTTCAAGAATATTCATGTCTACAATGTTAAATTTCAAAATCGATGCGATTTTCATAATTAACGTCCCAAAAAACCATAAAAACGACACCCATATTGATATTTAGACATTTCAACCCCATCGCACCCCAACAGGGGAGATGGTATTACACGTCCGCCACGTTGGATTTTAAAATCCTTGTTTTCGTAATTAGCGACCAGCGACCCGATAAACCATAGAAACAATACCCATGTTGATTTTCAGACATTGTCAACACATTTTCCCCTTTTAGGGGTTGAATTCTCAAAAAACCTGAAATATATATTTATTTATTTATTTAAACTTTATTGCACAAAATACAAAAATATATGTAGAAATGGCGAGCTTAATGCCATGCTTACTCATTTATCGCTGGTAATACTCCTGTGAAGTTTTGAATGAAATACTCTTACTTAATTTGTTTCCCCATACAAACTCTGGACCACCATTTCACCCACTTAGGGGGTGAATTTTGAAAAATCCTTTCTTAGTGCACCCTTAAGGAACCTACGTGCCAAATTTGGAATCTCTAGATCCAGCGGTTTGGGCTGTGCGGTAATTATCGGCTCTACATAGACTCTACATATCGACTACCTATCGAATCTAGATAACGACTCTACATATCAACTTTACAAATCGACTCTACATATCGACTCTACATATCGACTACATATAGACTATACATATCGACTCTACATATCGACTCTACATATCGACTCTACATATCAACTCTACATATCGACTCTACATATCGACTCTACATATCTGGTTTAAGAACTTTATTTCTTTCTCATAAAGAATTAACAAATTCACTTACATGAGAAATTAAAATTAATTAACATTTCCTGTAGTAAATAAGTATGGTAAAAACTAAAAACTAAACTTGCAGACGGTGTTAATTTTATATTTTATACATAGTTACTTGTTGCAGTAAGAGTACAGTAAGGAAAAAAAAAGGAAGTGGGTAGAATTATATTTGTTAGGCAACGAATGCAGCGCGATCGTACACATTAGCCATCGATAGCAATTCATGCATAAACAGATGTTAACGATCTACGAAACTAATAGACCCTGGTGAACATGGATGCGGCAGTTCGTTCGTATGTCTTATATTATGAAATGATATTTTAATGTATTATGATATTTATATGGCTACTGAATATCGACTCTACATATCGACTCTACAAAACGACTCTACATATTAAGATAGATGTCCACAATATTAAATTTCAAAATCGACGCCATTTTCGTAATTACGTCCATAAAAACCATAAAAACGACACCCATATTGATATTTAGACATTTCAACCCCAGCTCACCCCAACAGGGGAGATGGTATTTTACGTCAGCCACGTTGGATTTGAAAAATAAACCATAGAAACGATACCCATGTTAGATTATTTTATTATTCGTTAGTATCATAGAACCTGTAGGTACTAATTTTTCGGAGTCTCACACAAATTTCCATCCCCTATTTTAGGGGCTGAGGGAAAATTAACAAAAAAAAGGCAGGTATTTTTCGTTGGTAACAGAGTCTGTGTACCGATTTTTAGCTTCCTACCTTGAAAACTGCGAAAAGTCCCATATAAAATTTCACCCCCTCTTTTAAGGGGTTGGGTACAGATTTCCAAAAAAAATAATGATGCACGATTTTTTTGTTAGTCACAAATATTCCACATACCAATTTTTAGCTTTCTACCTTGAAAATTGCGGAATGCTCCATACAAACTTCCACCCCCCATTTTAGGGAAGTGGGGGGTTAGAATGAGACAAAAAGTAGCCTATGTCACTCTCCATCCCTTCAACTATCTCCACTTAAAAAATCACGTCAATTCGTCGCCCCGTTAGGCCGTGAAAGACGGACAAACAAACAAACAAACAAACAAACAAACAAACAAACACATACACTTTCCCATTTATAATATTAGTATGGATTTATTTACTTAAACTTTATTGCACAAAATACAAAAAAATATGTACAAATGGCGAGCTTAATGCCATGCTTACTCATTTATCGCTGGGAATACTCCTGTTAAGTTTTGAATGAAATACTCTTACTTAATTTGTTTCCCCATACAAACTCTGGACCCCCATTTCACCCACTTAGGGGGTGAATTTTGAAAAATCCTTTCTTAGTGCACCCTTAAGGAACCTACGTGCCAAATTTGGAATCTCTAGATCCAGCGGTTTGGGCTGTGCGGTGATATGTCAGTCAGTCAGTCAGCCAGTTTCTTCTTTTATTTAATTATCAGCTCTACATAGACTCTACAGATCGACTGTACATATCGACTATCTTTCGACTCTAGATAACGACTCTACATATCAACTTTACAAATCGACTCTACATATCAACTTTACTCATCGGCTCTACATATCGACTCTACATATCGACTACATATAGGCTATACATATCGACTCTACATAATTAACGTCCCAACACATTTTCCCCTTTTAGGGGTTGAATTCTCAAAAAACCTGAAATATATATTTATTTATTTATTTAAACTTTATTGCACAAAATACAAAAATATATGTAGAAATGGCGAGCTTAATGCCATGCTTACTCATTTATCGCTGGTAATACTCCTGTGAAGTTTTGAATGAAATACTCTTACTTAATTTGTTTCCCCATACAAACTCTGGACCACCATTTCACCCACTTAGGGGGTGAATTTTGAAAAATCCTTTCTTAGTGCACCCTTAAGGAACCTACGTGCCAAATTTGGAATCTCTAGATCCAGCGGTTTGGGCTGTGCGGTAATTATCGGCTCTACATAGACTCTACATATCGACTACCTATCGAATCTAGATAACGACTCTACATATCAACTTTACAAATCGACTCTACATATCGACTCTACATATCGACTACATATAGACTATACATATCGACTCTACATATCGACTCTACATATCGACTCTACATATCAACTCTACATATCGACTCTACATATCGACTCTACATATCTGGTTTAAGAACTTTATTTCTTTCTCATAAAGAATTAACAAATTCACTTACATGAGAAATTAAAATTAATTAACATTTCCTGTAGTAAATAAGTATGGTAAAAACTAAAAACTAAACTTGCAGACGGTGTTAATTTTATATTTTATACATAGTTACTTGTTGCAGTAAGAGTACAGTAAGGAAAAAAAAGGAAGTGGGTAGAATTATATTTGTTAGGCAACGAATGCAGCGCGATCGTACACATTAGCCATCGATAGCAATTCATGCATAAACAGATGTTAACGATCTACGAAACTAATAGACCCTGGTGAACATGGATGCGGCAGTTCGTTCGTATGTCTTATATTATGAAATGATATTTTAATGTATTATGATATTTATATGGCTACTGAATATCGACTCTACATATCGACTCTACAAAACGACTCTACATATTAAGATAGATGTCCACAATATTAAATTTCAAAATCGACGCCATTTTCGTAATAACGTCCATAAAAACCATAAAAACGACACCCATATTGATATTTAGACATTTCAACCCCAGCTCACCCCAACAGGGGAGATGGTATTTTACGTCAGCCACGTTGGATTTGAAAAATAAACCATAGAAACGATACCCATGTTAGATTATTTTATTATTCGTTAGTATCATAGAACCTGTAGGTACTAATTTTTCGGAGTCTCACACAAATTTCCATCCCCTATTTTAGGGGCTGAGGGAAAATTAACAAAAAAAAGGCAGGTATTTTTCGTTGGTAACAGAGTCTGTGTACCGATTTTTAGCTTCCTACCTTGAAAACTGCGAAAAGTCCCATATAAAATTTCACCCCCTCTTTTAAGGGGTTGGGTACAGATTTCCAAAAAAAATAATGATGCACGATTTTTTTGTTAGTCACAAATATTCCACATACCAATTTTTAGCTTTCTACCTTGAAAATTGCGGAATGCTCCATACAAACTTCCACCCCCCATTTTAGGGAAGTGGGGGGTTAGAATGAGACAAAAAGTAGCCTATGTCACTCTCCATCCCTTCAACTATCTCCACTTAAAAAATCACGTCAATTCGTCGCCCCGTTAGGCCGTGAAAGACGGACAAACAAACAAACAAACAAACAAACAAACACATACACTTTCCCATTTATAATATTAGTATGGATACCAATTTTTAGCTTTCTACCTTGAAAATTGCGGAATGCTCCATACAAACTTCCACCCCCCATTTTAGGGAAGTGGGGGGTTAGAATGAGACAAAAAGTAGCCTATGTCACTCTCCATCCCTTCAACTATCTCCACTTAAAAAATCACGTCAATTCGTCGCCCCGTTAGGCCGTGAAAGACGGACAAACAAACAAACAAACAAACAAACAAACACATACACTTTCCCATTTATAATATTAGTATGGATTTAGGCACACTATTATCATTAAGAGTCAGGTAAAACGTTAAGAAGCTTTCGTTTGAAGTTGTTTAATGTTGCATTTTGCCAACCCTCAGGTAGGGTAGTTTGTTATATATTGTGGAGCCATAACTAAAATATTCTTTTTCATCGGAGCTGTCCTGGATTAAATAACGCATATTTCAGGCTTCCCGTAGCGAAAATATAGTATCCTTGCCAATTTGGTCATGTCAAACCAATTGGGATTGCTTTTAACATAAACGCAACATTCAAATATGTATAGCATGGGAAAGTTAAAACATTCAAGTATTTAAAATGTAGTTGGCAGTTTTGTAAGAGAGTCAGTCCAGCGATGGCTCTAATAATCGCTTTGAGCTTTCAATATAATATTTCTGTATGTAGAGTTTCCCCAAAATATTATCCCATAACGCAAAGTTGAGAATACAAAACTGTGATAACTATGTAGGTTTGTTTGTTTGGCAGTGACGCAACAGCCGTACTTACAGGTGCACGCACACATTCAGTCGCAAAGATGAGCCGAACTATCTATACATATACAGGGTGATTTAGGGGTCGTGGAGCAAGAAGACCAAAAGCGCATAAGATGGTCATACTGAACAACTTGTTCCATGGGACCAACCACGAAATCGTAAAAAAATAAGAGCCAATTAAGAGTCAACTGTGAGTTAATTGAGAGTTAATGTATGGAACAGCTGATTTTTTTTCATGGATTTCGTGGCCGGTCCCATGGGAAAAGTTGTTCAGTATGACCATCTTATTCGCTTTTGGTATTCTTGCTCCACGACCCCTAAATCACCCTGTATAATATACCATGTTTTACTGGTTCCTACTCTCAAAACGGCTTAAACAAATGTCGGACGCCGAAAATCTTTAGTTAAAAAAAATGCAGCTTAAACCCAGTTAATTGATAAGCTGGAAGGTTTGTTTCAGCAGGTGTCACTGGCTGTATCATTTAATTTATTTGAAGTTGGAACAGGACCTTAAAAGGCGGTATTTGTTGGTAAACAGTGGGCGAGTGGCAAACAAAGACGTTTTGGCCGAGGCACCGTTATATATTAGGTGCGAGCACGCGACTCGGCAATAAGTCTGCCTCGCCTAGTCCGCCGCTAGATAACAATTATAAATCTCACTAATACTTCTTACTGTCCACGCTGCAATTTGTTATTATGAAAATGTACCTATATATGCTAGTTATATTAACATAAGCGTTTGCGAAAATCTGTCTGTAAATCCTTCAGTGACCGATAATAAAATCAGTTTCAGGTAAAAAAATATCGGAAAAAATATTATCCGACCATTAGATTAGATTAGATTATATTATTTGTTTCATGATAAAAAATTACATTACAAATTCGCATACATGTCAAAAAATAAGATTTTTTTATCACGATCGTCAAAATGAATGAAAATTCAGAAAGCTCATTCAGAAGCTAATTGAGTTATAATATTTTTGATATTTTGTTAGATTTTGTATCTAGGTACGAATGAGTTTACTATTGGTCCTTAGTGGGGGTAGTGGACTGTAGTTGTGTGGATTTACGGTAATTATTTAAATGATGATATCCGTTACGAAGAAAAATTAAGCTAAAAGTATTTCCATACTCGTTGTCAAATAACTTTAGTGATGAAAGATATTGTATGTGACCTTGACAGTAAGATTTTTTTTCACACCTTTCATACGGAAAAGTAAGTTTTGCTCCACAACGACAGGGATCAAAATGCTACTTAGTAATATAAATATATTTAATTATGTTACTTTTTTAACTTATTCATTGGCATGTAGCATTTACGCAATGTGCCAATTGAACACAGATCTTAATAAAATAATCAATTATAAATAATTTCATCGTAATCGATTAAAAACGAACATATTTCAAGTTTCAACTCTAACGTTATATGAAAATTTATGATTTTTTATTAATATTTATAAATTATACGTTTACTGAAATCAAAACTATCGATGACTGTTATATTTACCTCATACTCGGTGTGAAAAATTGTATGTTTAAAATTATTTTCGTCATGGGCGTTAACACTTGAATCCTTCGTTACTCAGGATTCTATCGTAGAATGCTTCGCTCCACTCTGGATTCAATGTACCGTGCTCGCCGTAAATACATCATTTTGCTCCCTTGAGACTTAACTTAAATGATTATTAATGTTATTATCCGTTACACAGAAAAAATCTGCTATTGTATATTATTTCAAAATATCGATGTTTCCATACTTGTGGGAAATAAAATGACTACTACAAGAGGATTAAGGGGATCCCGTAAAAACTCTCATGTTACGGAATATTCGCATCCTTTGTCATGGACACGACATCATAAAGGCATCAAGAAGCCATCAGAGGTAGTAACATGTTGTCCGCGCTCTAACGATACATTACTTTTATATTTAAACCCGTTTGGGACAGATGAGGATGTATCAAACATTTTATTGTATACAAAGACGTTGTATACAATAAAATGTTTTACATTGATCATATTAAGGACCACTTAAGCTAGACTTCATCTGGGTACGTTCGCTTCACTTTGTTTACTTGTACTGTTACCCATTACATACAAACTTACAAAGCTGCAATCGCACAGACTTCTTCTGTTTATAATATTAATATTAAGCTTAGCGTTGGTCGGACATTCAGCCCTCTAGCACTTTCATACGTGCTAGTAAGGGACGAAAGCTGTATGTCCGACATAAACACGACCATGCTGGCTAGACGGTCGTTGTCACTTTTGTTTCGAATAAACGGTTTTTTTCTATCCTACATCCTACTTGCTACTTATGCGGGATGTTTCCTGTAACAGGAGCAATAAATTAAACGGAGCCTCCGTAGTCCTTTGTAGTAACCCCTTTTGTCCATTTCTTTTCAATTTTTTTTAACTCGGAGAAAAATTGATCTAAATTTATGACCTCCGAGTATAGTAATGTACCTTGGCACCACGAGACCACCACACCACAGTAGTCAATGCAGATTTTGAGGTAACATCATGTAGTGAGTCATAGTTTTTGCATGTTTGTTTTCAAAAGATATTTTTGTGATTTTTCATTTTTTTTTTGTGATTTTAAAATAAAAAGTTACTTATATCACTACAGAAGAGTATAAAAGTACACCAAAACTTAAGTTGAAGAAAAAAAAACAAAAGATTTTTTTTTAAATTAAAACCACTTAGAAACAATTGCTCACAAGCGCTGTACAGGAAACACCCGTATATTGCTACTTATTTTTTATGTCAATACTTCACTAACAACTTTATTCATCGAGTGAATCAGGAACATAATGCGGTTTTACATATAGAATAGCTGAAACATTGAAACAGCAGTAAAATAATTTTGAACAGTGCTTTGATTTTGCCGAATCTACATTCAATTCAACTGTATGCGCGCTGGAAATGAATACTCGTATCTCCATAACAGATAGTGTACCTACTAATTACAGCTTCTTAAAATAAAACAAATTATCCTACTAATATTATAAATGCGAAAGTTTGGATGTTTGGCTGTTTTGATTTTGTTTACTCAATCGCGCTTAAACGACTCACCGATTTGGATGAAATTTTGCACGGAGACAGTTTATAGCCTGGATTAAAACATAAAATAGTTTTTATCTCAGGTCCACGTAGACGAAGTCACGGGCGGAAGCTAGTAATATTATTAATGTGAAAGTTTGGATGTTGAGATGTTTGTTACTCAATCACGTAAAAACTACTCAATATATTTTTACGAAACTTTTAAGGAATGTAGTTCAGACATCAGAATAGAACATAGCCTATAAAATATACGGGTACGAAGTCGCGGGCAGCAGCTAGTATTTATATAATGTTGATCTTCTTTAATCCCATTAAGAATAAAAATCATCAGTAATCCCATTAAGAATAAAAATAAGTTAGGTACGTACTTATATAGGCAAATGTGATCGACTATGGCTGTAAACAACCCTATTCGTATCGAACCTCAGCAAAAAGCCGCGCTGATATCGTAACGGGCTTCCAATTCTGCATGCCTATGATTAATCTCGGTATCTGTGGGATTGGCCTTTTTTAATTACTGAAATTAAAAACAAAATAAACACCATACATTATATTTTATTAAAGATTCCCTTGAGGGAATAAATAGGGATCTAAATGTCACTTACGTACGTTCGAAATGTAACGTGATCATCCCTCTGGTTACCAGGCCAACGTGTACAGGTCGGCAGCGCGCATGTGACACTCCTGGAGTTAGTAGATACATAAGTGGAGTAGCCTTTCAGTAACTTACCCCTCTGTAAAAAACCATGCACAATGTGCATAAAATCGTACAGAGTCAATTTCACGATCGATCACAAAATCGGCTCGCAAGAGAACACTGATCATAAACTGCCCGCCTGTTGCAGCAAGCACTTGATATTATAAACGTTCAACCACTTCGAACTTTTAATGTATAATTGAGTTTCAATATCCTATTAAGATGCTCCCCTCTCCCCGCCCCCGCAAAATTCGGCAGACATTTCTGTACTCAAATACGACATAAGGTTACTCCAGTTATGTATGCTCTAAGCTGTGTAACATCCCCCCCAAAGAAGCCCCTGCAACCTAACGACGAGCGCAGAACCAACTGAAATGAACCAATTCTAATGAAACCAATTTAAATGTAATTTTAGCCCTAACGTAAGACTCTACTGTAAATTGTTCTTGCTTCTCTATTTAATAAACCTACTTTCGTGGTGTGCTTTTATTTAGAAATACGTGAAGAATATGGCCAATGGTGATCGCTAGTGGTGGGAACCCTGTATTGTTGTGCACCGTATTAACCCTAGGTTCTTTTATGAAAGCTTGACAGTTATGGACTCCTCATTACCTTAATAAATAAAGCTAGTCTAATCAAATAAATGAGTCTATCTGAATGCTACTTCCGACTACTATTTTTCCTATTACTGTATAAAAGGATTTTGTCAAATGAATTCTTATATTGTACGTTATTTTATTGTTTAAAATATTTTTTATTTATTGATGAAATTCCCCAACCTCCTATTATATGCTCAATTGAACAAGAACGTAGCTTTTAGAATTCATATAATCAAGATTATTTATTTAACCCTGTCGTGAACTAGAAATCCACCCTAAATACATGAATTTTGGAACAAAGGTTCTATCGACGGTTAGTGTAGTAATTATTTACTCACACAGGCTACGTCTTGTTTAGGATGGGGTCAGAGCATCTTATCCAAGTTACCTGCCTGGCTATCCTAAGAGTTCAAGACTCAGAGAATGAAGCTACCAGTGTTTCCAACCTAGCGTTCTGTATAGAGAAGAAACACCCAACAAACTCTTACAGACATCTTTTTGTTATGATAAACATATATTGTTTATTACTTTGCTTATACGGTCAAACTCCTACAACCATTCTATAGCGACGAACGTAGTAAGGTAATGCTGGGAAACCGTTCATTACATGTGAAACATTTAACCCAAATTGTACCCCAAATATAGAGTATTATTCCACTCATGATGATAAGATACCTAGTCGGACTATATGGACTGCCATAAAGCCGAGAATCACTTCATCTTTCTGAAATAATTCTGCTATCCCAATCATAAATAGAACCATAAACCCTTGAACAAAATAATTGTTATACTATATTAATGTTTCTCATGCAATAAAATGCGGAACTCAACACTACTTTGCCCACCCACTATTCAGTTACCCATATTAGAAATTTAAACCTTTGTTAACCATTATTAGAATAGTAGACCTATAATTTAGACAAGTAATCCCAATGTCCTATTATAGTGTATGATTTTAACCCTACGACTACCCCGGAAATTCCTACTCTGCTTATTCCTCGAACCATACCTTTAGTTCAAGAAATAAGAATGTATGCCCTATTCTATCTGTAAATAGTTCAGCCGGCAAAACTGAGGAAACAACCTAGCAGCCTGTGTAATTGCCACCCCTCTTCGTGGTCCGAAGACTAAGGAAACGAAGAGTATGGCGCCCTATTGTGTATATAGATAGGAATAAATAAATATATTTAATGAAGACCGCTCCTCAGAGAGCTGCACGGTTCAACGAGCGAGGATAACCCTCAGTGCGGATCACATGAATGACTACGCCTCGTCTACACCGCCAGCCGATTCTGAGGTACGTGAGGGGCCTCTGAAGAGGCTTCGTCTCCTATGTTGGTAAAAAGGTAGACGCCAGATCACCCTCAAGTCTGGTAGCAAAAAGACTCTGAATTAGGCCCATTTGACACCGTAAGGCGGGCGTAACTCCTCAGGTATACTGAACCTGGACAGTGTTCTGGCTTTTATATAAGTATATGAAAGTAAAATTAATATTTTATGTAAGTAATTTAACCCCAAAAACTTGAATTATAATTTATACAAAAGTAACCCTTCATTATGCGGAAGAATTCCCCATAACGACGGGCCACTTTATTACAATAAGTAATTAAAACACCCACCAATAATTTTAGAACCCGAAAACCAGAGACACTGACAGTCTGAACGATGAGATTTGAATGAACATCTTCCTACTGCGCCAATTCCTTTTATAACCTAAACTCGGGACCAAAATAGCAATGAGACCAAAACGGTCTTTCAGTGCAACGAGGACAAAAGGGCAAAGAGGACAAAAGGAACAAAAAGTACAAAAAGCGTCATTGGTACAATAAGGTTTAGATTTGAATCTAGTATTAGTCAAACATTTGCGGGTCTCGCGGCCTTTCAGGTCAAAGAGGACAAAAGGAACAAAAAGTACAAAAAGCGTCATTGGTACAATAAGGTTTAGATTTGAATCTATTATTAGTCAAATATTTGCGGGTCTCGCGGCCTTTCAGGTCAAAGAGGACAAAAAGTACAAAAAGTACAAAAAGCGTCATTGGTACAATAAGAACAACTATGTCTTGAGTAACATTATTCTCTTTGAACCTGGTTTTAGATATTGACTGTTTACCCTTATTAAACGCTAGTTCAATAGATTTCCTTCTCGTTTTTAATTTATAAATAAGTTCTCCAGAATTGGGTATGAAATAAAAGTTCATCTACTTTTTCTCCTTATGTCAATAATTATATTCGGAAATCTGCTATCGAGTACGTCCATTCCGTTACAGCTGGAGTTGCATAAGACCATAGGTCATGGAGGCTTATGTCCAGCAGTTGACGTCTTTCGGCTTATGTGGTGATGATGATAATGACGGTGACCATTTATGCAACATTAGTAATAAAGATCTTCTCTATAAATTATTACATCCTATTCTATTTTACCATGCAGAATACGTCGCGCACCATTCAAATTCGAATGTTATTTCGCATAGTCTTTTAAATTTGTAAAGGAAGTATTCCGATCGGTGAAGTCAAGTAAGTTTTAAACTGATATAAACACGGAGGCGAAGCCTCGCAGTCTCTAGGGGCGTCAGCGACTTCCGCTGCACTCGATCGAGACGACAGGCGAATATTTACTTTGAATAACATTTAGCTTTCTCAGAACCTGGTGCTTCCAAATTTGGCGAGGTGTGCATAAACATTCGTCAAAAAAAAAAGTATTTATATATTTACTCGATTTTAAATAGATGGTAAATTAGTAAAAAAATCATACATATAACGACTACAGTAAAAATAAATTTAATATTGGCGTGCGTTAGGCACTTGAGAATTTGATTGAGAGGCTATTATTGCCTAGCGCGCGCCTTACTACTTTACTTGAGTATTGATTGACTTATTGTGACAGTTTTGTAACTACTACTTATATTATGTTGTTATGGCTATTCTACATTTTTTTAAATATATTTTAAAATGTTCTTATATATTCGATAGTCAACTGGTATATTTTCATTTCCTTAAAATAATATCGCTTTATGCAAATAAATAAATAATACTTGAAATATTCGCGCCAAGAAAGGCAGCCAACATTATCATGATTCATAACTGCAACACCAAACCACAGACTACTAAGAAATTACTATGTGCAGAAACATAGAAATGTCAAATGTTGTTTACAACGAAAACTTGTGTTTGATTTGCTATTCTGACGTCACTCACAGAAGACAAAATGGTGGTCGGCGTTTTCGGTTATGTAACATCAACATATAGATAAAACCACGATTTTAATTTTTAAATTAAAAAAAATCTCGTATTTCTTATGGTAAAAACTATATAAAAAATACTTTGATTATTTAATTTTGATACATGAAAATATCCTATTCGATATTGGAAAGGCCCTAGGAGTGTCAGCTCCAATGATTCTGTGACATATTTCGCAAAGCACCTTACCACACAATAAATGCCTCGACCTAACCGTTTACGGTCCCGATGTAGCGGTAGACCTAAGATGGCGATGGCTGGACGTCGTAAAGACATGGCTAAAAACGGGCTTAAAAAGGAAAAATAACGAAAAACAATACGGCATACATAATTGATGAGGTTTATACTGTTTTTTTTACCGTCCTACTGTAATGATTTTGCCTATTTAATAATTTTTCAATACTGAACTGGACTTGTTTTGTTAATGCGATTTCCATGTCATCACTCGCATATTGATAATTAATATATATACGAAAAAATTAAACCTTTACAAGATTAACTTAAATAGGCACTTCTTACGTTACAGTACAAAATTACAAATTATGTGCTCGAATAGAATAGCATTTATAATTATATACAACTTAATATATGTAGTAAAATGTAATTTTGAAACTGTACTTTTACAGTTATATTTAGATTTAGGGGTTCGTTATTATATGGTGTGAATTTCCCGCCATTTGCACAATGGCAACGCTCCAAGAAAAAACAGATTATTTTTTGCTGGGACGCTTTTTTACGCCATTGTAAATCTTGCGCGAAGAATAGCCGTTTGTGTTCCGGAATGCTCGCCATGTCTGGATTATTGAAAAATTTGTTCCTTTTCTTAGCTAGGCGGATTAGAGCGTGATTGTTTTAAGTGCCAAGTTTGAGTGTGTGTGTTTGTCACGAACAAATGTTTGAATTTAAACAATAAAAAGAACAATAAAATTTTTTTAAACATGCAATGAATTACTCGTACCCCGGTGTGAAAAGGGATTGCCAGCCTCGCAACCCTAGCCTATTTGGTCGGCAATCTCTATTTTCTCGGCCTCTACAGTAATGCACTATTGCTGTTCTCCTAAATACCGCGCAGGACAATAATAACTTACTCGCGTATTTATGCAAAATCCATCAGCAATAATAATAGCCTCGACACGTGTTTCGCCTATCTACGAGGCACCATCAGGAGATGCCGGCTGGAGAAGCGATTTGCCCAACTCCAAGTGGTGCGCTGTCTAACTAAACACACCGACTGAATCAATAATTTACTGACTAAGAAAAATGTGCATTTTATTACAGTCCCTCATGAAATCTTTTCCCATTCTGGCATCTTTTTAACAATAATAATTACGTAAAAAATCTTGAAAACACTTAGGCAAATAAGGTAAGGTTGTGAGGTAGCCCTCATTAAAACGTACTAAGCAAAATATCGCTGAGTTGTCCACTTACTGAGAAGTGTGCTTCTTAAAAAAGGTCTAGAGTTGGGTAAAAGTTCACCTCTCAATCTCATGATAATAATGCCCTTCACAAAGTCCTCTTGAAGTCGCACGTAAGATAAGCAAGATTGCTCTTGTTTTGGATAAAATATGAAATGTTACATAAATAAAATAGCAGTAATTTATAAAATACTCCGTGATTTCAGACAAATTCTAACAGTAAAGCCGTGGTCTCCGCCGCATCCCGCGTATAAAGCGTCTTGTACTATAGTTATTTCCTAAAATACCTGCCTAATAAATAAATTTTGTTCCTCTATTTTTGGTATAAATGTCAATCAAATTTTGTATTCTCCGTATTAAAGTATTCATTATATTCCAATTGATTTGAAACATAAAATATGGCGCGAGTTGAAACTAGTGCGCACGAGTAAATACAAACCTTTACTTGTGTGTAATTAGAATAATGAAGGGATTGAAAGATTCGTCGACGAGTGGAGCCCACGGTAGCTCTGTTGTTGAAGAGCAATGGACGGATTTCAGAGGTCGTGGGTTCAAATCCCGCTCGTGGCGAATCATTTAAAAAAGATCACTATGGTTGAAATTTAATTCTGAACCCATTCCAATTAATTAATAATGGTTTTGAATACATTTTAATTCAAAACCTTTATGCAAATAGATCGCCATCGCTAGGTACCTAACGTATGATGAATATCAAAGGCTTTTTTAGATCAAAGAAGGTTAAATGAGGTCAAGTTGTGGGACGGGATATTTTCCTCTTTTATTTTGAATATCTTGGTAATTATCAAAATATTCTACACGGAAATTCCTAAACTCTTTATTTTCCAAATTCTTGTGAATTTCCTCATATTTTTCGATACTTTCCACAACTTGCATATCAATCTGTACACCATTCTGGTCGGGTTTCAAAATAATATGTTTACTCTTAGGCGAATCGATACGGCGATATTCTACTAATATTTAATTATAAATATGAAAGTTTGAATTTCTAGCAGGATGATATGGTAAATTAATTCTTGATAATAGATTGTTTGCAACTTTGCTACAGCATCAAATGTATTTTTTTTTCCATAAAAGGTTGCTATTCGTTTATCTTATCTAAAACATTTCTTCAGTTTATTCCGAAATAATAATTTGTTTTGGCAGTATGCATTTTCATTAAAATGTTGCAAGTTGATACGTGAGAATAACCGCACATCGAGCTCATATTAACTAGCGAGCGATCGAGACAATCTAACAGTTCGTACGTATGAAAAATTACAATTGAATTGTCCTATATAACGCTCGTTCAAAAAGTGCCGTAATGCCGTTCAAATAATGGTTTGGAGTGCGGTGCTCACACCAGCAGCCTCAGCAGGGTGGTCTGACCTCGCCAAAACTCTTTTGCCTATATGTGAACGCGCTAATTGAGGAACTCAGTAGCAGTCGAGTTGGCTGCCACATAGATGGAATATGTGTAAACAATATTAGCTATGCTGACGACATGGTGTTACTGAGCGCCTTAGCGTGTGGGCTCACCAAATTCCTTTCCACTTGCGAGAGGTACGCCGCCAGCTATGGATTGACATATAATGTCAATAAGAGTGAGTGTGTCATTTTTAAGGTCAAGGGTAGATATGCAACTATGTTAACCTATATAACTATCCGTTACGTGTACTCGAACAATTTAAATACTTGGGACATATAAGAATAATAATAATTTATTGAAAAAACGTTATTGCTAATGTACCATTGTGCATGCACTGTTACATATTAGGGGAATTGATTAAATGCACCTGAACTAGGATTATCTTGTATCTCGGGCAAAGAGATATACTAATTGGAAAAAAAATAAAGTATAAATAAAAAAAAAATTGGAAAAGAATTATACAAATTAAAATCATACACATCAAAGACACAAACTAATTATTTTATCGGCTTATTAAGATAACATAGGCAATAATAACTAAAACATCGTAATATAAAATATTTTACTTTAAAATAAAGTTTACTTTAAAATAAAGTAAGTATTAAAACACTCCCTTCGGTCGTGTTTTAATTTATCGCCACTCGTTGCGAATTTCCTATTTTCTGCACTTGTATCGTAAATAACTATTCCTTCCACTTCACCACATGGACTGCTTTCCGAGAATAAATAATACGCTGATTATTACAGACGAAAACCATATCACTCTATGTGGGCCGATAGTATTTGAGGAATTCCGTCGCTTTGGCCCACTTGACATTTAGGACTTCATTAGTTGCTATTTCAACGGAATCATATCAGAATCAGTAACGTACTTTTACAGTTTTAAGTACGAGTTCCATAAGTCATCTGTGGTCTTCATATATATAAATAAAAATATGATAGCACGAAGCACGCAGGTTTGCTCGCTGTACTAAAGTAAAACTTACTATTTTCAGAGCGTACTTACTGTACGGCCTTTTACAAGAGCAACTTGTAGATAGACTATACTAAAAAGCGGTATGGCGCTCTGCGTGTGCAACACAATAACGCGTTCAGGGTGCTGACGGGGCTGCCTAAATTCTGTAGTGCATCAGGGATGTTCGCAGATGCACGGGTAGACGGCTTCTACGCCACTATTCGCAAGCGATGTACATTATAAGGGTCAGCTCCAACAGCATCCTGAAAATGATCGCAGACAGGTATGATTTTGTGTACCTAAACAACTGTTACATGGTTCATGTACGCAGTAATAACAAATTGTTAAAGAATGAATACTAACACTAGAATAAGTCATACTAGTGTAATAATGGTGGTTCTATGGTGGTGGTAACGGCACAAGGCCAATGAGTATATACGAGAATAGCGTTTAAAAGAACCTTTATTTAATGTTAACACCTTATTTTATACATGGTTATCGCTTATACAAGCAATATGCGTTTATGTAGCAGTAAACTATTGTGTTACTGCTAAACACTAAATGTGGCCATTCGCCATACTACACCTCCCCCGAAAGTTCCCTTCACCCCCGGGGTGGCAGAAAAAAAAAAACGCATGTTACTTGCTTACATTTTTTTTTTAATATAATAATCTTAATAATTTTAATAGACTTAAGTAATTATTTATTTTCAAAATACAATTTGTTATTCTTATGAGTAATATATATACGATTACATTTTATAATTTTAACATTTGGTGACATATCTTCTATTACCTCATAAGGTCCAGTATAAATAGGATCTAGTTTATTTCCTACTTGGTTCTTTAAAAGTACTAAGTCACCTGGTTTATATTTTATACAATTAACTTTCTTATCATATGCTATTTTCCTATTTGATTTACTTAACAATAAATTATTTTTTGCATCTAACTGAGCTCTTTGTAACCTATACTTAAATTCTTTAGGATAACTTTCGTAGTTATAGAGAGGGTCGACAGAAGAAATTAGATTATTTGGCAATGTACATATTTTGCCGAAAACTAGTTCATATGGCGTGTATTGTGTCTCTGAATGTACGGTTGTGTTGTATGAAAAACACCAGTAGGTCAACCAACTGCTCCAGTCGGTACTATTATTACTACTTTGAATCCGGAGATACGCTCCTAGACTCTTGTGCGTATTTTCTAGCGAGCCTATAGTTTCGTGATGATAGGCTGTTGAGTGTAACTTATTTATTCCTAATAAACTACAGATTTCAGAAAATACACTAGACATAAATTCAGTACCTTGATCCGTAATTATATCTTTCGGTACTCCGTATCTTAAAATAAAATAATTTACAAACGCTCTACTTACAGATTCAGTGTCTTTTCTTTCCAAGGGGTATGCCTCGACGTACTTACTTAGTTCGCACTGAATTGTTAATACGTACTTATAGTTATAATTATCTACATCTAATGGTCCTACTATATCTAAGGATATCCTTTCGAAAGACGTATCTGGGGTTGTAGTTATCGTCATTGGTTCTTTAATATATTTGTTAGTATATTTATTATATTGGCAATGTGCACATTTCTTTACATATTTGATTACATCATGGCTCATTCTCGGCCAGTAATAATATCGTTTAATATTACTGAGCATCCTGTTTACCCCCGCGTGGCCACTGGTGGGTAAAAGGTGAAAGTCATTTAAAATAACTCGAATTTCGTCTTTGTCATATACTTTCGTGACACCTTTTGTTACTAGGATCCTAGGAATGTCACATTTATAATTTGCTAAGAATGCATTCACTTGCTTTTTATTTTGATTATCTTTTATTAAAATAACTTCATTTATATTTAACTTCTTGCAAAATACTTCTAATTCCCTCGCTAACACGCCTACGGTAGATAACGATCGGGTTATTAGATAAATACACGATTTGCTTGGTACGTACACAAAATTTCCTTTATCACTTATAATTTCATTTCGACTTGTTTGAGTAAACTTGTAATTTGCGCTTAATACAAGTTCTACACATTCCTTAGGCGATTTGATGATATCCACAATTCTAGGTTGATCAAGCCTATTGGTTGCGGGTACATCAGGCACTATATTATTTCCATCGCACTTTTGCTGTGCGTGCAAATGTCGTGATTGCGCTCTCGTCATGACTGATACAACGTGTGCTCTAATACATTTTAAGTCCTCACTATTCCTCGGTAAACGACTCAATGCGTCTGCAGCTACATTGTTTCGTCCCGGGATATATTCAATATCAAAAGTAAATTCTTCTAATGATAACCTGAATTTGGTTAACCTACTCGTAGGATCAGTCATTCCGAAGAGATAGATCAATGGTTTATGGTCAGTCACAATTTTAAACTTTCTGCCATATAGATACGGTCTGAAATGTTTTGTAGCCCATACAAAAGCTAAAAGCTCTAATTCAATAATTGGGTATCGAGTTTCTGCTGGCTTCAGATTGCGGCTGGCGTACGCAATTACTTTTCCGTTACTATTTGAGAGCACAGCACCTAGACCAGTTTTGCAAGCGTCTGTGTGTAAGGTAAAAACGTTACTACTAGAAAAATCTGGATAATCTAAAACTTGTGGACTTGTAAGTGCTTCCTTTAACTTCAAAAATGACGTTTCACATTCTGGAGTCCAATCAAAAATTGCGTTTTTCTTTGATAATTGGTTCAATGGATAAGCGATATTGGCGAAATTGGAAATAAACCGCCTGTAATAATTAGCAAAAGCAACAAACCTCTTGACTTCATCTGTATTTGTTGGTCGCGGGTATTTATTTAACGCTTCTACTTTTGCCGGGTCGGGTTCTACTCCTTTTGATGTAATTTTATGACCTAAATACATTATATCTTTACGTAAAAATTCGCATTTTAAGGGATTTAGCTTAAGGTTAGTGCTTCGTAATCTTTCTAAAACTTTAGTAAGGTTCTGATTATGTGATGTCATAGAATTCCCTATAACAATGCAATCATCTAAATAAATGAAACACTGTTTATAATTTAAACCTGACATGGCTATGGTCATCAGCCTGGAGAAAACACTCGGACTAGTCCTGAGACCCATAGGGGTTCTCTTCATCTGGTACATCTTGTCATTCGTGAAAGCTGTGTACTTTCGAGAATCCTTGTCTAAAGCAAGTTGATAATAACCTTGAGAAAGGTCAAGCTTTGAAAAGTATATGCTGCCTGCGAGAGAATCTAAAATTTCAGTAATATTTGGCAACGGGAACTTGTCATCTTGAATTTTATTATTTAATTGCCTATAATCCACAACTAATCTCCACTTCTTTTCTCCTGTCTTATCACTTTTCTTGGGAACAAGCAAAACAGGGCTGGACCACTCAGAAGTAGCCACTTCAATAATGTCATTATCAAGCATATTTTGTATCTGAGTTTTGAGTTCCTTGCGTAAAGCATGTGGTATCCTGTACGGCTTGACGTACACGGGATTTATGTTGTCCTTTAATTTAATCGTATGCTCCTGTAAGTTAGTGGTGCTGAGCTTGTCACCGGGCAGATGAAAAACATCCGCATATTTGGCACAAATTTGCTCTATGCTCAACTGCTCTTCTTCATTTAAATAAGCTTTTAAATTTAGTAAGCCTAGCAAAGTGGTAACCCTATTGACACTATTTTTTCCTGAGTCAAAGTTGCAAATATCAAAACTACCTAAACTGTGCACCTTTAAACTTGATAAGTCTAAATCAACTGTCTCGTCAGTCATATTTAATATTCGTACTGGGATTCGACCTTTTTCTGGTTTCGAAATGATACCTGCGACGTAGACACCAGTCTTTATTTCTTCCGCCAATACTACGCAGTCTTCACGCAGTTGTGCAGGTACGCGCGTGATAATTTCACAACGCGGAGGAACGCTATGCACATAGTTGTACGATCTCCCTTCAATCGGTATTAAAACGGATTGCTCTCGGTCCTCTAAAGTCAAAATATTGTCTTTATAGCTTATAGTTGCATTATAACGCTTAAAAAATGATTGACCTAAAATATGGTGATTGACCTATTCTATGGTGGTGGTAACGGCACAAGGCCAATGAGTATATACGAGAATAGCGTTTAAAAGAACCTTTATTTAATGTTAACACCTTATTTTATACATGGTTATCGCTTATACAAGCAATATGCGTTTATGTAGCAGTAAACTATTGTGTTACTGCTAAACACTAAATGTGGCCATTCGCCATACTACACTAGAAAATGATCTTCTCGAGGCAGAGGTTTACTTTCCGAACCGGTGGTAGTTTATCGACATTCATAGGTGCATGTAATATGCCTAAATTGAAGAATAAATCACTTTGACTTTGACTTTGACTTTGATCCTGTCATCATCATCATCATCATATCAGCCCAAAGACGTCCACTGCTGAACATAGGCCTCCCCCAAAGAGTGCCACAATGGCCGGTCCTGCGCCACCCGCGTCCAGCGGACTCCAGCGACCTTTACCAGGTCATCAGTCCACCTTGTGGGGGGCCTACCCACGCTGCGCCTGATGCTGTATGTTGGTCGAAATAAATAATAATAATAATTATTATTACCCCTCTGAGTGAAAAGGCGGAATCATCTCGCTCTCGGAATACTGAATTATTTATACCCACTTATACCCATTCAGCTGAATGGAAACTGGAGAGCGTTTTGACATCTATTGACAGTATTCTTATGACTTGTGAGTGATAGCCTCTTTTGTGCAAACTTCTGGTCTTTGTATTTCAGAAATGCATCATTTCTCAAACCGCAAAGTTATTTCTGTTATTAAAATACGGGAAAAGCTGGTTTCCAGTTCAATGATAACGTTTAAGAAGTTTTGACGGGTTCATTTATGAACAGTCAACGTTGAAAATGTTTATAAGTATCAACAAGTGTTCGTCATTACAAAGGAATATGGTACAAACATGTATACGTATCTTTTTACTTAGTCGACTGTATATTTTATTTGTTTATTTAAACAATATTGCACACTAATAAGTTACAAATACAAAAGACGAACTTAATGCCATAAGGCTCTACCAGCCTTTAGGCCAAACAGAAAATAATAATATCTGGTGCGCGATATGAGAACAACTTAGAAATAAAGCAAACGGACAAATTACTGGAATATTATATATTTTTTTATTGATATATCATCATCATCATCATCATATCAGCCGAAAGACGTCCACTGCTGGACATAGGCCTCCCCCAGAGAGTGCCAAATTGACCGGTCCTGCGCCACCCGCATCCAGCGGACTCCCGCGACCTTTACCAGGACATCAGTCCACCTTGTGGGGGGCCTACCTACGCCGCGCCTTCCGGTACGTGATCGCCACTCGAGAACCTTTCCGCCCCAACGGTTATCGGTTCTACGTGCAATGTGCCCCGCCCACTGCCACTTAAGTTTAGCAATTCGGAGGGCTATATCGGTTACCTTGGTTCTGCTGCGGATAGCCTCATTTCTGATGCATATAGTTAATTAAAATCACTACACATCTAAAATGAATACATAATACCTATCTATTTCTGTATTCACTTCTTTTCATTTGGAAATATTTCAAATTCAAATGGAAAATATTTGTGAAAAATCCATTTAAAACAATAATAGCTATATCGGGCCATTTTAGCGTAAAAATCCATTACTTTCTCGAATACGGAAGCAATCCAGCAAAAACGTGTGAATGAAGGCAGGTGTTGATTCACAGCTACTTTTTCCATCTTTGGGGGACTAACGTGCTTTGTGCACATGCGCCTGAGTCATGAGTCCTATTAAAATACTAGCGGCTCTGTGAGTTGTAGAACTCCCAAAAAACTAATAAACTTTTTTTGAAAAAGTTCCAAAAACGGAATATACAAAAGTAGACTATATTATACTGGGTGATTTTGGGGTTATGTCATGATACGTAATGACCAAAATCGATTAAGATGGTCATGCTGAACAACTTTTCCCATGGGACCTACCACGAAATCGCAAAAAAAAACAACTGTTCAACATACATTAACTGTGGATTAATTGAGAGATACAAATCGTTAGTAGTATTTGTACCAAAATTGTTCCAAATTATTCAGGCTATGGCCTCCTATAAATCACGCCGTACGCTGCGTCACAATGCCGACGACCACAACAGTACATCTCCATAGTAAGCATTGTGACGCAGCGTACGGCGTGATTTATAGGAGACCATGGCCTTACTATCTTAGAAATATAGGCTGCGCCATGTTCAAGTAGGTTGATGGACACAAATGAGTCAAACAAGAGATCGAGACAAAGACTGCTATATTCAGATCTTGCCATACTCACATAACATGAATCAGGGTCCGGGCAGAAGCTAGTGTAACCTCCTGCCGCCCAATGACCTATCAGAAGGTCTCCGCATGAGTAGTGGTTCCGGCCCAAGCGTAATGACAATTATAACTTTTTAACGCCCGCATACCTTTTAAAAGGACTTCAAATTCATCTTGTCACAAAACTTAAAATTTACCGCGTATTGAATTCGAATGCTTTCTGAACGAATACGTCACATTTGACGTTGACACTAGATGTCAAAATGTGAAACTTCATCTGTCAGTTTTGGCGTAACCTCCATTACAATGGCCCGGCGTCGAGGACAATGTAAGTAAATCTGTGAATTTCTTTGATATCTCGGCAGATTTCGCATGTGTTTTTGTTGTGAGTGTTGCCGAAGATGTTCATCTTAGTTTTACCGTATTTATTTCATGCATTCAATCAATATTATTGTAAATATAACAACTAATAATCGGGAGACCTATTAAAAGGTCTGTGGGCGTATATATTGTTAAAGTTTTTAATAGGTCTACGGGCTGCAACCGCTATGCTATTTTGGTTTGCAATAACAATTATTTGGGTTAATACTAATAATAATTATTTGGGATAATTACTGATTTTTGTACTGATAAATCGGTTATTATTTCATCCTTGCATTTATCCCCGCCATCAAAACTCCGATATCCGGTCATGAAACTATATAGGATTTTAAAAGGTCTACGGGCGGTTACCCCGTTTTAGTAAATAAAAACGACATGGTCAACTTTGGTGCGTAATTGAAGGCTCATTTTCCATTTGATTAATTTTCCAATGTATTATTGGTAATAAATATATATAGTAAACTTACAATCTAAACGCCATGGTTGAAAAATAATCAGGATGTGACCAGGATAAATGATAACATGTGGCAGACGTAGGCATAAAATAATAATAATAACAAAATATATGCAGAGTGTTCGATTTATTGCAATTTAATAAAATAATACTACTGAAGCATAAAAAATTAACATATAGGCATATAATAAATTTAAATTAACTCTTAAACAAACGTTTTAATATTTTTTCATTTTTTTTGGTTGCGGCCCAGAGACCTAAAAAAAAGACATTCGATTTCGGAGTTTTTTCAGTCTGAAAGCCTTTTACACATATGCCTTATGGTACCATAAAAACCACACATTCTTACAACAACGCTTAATCAAGTTATTGTCACCCAAAGGTCTTGGGCCGGAACCATGTGAACCTATAAAAAGGACTCTGGGCTGCAATCTAGTGTTTGGGCAAAAAAATCTGGGCGGCAGGAGGGTAAGCTCTTTGCTTCATCATCATTATCATTATTTTTCTAACACTAGCTTCTGCCCGCGACTCCGTCCGCGTGGAACTCTTTCGTATCGTAGCTGCATTTTTTATTTATTAAACACACATTGTTTTTTTAAGGCCCTGTACCTCAAAAGAAAAAAAATTAACCCTTATATAGGATCACTTTGTTGTCCGTCCGCCTGTCTGTTAGTGTGTCTGTCTGTCAAGACCCTTTTTCTCTGGAACGCGTGGAGCTATCGAGTTGAAATTAAAACCATATACTCAAGTCTAAGTCCTAGTCCCCTTGAAGCTGTGAAAAAATCAAACTTCTAAGTTAACGAAAAAAAAAGATACGACCGTTTATGCCGCAAAAAACATATAAATATTTCGACACTCTCAAGGGAAATAAAATTTATAGGGTACTTTCCATTGACCTAGAACTATGAAATGTGGAAAGTAATATCGTCTTATACTATAAGTACAGGGAAAAATCAGAAAACTATACATTTGTAATTTTGTACGGAACCCTCGGTGGGCGAGTCCGATTCGCACTTGTCCGGTTTATTCCTATAATTATTTTTTTTCACAATAATAAATAGATAATAAATCGATAAAGGATCGGCAATGAGCTTCTGATTATTTTGGAGTCGCAAACGTCCATAGGTTACGGCGTCTGTTTATTATCAGACAGCTTGTTTGCCATCGACGTAGTCCAAAACGTTAATGCTAAAACTCTAAAAGGTGTGCGACTGCATCACTAAATAATTCAACAAAAATATATAATTGCTAAAAGCTTCTACTATACACCGTAGATAAATGCATACAATATAAATCTGTTGATGTTGGAACCTGGATCCCGGCATCGCCTAAGTTGGGGACGTGTTACGCTCCACTACGTGACATCGCGCTTTTGCAACTCGCATTTCAATTATACAGCGTCGGAGCACACGTCTAAATAAACATGACTTGCGAAATGCATACCGTAACGAGGTACGCAAAATAAATGGCAACCTTGTGAAAAATGTCCGTGCAAATAAACTGGCATCATCCAAGTCGGTCAAAACGTACATTTTGCCGGGCAGAATCCGATTCAAAGCTGGTAAACAAATCTATCGGCGTCCCGGTCCTATGATCGAGCGGACCACAAAATTCAATTACGTGGCAGACAAAATAAAAACGTCTCGGCGCGCAGATACACGGCGATTTGTTTTCACTGTAACGGGTGCCTCGTTTGTGCCTTTCGTGTCATACCTGCGGACGGTTCCGATATTACAGTTTGCTTTCCCACGGTTCTCTCTCTGTTAGTTTTAAATGTTAATCGGTTTTGGTCGATTCGGCGACGTGAAGCCCGTTTAGAATATTGAAATCACCAAATTGCAATTAAACTGAGTCAAAATTTCCACTTTGCATCCAAATAAACAGTGATATGTTCGGTGTTGTTAAATAGTGAATGTCATATTTTAATAGCGTAGATAGGATGAGTAGTTAAAGCAATAAAGACGGATTCGCTTGGTGCATAATTTCCATACATATTATCATTATGCCCAGCTGTCATTGTTCTTGAGTGTAATAATATGTCTTATATGAAGTTCTAGCGTAACTAGAGTTGCCGTACTATATGGGGAGTAAGTAAGGGTGTGTTGTATGGCCCTAAGGATTTTTATGTACACCGGAGAATAACCACAAAATATTATTAGACAATTTAATATTCTTCTGATAAGTTCACAACAGATTATTGTCCCTCACTACGTTTCTCTATAGGTTATAGGTTATAGGTGTACGCGGGCTGGGTTTCCGCAACTCGACGTCATAATTGCGCCTATTTTGCGTGTGGGTTGGCACTACTATTATTCGTGCCGACCCAGTTCCACCAGGAAGCCTAGCAGACCCTTTCTCTAACTGGTATTTCATCTATGTCTCGGTTCCACAAAGTCAAAAAAAAAACAAAAAGCTACAATTGACACGAGAAGAAACAAAAAAAGAAATAATTAGTAGGTGGGTCGTTCTTCTTTTCGACCGACAAATAGCCTGTCCTTCGTCTTATTACGGCATCTCATTTGAGTAATGATGTTTACGGTTTTATAATGTTCGAATGAACGTCCATATTATTTTATTAATTAGTGATATTTAATATTTCATTTTCTTTATCTAGCATTTTTTTAAATGTTTTTTTTTTCGTAGAATGCCGTGACAGAGTGGTAAAATAAAATTTGTCCCCACTGAAAGAGTCCACTTTGTCACATGTTTTTTTTTAGAAACCAACCGTAAATACATATTTATATTGGCCAGAAAGGAAACTTTAATTAGTTCTAATGAAGAAACCTATGTATTTTTTTTAAATCGCACTTCAAAACCACAATTTTCGATAGTTCAAAAACCAAAAAAACAGAAAAACCTCGGTTCATTGTCGGTAAAAAAGAAGAACGACGCAGGTACGTAGGTAAGTATAATCAGAGAAAGGGCTTATGTAATAATACCCGAAAACACGTTATTTGATTTTTTTCCTATAAAAAAATATTACTTTTATTTGTTTGTTGGTGCACGTTTGAGACTCTAATTGCGCACTAACTTCAATTACGAAGTCTTAGTGTCAATTCCACTGTAAAATTTGCCCGCTATATTCTCGTTTTGGTACGCCGTTACTCTTTTACTCTTTAGTAGGCATTTCAAATTAGCCTTTCGTCTAACAAGCATCACACGAAAGTGTCTTTCTTCGGATGCATCATGAATTTTGCAGGAATAAAACGATGCCACCGCTCCGCCATTGTGAAATATGTCAAGAAAATAATGGCGCGCAACTTTCGTACGATCCGACTGTTTGGTGAGATAATGTCTGAGATGAACGTTGAATTGCTTGCTACCGTGACAGATGCTGGTATTTTATGATAACTCGCATTTTATGATAGAGGCGTTTCGGGATTTTACAGAAAATTTCATCAAATATGTTACTTACTTGCAGAGGGTTGCAACCTTGCAATTGAAAAGGGAACTCTCAAAACGTTAGTACACTTTTGCCCCTTTGTGGAATACGGGCCCACTCAGGACTTAGCGGTTCAGCACTATCGCGCGGGTTAAACGAACTTGTCCGCTTTGGCACTCAAACTCAAAAAACTCAAAATGATCTTTATTCAAGTAGGCCTAGTAACAAGCACTTTCAAATCGTCAGTTAATTTTTAAAATTATTTTTTAATCATAAAGAATAAAATATGTATGATATAAAAATTGTATAATAAATACTAGTAGAATGTTTCTAGAAAAACAATCTAATGTCAAAAAACAAAATATTACGAAAATAATGAATTAAAAATTCAGTCAAAATTAGTTCCATGGAGTTTTGTCATTCATGTAGTCTTGTATGCTTTGGAAGGGGTTATCTCCTCGATTCCAGATTGTCTAAAACATCTGATGTTTAGCCGAGTAAAAAGCCTTTGGGCGACTTGAGATCTTCTAAAAAGGGTAAGAGTTCGTCAAATTGCTCACTCACTTAACGAAATCTTACCCCAAAAGGTCCAGTTTGTCCTTTGGGTTCTAATGTCATATGGTAGTCGCTTCCGCTAAATTTATTCCATAATTATATTTATTTTAGTATGGACATCAATTAGTAATGACTTAATTTAAATGGTTTATATAAGCTAACATTTCATTTTAAATGAATATTATATTTGACGATCATGATATAAATTCATATAGATTAAGCTAACTTTAATATATATTGTAATTGTAGGTAACGTATGAAATAAAAAAAATCTAAATAGGTAGCAGAAGACTCCAGGCTTGCTTAGGATACATGCATACAACTAGAATAACGTTAAAATGAGAGTTTAAAATTGAATTTAATTCTTAATACACTTAACTAGTTTAATCTGTAATTAATATCGTGCACGTAACAGCGTCAGAAGACGTATTCATTCCATTTAACTGTGCAAGGATAAGAAAACGGTTTCTTACAGCGAGAGAAATACCCCGTGAAATTAACTCCTGCATCCAACCGGACACCTCTCAGGTACGAGACAAACGGCCCGCCGGCGAAGCTACTCACACGAATGGAAATAAATACTTTAGAAGCTAAGAGCTTATGCCATTCTTGGCTGAAATTCTTAACTCTCGTACCCTCATGCATTGTCGAAAAAAATGTTTAGTTTATGTAAATATGAATATTTTTTATGTAATTTTAATCCGCTTTTAGCGCAAATGTGTAACTCACGAAACTTCAGTAGCTAATGATATAACAATTCATTAAATCATTTATTAGTGATGACTGATGACGTATATATGGCACGGAAACGTGGTCGCTTACTATCTCATAAGAAGGCTCAAAGTCACCCAAAGGGCAATGGAGAGGGCTATGCTGGGAGTATCTCTGCGTGATCGCATCAGAAATGAGGCTATCCGCAGCAGGACCAAGGTTACCGATATAGCCCTCCGGATCGCTAAACTTAAGTGGCAGTGGGCGGGGCACATTATACGTAGAACCGATGGCCATTGGGGCGGAAAGGTTCTCGAATGGCGACCACGTACCGGAAGGCGCAGCGTGGGTAGGCCCCCTGCACAAGGTGGACTGATGACCTGGTAAAGGTCGCTGGGGTCCGCTGGATGCGGGTGGCGCAGGACCGGTCATTGTGGCACTCTTTGTGGGAGAGATATGTCCAGCAGTGGACGTCTTTGGATGTGGATGATGATGATGAAATCATTTATTGATAATATTCATCATCACCATCATCATCATATCAGCCGAAAGACGTCCACTGCTGGACATAGGCCTCCCCCAGAGAGATAATATTACTTACAAATAATTTACAAATTATATAATTATTTATTCCGGTCCAGCTCCGGCAGCAGGGCTAGGTACAGTCGCCATCAGATATATCAGAGCGGCGAAAGCGCTCACAAATATCTGAACACGTCTCTAATGCCTCGACAATAGAGACGTGTTCAGATATTTGTGAGCGCTTTCGCCGCTCCGATATATCTGATGGCGACTGTACCTGGCCATGCTGCGAATTTGATTGTCACCTACTGATTAAAATTGTCTGTTATTCGATCGAAATTCTGATTATCTATTAATACAATCATTAGGTATCCATTTTGATCGTGTCTGTCAATGACTGTATTTAAGAGGCATTTTACCTTCATTTTCTAGGTGATGACATGGCCGGCGGTGCCAGGGGTGTGGGCGTTCATAAAAAAGACAATCTCCCTTATTGCCGCAATCCCTTACACATGCTCCGCCGGGGTTATGTCTGCAGACTCATAAACGACAAAGTAAACCATAATTTATAGCACAAATTTAGGGTCAAACGTAACAACATAAATTCCCAGAATATTATTCGGCTAACGTTTTACGCAACTTTAAACTAAGTTTGTAATTAATTTTATTTTAAGAAGCTGTAATTAATACAATTATCTGTTATGAAGATATTCATTTCCAGCTCGCTTACAGTAGAATCGAATGTAGATTCCGTAAAATCAAAGCACTGTTCAAAATTATTTTACTGCTGTTTTAATGTTTCAGCTCTTCTATATGTAAAACCGCATTATGTTCGTGATTCACTCGATGAATAAAGTTGTTAGTGCAGTATTGGCATATAAAATGGCTACACAAGGTTATAACGCGATGAAAAATATAGCTATCGCTTTGAAAAATACTAGTTGAACTTTTGAAAGTCTGAAGCATAGCTCTTCTTTTATTCATGTTCTGACATGTGGTGCTCTCCGTTGTATACAGGCTTTCTTCTTAAACAAAATAAACAACATTTGCTTCGAGTTTAGTCCTTTGAGAGGCAACTCCCCGTTCTGATGTTTTATGAATGAGACTATGCACTTAGCTTTCATTTTATTGATGTGCAGTAGGGTGGATCGATTTTTATTTTTTTTTAGTTTCGATTTTGGCAGTTGTTAGAAAGTTGCTAGTCACAAAAACATTAAGAACTGTATAATTAAAATATTTGAAATAGTTCAGGAAGTACTGCCCCAAGCACACTGAAAAAATTAAAAATCATAATTTTCGTCTGATCACTTAATTGTATGTTAAAAATAGTAAAACAATGTATTTTGACTCAAACTATGTGTAATTTCATTCTACAAACCAGAATAATACTTATTAATAAACATAATATTTATAGTATAATCCGTAACTGTTTAGATATCATACAGAAATTAAAGCTAAAAATGCGGCACTCACTCAATTTTATGTTTTTTTTTTTGAGTTAAATACAGGCATTATTTTGCGTGATTTAAGTCTAGCTTTAATGAAACTATCTCTTTCAATAGGACCACAAAAAGCAGCAGATGCCTCTGTCACTATTTTAACGCATCTTTCAGTACCTTAGGTGTGACAAGGGTATAATTTCAGTAGCGGTAATATCGAAGAATACATTTTGTCCGGATTTTCTACACACTCGTTAATTACATCTGTGCATAGGTTTTTCACCAAGGGTGGCTCAGTAATTGTCACTTTGTCCCAAGTTATCATGTCAATGTAATCTTTAGAGTTAAAATTGAATTCAGGCAATTTAAAGATCCTCACATTTGGCTATGGTAGGTACAATCCCTTGACTGAAGTATTTTTTCCAGAGCCATGATTTTTATTTTCTTTCGGTCGTCATTACATTGCCAGGTAGTGTGTTCTCAACATGGCCAAAGAAACCGTTTCTCTGTATTACACGATCTATGACTGCTTTTAACTCTTGTGGCATATATCTTGTAAGTATGATAATTTTATAAAAGTGCCTTGCACCATAATAAGAGCAGCTTGATTTTGACTTATCTAATTGAAAACCACATCGGTGCATACACTTGTAAAATAAAATTAACTAAATGTAGCAAATTCACTGATGGAGAAATCGTTGAAACATATAATCTAAGGATCCGATTTGCTGTTGTAAGCCACCAGGAGTGGACCACTTTACCAGGATTTCTTTTAGATATACTCTTGTTGCAATTGCCAGAATGTATTGCGTTACAAATGTCATAGAGATACAACTGATCTGTGTTTAAATCCTTTTTATTAGTAGTATCAGGCAACTTCAGAGATGATTGATTTGAAGGATACTATGGGAATGTTTTCGCAATCCTTCAGAAGTTTTCCTGTTGGCCCTGAAAAGCTGCGGGATCCAGCGGGATTGTGGAACCATCACGAGTTTGAAATAAATGACGTAAAGGAAGTTCGTTCGCATGTAGCTGGCAAATAAGCCATTGTTGGAATCGATGCTGTCTGCCAGATTTTTAATACATCGTCTGATATTATCTGGCATGTATCTGTAACCAAGTTCTGGTACTGTTTTTAGGGTTTTTCTTGTTACGACTCACCCGTAAGTAACACAGTATGATTATCTTCGTATGTAGGCAACATATTGAGCTTTAAATCTCTTCCATGACCAAACACAGGACACATTTACATAACTACGCAATGTAGCCAGCGACATTTTTATAGTTATTTGGTTTGAATCAGTTTATTACGTTATTTACAATTAACAGCTGTTAGATGGTAACTCGTAATTTTTTCTACACAAATGTGGGGTAGTTTAGAATAATGTCTCAGTTTAGATAACCTTCTTTAGAGACATATTAGGTAAACAAATAACAATGTTACCGGATCAGAATTATATACTTGTCTATGGTTTATTTTTATGATACTTATTAGAAAAACATTAGAACTTACAGGATACGTTTTTATATTTTATTTATGGAAACTTCAAGTGAGTCGGGGCAGTACTTATCATCGTTAAAATTCTAAAATATTTCGTATTTGGAGGTTTTATATGTGTTAGCAACATTTGATAGTAGGCCCATTACGAAATTGAAAAAAAAATATTTTTTCATACTAGACCGATCCACCCTAATGTGCAGTTTAACCTCCTTTGTAAAGTACCCCTGAAACATAAATTTACTATGATATTAAAATACGATAATGGAACTTCAATATCTAAAACTCGTCCTCAAAACATTGCACATCGTGAAAATTATTTGCCGAGTGACTTTTTTATGTATAATTTTACACTCATTTAGATGAAATTGGTTAAAAATATGCAAAAATATTTTACAGTACACATGGTGTTACTTTTCCGCACGAGTGCGGAAATGAGCACTTTCCATGCATATGTTGAAACTTTAAAGAGCCATATGTACTGTAAAACGTTGTACGATACACGTGCGAATAGGTAATTCGCAACTCGTGTCGATTTAAAACACTCCCTTCGGTCGTGTTTTATTTTATCACCACTCGTTGCAAATTTCCTATTTTCTACACTTGTATCGTAAATAACTATTAAAACTTTTGAAAGTATTTTATATGAGGCAGAAAAACACTCATATTATAATTATTTTTATTAGTCAAAGTAGAAAATATATGACCTGGATTATTATGTAATACCTCAGCGTGACATACATGCTCACATGAGTTAAAAATTCTGCTTGGCGCAATACACGTAAGTACCTAACTAATGTCCAAATTCTTCTCCAAGATTCAAACACTAAATGAACTATTTTTGTAGATCACACAAAAATGTAAGATCATCCCCACCAAGCCGACGACGTAGGCCGTTCCCGTTATCACGGAAAACTATACCCATCACTGTCTCGCACGGAAAAAATTCAAGTGTTTTCAAACTCGCCGCATCGTTTTGATAGCACTCTCACTATAACAAAATCAACCTTTTTACCTTTACCACAATGTCCAATATGCCGTTCCTTATATTGGTCTACATCGTTCGTTTTGAAACTAAGCCTGCAGATTTTCTAAGCCTTGTCTTACGCGTATGACTTAAGATGTTCCTGTAGTATTCGAATTGAGATCTTGCCGTGTTTGAATAGAGACTTTTTTCGGTTAGCGCTGAGTATTACCATTGGTCGTTTGGGATCGAGAGATTGAGTGGAAAACTTGAAAGGTAGGAAAGCGGGTACGTGTCGGCTGTAGCGAAACAAGCCTTCAGTCGCACCGCGCACGTGCTGGCGTGCGGATTAACTTGAAGCCTGGGTTTTACATGAAATGGCGGGAACTTTACGATAAACTACGAACTTCTTACGTTGTACAAATCTTTTGAAGACTAGCGAAGTTAAATGTAGTCGTATGTTGTGAAGTGTTAGAATTGGAACATATTTTATTATTTATCAAGTACTTTGTTTTAAGTGATTGAAAACTGAGAAACAACACCTGATTTTATCAAGTACGTACCTAATAATTATTATATATGTAAGTTAAATCTTTTTACACTCTATGATTATTGTAGGAAGAATCAGTAATATCTTTTGTAACTATTTTCATTTAAGTAGGTGCTTTTTGAGTGTTTATTAGTTAACGTAAAACTTTGATCTGTTTTTAAGTCAAAAGAAAAACTAGTTTCATGAAACAATTTCCATACCGTAACTTTTTTAAATTTACCTAATTTTCTATCAATTTAAAATGGTTTTCTTGATTATTCCTAAATTATTTATGGGATTGTAATAACATATGTAAACTTATAGTTTAAGTTTATACAAATGTATTTTGAAACATATTTCCTTAAATTTTTATTTTGTATACTTAACCGTTAGGTACATATTCGAGTAGACAGTGTACCTAATTAAAAAAATTACAAAGTGGCAAGAAACTCAGGAAAAAAAATTGTATGTCATCGTTCAATACCAAGAACAAATCCAATGATTTTAAGAACGTGTGAAACATTCTAAAAATTTCTTTTTTTAACTTCCGAAAGTGACTGTTACATCAACAATATTGACCAAACTGCTTTTAACTGAAACATGCAAAAAGTTTATAAGTTATTATTATAACCGAAAAACTGTGCTTCAAACAAAAATAATGCCACTGCCGTAATTCTTACTTAACCGTCCCATGTAGGTACGTGCGCGCACATAGCCGGTTTTTTTTCTCCAAATAAGCAGAGAAATAGCAATTACAGTTGACACAGTCTTTTTTCCATATTTTTTGCATCGCAAGATCTGAAATAAAATTTTCTTCGTCAAAAATTTTTTTTGACATATTTATTTTATTTTATTTATTTATTTGAATTAGGCAAAAAAGACCCATATTTACATATTTATAGCTAACAGACTAAATTACCCAGTAGAAAACAAAAAAAAAACTGTAACAACGATGTGTTATACAAATTCGTGGTGACCGCGAAAATGAGAAAAGAACTTGACCCCCTTCGGCCATAACATGAAGGAGCTGATTTTGTAATTCATACATTAACAATAATTGTCGGTATCAAAAAAAATAAGTTTTCACATACTTATCCAAAACACACGGCATCAATTATACAAGTCAGATAAGTTTATTGAAATTCTGACTGGCGGCATTAAGTCCGCCCTTTGTACTTGTTTTTAATAGTGCAATAAAGTTTAAATAAATAAATAAGTAAGTTTATTGAAATTCTGTCAACAAAAAAAGTAAAACTGAAAGAGAAGACAAAATTTAGCACACAATAATATTAATAAAAAGGGGAAAATAAAAATGCCAATTAAATAATAAAGCTATTAATAAAGAATAATTAATAGCGGGTAGTATACAAATATTTTTATAGCTATATAGACACTAAAATATAGCTTTCGTAGCGAGAACATTATTTCTGGTTGCCTTTTGATGCGTCGCGTAAAACTCAGCCGGGCATATTCATTATTTTTGTCCCCTTAAACGGACAGTTACGGATAGTAACAAAACCGACAATCAATGTCAATCGCATGCGTTTAGTAACAAAACCAACAGGTTAGACGTGACTTAAACATCACTTTCATCATCATCATATCAGCCGAAAGACGTCCACTGCTGGACATAGGCCTCCCCCAGAGAGTGCCAAATTGACCGGTCCTGCGCCACCCGCATCCAGCGGACTCCCGCGACCTTTACCAGGTCATCAGTCCACCTTGTGGGGGGCCTACACACGCCGCGCCTTCCGGTACATCACTTTAGTTAACCTTAATCTGCCATTTTTTTTTAAATTCCCCGCTGTGGGAAAACACGAACTAAATCAAACCTTTTTATCACCGTTCGCCGCAAAATTAGATGTCGGTTATTGTGGGGCATACATGTGTCCCTTGAAGCTATGAAAAAAATCAAATTTCTAAGTTAACGTAAAAAAACCGGCCAAGTGCGTGTCGGACCACGCAAAACGAAGGGTTCCGTGCCTATTAAAAAGGTCGTATCGTCACAGAAATTTTACGGCACTTACGTCCTTTTCTTTGAGGAAGGCAGTTTTTCAGCAATATCTCGAAAACCTCTGAACCGATCTTGTTCAAAACAATTTTCGGTGAATGAAATTAATAATTTCCATATTTTTAAAATACACCGTTCATAAATTAGAGGGGGGGGGGGACAGAATTTTAGTGACTTTCGGGGTGATTATCTCCGACTCTTTTCACTTAAAAAATGCTGAGAAACCTTATATTTATTTTGAAAGGCCTATCGATTGATCAACTCGTGGACTTATAATGAAAATATTTTTTTTGACTTTCAGTTTTATGTATGGAGTACACCCTTAAAAATTTTTTTTAAAATCATTTTAATTACAAAATTATGTAGCGGCTAACAAAATACACTTATCCTCAAAATTTTATTCAAATATATCTCATAGTTTTCGAGTAAAATGCCTGTGACATACGGACAGACGGACAGACGGACATGATGAAACCATAAGGGTTCCGTTTTTGCCATTTAGGCTACGGAACCCTAAGAAGATACGGCCGTTTATGCCGCAAAAATACTATACAAGTACATGGAAAAATCTGAAAACTATAATATGTAATTTTGTACGGAACCCTCGGTGGGCGAGTCCAACTCGCACTTATCCGGTTTTTTATTACTCCTGCAGCCATTTATTGTTGCTTACTCATTTATATTTTTAACCGGGTTTCTCGCGATATAGGCCTAGTCTGGTGCAAGGGGCCTCTGGCGTTTCTGCATGTTAAATGGCTTTGTGGTTTTGTTTTACGAGTATAATGTTTTTCTGTATGATGAAGTCATGTATATTTTTGATCGTTTATCTTTATTATTTCCGAGCAGTGCCTATTATTAAAAATAAAATTCCAAATATGGAATTCTTCGACTCGTTGTCTACGCAATGAGTGATGACTGATGAGCTTAATGAGTCTGGTTGTCCCATGGATAGATATTAGGTTTCCTAGATTTAGTACTACGTTAATGATAATATTCGTTCGTACAGTCGCTCTGCTGCTATAAGCTTTTGCATGACAAATGGGTATATTACCTAGGATTTCTGGGAATAGCTCAAAACAAGCAGCAACGCTTAATCGGTTATTAGCACGGCTTAGTTGGCTGCATTGAAATTATCGCGGCGTAGTAATCGCCCTAGTATATATAGAGCTATGAAGTTAACGCTGTCTAGTATAAGCAGAAATTTGAGTTGGTCGCACTACTAATTGCGATAAATGCCTTGGTTTAATCTAGAGAAAACCTTTAAATACATACCGATTTATTTATTCATGCAAGCGCTTAGTCGAGGCTTCGCGTGACCAGAAGGCTGGCTTTTACCTCACCCAGAGGATCAGCATTGCCATACAACGTAGCAATGCTGCCAGCCTTCTGGGTACACTACCGCCTGGCAGCGATCTGGGGCAAATTTTTTACCTTTAGTTTTTGTTATATTTGTTTTTTCTTTTCTTAGTTACGTATATCTTATAGTAATACATACATAGCCTGATTTTTTTTTGAGAGATTTTATAAAATTATTATAATTTGCCATGACCTCGCACTTCCTTACAACAATCGGGAATGACCCATTTTACCAAAAATAAACACTTAAACAACTAAGTAAAGTATCTATTATATATTATGTCTAAAACGTCTAAACCAAATAATGCATGAGCAACAGCCAACAACATTACGGAACGTCCAAATTCACGAACAGCGCCGCAATAACGGACTTAAAATTTAATAATAAAGCAGCATCGCAACTAATCCAATCAGTAATTTATTATTCCCGAGCACATAACAGCGCGACCATAAACTTGAACAAGTTACACTACATAATTCCCTCACGGCATAATATTCGGACAAATGAAAATTCCAACCGATGCATTTGAAATGGCGTTGCGCGGAGGTTTTAATTCCCTTGGCTGTTCCGAATCGGCGCATGTTTTTTCATTAAAACGCATTCAATACGACGACGAGGAAGCTTTGAAATAACGGACCCTTTCAAAAAATATTTCCATGACATTCCAATGGCAGTGCGCGCTCTGTTTATACTTTTTTGTGTCAGGCTTTTTCATCGACGCAATTTATGTGGCATTAAATAGTTGGTAATGCTGAAATCTAGTTTTCGTGAAGGTTATTTATTTCAACTTCTTTCTGAATACTGATTTATTTCAGGGACTGCCCTCATTCGTCCTCCTCTTTCTTGTCTAAGGTTTTCCTGGAAGGATCCACTGCTTGCTTTTGATCCCGTAGTCCTATTACCTACCATCTAACCCAAAAAATTGGCGTAACAAGCATTATTAACGAAAATGCCAACCATTTGACCGTTCAATGCAGGGGTCAAAGAAACCTTTTTGGAGGTTTGTCAACTGAATGGGCAATTTGACTGTCCGAACTCAAACGGTCCATCCGAAAGTCTTTGACCGAGCTTAATAATTGCTCTCAGGAACAACAGCAGAGATCTGATTGATCTGACTAAAGGCCACTTTCCGAATTCGGTGGTGCGTAGTCGATGCGATATTAGCAACCTGTCAGTACAGATACTATTACTGCGCGCCTACATTTTGATGAGTGCTTCCTGATTGGCGCAGGAAACGGAGCAGTACATGCGATTACAGTACTGCATGCGTACCGCCAAGCTTCTGCGCAATATAAACTACTGCGCAAATATAATACTGACCGTGTACCGACAAATAAGGTAAGTAAGACAAGATAAGGACATATGGGTGACATCAGTAAGCTCTCGGTCATGTGCAAAAAAATAAAAAAATATTAAAATTAAAAAGCCTTGTATTTCTTACAAAAATTACAATTTCCCAATCTTTGTTTTTTAAGAGTAGTATAAGTAGGTAACAATGTTGATTGTTTGTCAATTATTGACAGTTGTATATGTACACTTTTTGCACCAGGGCCATTTTCAGATTACAATCCATTGCTGCTTTCGTACTTGGTAAAACATTGAGGAAGTTTTGGTTTATTTTCTAGGCATATTTTTACTGTTTTCCAATTCAGAATCTAGATCTAAATAAAGGGTTTCAGCCTTCGGTACGATGTGGATGACACCCTGTATTCTAGCTCTTCGTTTTCTATGTATATCGT
Source organism: Epinotia nisella (assembly GCA_932294315.1). Taxonomy (NCBI): domain Eukaryota; kingdom Metazoa; phylum Arthropoda; class Insecta; order Lepidoptera; family Tortricidae; genus Epinotia; species Epinotia nisella. Next base: position 21,042,062 of record OW028678.1, on the reverse strand, counting down.
TTTTTGGGTACTGTATGTCTGTATATTTTCAGACCGACTTGTCTACTTGCCGCGTGAAGGTCGTTTATCATTAATTACAACTCTGTGCTATTATCCAACGATAGAACAATGCCGTTCGCAAATCTTAAATGACTAATATATTGATTGCTTTTTCACACAACTTTTTAATTTGGTTTTAAATACTGCAACCACACCAGCACAGTGAACGAAATCACACTTAATTTTACTTAATAAAACCGGCCAAGTGCGTGTCGGACCACGCAAAACGAAGGGTTCCGTGCCTATTAAAAAGGTCGTATCGTCACAGAAATTTTACGGCACTTACGTCCTTTTCTTTGAGGAAGGCAGTTTTTCAGCAATATCTCGAAAACCTCTGAACCGATCTTGTTCAAAACAATTTTCGGTGAATGAAATTAATAAGCCATGTCTATGAATTTTTCCATATTTTTAAAATACACCGTTCAAAAATTAGAGGGGGGGGGACAGAATTTTAGTGACTTTCGGGGCGATTATCTCTGACTCTATTCGCTTAATCAAAAAAAATGCTAAGAAACCTTATATTTATTTTGAAAGGCCTATCGGTTGATGTGCCACACGGGGGGTCACACTTTTAGTTTTATGTATGGAGTGCACCCCTAAAAAAATTTTTTTTGTCATTTTAATTACAAAACTATGTAGCGGCTAACAAAATACACCTATCCTCAAAATTTTATTCAAATACACCTTATAGTTTCCGAGTAAAATGCCTGTGACATACGGACAGACGGACAGACGGACAGACGGACAGACGGACATGACGAAACTATAAGGGTTCCGTTTTTGCCATTTTGGCTACGGAACCCTAAAAAGGCTGATCCGAATAATATAAGTATGTAATTACTAGAGTTAGGAATTTTGGTGGCATTGGGTGAACAAAGAGCAATGGAGTCCTTGTTATATTTTTTTTGATTGAATGAATGAATGAATAAATGATTGATAAATGATAAATGATAAATCAATAATGCATAATAAAATTTATTAGTTACATACAAGTAAATTGATTCATTAAATAGAAGTCCGGACTTTGACGTAGTGAGAGACATGGTTGATTTTGGCAATCATGCTCAAATTCTGAGGAATGCTACGTTAACATCGGTGGATGTAGAGAGATCTTTCTCGACACACAAATGGATTTTTCACAAGTTGAGAAATCGTATAACGCCAGTGAATATGGAACATATTTCCATAGTGTATGCTTTTCATAATCTTGACAACCATTTAACATCAGATGAAGATAACATGCAAGATTTTGAAACTTTAATTCCAGTTGCAAGTTGTTCAAGGTCTTGAATACATAATCATTTTAGTTAAATAGTAAAATTTATTGACATGTAATATTTTGAAATCTACATAATATATGGCTTTATCATTCAGTTATTCAATTATTCAAATAAAAAAAAAATACTATGGCGACTCCACTGCACTACTTGTGCTAAAAATGCCACCAGAATCCTAACCCTAGTAATTACTGACCCATAAGCCTTCTGTTTTCAATATATATAAAATATTTTCATCAATTCTAGAAAAGCGAATCAGATGCACTATAGAAAAACAGCAACCTGAGAGGTTTTAGTACGGTCGATCATATGCACTCGGCAGAAATGCTAATAGAGAAATACCAAGAGTTCAATAAACCGATCTATTTACCCCGCATGTATCGACTACAAGAAATTTGACACGCTCTACCACCACTCAATATGGGAGTATCTTCATTCGCAAGACAAGATGCAGTGTATTTGAAAGTTCTACAAAAACTATATCAAAATTGCAAAAGCAGAATAAGATTGGAAACGACGGGAACCACTATACCTATAAGAAGAGGCGTCCGACAAGGATGTGCAAAATACCGCATACAAATTCTGCCGAGCAAGATGCGGAAGCGGCTTAAACAAAGCACGTAAACTCTGAGTTACTATGTGGAGCGCCTTAATGTTCTGCTAAATATGAGCACAGAAAGAGAAGGATCAAAGTCAAAGTCAAAGTGATTTATTCTTCAATTTAGGCATATTACATGTACCTATGAATGTCGATAAACTACCACCGGTTCGGCTATTAACCTTTTGAACGCTTTCATATTTGAATGAAGTGATCACTCACACGCCAAGCACTGTAACTTGATGTATCGTTAAAAACCAATAAAACCAAATAAAAACAATTCATAACAGATTTTATTCATGATCAAAGTACACCTTCACTCCGACCTTTTTAGTGGTTGTTGGCGTGGTGGGCACGACAGCACTCGACCACTTTAGTGGCTCTCGGCGCTCAAAAGGTTAAGCATTAGGTACCCTTATTTATGCAAATAAATATATTGATTGATTGATTATTTATATACCAGCTAATGTGACCATATTCAGCGAATAAATTATCATTCATTCATTAAAATTCTGGAAAAAATATGGAAAATAGTTCCTTACGACCGAATAGCCTAGTGGTTAGAGAACCTGACTATGAAGCTTGAGGTCCCGGGTTCGATTCCCGGTCGGGGCAGATATTTGTATATTGAATACGAATGTTTGTTCTCGAGTCTTGGATGTTTAATATCTATTTAAGTATGTATTTATTTATCTATATAAGTATGTTTATCCGTCGCCTAGTACCCATAGTACAGGCTTTGCCTAGTTTGGGACTAGATCAATTGGTGTGAATTGTCCCACAATATTTATTTATTTTATATACCTAAAGATTACAGGAAAACCTATAAGAAGTTTGAGTATTCAAAGTAACGGGAAAATTTTCAATATTTTACGGAACCCTCACCACGCGAGTTAAACACGCACTTTTTCAAAACAGTATACAATATATTATTTCAGTATCGTAAAATTAAATTATAAAATTACACTGCTACAGTAGGAAGCCTATTTATTTTGCGATAGATAGCTAGTGCAGGACTTTATCACTGCCAAATATCCCTATCCATGATGTAATCATTTAACTTATAATATGCTTTTGAAATAAGTGTCTGTTTTACGACAGATTTGAATTTAGAGTCAGTAATTTTATTGTAGAATTTTATACAATTTCTCAAGAACGACTTCGGATGGATAATAATATCGAGAAGTGTGCATTTTACTATTGACTTGACAGATATTATTCTAGGTGACTGTACACTTCTCAACAATTTGTCTGAGCAATTCGTTATTAATAAGCCCTCGCATGAATAACAAGTGGCTTACCCAGATTATCCGGATATTCAGTTACCCTTACTTAGGTACTCTACTTTCGAATTTAATTTACCGTACGAAATTTTACTAAAACAAGCATGTATGTGAATGATAAGATAATCTATACATATAATAAAGCTGAAGAGGGTCGAAAGTCTGTACATGGAAGATAAACGAAAAAAAATTGGCTGGGGATACTTAGAATTGATAACAGAACACGTTCCAACAGTTTTTAGAATTTTTGTCTGTTTATCTGTTTGTCTGTTTATTTGTCAGAGTATCACGTGAAAACGGCTGAACGGATTTTGATGCAAACTTTACTAATCTGTCGAGAGAATCCCCGGATAGGTTTTAAGCTATAAAAATCTTAAAGATTAGGGTTCAAAGGGGGTAGAAAATGGGGTTGAACTTTGTATGGGAACTCCTTGAATGTACGAGCTACAGACTTGAAAATTGGTAACCATAAACTTGACTGGAAAGTAAAAACGACCCCATTCAAACTTTTAGCAATGTATAGATAAAACGTGAAAAATATGGGATGAAAATAGGTTCTGAGGCGACTAGAAACTATATAATGTTGCAAGAGCGGGGTTATAACAGTATCATTACCATGGTAACATGTCGTCAATATATTCGAAAATTCATCGTGTTCTTACAACTGATAGTTAGTCCAGTGGCTTGACCCATAGCTTACGGAGTCGGTGTCCCCGAGTTCAAACCCAGCAGCATGCACTTTTTGTAGTTTTAATTTTTATGTGTCTGCGTTTTTGAAAATGTATATTTTTCAAAAAACGCAGAGAAGCTTAGTGAATAGAGGATTTTGATGCAACTTTTACTTAATCGGTCGAGAAAATCCCTGGCCAGGTCATAGGCTGTAAAAATGATAAAAATTAGTTCAAAGGGGGTAAAAAATGGGGCAAAACTTTGTATGGGAACTCCTCAAATCCATGAGCTTTAGACTTGAAAATTGATAAACATACACTTGACTGGAAAGTAAAAAGAACTCCATTCAAACATTATAAAAAAATAAAGATAAAACGCGAAAAACCACGGGATGAAAAAGAGTGCTAGATGGCTAAAAACTATCTATAATAACCAAAAATGTTTGATATCTCAACCGATAGTAGCTGTTAGACATAAGAAACCTAATTATTTTGGAAACTCAGTCGCTGACAACGTTGCTGTTAATATTGAAATCCAGCAACCTTGATCTTCGTCTTCCTATATAATTGCCATGAATTCAGAGGTCATCTAAAAATGTATGATAGGTTGAGTTTAATACTTACGTCGAATTAGCATAGTTCACCAACGTCAAGAGATGTGGGTATAAAATTTGGACACAACGGCATTCCACGGAGAATTAAGTAGGTACCATTTTTTTTATGTATAAAACTTCAGCGTTTGTGACATTCAGAAATATTATTATGAATACTCGGGTATAGTGAGCGTCCGCATGAGCTAGCTCTCGGGCCTTCGGCCCTCGTGCTCGCATAGAAGCGATGTATTGGGCCTTTCATTCATACGAAAAGCTCGGCCTTCGGGCTCGCTTGCCTCGCCACTCACCTTCGGGACTTTGGAACTCAGATTTCGCTTTCAAGACACTTGGAGATAGTGTGCGTCAGTCCTCGGGCTCGCATAGGAAGCGCTCTCTAAAACGGTTCTTTGGGCCTATCATTCCAACGAAAAGCTCGGCCTTCGGGCTCGCTTGCCTCACCCCTCAACTTTGGGACTTAAGGCTCATGTTTCGCTTGCAAGACACCTGTGGATAGTAAGTATCCATGGAGTCTCGCCCTCGGGCCTTCGATGCTCTGGCTCGCATATGGAGCGCTATCTATTAGGGTACGTTGGGCCTTTCATTCCTACGAAAAGCTCAGCCTTCGGCCTCGCTTGCCTCCCCGTTTACCTTCAGGACTTTGGCTCTCAGGGGTATAGAGTATCTTTGGGGTCTCGCCCTCGGTCCATTTGTTTCAATTATGAAATTTTATATTTAAATTCCGGTTTTGGTAATTTTTCTTCTACTTAGGTACTTCATTTGCAATAAAGATTAAGTAAATCAATATAACTAAATATTATTGACGACGAAGTTTATGAGGATTTGAACTGTTACACGCATAATTTATAGAAATGAAATCGTAATAATCTAATTTATCAGTGTAGTAGGTATCGTATGGTGAAACATAAGAATATCATGTCATACGCGTACGAAGTCGCGGGCAGAAGCTAGTAATATATACCAAGAGACAATCTTACACTAATCGAACTAGACGACGATAACTTTATGTAGATTACTTAAATACAAAGAAAACATTCAAGATTCAGCAACAAATATTCATGTCAACAATGCCCATCACAGAAATGTTTGCCCTTGCCGGGTTTTGAACCCAGAATCGTGCAAAACCAAGTGGCGAGTCAGGTCGTAAAATATTAGAATGATGCTATACGCACAAAAAGGTTTCATTGTTACTTTTATTGCCCGACTCGCCAAATGGTATTCAGAATACTATAGGCTATAACTGTCGTCAGATATCTATACATATAATAAAGCTGAAGAGGGTCGAAAGTCTGTACATGGAAGATAAACGAAAAAAAATTGGCTGGGGATACTTAGAATTGATAACAGAACACGTTCCAACAGTTTTTAGAATTTTTGTCTGTTTATCTGTTTGTCTGTTTATTTGTCAGAGTATCACGTGAAAACGGCTGAACGGATTTTGATGCAAACTTTACTAATCTGTCGAGAGAATCCCCGGATAGGTTTTAAGCTATAAAAATCTTAAAGATTAGGGTTCAAAGGGGGTAGAAAATGGGGTTGAACTTTGTATGGGAACTCCTTGAATGTACGAGCTACAGACTTGAAAATTGGTAACCATAAACTTGACTGGAAAGTAAAAACGACCCCATTCAAACTTTTAGCAATGTATAGATAAAACGTGAAAAATATGGGATGAAAATAGGTTCTGAGGCGACTAGAAACTATATAATGTTGCAAGAGCGGGGTTATAACAGTATCATTACCATGGTAACATGTCGTCAATATATTCGAAAATTCATCGTGTTCTTACAACTGATAGTTAGTCCAGTGGCTTGACCCATAGCTTACGGAGTCGGTGTCCCCGAGTTCAAACCCAGCAGCATGCACTTTTTGTAGTTTTAATTTTTATGTGTCTGCGTTTTTGAAAATGTATATTTTTCAAAAAACGCAGAGAAGCTTAGTGAATAGAGGATTTTGATGCAACTTTTACTTAATCGGTCGAGAAAATCCCTGGCCAGGTCATAGGCTGTAAAAATGATAAAAATTAGTTCAAAGGGGGTAAAAAATGGGGCAAAACTTTGTATGGGAACTCCTCAAATCCATGAGCTTTAGACTTGAAAATTGATAAACATACACTTGACTGGAAAGTAAAAAGAACTCCATTCAAACATTATAAAAAAATAAAGATAAAACGCGAAAAACCACGGGATGAAAAAGAGTGCTAGATGGCTAAAAACTATCTATAATAACCAAAAATGTTTGATATCTCAACCGATAGTAGCTGTTAGACATAAGAAACCTAATTATTTTGGAAACTCAGTCGCTGACAACGTTGCTGTTAATATTGAAATCCAGCAACCTTGATCTTCGTCTTCCTATATAATTGCCATGAATTCAGAGGTCATCTAAAAATGTATGATAGGTTGAGTTTAATACTTACGTCGAATTAGCATAGTTCACCAACGTCAAGAGATGTGGGTATAAAATTTGGACACAACGGCATTCCACGGAGAATTAAGTAGGTACCATTTTTTTTATGTATAAAACTTCAGCGTTTGTGACATTCAGAAATATTATTATGAATACTCGGGTATAGTGAGCGTCCGCATGAGCTAGCTCTCGGGCCTTCGGCCCTCGTGCTCGCATAGAAGCGATGTATTGGGCCTTTCATTCATACGAAAAGCTCGGCCTTCGGGCTCGCTTGCCTCGCCACTCACCTTCGGGACTTTGGAACTCAGATTTCGCTTTCAAGACACTTGGAGATAGTGTGCGTCAGTCCTCGGGCTCGCATAGGAAGCGCTCTCTAAAACGGTTCTTTGGGCCTATCATTCCAACGAAAAGCTCGGCCTTCGGGCTCGCTTGCCTCACCCCTCAACTTTGGGACTTAAGGCTCATGTTTCGCTTGCAAGACACCTGTGGATAGTAAGTATCCATGGAGTCTCGCCCTCGGGCCTTCGATGCTCTGGCTCGCATATGGAGCGCTATCTATTAGGGTACGTTGGGCCTTTCATTCCTACGAAAAGCTCAGCCTTCGGCCTCGCTTGCCTCCCCGTTTACCTTCAGGACTTTGGCTCTCAGGGGTATAGAGTATCTTTGGGGTCTCGCCCTCGGTCCATTTGTTTCAATTATGAAATTTTATATTTAAATTCCGGTTTTGGTAATTTTTCTTCTACTTAGGTACTTCATTTGCAATAAAGATTAAGTAAATCAATATAACTAAATATTATTGACGACGAAGTTTATGAGGATTTGAACTGTTACACGCATAATTTATAGAAATGAAATCGTAATAATCTAATTTATCAGTGTAGTAGGTATCGTATGGTGAAACATAAGAATATCATGTCATACGCGTACGAAGTCGCGGGCAGAAGCTAGTTATAAATAAATACATGTAAGCATTATAAGTAGGGCTTATTTTGTCTAATCCCAATAAGGTCTAGTTTTTCCTCTGGGTTAGAAGGTCAGATGGCAGTCGCTTTCGTAAAACTAGTGCCTACGCCAAATCTTGGGATTAAGGTGTCAAAGCGGACCCCGAGCTCCTTTAGGGGGCACAACCGGGAATAACGCTAGGAGGATGATGGAGGATGATAAGTATTACTCAGCTTAAAATAGTTGCCACTTAAAATGTATGATATAAATCGAAACAACAACGTAACGTACATTAAACTTAACTTTTACTGCGAAAATATCAGTGTACTTCCAAACTAGAACCTACTTTTGCGAGCTTAAGCTCGTTAACAACCTAGCTGTGAGACTGGCCTCGCCTTGTTCTAAAAATAAGCAGCACAATATAGATATAGCCTAAATCTACAGACAGGCCGCATTGCCTTGTTTCTACGGTACATGTAATAATGGGCCCTAATGTTGCTCGTTATTAGATTCAGCCGCACTGGCGCCCAGTGTATTTACTCCAGGCAAAATACGGTTTCGAAAAACATGAATTTATAATTTATAAAGTTTTTTTTCGTTTATTTAATTATAAAACGTTATTCTAAGATGCTTTATTCAAAAATCCAACAAACTTTCCACCCGGAAGTAATTGTACCTATAGATTTAAATTAAACATTCATTGTATTTTTATTTTATTTATACTGGATATTTTAAAGCAAATGTAAATGAACCTAAATAAAGATAAAAAAAAAAAAATTATCCGGACTTTTTAGGAGCTAATTAATATTTTTTTTGATGCCTGATTTTTTGTTGGATTTTGCTTCTAGGTAACTATTTAATTGATAATATATCCGTTACATTAAAAAAAATAGCTATTATAAATTATTTCCAAATTTGACATTTTTTCCATACAAGTTGTCAGTTCATTGCCTGGACTAATTGGGCAAGGCCCGTCATACAGTCGGCCAGTGAAAATGTCGAGTATACTTAGAACCGTATCATTATAAAATTGTAACTTCGTTTCAGTAAATAACTTTGTTGTCAAATATGACGTAAAACAATTTTTTTTTACTATTATGATGGCAAAAGAAATGCGAGGAAGAGGAAGGCATAGAATAAACTACATCATCATCAAGTCCACTGCTGGACATTGGCCTCCCCCAAAGAGTGTCAAAGTGACATGTCCTGCGCCATCCGCATCCAGCGGACTCCCGCGACCTTTACCAGGTCATCAGTCCACCTTGTGGAGGCCACACGCCGCAGTAAACTACATAGAGCAATTCAACTCAATGTTAAGTACTACGATGTCAACGAGGTTGCGTAGGATCGGAGTAGATGGAGGGCCTACTTTGAGCTTCATCGACTAGAGCTTAGCTCTTAAACAAGAGTAAGAGTAGATGGTGGCAAACAAGCTTAAGGCCTGCTTAAGCAAACATCGAGTTGGCTACGAGTAGGCTTGCAACTCAAATAGAGCCCGTTTTCGAGCACCGCTAGGCTATGAATGCTAGCAGTATTTTCAAACTACCTCAATACTTACAGACGAGTCGGGGTCGGTGCAGTATCAGTAAGCTGTCAGTCACCTCAGTACAGATTCTTCATTGCGCGCCTACACTGTAAGTGCTTCCTGATATGTGCGGGCTGCCCGGAAGCGGGGCGGTACGCATGCAGTACTGCATTCGAATCACACCGCTTCCGCGCAACAAAATACTACTGCGCAAATGTAATACTGACAGTATAACAATAAGGAAATCTGAGTCACAGTAATAAGCTCTCGGTAAAGTACAAAATACGGCATACCGATTCCGCCCTGCCAAATGTTGGGAGTGGTCAAAAAACTGCAGTATACCTTTATTATGTAGTATTATCAGCAACCGACTAAATATTAAATTTTAAAGGAATTCAAAGCTACAAGATATTTCTCTACTTTCATTAAATTTTAGCACAAAAGGAATTCAGCTCTATTCTGTAAGCGTCCTGATTCAAATTTCATTGATATAAACTTTGTTACGGTTGCATCTTTATCTTTCTCGTGTTTTAAATCTTATTTTAAACCCAGATATTTATTCTATGTATTTAAGTATGATTTATTATATATATAAGCATGTTTATCGTCGTCTAGTACCCATAGTACAAGCTTTGCTTAGTTTGGGACTACGTCGATTTGTGTAAGATTGTCCGAAAAATATTTATATTTATTTATTTATATTTCTGCTATATTAGAGTTCTCAAATCTGTAGCAGAATGTATTGGTAAAATTATAATAACAACAAGGCAGATTTTGTCCTTAAAAGTCAAAGTCAAAATGTTTTATTCAAAATAGATTCTCACAGAATACATTTCGAAAGTCTAAAATAATAAAAATCTTATATATAGCTTTCATCCAGAGATGGAGTCGTTACATTAGTCATAAATTTTATGTATTAAGTTTTTCTTAACAATTACAATAAATTATGAATACTCAAACGAAACAGTTACAAAGAAAAACAAAACAATACGATGTCCAATAACTTATTTATTTATATAAAGTTAGGGTAAATGACATCTGGATTGATCCTATCGATTAGTAGAATTAAATTGTGACTGTTTATTTTTATATTATAGTTGGTTCTATTTCCGGTTCAGGTAAGTTTTTCATAAAACCTGTGAATGCAGTTCAGCAATCTTAGGGAAATTAAAAGAATGTTTCCTTTACGTAAAATTAGCTCTCTTAAGGATTTACGGTGTTTTCCCTCCAGGGCTCAAAAAGTTTCTCCACCAATAGAATTTGTGAAACCTTACCTATAATTCCTTTTGAGCATATTTTTTTACACTTTCGTCTGATGGCGTAGCTGGTTTTCGAGAAATTGTGCTGATGAAGCCTATAATGGGAAATGGATGAAAATTTCAGAAGTGCCTGATTATTTTTTTGGTGATATGAATAACCTTCCTTAGCACCAGAAAAAAGTATCAGATTTTTCAGCTGTGTCAATTATTTTTGAAAAATATAAATAGTTTCCTCACTTACGTGTTGGGTCAAGGACAGTCAATAAGACACTTTTCTTGATCTGTCTCATATATTATTACAAAAAAATATCTAAATTGACACTGGCAATGACAAATATAGCTGCTGCAACTGTCGATATCATTGTCAGTGTAAGTTTACCACAGATATTTCAGATATTTGATTGTAATATGAGACGGATCAAGGAAAGTGCCGTCCTTGACCCAATACGTAAGTGAGGAAACTGTTCAGGTACATCTTTCAAAAATAATTGACGCAGCTGAAAATACTGCAACTTTTTTCTGGTGCTAAGGATGGTTATTCCTATCACCAAAAAAATAATCAGGCACTTCTGGATTGTTCATCCATTTCCAATTTTATAATTTGTTAGAATTGTTAGCTTTATTTCTAGTACTGTACATTTGGCCCATGTATGTACGTCAGCGAGATGCACTCATCTTGAGAAAACTGAAAAATCAGATACCTATACTTTCTAAAGTAGAGAGATATATCGTCGTTTCAGTTATTCACGGGTGTTTGGCAGTCACAGGGACGCCCTCAGCCCTCGCCTCCAGCTCCACTATTATGTAACTAGTTTTAACCTCACCGTTCAACCACAAATATATCTTGACGCCGCGATTCGTAGTAACTAAGCGTAATCAGAGTCCTGGTTTCGTTAGGCGTGACGGGTGAGGTGAGGCGCATTAGTGTGTTCCGAATAACCGCCCAGAAACAACTAACGATAGCTTCGCGTGATATTGAACTACGTTACGCTTATTTATACTCAAACAAACCCTCGACATTCAAATTCTGAAAGGGCGCGACATATCAATGTCCATAATTATTACTGGGTACCTATCTAAATCTGGACAATGGCTTTCAAAAAATCCATTATTCTGTTATGAAGCGATTGTTACACCTGCTCGTGTTATCTGATGGAATCCATTGTTATATTTCAGCATACTTGTAATCAGAATATTAGACGAATTATATAATGTCATGTCATTTAAGTTTCCTAATAATAGTCTAATGACTCTATTAAGTTAGTTTATTACGGTTTTATGAAGATCTGTCAAACCATATGCTGTCGGTAAGTAAGTACCTAAAGTCAATAACCCTCCTTTCCTTCGACAGTCAAGTAAAAAAATATTTAGAAATTCATTTACTTTTGACGACTGACATTAGATGTGGTCGTTTTACAAAAGCAGGCCTCATACGAGTGGTATAAAAACAATATAATTAAATGAAACACCATGATTATTATGTTAATGTAAAGTTTCACGATTGTGACCTAAGATTATTTTACCTAAACGACGTTATTTCATTATATTATATTATATTTAATATGCTTAAATTGAAGAATAAATCACTTTGACTTCGACTTTGAAACGAAAAGCAAATTATAATAAACATTGTAACATAAATGTCCCCGTTGGTTATAGGCATGATGACTCATGTTAAAATTGATAACATAATGTTGCTTAATTGATAGTAAACCATCAAATTATTGTAGTAAAGTATAAATTAAAAAATATAATTAATATCATAAAAAGATATTATGAACCTTGAAAGTTAAGAAAATTGCATTTTTTTACTGTCCAAGTGTAAATTTAAAGCTACCAATAGAATCCTTACGCTTTTATAGGAACAAAATTGTAGTACAATTATGGACCTAAACGCAATATTTCGCGACCTAAACAGTAATTTACTTGATTTCCTCTACAATGATTAGTTCAAACACCTAAGTGTGACGTCATACTTTTGTGTCAATCAGTATGGAGCGTTTCGGGTGCGGCCAGCGGGTCCGTCTTTTAACTCAATTTGTTTGGGTATTTATGTTCTTTTATTGTAGTTGCTCCCATACAAATATTTGTTCCTCTCCAAAAACTGGTTCGAATGGCATCGGGTTTTTTTTTTGTCATCATGCCTATTACTTATTAGAACATGTAGGATGAGATTTTGGAGCTATCGGTACATACAGCTCTTCGCATTCGACCAGCACTTTTTGTACAGTCGACGTCAAATATACGGTTAGGTACACTTTTGCACTCTAAAATAATAATAATATATCTGCCTATAGGTATACGTCCCACTGCTGGGCAAAGGCCTCCTGTCATGGATGAGAGGGAACAGGCAGTAGTCCCCACGCTGGCCTAGTGCGTGTTGGGGACCTCACATACACCTTTGAATATCTTCGCAGATGTATGCAGGTTCTCTCACGATGTTTTTCGTTCACCGAAAAGCTAACTGTAAATAAACATTAAAAAAAAAGTGTACATGAAGTTTTTTTCCCAGAATTCCATTTTTTGGTTTTTCTTACTCAGAAACGTTGATGTTATCGATCATCATACAAGAAAAAAGTGTCCCAAATATTCCATTCCAGATCGTCACATTTTTGTATGCAGTCTTTTTAGGGTTCCGTAGCCAAAATGGCAAAAACGGAACCCTTATAGTTTCGTCATGTCCGTCTGTCCGTCTGTCCGTCTGTCCGTCTGTCCGTCTGTCCGTCTGTCCGTCTGTCCGTCTGTCCGTCTGTCCGTATGTCACAGGCATTTTACTCGAAAACTATAAGGTGTATTTGAATAAAATTTTGAGTATAGGTGTATTTTGTTAGCCGCTACATAGTTTTGTAATTAAAATGACAAAAAAAAATTTTTTTAGGGGTGCACTCCATACATAAAACTAAAAGTCTAAATTTTTTTTTTCATTGTGACCCCCCGTGTGGCACATCAATCGATAGGTCTTTCAAAATAAATATAAGGTTTCTTAGCATTTTTTTTGATTAAGTGAATAGGGTCGGAGATAATCGCCCCGAAAGTCACTAAAATTCTGTCCCCCCCCTCTAATTTTTGAACGGTGTATTTTAAAAATATGGAAAAATTCATGGACATAGGGCTTATTAATTTTATTCACCGAAAATTGTTTTGAACAAGATCGGTTCAGAGGTTTTCGAGATATTGCTGAAAAACTGCCTTCCTCAAAGAAAAGGACGTAAGTGCCGTAAAATTTCTGTGACGATACGACCTTTTTAATAGGCACGGAACCCTTCGTTTTGCGTGGTCCGACACGCACTTGGCCGGTTTTTTTATTTATATGGTCGTGACGCACTGGAAAAAAAACTTACCTATATAGTAAAATCTGGGAGAAGAAAAATCCAGAAAAATCGAATTATGAAAAAAAAACTTCAAGTACACTTTTTTTGAAAAACCCCCAAATATCAAATGATATTACGTAAGTACAGTCGACGCCAATAATACGTTTACACTTTTGCACCTTATTCCATTGTAATAAGGCGAATAGTGTAAACGTATTTTTGGCGTCGACCGTACATAAGTTCCGAAAAACTCATTGGTACGAGCCAGGATTCGAACCCACGACCGCCTTTTGATAGCCGCATGCCTGAACCACTAGGCAACCGTAGCTTCTTCCACTACACTTGTCACTTTATTCAAATTGCATTAGTACTGTACCTACATTAAAATTCCTTTCCATTATGTGTGACAAACGTTCTTAGATTGCAGAGTCTGCTCATCAGGCCGCGTAAGTTTGTTTTCCACCGTTATGGCTTAAAAAGTTAAATACAGAAATAAATGTAAAATTGTATAGCTCATTTCTCAATCGTGAGTCGCCACCATAATGCCACAAATTTCCCGTGAAATGAGTTATGGATGAAAAACTTTGCTTATTACCTCCATGCTAAATCAGCTTTGAGGTTAATTTGGACACTTACGTTTCACTAATGACTGCGGCTTATTACAATTCAGACTATAAAGTCCTCGAATATATTTAAATTTAATTGCATTAGGACATTATTAAGACAGTAACATTGTCAATTTTAAGACGCTGGATATTGGAAAACAAACATATATTTATTTATTTAATCTTTATTGCACAAAAGAAGAACTTATAGTACAAAAGGACACAGATGCTAAAGCGTAAATTACTAATCTAGACTTGGTTGGTCTTAATGCCCGTTTTAAAAGTGACGTAATTACCCTTCTGGACATGATTGCATTTTTAATCAAATTAAAGGTTTTCCCTTTTTGCCCCCAATGTTTATGGTACACAATACACACAATATGTCTTTATAAACTTCACGGTTGGCACTCCCACATTTTTGTCGGTGCGGGTTCGGTGCGGTAGCCGTCAGTGTCAAGTGTCAGTCCAGTTAGTACCTACAGATTATTTACTGCGCGCCTACATTTAAATGAGTGCTTGCTGATTGGCGCGGGATGCGCGGAGACGCGTAATATAATATGTTATCGGCATGCGGGAATTTATTCAAACTGATAATACGAGTAATAATGTTCTATTAGCGATAAAATTGTTTTCAAGTCAAAAAGTCAAAGTCAAAGTCAAAGTGATTTATTCTTCAATTTAGGAATATTACATGCACCTAATGAATGTCGATAAACTACCACCGGTTCGGAAAGTAAACCTCTGCCTCGAGAAGAACCGGCGTAAAAAACTCGGCGAGGTGTCATTTTTTCAAAACAGTATACCGTCGACCGTAGGTTCAATTAAGGTAAGGGACAAAATACGCAAAATGAGTTGAGTATACAGTTTTGTTCAGAATTTTTCGCTCTTTCGAATGGTATATACAAAACAGTTCTAGCTAAAAATAAATGTCCCTTACCCTACTGTTTTTTGTGGGACCCAAGTCAAATCAGCTCCATCATAACAATGTATCGGGTTATTTTTTTAAAATTGTAACATTAAATGGTGTAATTACCACCGCCAATCCACTTTGAATAAGGTAAGGGTCTTTGCAATCAAAGAATTACGTTTACATGGTTAATTTTAAAAAGATAACCATAAAACTAACGTTACACCAATGTTTTTATTATCTCAAAAAATAAATATCACCCATACCCTAAACAGTTAGCACACAGATTGAAATAGTTGTCCCTTACCCCAATTTGCATTATCATACTTTAAGCAATGTAAACGTTACGATAATTTGTTTCGAATTATGTTTGGGTTCAGTGTCCGTTACAACAATTTGTTCGAGAGAACTAATGAATCCAATCCCTGTTACCTTTATTTACAAACACTTCTAATTTCATAACACAAGATTACACGCACTTGACACGTCTTGTTTTATAGGCAGATGTTTGTTTTGTATCGTAGTCAAAAAAATCTACTCTTAACTACTCAACTCGTTCACAAAAAACCTGAATTCGACGAGCTGATTTCTGGACAAGAATTGTTACAGACAATCAGTAGAACACGGCCATGACTAAACTGTAGGTATCTAAGTTAAATGTTGTTAGTGCATGTAATAATAGTAATCGTACTTTGTGGCAAATGAAATTCTGGCAGTTTCGGTATAAAACAATTATTACAGTATAAGTAACCAACCTTAGTTAATCATAGTTGCATGCCTGTTGACAGCATGCACTCAGTTATTGAACGTGAAGTGCGAAAACTGACTGTTAGGAGTTACACGCAATGGCCTAGTTACATGGATGCCGCAAGAAAGAATCCTCGTCCCTACGTTGTAACCGTTATGGAGTACAAGGATTCCATTGACTGGGACCCTGTGACAGAAAATATGTTTCCACCAAAGGCGAAGGAGTTGCAAGTTACTAAAATCTACGATAAAGAAAAAAGACCTGAAAACCAATAAAACCAAACACTCCATGAAAGACGGATCTCTTGTTCATGTAATCAAAGCAGCCGAAGAGAAATACAGTATTCCAGAACCTAAAACGAAAAGTGGCAAGGGAAAAGCGAAGTTAAAGGGCAGGGGCAAGGGTAAAATGTCTGTTACAGTGCCTTTACCACCAGTAGACTCACTTACGGGAAAAGGAAAAGCGAAGGGAAAGGGTAAGAGCAAGGGTAAAATGTCTGTTAGAGTGCCTTCACCACCAGCAGCAGACTCACTTGATATAAGAGTTGAAAATGAAACCATAGAACTAAAACCTTTGTATAACCACAGGCTGCCGATATCTATGACCAAATATAACGATTGAAAAAAATGTGTGTAAATGCTATGCCTAGTAGATTTCAGAAAGATTATTTGCAGCAACCATATTGCGCTAAAGTGACTGACACTTTGAACCAAACGAATGAATAAGATAATGTTGATAAAATCAACCTTCAATTTAATTAACGTTTATTGATCTCCGTAGTTTTACACATTGATCTCACTTGAAAGCTTATGAAGCGGTAGAAGATTTTTTTAAATTGATTTATAATGCCTAGTAGGCTCTAAGATGATTATTTTGTTGCTTGTAGCTACTCTTTTATCCAAAAGGACTCGTAAGATGACATTGGTTATCTTAGTAGTTGACATACTTAGTAGATAAGTAAATACTAATACTGTACCTACAGGCAAAATTGTTACCTTTTTTGCGAGATTACCTATAATAAACAATATTTAGTAAACCTACAGTTTTTTAAGAAGAAAATTCAACCTTTAATTTAATTAACGTTTATTGATCTCCGTATTTTTACACATTAATCTCAACTGAAAGCTTATGAAACATATGTAAATTGGTGACCCAAAGATGGACGCGTAAAGTAAATTAATTAATTTTGAACAAGGGGGGCACTTTTTACTCTGGATATTTAAAAAAAAGTTTCGCAAACTGTTATGTGTGACATATCAAATGAAAGGGGTTGTTGTAAGCATTTCAGATAATATTTTTTATGATTTTAGCAAAAACAGATTTGAAGTAATTTAGGAAAAAATACGAAAATTGACCATTCTCCCCCCCTTTCTCCGAAACTACTAGGCTTAAACTTCTGAAAAAATATGAAAAATAGTTCCTTGCCTAAAGATTACAGGAAAACCTATAAGAAGTTTGAGTATTCAAAGTAACAGCAGAATTCTCAATATTTTACGGAACCCTCACCACGCGAGTTGAACTCGCACTTGTCCGGTTTTTTATATTTGATTTATAATGCCTAGTAGGCTCTAAGATGATTATTTTGTTGCTTGTAGCTACTCTTTTATCCAAAATGACTCGTAAGATGACATTGGTTATCTTAGTAGTTGTCGTAGTAGATAAGTAAACTAATACTGTACCTACAGGTAAAATTGTTACCTTTTTTGTGAGATTATAATAAACAAATTTAGTAAAGCTACAGTTTTTTAATTCCAAGTAATAAAAATTGGCATGTACAAATATTGCATGTGAAAGACACAAAAAAAAATATACGACACAAACTTCCTATACATTTTCGTATCTCTTAAATGAATTTGTGTAACGTTTTGCAATTTTAAGATAACCTTACGTGAAATTTGTGAACTTATTTTAAAGCAGTAATTGATTTACACTATTTTACCTTAACATACATTTCGCAACAAGTCCTTTACGTAAATTTATCATCAATATATTGGATTCAGCGTAAGGGACGAGACTACAAAACACTTGGCTTGTAAGGGGCATTAGTAACCAAACACGTTGGTGTAAGGGACACCTATTTTCTAAAATAGCTTAATTATTTAAATAAATGTAACACAGGTAGATAGAGCACCAAAATATAAGATTATGTGTGAAATCAGAACCAAAAAAGCTGAATTACAAAAAAAAATATGCGCGATTTAGTCCGAAAAAAAACTTTGTCGGCCTCTCCTGAAAAATCCTATTTTGTCCCTTACCTTAATTGAACCTACGGTCGACGATACAATATATCATTTTAGTATCAGAGTATTATAAAATTTTAAAATTACATTGCTACAGTAGAAAGCCTATTTATTTTACGACAGATTTCTAGTGCAGGATTTTATCGCTGCCAAAATAAATATCCCTATCCATGATGTAGTCGTTTATCTTATAAAGCAAGTATTAGCAAATCATAATTATGTAAATTAACCGCACAATTAATTTTCCAAAATCCAAACCTTCAATGTACTACGTATATGACGTCGTAATAAACAAAGTTTGAAGTGCTCTCATTTACACTTACTTGTCAATTTACCTTGCTGTACATTGCTGGCAATTTAAATTTTGTTAGAAAATGTATGAAGTCGGAATTTTCGTTAATTAATTTAATTAAGGCTATAGTTATGTTAAGGAACTAAGTTAATTAAACCTACTTTAAAAAAGTCCACTTGCCGGTAACGCACTGTATAATACTACTACGCAGCTGCAATGCTGGCAGTAGACCGACAAGTAATGAAATCTGGGCGGCATCAGCTTCTCGGTGTAAAACAAAATACGTCATACCTATTCTGCCCCTCAAAAAAGAAGCATTGACTTATCTGTTTGACTTGTATGTATGTATGTGTTTGCAATCATTACTCATAGAGTACATCTGAAAGTTTGTCAAATTAGACCAGCTTGACAGAACTGGTCTAATTTTACTTTATATGTCTTTATACTTCTTCAATTAAAGTAAATTGTATGCCGCGAGTACCTACCTGCTAAACGATTACTTCTCTTGTTTCAGGTGAACAATACAATGAAATCAAACATAAGACTCTTCCAACGCTTTGGAAAGTGTTCAACAACAATGGAGCGACCCGAAGCAAAAAGCAATATTAAAAGTACACAATTATAGACTATTTCCAATGTCCGGGCGGGAAGAGAAAATGTCATAGACATGTACGGTCCCCTTGACGTGGCTGCGATATCGGCACTGTTGCAGTTACTATTATCAATTACAGGTAAGACATTTTAAGTTATTTCATAGAGATTCGTAACTTTCTTATACAGCGTGTGTATTTGATACGGGCGAATAATTAATCCAGCTATAGTATCTGATCATAGGAATCGTATGGGATAATAATTTCGTTAAATCGTGTTATTAATTAGGTGTAATGATTTTTCTAAAGTGCGACCGAGCAGCAATGTATAAAGCAAACACATGACACTGACATGACACTGACATGCTACTCGTATGACGTTATAGCTACGTTAATTAATGTGGATGCAATACATTGCGTGCTTAATTATTATGTATGAAAAAAAAATTGACTTAGTTATTTACACAGTTAATTTCGTAACTGACTTGTTAGCCGGAAACGCAGTAAAATAACCTGGTTTTGTTAAACTTTAACGTTTTATTTTTACGTTTTCTCAAAATTATTAGACACAAGACATCGTAAACTAGCGAAACAAAACAACGTAAAACGAAGGTAATTAGCGTTTTTATCGCGGCTTAGTCCTCCACCTGCCATGCGGTTAAGCCAAGTAAAATATTCCACCATAAAATGAATGGGAAAGGACTCCAAGAGAAAACAATTGTCCGCCAAAAGAACGTTCCTTGAAATTGAGTTTAGTGTCACGGCCAAAATTTTATCTTTATTTTGGAATGTATTCGGCGGTTTTTTTTTAACTATTATATTAATTCTTGGTTAATGTAATTAATCGATTACATTTCTAGGTTGTTGATACTTACGTTTAATATATAATGTTATGTTTAATAGACGTTAACTGTACCTTCATTAATAATGTATACTAACTTTATATGCTAAAACACCCTTAACCTTCCAATACCAGTTGTATCGAATCGTACACGGGTCGTTCTTCTTTTTTACCGACAATGAACCGAGGTTTTTCTGTTTTTTTGATTTTTGAACTATCAAAAATTGTGGTTTTGAAGTGCGATTTAAAAAAAAATGCATAGGTTTCTTCATTAGAACTAATTAAAGTTTCCTTTCTGGCCAATATAAATATTTATTTACGGTTGGTTTCTAAAAAAAAAACATGTGACAAAGTGGACTCTTTCAGTGGGGACAACATTTTGGTTTACCACTCTGTCACGGCATTCTACGAAAAAAAAAACATTAAAAATAAAACCGGCCAAGTGCGTGTCGGACCACGCAAAACGAAGGGTTCCGTGCCTATTAAAAAGGTCGTATCGTCACAGAAATTTTACGGCACTTGCCTCCTTTTCTTTGAGGAAGGCAGTTTTTCAGCAATATCTCGAAAACCTCTTAACCGATCTTGTTCAAAATAATTTTCGGTGAATGAAATTAATAAGCCCTATGTCCATGAATTTTCCATATTTTTAAAATACACCGTTCAAAAATTAGAGGGGGGGGGGACAGAATTTTAGTGACTTTCGGGGCGATTATCTCTGACCCTATTCACTTAATCAAAAAAAATGCTAAGAAACCTTATATTTATTTTGAAAGGCCTATCGATTGATGTGCCACACGGGGGGGTCACAATGAAAAATAAATTTTTGCATTTTAGTTTTATGTATGGAGTGCACCCCTAAAAAAAATTTTTTTTGTTATTTTAATTACAAAACTATGTAGCGGCTAACAAAATACACCTATCCTCAAAATTTTATTCAAATACACCTTATAGTTTTCGAGTAAAATGCCTGTGACATACGGACAGACGGACAGACGGACAGACGGACAGACGGACAGACGGACATGACGAAACTATAAGGGTTCCGTTTTTGCCATTTTGGCTACGGAACCCTAAAAAGGCTAGTTAGAGAAAGTGAAATATTAAACATCACTAATTAATAAAATAATATGGACGTTCATTCGAACATTAAAACCGTAAACATCATTACTCAAATGAGATGCCGTAATTAGACGAAGGACAGGCTATTGTCGGTCGAAAAGAAGAACGACCCACACCATCATTATCCATCATACTAAATATCATACTCCACTATTTTTGTTTATTAAATTGACCATACTACTGCACTCTCTTTGCTACAAAGACATATGTCACTCAAGAATCATGCCATTTTTTTTCGGGATACCTAGTACTTAGATATAATAATGTATTTAGCCTTAGTATGTAACTCTCTGATTCATAAAATATGTGTACAAACAATTACGTAGATCCGCAACTGTTACGGGCGCAAACATAAATTTTGTACGATCATATTACTTATATTTGAACATACATGTTAGATACCGTCAACTGTAGCTACTCTGCTTACTCATTAATTAATAAAATGAATAGTTTATTGAACATCCTAAAAAATAACATAAAGATTTTAAATTCCGACCTAAAACTATCGATGCGTTCACAAGTCAGTGCAACCAAGTATTTACTAGTTGAAGACAAAGTTGCCTCAGTTGAAGCTATGAAAAATAATAGTTGGAGAAGGCAAAGACAGCCGTCAGTTGTGGTCCGGAAGCAGCTGTGTCGCTCGCGTGCTGTTTGCCAATTTATCACTAAGCTGATTATATATAGGCGTTCCCTGACATGCTTTATGACCTTGTTTGCTCTCCGCGTCTCTCCTTTATTTACACACCTTTTAAATCGAGATCGAAATGGTGTTTATCGTGTATTCCGTAAATGTAAGGCATGGCATAACGAGTCATCGACTGTTGATGTAGGTATAACAAAAGGTTATGGCATACCTAAGGTAGATTTTGGTACATCGTTTGTTCTAGGTTGTCTTGTTCGACCCAACTAAAATTTTAACATCAAGTGTTGTAAAATAAATAGTACAGTATTGCAATTATCGCAAATACAATGCACTGAAGTTTTATAATAAAAAAACCGGACAAGTGCGAGTTCAACTCGCGTGGTGAGGGTTTCGCAAAATTCCTATTCTCTAAGCATTAGGCGCTCCATACAAAATACACAAAAATATTGAGAATTTTCCCGTTACTTTGAATACTCAAACTTCTTATAGGTTTTCCTGTAATCTGTAGGCAAGGCACTATTTTCCATATTTTTTTCAGAATTTTAAGCCTAGTAGTTTCGGAGATAAGGGGGGGGATGGTCAATTTTCGTCTTATTTCCTAAAATTATAAAAAAAAATATCTCAGATGCTTACAACAACCCCTTTCATTTGATACGTCACACAATACAGTTTCCGAAACTTTTTTCTTTAATTTTCCAGTTTACCCCCCAAAAGTGGCCCCCTTGTTCAGAATTCATTAATTCACTTTACGCGTCCATCTTTGGGTCACCAATTTACATATGTGTACCAAATTTCAACTCAATCGGTCTGGTAGTTTCGGAGCAAATCGGCTGTGACAGACGGACAGACAGACAACCGAGTGATCCTCCTATAAGGGTTCCGTTTTTTCCTTTTGAGGTACCGGAACCCTAACCAACTAAGCCAACAAGCCCCCGCTTAAAAAGGGGAGCGGGATAAGATTATACTTAAACATGTCTTCTAAGTAATGAATAGGTACTCATAGACTACTTCACATCGCATTGATAAAAAAAATACTTAAAATATAACACGTACTTACGGGTATTTTATTTGACTTTCTCGTAATTCGAATGTTTAAACAAATTCACACCGGTCAGATCCAAAATGGTAATAACGTAAACAGACATTGCAATGCAAACACAAATTCTAACAAATAAAAGTAAACACGAGCACAAAAGACGCCACAAATTGTGTTTTCAGAGCTTGGTCGGAGAGCAGGTGGCCAAGCCTTAAGCCTGTTGGACCACCAAATCCGCATACGACTTTAATTTAATTTCGCTCCAGGGCGCACTGCACTATGATTTCAAGCAAAGTTAACATTCTCTCTTTTCACTCACACAGAAATGCGAATATAATATAACTAAGTACTGAATCTGTGAGTTGTAGAAATTGCGAGCCAGTCTTATTAAAAAAAAATTGATTTTCAAAAAAATGACTCGGTTAAAAAATTATATGTATTTAACGAACCTGCTCACAAAATTTTACGTAAATCGGTTGAGAAATGCGACTTGGAGAGGAGAACAGCCGGAAAGCGGGACATCCGGACATTTGGACATAACTACAAACGATTTTCATGCGAAAATACTTCCGTGTAATTATTTACTACGTAAAGAGTACATAAATAATAAATAAATATAGAGGGCACTCTTACACAAATTGAACTACATAGGCCTAAAGTAAGCTCAATAAGGCTTGTGTTATAGGTACAACAATTTAAAAATAATAAGGTCTAAAAGTGGATACATCTCTTTGTAGTCGACTGTACCTATGCAAATTATTGAACAGATTACAAAAGCAAAAATCGAGATCGGGCAAGAATTGGATACTGATCCCAAGACTTTTCCAAGTGGAAAAAGTTAAGGGAGGCCTACACCAAAACGGTTCAAGAAGACTTAAGGTTAATAATGATGAGTTAAAATCCACGAAACGGTGCACCAAATTCTTTAAAAATATACATAAAACGTGCTTCGGTTGGCGTTGCAGTATTACTAGGCAAAATAACGAGTACATAGTTTAGGTAACCTTCCTCATTTCGCCCGAGATAACACGGACAACGAAATATGGCTGTGGCTTATGAAACAGTATTCTCGCAGCGCCACGTTGATTCTGCTGGGCCACTCCACGGGCGTTTGAAAAGACTGACATCAGTGTCTTGGATTTTTTAAATGCTAATCCACTCATGTTCTTCTCGATCTTAATTTATTGACGCTGCTTAAAAGGCTTGGCTACACAGAGTGCCGTATGCAAGGGGGACGTCCGCTCAACGTGACCGCTGCGCACCGAAATGTACGGTAATACCTAACCCGTTGCGACGCAATACAGAGTGCGCTGCACGCGTGTAATGTGTAAACCGCGCACCCCGCACGCGTCGCACAGTCAACGTGTCCCGCTGGCGTCGCGCAGCAGTGCGACCAAGCGTTTATGTACGCCTCTCACAAACCGGACCGGGCCGTGGCGTGCGTGAGCGCATTTTACAAGATGCCAAAGGAATTTAGAGCATATTTGGATCCACTTGTGAGGCAGCCGGCTCCTTTCGGACGTTGACGGCTGTGCTCGGCTGACCTTGCATCTGACCAGGTCTATTCGGCTTTTGTGTTCTGCACTCTTTTAAGCCGCGGTCGGCTACCGCCAGGTGCGCGTGCACCCGTGGCGATGCGGTGGCAGCCCGGTTGGTAGGAATCGTAAATTAGGCTTTATTCTCAGGTGTCAGTTGGTTTGTGGATATATGTATAGTATAGAGTTGTAGTTTCAAATCTAATCAAGTGTTTATTATTTTCTCTCAAAATCTATAAAATTTATTAAAAATTTTGGTTCAAACGCCAGTGGAATGGCCCGGCCAGGTTACGTATTCAAACCATATCGCGTTCGCGGACTCCTATGCAAATATCGCTATTGCATTCTGGAGCCAGTATCTATAAAGGCGATCGTCCTAATGGAGCTCCATCGGTTATTGAAATATGGCTAACAAGATGCTAACGGGCTATTGGTTTAGACTGATGGCCGTCGAAAACTTTGCAGCGCGGGTGTCGTTGAACTGTTACTTCATAGAATAATATAGAATAGAACAGTAATTTTTGCCACATACAAAAAGTAAAATTAAATAAATGACTACTAAAAGTACCTACAAATACACATCTTACCTCAATCGCCGCCGCGCTACGCTCGTAGCACTGCGGTGTTGCCCGTAACGTAACAGCTTATCACATTCGCAGAGAATCGCTACGCGCTACGCTCGTAGCTAATCCCATGGTTTTTCTCGTATGTAGCGGAAAGCGACTACGGCGTAGGCGCCCGGTAGGCGGGTTCCTGGCAGTAAAAGTGTTAAACCCAATTACGTCGTGAAATGTTCCCGTGGCGCTCTGATGCATGTGTCTTGATTGGCGCTGAATGGGTTAAATTGCTTACGTATCTAAATAAACTATACAAGATATCTCAGTTAACGGATGTCCGTACCGGTAAATGGTGTAACTCGAGACTCGCATGGTTAACTTGGAGCGAAGGGGAATAATCAAAACGACTGCATTTATTGCTAGTGTCACTGTAAGAGTATCTGTATTATTTATTTGGTACGGCATTTAAACCTCTGCTTAACATACTCGTATTAGCTCCATCTATTAACTCAATGAAAGAACTCCATTTAGAAAGGCAACCTTGTATAGACATATACGAACTTCTTTATTTATTCGTCCATGCCTGTCTGAAGACGTATATTTTCTCCAGTAAATATCTAGTGTGCCTTTGGTTTAAGAAATACCTCGAACAAAGTTTCATGAACCGATTTAAGGATTATTCACCGATTATTTTTAAAGATAAGTACTTGAGTTATTACTTTCAATTAATCGCTTGACATCACGATTAAATCCATTTTAATTATTTTCTTGTACTGTAGGTACCTACTCATTTAATTTTTTATGACAAGCACTAAGTTTATGATGATAAGCTTGTAAGTAGAACGTTATTCTTGAATGTAGGGAAGAATATTGCATCTATAGACGTATATAACGTAGCGTCCCCGGTTTGATTCACTACCAGCAATCGCGTTACTTTTCGATCGCGCGTTAAATTAGAACATATCAACCTTTTATTTGTACGGGAGAATGGCACTGGATATATTCTAACGCTCATTCTAAAAGTAACACAATTAGTCCGCTGGTAACAGTTCTATTTCTCTTTGTGATTTAATCTATGACTTATAAAATAACAATTTTGTGGTTCTCAGTGTTCATATTTCAAAAATTAATAGTAGGTACCTCGGTATAGCATTCAAAATATGTTTTAATTTTCACTTATATTCCCTATACATTTCGCTTTAGTCTATGTTTTCATACGTCACATTAAGTTTCAGAGCAGCTTCGGGCCTGTAGACCTTCAGCTAAATTATAAACTTATTGCCCGCTCGCAGATCCCAGAGGCGTCCATGTCTAAGTGGAGGGTATTATTTATCGCTATACAGCAGGTTAAAATTGAGTTTTTTATTTTTTTATTTACCTCGGACACAAAACCATAGGCAAGCTAAAAATATTAAAAATTACTGAAAAATTTCTCTGAAACATAAATATATTTTGGCAAATAATAACCACGGCGACCGGGAGTATAACTTGTATAGAACTAAACATAACCACGGTACGAGATCGGTGTCCGCGGGTAAATTTGATGTCCCAAGAATTAAAAACTATTTTAGTGATAGAACTTTAAAAAAGGCCTGCCATATTCTTAACAGCCTACCATCCGACTCGAACCTGGAGCCGTAGTATGGTTGGCCTTGTCACGCGATAGGTGATATGATAGAGCGTGCGTCACTGGCTGACACCGTTCGATAGAACGAGACGACGCTCTTATCTTGTCACTTGTCGCGTGATAAGGCCAACCATGCTACGGCTCCAGGAGCCGTAGCATGGTTGGCTTCAAGTTTGCCTATAAAATTTGAAAAGTTCCCTCGATTTCTCCAGGATCCCATCATCAGAACTGGATTTTGGTGACAACGGGACCAATTTGAAAGTGTATGCTTTCAGACAAAGAAAGAATTTTTCAAATCGATTCATAAATTACCGAGTTATGACGTAACACACACACATAAAAACTCCTTTTTGAAGTCGGTTAAAAAGTGTAAAAAAAAATGTTTTAACAGTCTTCCTGCAGACAAACCGTTTAAAACAGTTTAGCAGGGCTTCTGTTTTAAATGTAATGTAGTTAGATTAATACATAAATAATAAAAATGTTACATAACACGAAAGGATTTGAAGGTTTTATTCCACCGATGAGAAGATGCGAGATATTATAATCATATATTAATTATTTTATTTTATAACCTCTATTGGTATAAAACGTTTTCCCCACATAAAACAAAGCACAAAAGGTAATCTTTCTTAGCTATTCTGCGGACACGATTACAGATGGCAGCCGTAACAAAACCCTCGTTCAAAAGTGTACTCTTACCAGGTACTCGCAAGCTGGAAAACTAGACAGATATTAAAATTACCCGCACCAGCGGCGCTTTTGTTGGCGCGACCGACGACAACGGCAAGCTTGCACATGCCACGCAAAGAACATCCAATGCACCGTGAAATTGCCTATTTTCCACGTGAATTTTATTTATTTATGTCATACCGATAACAGTGCGCCCGCCCCGTCACGGCTCATTGCGTCGGAAAATCTCTTCCATGAACCAAATGTGTTCGAAACGTATATTCATTCCAACCATATTCAATTCAACTTAATCTACTCAATTAAGTTTCAGTGTCTTTCTAAATTAGCCTCAAAAATGAACCCGATAATTAATCAAACGTTTAAAAACGTTCGCAAACGTTGCATTTAAAATTCACAAAGAGTACAATGTACCGCAAGCAGTGCATCCTGTGAAAATTTGTTTGCGCGCACTGCATTGAGTTTAGAACCTTTCGTCGTCGAGTTTAGAGTCGTATTTAGATTGAAGATGCCCGCAAAGATATGTACCATATATCATTTGGCTCATTCAAAACGGAAACTGATTCATTTCCGATGCATGGTTGAAGCTCTTTGTGGGATCGTTGTGATCGAATTGCTCACGTTTTCAACATTTGATTGCGACATCAATACCGGTTGGAATTTATATTGGTACCTGGTGTTAATTGAAACCGCGTTAAATCAACTAATTACGGCGAATGAAATTTGAAAAGCATGTTATCTGTACTAATCCGCAGGAATTACCAGGAATGCAGGAACAATTGATTCCATTGCATTCATGTGTGTACCTATGTATATGAATATGTGCATATGTATGGAATGTGATCGTTATGCATTATCCTCCTTTACGAACGAGCGAGAGAAGCAAACGAAGTTCTCTGCTTCAGCTTGGGCCGAAAATCGTTCGTATGTCCGGTGTCTGTCACGTTGTCACGTTGTCCGGCTGTTCTCCTCTACAGGTGGCATTTCTCAACCGATTCTCGTGAAATTTTGTGACCAGGTTTTTTAGTTATATAGTTTTTTTGTAGCCACTTTCTCAAAATTCAGTTTTTTTTTTTAAAACACAGGCTAGCGAGTTCTGCAGCTTACAGAGAGACACTAGTTTAAGTTGTTAGATAGTGTCTCACTTGGTTCAATTATAGGTTATACAAAGACAAGACAAGCGTTTTTGAAAAAAAATTACGTCAAATGTACTTTTTAAAAATACTGGATTTCTTATAATTTTTAAATAAATATTTTATCTAGTTAGAATTATGAACTTTACATTGGTTTAGATTTAGAAAAGGTATCGCAATTTTTTTTATTCTACTATATAATTGCACTGGAAAATGTATCTAAAAGTGGGGTCACTTGTATTTGTACCTGAATCAAGAAATAGTGCTCATAACATAATTATTCTCAGTAGAAAGAAACCATTGAAGAATTTACAAGTGATTAGATCAGTTCCCCAAACGCGTTAGTTCCGCGTAGCAGAATTTCCATTCGCGTTTGCCCCCACTCGAGTTTGTTTTCGTTCATTTATGTCACCATTGGCATAGTTCCCCAAACGCGTTAGTTCCGAGTACCACCATTTCCAGTCGCTTTTTTCCCCACTCGAGTTTGTTGTCGTTCATTTATGTCACCGTTGGCATACTTCCCCAAAGGCCAGCATGCGGAGCCAGCTACCGTATGGGAATTTAAGGTTAGGTTCGTTAGGTATCTTCAGATTCCTCGACCTCCTATTAATGTATGGTCTCTTGGTATTCCGACAGTTTTGACGGAGCCCTGCTCCGCGGGGCTCCTATTTCTGGTCTGTTTGCCCTTCGGGCATCTGAAGATACCTAACGAACCTAACCTACTAAGAAGTCAAATATGAACAGTGAAAAAGAAGCGACTGGGAAACTTTTGTGATATTGTGATAAATATCGTTTGGCCATATTTGAGAATGAGGAAGCAAGCAAATGAGAAAAAAAAGTGGCGGGTAGAAGTTAGAGTGGGGAAAAAAGCGACTGGAAATGGTGGTACTCGGAACTAACGCGTTTGGGGAACTATGCCAATGGTGACATAAATGAACGAAAACAAACTCGAGTGTGGGCAAACGCGAATGGAAATTCTGCTACGCGGAACTAACGCGTTTGGGGAACCGATCGAACCACTCGAATTTACCTCTCTGAACAGGATTCGAACCTGCGACATTCAGGCATACGCTGCCTGCCGCTCCAACCAACTGAGTTATCGGAATAAGATTATTCCGATAACTCATTTGGCTAGAAACATTCGTCGACCGAGTAGATACTCGGTCGACAAACGTTTCACCCAGTATACTTACAACGCCTTAGGAATAAACAAATAATAGGGGACCATATTACACAAATCGAATTAGCACTCCCGCGACCTTTACCAGGTCATCAGTCTACCTTGTGGGGGGCATACCCACGCCGCGCCGGCACGTGGTCACCACTCGAGAACCTTTCCGCCCCAACGGCCATCGGTTCTACGTGCAATGTGCCCATTATGAGTATTAGACGAAGATAATATTAAATAGGTTGCGGAAGTCCGCTGGATACGGGTGGCGCAGGACCAGTCATTGTGGCACTCTTTGGGGGAGGCCTATGTGCAGCACCAAACTAGGCAAAGCCTGTACTATGGGTATATGACGATGATGATCATGATATTCATCATCATCATCATCATATCAGCCGAAAGACGTCCACTGCTGGACATAGGCCTCCCCCAAAGAGTGCCACAATGACCGGTCCTGCGCCACCCGCATCCAGCGGACTCCAGCGACCTTCATCATGATATTAAATAGATATAAATACCTAACTACATAGAAAACATCCAAGACTCAGAAACAAATGTTCATCCTCATCACATAAATATTCGGGCACCCTGGACGTTCAGCTTCGTACGCAGCGTCAGTACCCACCAGGCTAACTAACAGTTAGTTAACAGACGTTACTGCTTAATACAAAATTAATTTCGAATATCAATGTGTTTCGCGCACTCATACTGATACGTTGGCACGGTGTGAAATGTGATTGGAAAGCAAAGTTATGAACAAAAATAGATCTTTGGGTTGGTTTATATACATGTATAGAGTAGCTCAGTTTTCCCGCTAGACGTTATGGCAGGCTGCCTCCATACTTCTAGTGATGTGTTGCAGGTCAAAATAAGTTGTTGTTAGAGTTGAGTAGAGTTCAGAGATAATCCCTAATATTAAAATATAATAAAACGGGTCACTCACATATTTAATGTCGAATATCGCTCGACATGTTTCGAACCGATTCGTGGTCCTTAGTCATGAGCACACGCTTTGCCGGCACGTTTAGCACCCGTGACCTGACCGTGAGTGACCCGTTTTCATTATATTTTAATATGTCTGATTCTCACGGGAGTTTTCCATATAAAATCCCTAATTATGTTGCGAATCGCCTTTTACATGACAGCATGTACGAACGTCTTTTGTGGATGGGAATTATGTAGGTGTAGCAACCGCTCTATACATATAATTGTTAGTTCATAACATAACCTTACCTCATGTGTTGGCTGTGTTAGATCTTTTTAATACACAAATGTGGAGTCGGTATACATACCCGAGAGGTTTCAACGACACTTTTCTGTCGTTGTCTGTTGAGACTAGGTCGATTTGTGTAATGTTGTCCTCAAAAATATTTACCTACTTTATTACCGGTAAGTTGCCGGTTGTTGCTGGCAATTTTGCAACGGCACGTCACTACGCCAGACTGCAGAGTTAAGACAGACGCTGACTGGCATTTCCCACGCGAGCACTCAGCTCCTCCACGTAGCAATCGCGTTTGCAAAACGCAACAATGCATAAACATTTCAATCTTATGTTGTTTCCGTAAGTAGGTACTTATTGTAGTGTACGCCTAAGATTTAAAGGTGGTGCATTTATGTAGTGTGTTCCACCCAGCTCCCGCGCATGTACCGCATCTGTAAAATACTGAGTATTCCGACAAGTAAGAAAATCTGGACGCCATCAGTAGGTACTCGTAAGCTCTCGGTAAAATAGAGAAATAAATTTAAAAGCCTGGTGGGGCAAGGCCCAGTTTCATAATGCGTTTCTAACATAATGTCACGATATGTGAATAGTTTTAATGCATAGCGACGCGTGAGTAAGCTAGACGCACTGATTTTGTGATGAGATTGGAATGAAATTGAAAAGGAATTGTTGCATACAAAATAGAGCCGCCGCAGGGCTTACATCAAACTGTACAACTTTGCCACCTTGCACCTGAGGCGGCGGAAACTTGCACCTTCAACAGTTAATACGCACTCGGTTGCAAAGCTACATTCTATTTTGCTGTAAGGTTTTCACGAGCCTAATATAGTCATACAATATAACACGTACAAAGAAAGATACGTTGGAGTACTAATAGACCATAACCCAACCCGTTGCAATAAGGTGTAAGAATGGTCATTTAACAAATTCAGTGCCAACAATTTCATAGTTAGTGCTTGTAGTCGATTACATGCGAAGAACCGTTTGTAGAGGAAAGTGGGGAGAGCGGCTCACCTAGTGGGTCCCTGGCACTGAAAGCATAAATGGCATAGTGTAACATACAGGGTGTCATTGTCAGGCGACAATTGTCGATTTGGTGAAATAGGGGCCTGGTATGCAAATGCAGCTTTAAAACCCTAGTAGGTACTCACTTACTTACAAAGCCGCGATTGGAAATATTTCAAATAAATGAAAACGTATTTCCGGAGGTTGGAGTTTGTTGAGTAGCATTAAAAGATTAAAAGTCGACAGTTCGTTCAAGCTGTATCGAATGGAAACTGGATACGGACCTGCTATGTGATTCACAACCTGGCTCCACTCACCTCACCAGTCCTCCCTGGAATAGTTTGACGTCGAGAGTCGTACCAACTATGCGTGAGTGGAGGAGAGACTTACACTGGTTCGTTTAAAGCGATTTGTCGTTGAGTGTTATGAATTTATGCGCCGGAGCGCGACATATATATTTGCGATGCAGGCGGCACGGCGCGTCCACGGAGAACTTCGCCTGGCGAATGCAAAAATTTAAATTAAAATCATAAATCAAGCGTGTATCGAGTAAGTTTCGGGATCGGTGTATGTTCCGAATGCAGGCATTTTGCTTCTATTTTTATGGTTGTTGCGTTTTGTGTATTTTGTAAGTTATGCGGCGAACTGTCTGATACCTGGGTCACGTGTACCTACTTTGATATATCACTTGCTTTAGGAAGTTAATTTGTATTTTTTTCATATAAGTTCATATTAAGTAGTTTGTTTTGTGTAATTTCAGGCCACTTGACTAAAATTTAAAAGAAAATTACGTATATCGCGCATGATTGTTATATACAAAACTTCAATCGGAAATATTTAGTATTAAAAATGATAAGTAGGACTACATTTTTTTTGAGTTCCTCGATTAAATCTGGCTCAATCTAATTGCCTTACAACTTGACAAACTAGTAAGTATAAGACACAAAATTCCGAAAACACATGTCAGGTTAAATTGTTTAAAATTAAAAATACTTTTAGTAATTGATGTTCAAGATAGTAGGTACTTAATAAAATTATGTATAAAGACTCTTGGCCAAGAATATTTGAATAATTGCTTTGAAATATGATGAGTATCATAATCTCATAATCTTAATTAAGAGTACTTCACGAAGCTGAAATTAGAAATTTTAATTTACTGCAAATCCGTCTCTCGTAAGCCGAGAGCGTTTATATAACGTTAAAATCTTGCAGTTTTTATTAAATAGGGAACCTTAATTCGTACTGAGTGACACAAGGTAATCTATTTCGCTGCTTTGAGGTTGCTGAGTAAATACGAACACTTTGGTCACATTGCTAGAAAAAGAAGTGACAATCTGGGGAAAACTTTTACTAACAAACAAAGTTGTTGGAAAACGACCTTGAGCCAAAATGCGATGCGTCGGTCAGACCAGATCCGCTTCACCCAGGACACCAGAGTCTGTGGTGTCATTCATACTGCCGATAACAAGGCCAAGACGCACGATTTTCGCAGACTATATTAATATAGTCTGCGAAAAGATTATTCGGCGAGGCCACGGCCCTCAGCATTGACGTTATAGTTCAAGTTCAAGTTTCTTTATTTGGCCAAGTTACAAAATAACGTTACATCTAGCAAGTCATGATACATAATAATTTTCTCTTATTTTAATCATGCACTTATGAAATACGATTACTTACAATAATGAAAGTTAACATGTCAAAACTTCAAGTATGTTTACATACTATATAACAATTTATAAAAGTGATCTCTCTTGTTTAAATTTTTCTGTAAATTCGTTGATTGTGTAGAATGGGTTACATTGAAAGAAGCGTTTAAGCCTGCTCTTGAATTCTATAAATGGCATATTTGTTTATAGAATTTAAGAGCAGGCTTAAACGCTTCTTATACAAAGTTACCCACTGTCTGAAGTGCAAATTTTATGGATAACACATATTTCTTAAAAAAATATTAAGTCATTTCAAAGTTCTTATATTAACCAATTATTACAAGCTTTATATATTAACTTGACCACGTATGTAAGTATATTAAGTACCTATGTAAGAAGTAAGTTGTCCGTCACAATTTGCAATCCATTTTTCGTTCACTTGCCGCTATCCAATTGAGCTGTGGATATTAGTCTAGTTTGGATGACAATTCAATATTATGGTACCATCAAGCTGATCTGATGATGGAGACAGAAGGTGGCCATGGGGAAGTATTTAACCAACGTAAGCCTGTTGAGTTTGGGCTCGTTAGATGATGACCATATACAGAATTTTTCACCGAAACTTATTATTAATCAAGTATATACAAGATGATAATTAACATTAAATAAATTAAATTAAAACTAAATTAAATCTACAAAAACCGGCTAAGTGCAGGTCGGACCACGCACAACTAAGGGTTCCGTCACTATTAAAAAGGTCGTATCGTTACAGATATCTTATGACACTTACGTCCTTTTCCATAGGGACGGCCGTTTTTAAGCAATATCTCGATAACCTTTGAACCGATCTTGTTCAAAATATTGTGACACTTTCGGGGTGATTATCTCCGACTCTATTCACTTAATCAAAGAGAGTGCTGAGAAACCTTATATTTATTTTGAAAGGGCTATCGATTGATGTGGACTTACGATGATTTTTTTTTATTTTTGACTTGCAGTTACATGTATGGAGTGGCCCCTAAAAAATATTTTTTTAGTTATTTCATTACAGAACTATGTATCGGCTAACAAAATACACCTATCCTCAAAATTGTATTCAAATACACCTTATAGTTTTCGAGTAAAGTGCCTGTGACATACGGACAGACGGACATGACGAAAATAAAAGGGTTCCGTTTTTTGCAATTTTGGCTACGGAACCCTAAAAAGGCCCTCGAGGGCAATACCTGCAATACCTATTATGCCAGTGGCGAGGCATCCAAAGAACTCGATTTTTTATTAAGTACCAACTCCCCTATTAGAGACCATGAAGCAACTTTTTTACATCTTGATACCACGCCACTTCAAACAGCACTGACGTCACTTAAAAGTACCTTCAAAATACGCTTGTATGTTACATACTTAAGGGGCAACCAGCTCCCAATGACCTTCGATCTGTAACTGTCCGTTTTTTCATGTTTTTTATGGCTTATCGCATTAACAACAACGAGGTTTACCGAAATAGTATCCCATATTTACTTTAAAACTCACAGTTTTCTATATATATGGCATCAAACAATGGCAAATTTAGGCATGTGTATGTAATGAGTAGGTATGGGTTTCGGGTGTATAAAAGTTGTAATGAGAATGAAGTGTCGGGTTTTGTATTTTTACAGACCTTTCTTTAAAAATGGATAATTAATTCTGTGTTAACATTTTTCAAGTTATTCAATATCAAAAATGTTGTACAGGAATCAAATTTTCCCATATCTGTACCTCGAAAGCTAGCTTCAATAAACCGAGGACGACTGTCGAAATGAAAACTACTAAATTTCGTTGATTTTTGACGGGAGCCCCTTAACTGCTTACAAATAAATATTTTTGCAGTGTACTAATTAGATGTTATTGCAAGTTACCGTACCACGTCAAAGTTATACTACTTACCACACGTCACATAGCCGGTACAAATGCAGCTGTGCTACGTCATTGCAACAAGGATTCTTTTCAACAAGGTCGTAATGTCGTTGAAAAGCGAATGTTTCTACGACATTTCCAATTGGCACGGTTGCATTGTACGGCTATAACCCCACGGGCTTTGAACGGTACGCTTGGAAGAAAGACGCTTGAGACATATATTTCCGTGGTCACATACGTCGTTTTTCTTCCAAGGGTGCCAAATGAAGTATGAAGAATTTATAAGCACAGAGCACGTGCCCGCCCGCCGCTTGGTTCTCGAGCCGGCTAGTCGAGTGTTCATAATGAGAATTGTGCAGACTTAATTAGAGTCGGTTTGATTGCAGCCGTGAGGGGCGTCAGTTGGGAGGAATGGTGGACCTACGATGGCATCTCAGGTGAGTTTCAATTGTTTTACTTAACATTCATTTATTTTAATAGGCTAATTGCATCATTTTAGAATTGAGGTTATAGTTAACCATCAAATTATAGTAATAAAGTATAAATTACGTAATATAATTAAAATCATAAAAAGATATGGACCTTGAAAGGTTAAGAAAATATGCATTTTTTTATTGTCCAAGTGAAAATTTACTACCTATCAATAGAATCCTTACGCTTTTAACGAAACAAAATTGTATAACAAACCAGGGATCGGAACCGGTTTTTTCAAAAGTCCCCGAAGTACTCTAATATTTTGAATTATTTTAGGCTCTTAATGTAGGACTCTATCATGTATTTAGGTAACATTTTCGTATTATTAGACAGCTTGATCAAAAATGATATTATAAACCAAAGAACGAAATTGAACGAAATAAAACCGGTATTTTTGTATGGTGAAAATACCGGTATCCAATCCCTGTAACAAACTATGAACCTAATTGCAGCATTTCGCGACCGTAACAGCAATTTTCCATACAACGATTAGTACAAATAATAAACTGTGACTGAGTTTTGAACGGGTAACGGTTATTTAGTTCGACAAATAGCCCTGTTTCTCAAAAAAAAACAGCATTGTTATAGAGTAAACATGCTCAATACTCAATCATTTATTGCAATATCACAGACCTAACTAACACTAATCTAAACCTACCCTAATGAGTTCGACGCGAGAAGTAGTTATAAAAAAAACTTTTAGAGTCTATGAGAAAACTAGCATTTTTTTTTTAAATTTGGTTAAACGATACCATTGGAAAATGAAGTTTAGTGATTGCAATAGGATACCATAGAAAACAGTTAAGGCCAAATATATTCAATTTGTGACAAGCCACATAGAGCTCCCCCGCATTTAATTAGAACTTCATACTCTCAAATGCGAGCATAACATTACTGTAATTAAATTAGTAACGAATGGTTTGGCCGGAACAAAAGGTTTTAATTTGATATAAGCCGCAAACGCGATCCAATCTAAATACCAACGCATCCCTCTTTTATTAGTCCCTGAATATGTTAAATGCGATAAATCGCTCAAAGGCACAGAGTAACGAATGTGGCTCGTGTAAAATCTCAATCTATTGACCTACCACAAGCCGCGTAAAACATTTCGTTTGCGATCCGTATCAATTTCTCGCGCCGATAACATTTTTAGCAGTTTACGTGACGTGAAATTTATACGGGCGATTTATCTTGCATTCATATCGCATTACTGGTAAATTTGTGAGGTGTTTTATCGCGTCATACTCGTACTTATATCACACTGTTCCTGATTATTATTCTCTGTGGAGAAGAGAGCTCTGCAGGCTGCGTTACACTTCGTTGTATTGTTTAATTTAATGAATAATATATGAACGTAATACAACTTTCAAAAAATAAATGATGCTGAATCATTTATTTTTAGGGTTCCGTAACTAAAAAGAGAAAAAACGGAACCCTTATAGGATCACTCATGCGTCTGTCTGTCCGTCTGTCACAGCCGATTTGCTCCGAAACTACTGGACCGATTGAGTTGAAATGTGGTAAACATATGTAAATTGGTGACCCAAAGATGGACGCGTAAAGTAAATTAATGAATTCTGAACAAGGGGGCCACTTTTGGGGGGTAAACTGGAAAAACAAAAAAAAGTTTCGCAAACTGTATTGTGTGACATACAAATGAAAGGGGTTGTTGCTTACATCTCAGATATTTTTTTTATAATTTTAGCAAAAACAGATTTGAAGTAATTTACAAAAAAAGACGAAATCCCCCCCTTTATCTCCAAAACTATCAGGATTAAAATACTGAAAAAAATATGGAAAATAGTTCCTTGCCTACAGATTACAGGAAAACCTAGAAGAAGTTTGAGTATTCAAAGTAACGGGAAAATTCTCAATATTTTTGTGTATTTTGTATGGAGCGCCTGATGCTTAGAGCATAGCAATTTTTACTCTTGCACTTGCTTCTTAAATTACGTAGGCACCATAATAAAACGTTAAAGTTTACATTTATACGGAACCCTCACTACGCGAGTTGAACTCGCACTCCGGTTTTTTGAAATATGTGAACACGCCGCGCTACACGGAACACTTAAAAATAAAAAAATCAATTCACAAATTTACGTTATTTATCAAAATAAATTTTGTATTAAGTAGTAACACTGCTAAACAAATTTATAAATTTCAAAAGACCCTAGGCGTTGTAAGAAGCACATGATTGAAAGATTTAGTGGTCGAAATAGATTGTTCCGATGGCTCAGTTAATTAGTAGCGACGGGCCGTGTATGCCTGTGGTCGCCGGTTCGAATCCGGCTCGGAGCATAAAAGTAAAATTCCTTGAATTTGAAAGTTATTAAGTGAATAAAATAAATTAAAATAAAAATTTATGCTGCAAACAGGATACAAGAACCCTTTTGTATGTCAAACGGTAATTTACAATTAAAAATAAACCTTTCAGTAATAATAAATCACAAAATTATAACTATAAATCACTGAATAAAAGTTTACTAAACGGAAACACAATTTCATTTCTTCCATTACTTTTAAAGGCCGAGTGCCAAGCCCAGTTGGTTGATCACGTAACACATTGTACTTACGCGCGTCAGGTAGATCTAAATGTCAATTTTTATGTAGAAAAATCTACCTAACGCGCGTTCGGAACGTTACGTGATTACCCCCCAGGATAGGCTGAGTGATTCTGCCCCCACCGAATTTTGGTTTATAATTTTTATGGATGGGTGTAACTCCACATTGTGACATATTAAGCCAAATTTTAGCTTTCAAATTGTATACAGAGCTCAAGTTTAATCTATCTGTTGGGTACCAGACTGTACATTTAAGAAGTATTTAAGAGTATTCAGGAGTTAGTCCATCAATTTGCTGTAGTCAGTGAAAGCAGAGTAGTTAAACTCTGCAAGTGGCGACGACCGCAGTATCCGTCAATGTTCGTGCTCACTAATCGCATTAACAACTTGAGATTGGTATCTCTGTAGTCATAGTCATAGTCATAGTCATAGTGATTTATTTGTAAACATAGGTGCGATACATTGGTGGATAAAATGGGTTGTGGAACACTATGTTTTGCCTGTAGGCGTACAAAATCATTAGAATTATTAAACTTATAAATTAATTAATTTTAGATGCATTAAAACATAAAAATGTCATAACAAAAAGAAGTAAAAATTAAAAAACATGGTAAACATGGTCTGTGTGACTCCTTTAACTT
This sequence comes from Epinotia nisella, assembly GCA_932294315.1. Lineage (NCBI taxonomy): Eukaryota > Metazoa > Arthropoda > Insecta > Lepidoptera > Tortricidae > Epinotia > Epinotia nisella. The sequence goes on along the minus strand of OW028678.1, from coordinate 21,002,970 downwards.
ATCCAACGCGACAAGTAAGCCGTAGCTTATACTAAAGCCAAAAGTCAAGGAAATACGAGAGGTATAGCCGTACAGCTTTTTGCTTTGAGACGCCTTTCTTAACAACTGGCCAGGAATTACTCCGAACCGGGACAAGTCTGAGTTAATGGGGCCTGTACCTAGTACACACACAAAAATTATTACTTGAATCATTAAATAAATTAGGAAGACTGTCAATACCTATCTTGACTTAAACAGATATCTTGAATTAAGATGATTCTCTTGAACCGACAGGCAAAAAGCTTGTCCCAAGATAGTTTCCTATCAATCGAAATAGTTAACCATTTTCCTAATTAAATTCTGGGTCCAAGAATATTTACCTCGAATCAAGTATGTATTTTTTTAGTGTAATTCTTGACATGTTTAATCTGAATCTGTGACCTTCATAAGATATACCTACCAAAATCTTCCAAAAAAATAACTAAATATTATGCTTAGTCAGATAGACTTCCTGAGAGTAAATTGGCACAGAGTGCGCAATTCACGCTGAAATTAAAGATTCAGGCTATATTTGTAGTTCCAAATAGTTGCTTGCAAATGTTAACTTAAACTCTATTAGATATTTTATTAAAAATACTTACTCGGGAGCTGGTGATTACAAAATAATCTCGCACTAGCGTGTAAAATCTCACTCTATTCTCAGCGTTTACGTATCGGGCTATTGTGTAAGTATGTTTAGCGAACCACTCAGCGAAAACTTATTACCAAAGAGTGTAGAGCGTTTTCACACTAACATAATTAGTACTGGCACTAGCACTACTAGTAAATCATCTGTAAATATAGTTCTGAACGCAAAAAGCATTTAAAGGAAAGTTCGCTAACGCGTGGCCATAAAGTGGGCGTGACCGCAACCGCTGCGCCAGCTTTCATGCAATTTTCAAGGTCGTAAATAATAAAAGCGTGAACGCGATCCAAAGCACTTTGGCTACTTACGTATTGGAATACCTTGGGAAACCGAATACGGAACCGAAACCGATTGTAATATATGAACTCAGGTAACCATTATATTGCAGTGAGTGCATTGGGCAGATTAATAACTGATTAACCATTTAATTCATTTCATTTCTAGCTCTTACTCTCCCACTGTGGGGCAAAGGCTGCCTTTGTTTCACTGACTAAACCACCTCATTTTAAAAACTTAAAATGTGATTTGTCACTTTCTTACAAACATAACGGTTAAAGTTAATGACAAACTATAATTCTAACAGCACTATAAAAGTTAAAATAGGGTGTCCTGTCATTTCACCAAAAAACATTTAGCAAATTTACAAAAAGGAAAGTTAAAAGTCATTCTTAATTGACGTGCTAACTGCGTACAAACTTTTCTAAAACATCAGGTCGATCACGTAACGCATTGTATGATCCAAATGTATATTTTTATTTAGGTAAGATTACAGTTGCATTGTCCTAACGCGCGTTCGTAATGTTACGTGATTACCCCTCTGCTCTGAAACAACGTGTCAACTATAAAGAGGGAGTTGGCATACTATTACCTAGTAAAACTTAGCGCAATGTATGTCTGTAGTAAGAATACCTACATCACAAATCTGAATAAATAGTTATTTACGATACAAGAGCAGAAAATAGCAATCTCCATTCGGTCGTGTTTTAATTTATCGCCACTCGTTGCGAATTACTTATTCGCACGTGTATCGTACAACGTTTTGCAGTACATATGGCTCTTCAAAATTTCAACATATACACGGAAAGTGCTCATTTCCGCACTAGTGCGGGAAAGTAACACCATGTGTACTGTAAAAAATATTTCCATTCAGTTCTAAGAAGTAAGGCAACACTGTAGATTCACTGACACTGCGTAGCAGATCCAATGTAATCCACACCGAACTCAATACGATTAATTTGTTCACTGAATTGACGTTAATTATTTCGAAACATTGCATAATCAATTGCTTTCTACAATACTGCTATTGTCACGTTATCGTTAACGAAAGTTTCAAGTATATAGCTGATTACAATGCAATCATAAGGTATTATTAACTAGGACACATAATTTATTATTAAGTGAAAGATTTAAATCCTACTAATCCTACTAATATTATAAATGCGAAAGTTTCGATATTTGGATGTTTAGATGTTTGTTACTCAATCATGCTTAAACGGCTGAACCGATTTGGATGAAATTTTGCACGTAGATAGTTTATAGCCCGGATTAAAATATAGGATAGCTTTTATCCCGGGTCCACGCAGACGAATTTGCGGGCGGAAGCTAGTATAAAATAAGAGCTAATTTCTTAAGTTAGTACATGATAATAAATAATTATATTTATGCTTAAATTAAGTACGTCGCTCCCGGACCGTGTCAGATACAGTCTCTTCAGTACTTACATTTGAATGTCTGATTTAATGTAAGTGCATTAAATCAGACATTCAAATAGGCGTGAGAGCAGCAAATTAAAATGGCAGTCAAAACATGTCTAATAATATAAGTAATTAGTATTTACTTTACATGTAATGTATCTTTCTTTCTTTCTTTCTTTCTTTTATGTGTGCTACTAATCTAATATTAATAGCTACTAACACATTCAGTGGATCTTTATAACCCTAAATACAAAATAGGTAGGTACCCAAATGCAACACACGAAATATTCATTTCAGAAATCATCAATTGTGACTAAATAATTCATGATTTCCCAGATATTTTCGACTTCCGTCCATGATACTTTAAAATTTATTCCACCTTAAGGGTGAGCACATACGGAACAAATAATCGATATGCTTAACTGTTTCCATATTTGTCACCGCGCAATGTTGACAGCTTGGAGTCACTTGTAAACATTAAGCTTAGCACATCTAGTCCGCTGAGTACTCAACTCACCTTAATAATTTATTTATTTATAACACACAATCAATTTGCACCTCAACAGCTAAAGCCAAAACGTGCACTTACGATTTTACTAAGAACGTAGATATCACAAAAAAAAACTATAAAGGATCAATTCAGATCATAATAACAATTAATAAACATTATAATATTATATGGTACTTACAGGCATCTCACTATCTTACACTCTATCATCAGCCTTCCACACAAACTCACAAACAAATCACATGGAGGCGCTGCTGCCTCGAGTACGGAGTTGATCAGCGCCAGTGCGCAGTAATAGTATAATAATGTGCTATATATATCTAACAATTAATAAACATTATTCTATGGTACTTGCAGGCGTCTCACTTTCTTAGACTCTATTATCAGCCTTCCACACGAACTCACAAACAAATCACATCGAGGCGCTGCTGCCTCGAGTATGGAGTTGATCAGCGCCAGTGCGCAGTAATAGTATAATAATGTGCTATATATATCTAACAATTAATAAACATTATTCTATGGTACTTGCAGGCATCTCACTTTCTTAGTCTCTATCATCAGCCTTCCCCACGAACTCACAAACAAATCATATGGAGGCACTGCTGCCTCGAGTACGGAGTTGAACAGCGCCAGTGCACAGTAATAGTATAATAATGTGCTATATATATGTAACAATTAATAAACATTATTCTATGGTACTTGCAGGCATCTCACTTTCTTATACTCTATCATCAGCCTTCCACACGAACTAGCAAACAAATCACATGGAGGCGCTGCCTCGTACGACGTTGAACAGCGCCAGTGTGCAGTAATAGTATAATAATGTGCTATATATATCTAACAATTAATAAACATTATGCTATGGTACTTGCAGCCATCTCACTTTCTTAGACTCTATCATTAGCCTTCTACACGAACTCACAAACAAATCACATGGAGGCGCTGCCTCAAGTAAGGAGTTGAGCAGCGCCAGTGCGCAGTAATAGTATAATAAATACTCAAAAAACGAATTTTGTACAATTTTCTACAGTTCAAGCTAGAAAATTAGATCTCCATGTCCATTATCGGGAGGAAAAAATAAAACAGGTGAAGAGCGTAAATTTCTTGGGTCTCCATATTGACCAACACTTGTCTTGGAAAGATCATGTCGATGTTCTATGTGGAAAATTACACAAATTCGTCTATGCTTTAAAAACCATAAAAAACACAAGTTCTATTGATACCGCAATAACAGTATATCATGCATATGTTTGTTCTCTCATCCGATACGGGATTATAGTATGGGGAAACTCTTCGGCAACAAGTAAAGTATTTGTAGCCCAAAAAAAATGCCTAAGAGCAATCTGGGGTCTGAAAAATACTGACTCCTGTCGCCCACTCTTTTTAAAACATAAATTGTTAACAGTACCTGCTATTTATATTTACGAAATAGGTTAGTTCGTTAAACAGAACATGTCACTTTTCGAACTGAGAGACAACATAAACAAAAGAGCTGAAACCCATCTTCCTCTTAAAATGCCTGGTCCAAAACTAGAATTATATAGAGACAACTGTTATTATATGGCCGCATTGATTTATAACTCTATACCACTACAAATAAGCAGTTTACCAGTTAGACAGTTCTGTAAAACGTTCAAAGTGTGGCTAACTGAACAATGTATCTACACTACCAAGGAGTTCCTAACAAAAAGTACATGTAGATTTAATAGATATTAAGTATTCCAAATTTAATTGACTTTAATTTAATTAATTATTATTGTATAAAATTCGTACACCGGTTTCCGGTAGAATATGTTAGAACCTACTAAGCATTGTTTATATACCAGCTAATGTGACCATATTCAGCGAATAAATTATCATTCATTCAATAATGTGCTATATATATCTAACAATTAATAAACATTATTATATGGTACTTGCAGGCATCTCACTTTCTTATACTCTATCATCAGCCTTCCACACGAACTCGCAAACAAATCACATGGAGGCGCTGCCTCGTACGACGTTGAACAGCGCCAGTGCGCAGTAATAGTATAATAATGTGCTATAAGTTTCTATACTTATATTATCAAGAGGAAAAGTCCGTGATAATCTAGCTTAGTAGTTTGTATGGTTTGGGTAATGTCCAGAACCGCTTGTGCGATTTCAAAAATTCTTTCACCTGCGTGTAGAATGGACTTTCTGAATGGTTATAGGCTATATTTTATCCCGCTGATTTGCTTGCGTTCTTTGCAATACGCGGGCGATGCTAGTCTTGATATAAATATTTTATCGATAAATTCCACCTTGCAGGAGGTTGTGCTTTCCTTACTATCATAAATTTTAACCGGTATAAATGTCTGTAGTTTTAGCCAAAAATAAAACTTCATAACAATGTGTATTTTTTTTAAGTTTTTTCGATCAGTAATGTAATGCAAACATAAAGATAAAAGGTTATCCTGTATATCTTGTTATCTTTATGTTTGGGGCAAATATTCAGCGTTTTTAAGGCGTTTTTAGGGTTCCGTAGCCAAAATGGCAAAAACGGAACCCTTATAGTTTCGTCATGTCCGTCTGTCCGTCTGTCCGTCTGTCCGTCTGTCCGTCTGTCCGTCTGTCCGTATGTCACAGGCATTTTACTCGAAAACTATAAGGTGTATTTGAATAAAATTTTGAGGATAGGTGTATTTTGTTAGCCGCTACATAGTTTTGTAATTAAAATGACAAAAAAAAATTTTTTTAGGGGTGCACTCCATACATAAAACTAAAACTCAAAATTTTTTTTTTCATTATGACCCCCTGTGTGGCACATCAATCGATAGGCCTTTCAAAATAAATATAAGGTTTCTTAGCATTTTTTTTGATTAAGTGAATAGGGTCGGAGATAATCGCCCCGAAAGTCACTAAAATTCTGTCCCCCCCCCTCTAATTTTTGAACGGTGTATTTTAAAAATATGGAAAAATTCATGAACATAGGGCTTATTAATTTCATTCACCGAAAATTGTTTTGAACAAGATCGGTTCAGAGGTTTTCGAGATATTGCTGAAAAACTGCCTTCCTCAAAGAAAAGGACGTAAGTGCCGTAAAATTTCTGTGACGATACGACCTTTTAAATAGGCACGGAACCCTTCGTTTTGCGTGGTCCGACACGCACTTGGCCGGTTTTTTTTTTCGTCATTGTCGTCGCCAGCAAATGCTAATTAAAAGAGACGAATATCAAAGTCTACTTCTGATGAAGGCGTAAGCCAATACCGGTACTAAGTCTCTTTTCATTAAAGTTTCCGCGGTATGTTTTACCTCTGTTGAAATAATCTTGAGCCGACAATGACGTTAGAACCGAGCGGTTCAAACGCTTGGAGAATCGCCCGCTAACATTACTGTACGAAAAAACTTAAAAAAAAATTACACCTAATTTACTAAATATTATTAATTAAAAGGTTATCCTTTATGTCTTGATAAGTAGATTTTAGCCTGAGTACCTTTTAATGTATTACTAGTTAGTAGTAAGTATAACTAGTTAGTAGATATGTATAAACACAATTTTCCACTATTGGCTTCCCGGAACGTTCCCTACGGTTATCCGGTTTCCATAATTCAAAAAATGATGATACCTACCGGACGACCCTTTTCGATTAAATGAACAGTGGGGTGCATCCTACCTTTTTGATAATATACTTTAAAGCATTATTTGAAGGTTTAACGTTATTAGAGCATTCACAATTTCAAAAGATAAGGATATTATTTTGGTTCGTATTTTTTAACTCGGACTAATGATGGTTTGTTATAATAAATATTTACCGTATCTAAAAGTTGTTTAACCCTACTTTAAATGAGGGTAATTTCCGTAACCCACTAACGAGTTGTGTTATATAATAAAATTAATTAAGATGTCATTTTTAATACACGACGAGACGCTAAAATTACTAGTGCCTTTTGACCCGTCATCGCGGGACACTGCCGTGATACTGGGAATTGTTTATTAGAAACGAACTCCTCAATTACTTAGCTTCTCACTTAGTTTGTTTGTGGCAACCACAGTTGTTGCCAAATTCGCGCACCCCTAAATTGATTGTGGCAACTGTGGTTGCCAAGCGATATAGGTTACTTTAAAAAAAAAACAATTTAGGTTACCATTTTTAAAATTCGAAATAAAGTGAGTGGTTAGGCATCAAAGTTTTGGTTTGCTTTCGGACTACACTCGGTTCTTACTGAGATTACTTCTTTTAGTTTAATAACACTTCGGTGGTAAACACGCGTTGGGCCCGCCTGATGGTAATGGTAAGCGGTTACCGCTGGCAAATGCATGCGCGTTGCCGACCCCAAAAAAATAATGAGAAACTTCTGGTATTAAACCATTATTCAACTAATTTACGGTCTTTTTTTCCTTAGGCCCGGCGTTCTGGGGCCTGATCAACCCAGAATGGTCCCTCTGCAACAAGGGCCGGCGCCAGTCGCCGGTCAACCTGGAGCCGGACAAGCTGCTGTTCGATCCCAACCTACGGTTTTTACACATAGATAAGCATAGGGTGAGTAACATTAGTACTTCTAAGTCTAGGCCCATTGGTCGACATTTGAAAAAACTTTAGAAATATTTTAATCCACGATGAAGCGCCTCATACCTTTTTATTTGTGACCGAGTGAAAATGCACTTACGCATCCCCCCCCCCCCCCCAGCCTGGGGAAGCTATATAATGGGGCCTTTAGCGCCTCATAAATAAAGGTATAAGGAAAGTTAAAACCAGTAAGTAGGTTAACATTATTTAATGTGGCCGACTTTTATAAAACTATCATTGGAATTGGAATATTCTACCATGGACGGTAGAGTTGCATTTTGAATGGGCATTACTTTGATGCGATTCGGCCAACTCAAATAATCTCAAGTATACCTAATAACAAGACTTGGGGCGCTTCCTTCTGGATTGAAGTGAATCGCAAAACTATGTCAAAAGGGGGTACATTGGATACGTCTTTATAAACTATAATTGCGATATTTTTGATAAGTATATTTTTGTGAAACTTACGCTGTATAATATAGCAATTGAGTAACGTGCATACTGACTATACTCTTAGTTATACTGGAGGCCGATTTTTGACTTTCGAGCGCTCGAAAACTAAATAAAATTAAATACGATAGCAGTGTCAAAATTGCAGACACTTACTTTCTACCGATAGAATTGAAGAGGTTTAGTAATAGTAATACCACTCCTTTTTATTTTTTTATTTGCTATTTTAAAGTAGCACTGTCAAAAATCGGTCCCCCGTAATAGAATTTAGATCTAAAGCAAAAAAAGACAATCCCATTGAAGATAATTAAAACTAAAATTTCCTAATTTATAAGCTTGATTATTAATTCACAAACTTTTCTGTTACAACGAACCTCGTTAACGAACAACGCATAATTTATTTCTGTAGCAAGCCAATAAATTTCATACACATTACGGATTCAACATTTTATTTCAGGTAATTATTCAATTTGTTAACCTCAATTTATTGCACTAAGGTGTTTATGGTCCGCAGATAAATGGACTGATAAGCAACACGGGTCACTCCGTGATATTCACGGTGGAGAACGAGACTCGACACCACATCAACATCACTGGGGGCCCACTCTCCTATAAGTATCAGTTTCACGAAATACATATACATTACGGGCTTCATGATCAATTTGGTTCAGAGCACGCCATCAACGGGTATTCGTTTCCTGCTGAGGTAAGCAATCAAATCATTATTCTTTAGGCACAGATTGTACTGTCTCGAGTCACATTTTTTAGTGGTGATCTTGTTTCGTACTTATTTCTTTTCTTTTCGGGATTAAAGGTGAAAAGCGGATTAAAATTGTTATCCTAATTGTTGGCGTTCATCGACCGTCTAGCAATGTTATCAAAGCGTACAGAAGCTAATAAGCGAGGCTCAAGGCTACTGAAAATTGGTTACGATTTTGCACAGTAAATATGAAAATTCCGGGCGGGGTAGGTGAAAACTGATAGACGTAGGTGTGTAGAACATTTTGTAACACGTTCAACAAATTGTGTTTAGATGTTGTTGCACCCTGATCACTTTAAATAGTCATTAGGACTGTGCGTTGTAATTTTAATAGATTCGTTCGGGTTTGAGTATATTCTTAATTATCTGCATTAATATACTAACAATAAATTGCCTTCCTCATAAATTATATTACATATTTTTCCTAAACCTAGAGATCTTAGTGGCATGATCTTGCAAAATGTTATTGACAATATTACGACTACCTCAACAATCATATACATTGGAAATTGATAGGTTTTATCGATAATCAAAATCGGTTAGTAATTGTTGTATTTAAGTTTTTCTTTGGAATAATATATTTTATTGGAAACAATTAGTAGCCAAGTCTTAAATAACATTAAAAATTAAATCTAAAAAAAACATAATGCTAGCCCAAAAATGAAAAAGAAGGTAAATCACAGTTCAAAGTAAACTAATCTAATTATTTTCTCAAGCACTAGTTCGTCCCAAAAAATATCCAGGTCTAATTATTATTTTCCTCCAAAGTTAGAAATTGCATTAAGCATATTTATTCAGTGAATCGTATCCACTTCAACGTTAACATTTATTTGCCTCGCAAGAAAAGTGTTCGCAAGTTGCCGAATAAACACGTTACTCCGACGACGACGATAAATTTTATCAGAGATTCTTTCGAGAGGTCTCAAAAGAAGGCGTAACAGATGTTTTCACACGCATCGGCCGGCGCCGAGACGCTGAAATCCCCGACGTAATCCCGACGAACGACTGCGAGCCAACTCAAGCGAGTCTCGTGTTTATTTATGTGACAAATTCTTACGCAGCCACTTTAAATCCCAAAATCATGTATTCGCTCTTGTGTGAATCATTTTCAGTCTTATTTTTACCGAGTATTTTCCGTACGCAAATAAACTTTGTGCAAATACGCACGGCAATTAAAAAAAGATGAGCATGTTAATAATTTCATCGTCATTAGCGGGAAGTAAAAAGAGTTAGTAGGTAAGCGGAAAATTGTTTCAAATTCTAAGATAAAATAGAATTTTGGATTGTTTTATTGCATGTATTATACTAGAAGTAAGACTAAAATATAGAATTCTCCTACTGTACATGGTGTATTAATTTGAGTTTCCCATTGTTGCAGATTCAAATATTTGGTTTCAATTCCCAGCTTTATTCAAATTTCTCCGAAGCTCTGCACAAAGCTCAAGGAATTGTTTCGATCTCGCTTCTCCTGCAGGTGAATAAGCATTTGATTCGTGTTAGTTAGAGCGTTGAAATGATTCACAAAGTTCGTTTAAAATTGCGTGCCCAATTAATATTCAAAGTAGCAAGGACGTAATAAAGCTTTCAGGGAGGAAAGCAGTTTATTGATTTGGGGATTCGCTTTATTTATAAGAAGGGACAAATCCTCATTCTCAACAAAACACATCCCCGGAAACTCTGGAGATCTTATTCACCAACAAAAACACAACACCTTACCTGCAGAGAAAGTAGAAGTGTTATTGCTGCAATCAGTAAGGCTGAGCTACTTTCGCAGTTGGGCTGCTCCGAATATTCAGAGCTCATATGAACGTGATATCATTCCGCTGTCTCTTTGGCCTACCTCTCCTTAACAAATACAATCAATATTGTTGTTAATTGATTAGAAAAAAACAGGTTCAAAATGCGCTCCTAATGGAATTGAAATTATCGATGAAGTGTCTGACCGCACCTATTCCTGGGTTAAACCCAAACTGGGCGATTAATTAAGGAAATTGGAATTTTCTGCGCACCATTTTGGATTAACCACTGAAGCTATTAGTTCAAATTAAGAACTGCCCGAGTGAAGGTAAAAACTATAGTGCCAGTCACTATTGGGTCCGAATGCCACACTAGGGGTGTTTAATTATTCACGCTTTGTTTTACTTTTTGGAATTAATCTATTTGTAATTAGAAATAGTTTTATCGGATTTGATCATTGTTGGCTTTTACCATAATTAGTTTTATTTATATCTGTGATAAGTATTATTGTACCTACTATACAATTAAACCACATGATTGTTGCAGCTCGGCGATTTATCTAATCCAGAGTTAAGAATTTTGACTGAAGAATTAGAAAATATTAAATACGGGGGTAAGTGAATTTACCGATGACTTTTTCAATAAAATTTAGCCTTCAACTCTGGCCTTTTCTCAAGTAAAGGGACTTAGTATACGGTATATTTTTAAATATGGTTTCCATTTACGGGCATAGGCTCCATCCCGTTCCACTTCTGTCTATCTTAAGCCTTCCGTGTCCATGAAGCCGTATCCATGGTTAACCCTTTTCCAGGCAGAGGCGTTATATCGACCACATACATAATGTCAAACGTGTGTCTTAATGCCAATGAATAAGACTGACATTTGATGTCATTTTTTAATTGCCGACCTGGAAAAGGGTTAAAGGATGCCTAAATAAAATGCTAATATAGTCTACTGAATAGAAACATTCACGTCAAAGTTAACGTTAGAATTCCAGGTACACGCAAGGCGGGTGCTCTCTCCGTTTTCGTTACATACGCATTTTTCCATGTCGCGTGGCGCTGCAAAAACGTTAGGACTGAACGTATTAAAAAAAGTATAATTATTATGCGTAATTTTTTAAATGTACGATATCAATTTGTAATTTTTTTATGTTAATAACAAATAGTCCACTTCAATAAAAAATCAATCGGTTTGATCTGGGCTAGGCTTACTTTTTTCATTTCGTAGATGTGAAAATAAAACTAAGAAGGTATTGTTGTTAAAATAGAAGGAGCGAGCCGGTCACTAAGGTTTTGAAGGTTACACTATTTGAAAGTAGGTACTTAAGCTAACCTATAATAAGCCTCTTTTTTTTAAAGGCAGTTGGATGATCATGGTTAATCGAAATTGAAGAGAAAAGGGTACACGGTTTTTAGTGGGACACTAGGTACCTATGTAGTTTCAACTATAGGCACACGAGCACGTATACACAATCACAGTCTTTCGGCCTCAATGCTCTATGTTTGGTCCGTACGTCTTTGTTGAATAACACAGATAACATCACATCGGGCATTTCGCTTGAGTATCGGTAACAGGGGATATAAGTTCGCACATCTCAATATTTAGTTTGTATCAAAAATGTGTAAATATTAATGATTATCCCATTTGGGACATGAAGACCAGCTTCAGGCCAGTTGAATGTCACTTCTGCAAAAACTACTTCCACGTCGTGCAGTTGGTACAAACAAATCTCGGACTTCTTTAGTATGCAAAGTGGATAAAGCAAAGATACAGAGCTGTGTTAGTGCGATGCGGATAACTGATTTGAACTTTCTACAACACGTTCAGAGTGAGACGGCGCAATCTCCGTGCGTGCCTTTTTGTACATTTATACCATCTGTCACGATCATCCACTTTCGTCATCCGTGTTGCACGGAAACAAGAAAAACCGGCCAAGTGCGGGTCGGACCACGAAAACGAAGGATTCCGCGCCTATTAAAAAGGTCGTCACAGAAATCTTACTACGTCCTTTTCTTTGAGGAAGGCAGTTTTTCAGCAATATCTCGAAAACCTTTAAACCGATCTTGTTTGTTGTTTTCGGTGAATGAACTTAATAACTTCTTTCATATTTTTAAAATACACCGTTCAAAAATTAGAGGGGGGGTGGGACAGAATTTTAGTGACTTTCGGGGCGATTATATCCGACTCTATTCACTTAATCAAAAAAAATTGCTAAGAAGCCTTATTTTTATTTTGAAAGGCCTATCGATTGATGTGCCTACACGTGGGCTCACAATAAAAAAAATACTTTTAGTTTTATGTATGGAGTGCACCCCTAAAAAAAATTTTTTTATGTCATTTTTATTACAAAACTTTGTAGCGGCTAACAAAATACACCTGTCCTCAAAATTTTATTCAAATACACCTTATAGTTTTCGAGTTAAATGCCTGTGACATACGGACAGACGGACTGACGGACATAACGAAATTATAAGGGTTCCGTTTTTCCATTTTGGCTACGGAACCCTAAAAAGGGGCTACATGTAGAGTGATCGGGATGAGACGGAAGGGGAGGCTCCACAGGCTCCTAATAATAATAATAACATGCAGCGTACGTCAGCCCGATTGATGTAATTGTTCTTTTAATTGGCAGGAGCGGAGATGCCCGTAAACAAGCTGTCAGTGCGAGGGCTACTGCCTGACACCGACTACTACATGACGTACGACGGCTCCACAACGGCTCCCGCCTGCTTCGAGACCGTCACGTGGGTCATTATCAACAAGCCCATATATATTACTAAGCAACAGGTAAGAAATGTACACAGTACAATGGAGCCCTGAGCCAACAGTGCCTCAGGCTGAAAATGGAGACGCCAAAATAAGTAATAAGACCTTTTATGTACACCCATTTTCTACAAATAAAATATTCTATTCTATTCTATTCTAAAACATGCAAATTGACAAATAGTAAAAGATCCCTTCGCTCAATTTGACATAATTTCAGGCCCGCATCAGACAGCTCATAAGCTTGTGTACCCCTACCATAATTTCCTTGCCCTTATCCAATTACTTGGGGTCGTTGCAGCATGACTTTTTTTCATACCTCACACTTCTTCTCTCTTCATAAGTGTATACCACCGCCATGGTAAAAAAAAGTATCATTGTATCCTTGGCGATCCTGGGTTCCATTTTGCCTTTGGATCTATTCAGGGGCTCAATCTAGAACGTGATTTTGACAGGTTAGTTCAGCGAGCAGGGGAGCGATTTTTGACTTTCGTGCGCTCGACTCTTTCACTCGAAAACTGTCAAAAATGATGTAGGTAATACTATTTTGTAATAGCGATAGAAAATTGAAAACCGAGTGGTATACCGATAGAATTGACTACTCGTATTCAATTCTATCGGTAGAAAATAAGTGCCCACAATTTTGACACTAGAATCGTATTTACTTTTATTTAATTTCCTAGCGCTCGGAAGTCATAAACCGGCCCTCTGAGGGGTAACACGTAACTTTTTGAACGCGCGTAAGACAATTTAACTGTAATTTTTGCATGATGTGTATGAGCACGACGCAATTTTAATGATAATAAGTTTCTTTCAAGAATTTTATTTTTGGTAAAAGCTTTTTTGCTGAGTGTTTCTTTTGTGTATACCGTCATCAACAAAACTACTCATTGAGACGATTATAACGAGCCCAAACCCAACGGGGTTACGTCGATTAAGTACTGAATTCCCATGGTCTCCTTCTGTATCACCAGATCAGCTCGATGGTACCATAATATTAAATTGTCATCTATATGTATACTAATACCCAAAATTTCAGCTCAATCGGATAACGGCAAGTGACTGAAAAATGGATTGCAAATTTTGACGGACAACTTACTTATTACATACTTACATATTTACATACGAACAGGTCAAGTTTATATAAAGCTTGTATAAATGGCTGATGGCTTGCCATAAACAACCTACTTAATTTGATCGGGTAATGTTTTGGTTGCCCCAAAGTCATATCCAATATTTTGGGGTAAGCAAATAAATATGAAACTATTACAGAGACAACAAATCATACATATCTCTTAGCCACGATATTGAGAATTGCACTAGATGCTGCATCTTACTCGGTAGTGGTACTATTATTACCGTGCATGGCGAGTCTGGTTAGTCCCAGATTCAAATAGAATTGTTTGTTGCTAAATGGAGGCCGATAGAGCACCAATTCACTCTCATAGTAGAATCCGATCCCAATGACATTACAGATTGGGTCACAAGGGTTTTACTGTGCAATAGTCGAAACAAGCTCGACAGCTTTTAGACTCTAGCTATAGATTTAGTCAATCAGGCTCTCGGTGTTCATTCAACACACATTATTAATTTGATCCTAATTTTGCAACAAACATTTACACTTTAATCTGATACCAATCGCATTTCAATATCAGTGCCTCGCGTTTACAAATTTGGCTGCGGCAAAAAAAGTAAGATGATTCACACTAGGTATATCAGTAGATCAAAAAAACCAGAATTGAGTTCCAATCCTTAATAAGATCAACAACGACAAATTATTTAATCGTATTCCTGTTATAATTCTGCTTCCTTATTTGTACCTGTTCAGTTACATTCTAATTAACAATGTAAAAGTATCGAATTCATTTTCGTATCATTATGAAGCACATTTAAGATGAGGTATTATAAATAACTACAACATATTCCTAGTTATGACAAGTACAAGTGGATACAAATGGCTGCAACAGACTGCATTACGCGCAGCATTTGTTTAAGACATGCATGTGTGTGCGTGTAGTCATGTAACCTGCCATATATTGTGCTTTAAGAAATAGCCACGCGGCGCTCACTCAACTCCAACGAGATTGCGAACAGTTCCCACTAGCACTTAATTTTCCCACCAACGCAAACGGAAAACATAAGCAATGATTTATATTAACAGCCACACAACGCGGCACTTTCAGTTTACTTTTAACACGTACATAATTCACGACGGAGTCTTTGTCTAAAGGCGAGGGACGTGAGTTGTTTATTGTAGCGTGAGCACAAATGAAAATGTTATTACACTGCCCCGGCTACGGCTGAATACATAGAAACTACGTTGGTTGGATGCAGCAGTGACGCCGGTGCCCGTCTCTGCTTCCAACTGATACTTCTCATTTCACTTTCACTCAGTTAATTGGAACTCTATAACTGATGTGACGATTGAAGAAGTTAAAAGGCCCTTTAACCCCCCTTCACTTGGCATACAGAATCAAATTTCATTTAAGAAGTTATCCCTCGCAGAAGCGAAGTCGCGAATATATATCTAAGAAGATTAGAAGTTAAATGAAAACATACTACACCACCTGTTTTTCGTTTGCGTATAACGTTTCTTTCATGCGCACGTAAGAGATCAAAATGTCATTATTTGTATGGGTAAATGACAGTTGAGTTGTTTGAAACGTGCATTCAAAAAGTACGTAATAACCTCTCTGGGGCTCACTTGTGTCATCTTACATTTGTCTTTATCTCAATCAATAAAGTTTATTTTTCGATAATTCTTGCAAACAGTTACTTAATTTTATTGATGTGCATATTTTTGTGAAATTTTCACGATCTATATTATCCGAAATATTTCCGGGAACGGTCACTATTATCATCTTGTACCACTTACGCGCAATGCAAGAAAATCTATGTTTAACTGACCTCTTCCATAAACTCGTACCTGCCTAAAGATTGGAGCAGCTGGCTTTCAAAACTTCCGACTTTACCAACAGTTTGCATTATTTAAACGTTAATAAGCGCGATGCTTTCTTGGACTACTCAGATGTCCTAAAACAGTTCTACATAGTTAATTAGCATTTGTCTTGCTGATTTAACATAGCTATGTTCACTTTTACTCATCCTATCCTATAATAAGCAATGCAACACCACATTTAGGCCTCAAGGGCCTTAGGCGGGGCCAAACGACACACATACACACGCACGTCGTTTCTATGTAACGTAAACAGAAAATGGCAAAAACAAAAAAAGTCATGCAATACTATTCATCTTATGAACAAATTTTAGCGAGGGCAATTGCAACTACAGAAATAATTTTAAGATCAAATCAAAGGTCGTTAAAGAAAATCTTGACGGCGATTTAATTTTTATTTAATGCTGCATTCCTCTGCTCGTAACTACGAGTACTAGGTATATTTATTAATTAAACTTGTAATTAGTTTAGTTTAGTTTTACTGGGCATTTTCCGCAAATCGACATCCAACGTGCCTATTTTGCGTGAAAGGATTAGACCGGTTTCCTCACGATGTTTTCCTTCACCGAAAAGCTAACGGTAAATATTTCGTACATAAGTTCCGAAAAACTCATTGGTACGAGCCGGGATTCGAACCCACGACCGGCGCTTGACAGCCGCATGCCTGAACCACTAGGCTACCGTAGCTTGTAATTATATCTTGGCCTATCTTTAAACTCGTGCTGTTTGGCTTTAATAAAAAAATAATGTTGAAAAACCAATTCATTCGGACAATGAAGTCGTCATTAACCAGTTCAGTTTCTTCGACGCATATGCGACACGCGGTCAAGCACATTATTATGGGGGGCTTATCGCTGCTGTAAATGTGTTTATGATCGAATGGCAGTTGCCCCTTCCGCGATCTAAACTCCTATCCTAAGCTGAAAAGCACAACTGACCCACGAATAGATTTATCCGGGTTTCACATAGCCCACGAACGCAAGTAACATTCAATAATTTTCGACACTAAAACTACTTAGTTTCTTTTATGCCTTCTTTCCTGTCGGATTCCTAGTGGTCGCGTGCGTGTGGCCCGTTAATCCAGTGGAGCCACACTACACTAACATAGAAGGAAGAAATTTCAATTTACCTGAAATCGCTCGCTGCCTTTGTACATGTTTACAACGTAATAACGAAAGCGGAACGTTCTGTTATCGTATCCAATAATGCTAAAGGTCTCCGAGTAAGTGCACTGAATTTGAGGTAATTCGATTAAGAGGTGAATCGGTGTAAGGAATTTTATGGGCATGAGAATGGAAGTAATTTACTTAATGTTAACATTCAATTTATTTCCGCTCTTCGATATGCGAGCCTACGGGTAGCGTCAAATGTAGCTGACATGAAATCAGAGTTGACATAACCTATGTTCTCGTATCTAGATAAGAGACTACTGCTTACTTCTATCCTGTGATCATTTGGAGAATATGTTTTTTTTTCGGAGATGAGACACAGTTAGAAAAAGTCTTCGCCCCGGAGACTCCTGTATTGCAAATATCATTGTATTACAAACAAGAAATAATTCATTTGTGGGAAGTGCACTTTTAGAGACAGTGTACTTTACGGAAAAATGATTATTCTAAAAAAATGCACTTTTACAGAAAGTGCACATTTCGGGAAAATGTGTTTTACGAGCCTAACCCGTTTATTCGTTTAAAAATAGGTTATAGGATAGATGTTACTCATAAAAAAAAAAATATGACTACCAAAACAGACGTGGTTGTTTAATTATTGTTCACTGTACAAGTAAGATTGTAAATTACAAGTTGTAGCTGGCGCAGAGCGCGGCCCGGGGCGGCCGATGCGCCACCCCAACACTTCGCTTGGCAACTTTAATCCACATTTGTCATATTAATAATACAGGCGACAATTGAATACGGTGTCTTCCTGTAGTCAAGATAAATTATTTCACGTTCAGATAGAACATTCAGAACTACGCAGTAAAACAAAGCTTCTATTACTAGATGAAAACTTACATTACCTATCTAGTTTACTCACATTTTTGCGTTTCCAGTCTACTCAAACGAGCAAAATAACAGTAATAATAGTTATTATTTTTGACCGGATAGGAATGGCCATTTGTATGTTTGACTGATATTAATACGGTTTCTAAATCCAACTAGCAGTGAATATATCACATATTGAAAGGTGAAAAGAATATGATTTCAAATTTCTATTGTTTCAACAAAGACTTGGGACGGCTTCACAAGTATGACTTAACGCAATTCGAGCAAAATCTATCAAATACCCCGTGAAATTATCTATGGTCACGAGCCGTCATTAACGGTCAGGCCAAGACATATTACTGAAATCGCATGCTTTATAATTATAATAATTATATTCAATGCTATAGTTGCACGGACTCCGGCGACTGATGCAGGGCGACGCGCGGCACCCCAAGGCGCCGCTCGGCAACAACTTCAGACCGCCGCAGCCGCTGCACCACCGCGCACTCCGTACCAACATCGACTTCAACCTGAGCAAGGTAGGCATCGACAGTTAGCTGACTTCCTGATTTGTCGGTGCGGGGCGGTACGACATCAAGCTGTCAGGTGTCACTGACAGCTGACAGCTTGATGACAAGTGGCAACTGTCAGTCAAGTCAGACCTGATTCATAGACCTATGATACTCAGGACAGGCTACACGTGATGCCACAATGAGGGACGGGAAGGCTTCTATGCAGCTAAATTAAGAACTGGTCTTAAAATGGCTGATCGCTAACCATAAACAATCTACTTAATTTGGGTGGGTAGTGGTTTATTGGTCACAACTTCATACTAAATCAGTTGTGGCAAACAGAAAAAAGTGGAACTATGACAAGGACAACGAATGTTATTTCCTTTTCTGTCACACTTATCGAAATTTCTATGCTACCATCTCGCTAGGACGTTGTATTATTATTACCATAGCTTATCCTGAGTATCTTAGGTCCATGGGCCTGATTCTTTACTGCGCGCAGAATGTGTGCTGGCGCGAGATGCGTGTAAGGGCAGTAGGTACGAATGCAGAACGTAGTAAGCGCACTGCCCCGCAGCCACGCACAATATTACTACTGCACAGATGTAATACTTACAGTATACAAACAAACTGCAAACCAACAAACGCCAACAAACTGTTCTAGCAGTTTAGCGGGTAATTAAACATATTGAATGCTATGTACTTTTTTTGGAAAATAAATTTAAAAAAAACCGGCCAAGTGCGTGTCGGACCACGCAAAACGAAGGGTTCCGTGCCTATTAAAAAGGTCGTATCGTCACAGAAATTTTACGGCACTTACGTCCTTTTCTTTGAGGAAGGCAGTTTTTCAGCAATATCTCGAAAACCTCTGAACCGATCTTGTCCAAAACAATTTTCGGTGAATGAAATTAATAAGCCCTATGTCCATGAATTTTTCCATATTTTTAAAATACACCGTTCAAAAATTAGAGGGGGGGGGACAGAATTTTAGTGACTTTCGGGGCGATTATCTCCGACCCTATTCACTTAATCAAAAAAAATGCTTAGAAACCTTATATTTATTTTGAAAGGCCTATCGATTGATGTGCCACACGGGGGGTCACAATGAAAAAAAAAATTTTGACTTTTAGTTTTATGTATGGAGTGCACCCCTAAAAAAATTTTTTTTTGTCATTTTAATTACAAAACTATGTAGCGGCTAACAAAATACACCTATCCTCAAAATTTTATTCAAATACACCTTATAGTTTTCGAGTAAAATGCCTGTGACATACGGACAGACGGACAGACGGACAGACGGACAGACGGACAGACGGACATGACGAAACTATAAGGGTTCCGTTTTTGCCATTTTGGCTACGGAACCCTAAAAACACATGACCACTGTAGCAATTGTAAAAACACCATACATAAATGTTGTAGTATGTTTATTATAGATTCAGTTAGTTGATTACTAGTAAACATTGCTTTATTACAACGGGATAAAATCAGCCAATTGTCAGTAAAACTTGTTGCTCTTCGCATTGTGTGATGTGAGTATCTAAAATTAATAATACGAGTGACCCGCAATCCAATTCCCATACAGACTGATCCATTGCATTTATTACAAGAAAAACCATTTTTTTAAATGACGATATTGTTTCAGTATCCC
This sequence comes from Epinotia nisella, assembly GCA_932294315.1. Classification (NCBI taxonomy): domain Eukaryota; kingdom Metazoa; phylum Arthropoda; class Insecta; order Lepidoptera; family Tortricidae; genus Epinotia; species Epinotia nisella. The sequence continues at coordinate 20,982,757 of OW028678.1, read as the reverse complement.
GGGAAAACTTGCCCGAGCATGCATCGAGATATGCAGTATAAAGGTAAAAAAAAACACATGGTAAAAGTATTTGCTCATTAAAACCACGCTTTTGCAGGTTTTTTTCTATAATGCCAAGGTTGGGGAGTAGTCTAAAAACTCGATATACTTAGACTATACTTTCATATAGATATTCTGAAGTCACAGTAGCCCAAGATATAATTGTAGCTTGGAGCAATGGTGTTATTCATATTTTCGCATTATGGTGTTTACTAAAGTTCTAACAATATTTTTTTTCAGCCAAAACCTGGACTCAATACTGAAGACTCTTAGATTTATCTGTTGTCGTTATTTTTTGTATAAAGCTTTGTAGAAAATATTGTAAGCGAATTAAGTTTCATTTTGTACAGACGGTTGTACAGTCTTGTTGAAATAATATGACCTTGCTTAAGTTAACTTAATGGGTGGATTGCAAAAAATGTTTACATAGTTAAGAGCCTTAAATCTAATCTACGCTTTAACTTTTTTCCATTGTGTAACGGCAATTACCCATACATTTTATATGGGTAACTGTCGTTAGACAATGGAATATAGTTAAAGCATAGATTAGATTAAGGCCCTTAACTATGTTTTTTTTGTAATCCACGCTAATGTTAAACGTAGATTCGTTATGATTGTAAAATTAATAGATAATTTTCATATCAATACTACATAATCAAAGTTCGCATATAACTGTCATAATGTAGATCGATTGCATTTAAATAAAAAATGCAATATATAGTATTTAGTAGGTAATATATCAATTATGATTTCAACCATCGGCCTCTTATAACATTTGTATTCGTACCTACTTTCGGATAGATTTGCCCTCGACATCGGGTTTGCTATATTTACGTACCTTACAAAATAGAAGATATTATATAATAGGCATATAATTATTAGTATATATATCGGTCTAATATGAACGGTTTTGTATCCTTTACACTGTAGACGCATACGTAAGATGTTAATAAACATTAATATGTAATAATCAAAAATGAAATATGTTAATGGATTTATTTGAATATCAATAAATGTCACATATGGCCTGTAAATTATAAATGTTTATGCAAAATTTTGACGTATTTATTTACCAAATACCCATTATTACGACTTTATATTAGGTTATTAACTTGAAAAATATGGTATTTATCGCTTTAAATAACATACAAATTACAAAGACCTATTCTTCTGTTCATGACACATTATGTACAAGTTTTCTAAGAACAATGTACAGTAAAACTGTAATCTCCGAGAAATGTTCAACTAATTTAATTATAATACTGATGGTATTTTAATAGGAACCCACGACAATGAGAACATAAACAACATATCAATGAAAATACAAACACGTTTTGTGCGATAAGCATTAATATTACGTATACCAAATTAATACAATCTTAATAGCTACTTTGTATTCTTTATTTAATTTCTTCTTATAATATCCTCTTTATTTTTCGTAGGTGATACCAAAAACATTGTTATAAATGTAAGAAAGTACTTGTGATTATTTATAAATTGCTGTAAGTCTTATAGCTTTAATAAATGAATAGCATAGTTTAGTTATCAATTATCATAGATAACTGTACTAGTAGCATTCTAAATCTACAATACAACTGAAATGTATATCTACGGCTTTGTTCTAATTTATTTTGAAAAGATTATAATTGTTTTAACAAGCATTCGCCTTTTATTCTTTTTAGCCCTTTAATAAAGCCAAGTCAGTGTTCCTCAACAAGTTGTCACGTTACGTGGACTTCTAAAGGATTGTAAGCTCACGGAACAGATATAGTAACTAACTAAAAGGAAAAAGAAGGAGAAAGGGAAGATATAGGTCTGGGTTATTTATTTCCAGTAATAAGGTTACCATAGCACGCCGTAACATAATAGTTTATAAAGAAATCGGAACCGGATGGGATCACTCGAGGAGAGCAGGCAGTTGGGCGAGGGCGCGCGGTTATAGAGCGCGTTGGTAGTAGGTGAGCAGCTCAAGGCCGCAGTCAGCGGGCGGGCGCTCAAGGCACCTGGAAGCAGGTGCGTTACTCAAGGCGCGTGGTGCCTGGCGCGCAACCCAAGGCACGTAGTGCCGCGCAGATAAAACGCGTCGTGGCGCGCAGATAGGACGCGTGGCCAGCAGTAAGGTAGGTAAGTATTTTTAACCTAATAAAATGTGGTTTGCATATTGAGTCGCGCTATCTGATTCCACGGATTGACCGCAGACATTTATTTTGGGATTTAATAGTTATTTGTTATACAAGGGTGCAAAGTAGTATTTTACCCGCGAGTGTGGAAAATAGAATCCTGAGCGTAGCGAGTGTTTCAACACACGAGAAGCAAAATACATTTGCACCCGTGTGTAAAACAAAACTTTTCACCTCACTGTAACGAGGAAAGTGCAACATGCAAAACAACTTTATTTAATTTATATACTAATATATCATTATATATATATATATATTTTTACAGTAATAATAACATTAAGTAATATCAAGTAGAATTTTAGTCAAGTGCGAGTCGGATTTTAGTTTTCCTATACATTTTGAGACCCAGCGCCTGATGAAGCCAAAAAGCAATTGGCAACAAGCAATCCTTAAATCCTTATTATCCTTAATATTTAATCCTTAAATATTTATACTATTCTGTTTTTAGTACCGTAAACCGGGGTTACTTTAGGAAAAAATGGGGCTACTTTGATAATTTTGAATGTAGTATAAAAGCAGACCTATTTGAAATTCATACATCAAGATTGAATACTAAAATATCCACTGCCACAGTTCACTCACAAGTAAAAACAATGATTTCGGAGAAAAACCTATTTGATCAAAGTCACCCCCCGAATCAAAGTAACCCCGGTCCACCGTATTTGTTATAGCGGTAACAGAAATACATCATCTGTGAAAATTTTGTATTATCAGCGTTTTACGTTTTGTTATCTGTCAATGGCTACTTAAACACGCTCCAAGGTCAAATTATTTTCCCCACTAGTGGATAAAATGCGATTTTGCTCACTGATTTTAAAGGATAAAATACGGCTTTCCGAGACAGTGAGGGGAAAATACATTTTCCCGATTTGTAGAATTACTCCAAAAGAGGATACCATATCTTACAGTCAGCCACAGTAAAAGTTATCATTTAAGTTATTCACAGTAAAGCTTCATAGAAAGATTACATTAGAATAATTAGATAACACATTTACACAACTCATGCTGTGGCACCGCTGTCAAAAATTCTGCTATCGCTACCTTTAACCTCTCAGGCCAATGAAGTGAGACCGTCTGTTTGAATAAAAAGCTCATTTGAATTCTATGAGAATCGAAATTGCTCTCTTTCTCGCTGCAGTAACTTAATTTAATCGAGTCCCATCACAAAATGTCCATTCTACCTTCCAATTGGATGACTACGTGATGTAGACTCGACAATTCGAGTTTACATTTATCCACACGATTACATGCTGGCCCCGTAGCATGGTTGGCCTTGTCACGCGATAGGTGATAGGATAGAGCGTGCGTCACTGGCTGACACCGTTCGATAGAACGAAACGACGCTCCTATCTTGTCACTTGTCGCGTGATAAGGCCAACCATGCTACGGCTCCAGGTGTAAGAGAAGACTCACATTGCCTTTTTACTACGACAATGTAAGTGACAGTGTGTAGTGTAATGAATATCCACCAGCGGCTGTAGCAGGGCTTGCCATTTCATCACTTATATCACATCCGTCTCTCGTACTCGCATATTTTAAGTGTTAAGTGATAAAATGGCAACTCACTGCCGCTGAGATGAACGAAGCTGTCATTTCAGTTATTTGACACCTGGCGGTGTCAACAAATGAAAAAGAAAAAAACCGGCCAAGTGCGAGTCGGACTCGCGCACGAAGGGTTCCGTACCATTATTTATAAAAACGTCTAACAAAACCCCCTTAAATATTTATTTTATTCTATTTTTTTTAGTATTTGTTGTTATAGAGGCAACAGAGATACATCATCTATGAAATTTTCAACTGTCTAACTATCCCGGTTCATGAGATACAGCCTGGTGACAGACGGAGAGATAGACAGACAGACGAACGGACAACGGAGTCTTAGTAATAGGGTCCCATTTTTATCCTTTGGGTACGGAACCGTAAAAAGATGTCAGTGCGTTGCCAATTACGCATTAATTTCAGGTTTTGTTGTTTTGACACCTGTATGTAAGTCACTCTCAACACAGTAGTTCCACGGGAGCTCTGGCGACTTTACTTATCACCAGAAACACAACACCAGATACCTACAAAATGATAGCTGCTGACCTACTATTTATCAGGGTGAATCATAAGAAGCTACGGTAGCCTAGTGGTTCAGGCATGCGGCTGTCAAGTGGCGGTCGTGGGTTCGAATCCCGGCTCGTACCAATGGGTTTTTCGGAACTTATGCACGGAATATTTACCGTTAGCTTTTCGGTGAAGGAAAACATCGTGAGGAAACCGGTCTAATCCTTTTACGCAAAATAGGCACGTTGGATGTCGATTTGCGGAAAATGCCCAGTAAAACTAAAATAAGTAGCAGCGGAGTGCAGGCGGGGTGGTCATGTGACGTTACAGCTCAACCTAGCGTCCGCTTTGCTGGTCACCCACACCTGCATCGCGCAGCTACCGCAAAAACCTGGAAAGTTCTCTAAAGCTCGATAATCGCAGGACACTGCCTGCCCCCCGCATCCAACGGACTTCCGCGACCTTTACCAGGTCATCAGTGTCAATAATAAAATGAACCATTTCCCTGTAAACACAAATCACTCAAGCACATGAAGTAAGTGCGGATCCCAGTACAACCAACGTAAAACTAAACTTGAAAAATAAACGTTTCCCTCATTAAGAATAATTTCGTGCTAAATAACCGGCGCGAATATAATGATGGTAGTTCCTTGTGGCGGTCTACCCACGCTGCCACTTCCTGTACGTGGTCGCCACTGGAGAACCTTTGCGCCCTAACGGCCCTCGGTTATGCGTTCAATGTGCCTGGCCCACAGCCACTTAAAAGTCTAAGCGGATAAAAGACATTTTATCCGCTTAGACTTAGAAAGCGGACCAAGGGCTCCTTTTTTAGGTGACTACCAGAAAAACGTTAGAAAGATGATGATTATTATGATAGTTTTTATAAGTAGTTTTTTTATCATAACATTTATGTAAACGAAACAATTTGTTTATCGTAGCACTCCCGATTAAGATATCGGGAAATAAATCGCTTGATTTTCCGCTCCGGAACGCGAGCCGACTTTATTGGAAAAGTTTCCGGTGCCTAATAGACTTACACGGATCGAGTTCATTAAAAATAATTATATAGTAAAGTATTGAATAGACGTAAAATGCTCGACTGGCTTGGCTAAATAGCTACTATGGCAAACGAAGCTTTTATAACGTATATTGCGATAAACATACCTACTCGCATTGCGAACTTATAAAAGCCTACAGTGAATGCAGGAGCCGTAGCATGGTTGGGCCTTATCACGCGACAAGTGACAAAATAAGAGCGTCGTCTCGTTCTATCAAACGGTGTCAGCCAGTGACGCACGCTCTATCCTATCACCTATCGCGTGACAAGGCCAACCATGCTACGGGGCCTGGCAATGAACAGCAGAGGCGAACAGACCAGAATAGGGGTGTAGACACCAAATAAAATAACCATTAATGATGAATTTTCTCAAAACACGATTAAAAATATTGTGAAATGGAGAACAAAGTAAAACTATGTATCTTTCAACGATTTGATACAGACTCAGAGAACAAATCAAACGGAAAAATAATCCATTATCGTCTGTAACTGCAATACAGGAGAGCAGGGAGCCGATTTTTGACTTTCGAGCGCTCGAAATAAAAGTAAATATGATTGTAGTGTCAAAATTGCAGGCACTTACTTTCTAACGATAGAATTGAATACGTGTGGTCAATTTAAAAAAGCGCGTTTTGCTCATTGTTTTCACGCAGCAAAATGCATGTTAAAGCTTAAGGTTTAAAATCATTTAATCTCATAAAGAATTGTACAATTCACTTACATGAGATAAACACATTATTGAAAACAAAAAAATGTTATGTTCAAGCTGCTGAGGTGCAAAATAATCTGTTTCATTATGAGGAATATTTATCTATCACAATTTTAACTGACTATGTATGTTACTTGTAGTACCAGCGCATTAAAGTATTCAGTGTAAGTATGCACTGCACTCTCACTCGGTTTATCTTCAAAATTAGCTAGAGAGCAGTTATTAACAAGACATCATGATTGTGACTAACTATTTTGTTTACAATGATCAATTTATACCACCACATTTCCGCGTCAAAAATAACATAATTGTCAAATCGATACGCGTAGAATATGAATCAAGTGGAGTGTTTACCCGCGCTCCGCTCGAGGGTGTAGGTGGAGTGCCCACTCCACGACGAGTGTGAACTTCAACGACTAGTTTATTTACTTTGTATTCAACGACCGGCGAAGATTTTGCGTCGGTATATTTTCTTATCATCCGGGTAGAAAGATCCATTTTCAGATGTTTTCATTGTATCTTTAGTCGTCCAAGCTAATTGTTATACAGTCAGCATCAAAAGTAACTACGCAATCGAAGACGTCAGAAGTTCTAGTTCCATTGTAATAAAGAATTTTGACGTCTTCGTTTGCGTAGCTACTTTTGATGCTGACTAAAGTTTAAAATGTTATACGCTTTGTCATTTTTTTATGAAGTGACATACCTAAGTATTTTGTGTGTGTGTTTGAAGGAGTAGGTATATTGCTTTTCAGACGCCCATTTCACTTAGCTAAAAGTTATAATTGGCAACACTGTTGCCTTCGACCAATTACGACTGGCCATTTGAGTAGAGTTGCCAGTCAAGACTTACAAAATTGTAACTTATAGCATCATTAAATCACCCCCCGAGACTGTGAGTGGCGGCCACAGAAAGAATGTGGCTATCATCATCATCATCATCATATCAGCCGAAAGACGTCCACTGCTGGACATAGGCCTCCCCCAGAGAGTTCCAAATTGACCGGTCCTGCGCCACCCGCATCCAGCGGACTCCCGCGACCTTTACCAGGTCATCAGTCCACCTTGTGGGGGGCCTACCCACGCCGCGCCTTCCGGTACGTGGTCGCCACTCGAGAACCTTTCCGCCCCAACGGCCATCGGTTCTACGTGCAATGTGCCCCGCCCACTGCCACTGTGGCTATAACTGTAATAAAATCAGCTATGCAATAAAACAATGTCATTGAGTAACTCCTTATCTTATCTTATCTAGATGAGGGCCCTTTCGGATACACTTCGACCCAGTGGGATATTATGTGCATTTGCCCTCTCCTTTATACCTACTCCCAATCTCGCTCCATCATTTCCACAAAACGGATGATGCAGCTCAGCGGAAGCACCTTAAATTCCTTTGGTTGCGGATAACCGTTTCCAAAGTGATTCATTCTTTCTCTGGCAAGAGCATGACATTTACACAGTAACTCCTACTCCATTGTTCACATGATTAATCGTTTAACAAACAGATTCGAATTTTATATTATATTCAAACAAATAATACTGATGCTTGCACAAATCATTTATACTTATACATTCACATTTGCTAGCAAACATGAGATAGTAACCCCACGAAGGAACAAACTAAACAGTTGGTGCTCAGTTTTTACGTGCATAGACAGCCTAGGAAATCGCTAGTTCATACGTTATGATGCATAATAATGGAACACGCTATGACTGTACTGCAACTCGACGGATAACTTTCTAGCATGCCTTTCATCTTATTATAATATGTGAACTGTATGTTGCAGCGCTAAGGTAGCTATTGCAATAACATAATTGAGCTGATCGGACACTAAGAAAGTAAACGAGCGAACTCTGGCAGGACTAGTTAAAAGTTTCATAGCTCCTGCATACTCGTACTCGTACAAGTCGTCGAAGCCAATTGGTTTGTTATGTAAATAGTACATGTGAATGGAATGAAGTAACATTATAAAGGTTGGTTACAAAACCAGTACGACATTAGAGATAGACTTGAGAAAACTTCAATGAACACCACATTTTAACCCTTTAATGCCCAAGATACCTTTTTGTCGAATTAAATGTTTTTTTGTTAAAAACTAAGTTATTGTAAGTATTTCTAGGTGTAAAAAAATAATAAAAAAAATATTTCATGTTTAGGTCTGAAAATATCATATGTTGTTTAGAAACAACATTGCCCGTTACTCACAATACGACATTCGTTGATGGGTGTTGTTTATAAACAACACTGCGCAGGATACGGGAATCAAAATGAAACAATTTTTTTTACATAAAGTATTTAATTACGAACATGAAAGTTGTAAAAACAGTTCTTTTTCGGTGTTGGAACACAATCGGAGTCGACACTTGGCACATTGGACTTTTGTGTACCCACCTTTGCAGTACTTGCATCTACCTTGGGTCGCACAAAATACGGGCAAATGGCCAATGTTGTCATATCTGATGCCGTCAGAGGGTCTGGGCACTGCAGGATTTTTGATCATGGTGACATTATCGTGCTGAGTCTTTGTACCTTTAACTCTATCCTTTCTTAGGAGTTCGGCAGCAATCTGTGTCCTGACCTTTTTTAGCAGCATGTGTTTTTTGTCGGCACCCAAACTGCGCCTGTGTAATAACCACGGTAACCGTTTCAATATCCGAAATTAGGCGATTAGGAATAGTTTTGACGGGCTGGGTGACGGTTTCGTAGGCAACATCTGATGTATCTGATATATCATATCTCTCCATAGAGGATGGAATCGAGCGTGGTTCGGAACTTGCATCAGAGTTATCATGGACGCTATTGATAATACATGCTTTCAGGTTTTGGCTTTCGGATTCTTCGTCAAAAGAGGCACGAGGGCCATTATTTTTGAGATACGTTCCCATTTTATACCCTGAAGCAAGCAAATACACAAAACATGCAAAACAAAGAAACCAATATCCAAAGCTTTCACGGATTAGTAACAAAACAGGGGAAGAAATAGCATTAGAGTGGGGTGAGGTGAAATATCCATACATTTATCTATTTATTTATTTAAGGATTGCCAACGGAGTTCATAATGTTACATTTTATGCAAAAAACAAGCACTAATATAAAGTCTAATTGTAACCCTAATAATAGGCAACCACAGCATGCGTTACAATTTTAGCATTGATGCACTAACTAATTATCTAAGCTTAAAGATACGATATACTCACGCACGTATCACATTGGGGTAGGCAGAGACAGATGAAGTACCCAATTTAAGATACCTACTTTTCTTTTACCCAGGGTATATAATTGGTCTCTATGTAATGTAAATAATTAAAAAGGCGAGATTAATAGGGAGCAATCATAAAATGAACAACAAAATCAACTCATAGATGCCCACTTTTTCTTTTACCCTAGGTAAAATTATAGGTCCAACTTACCACACCTTACCCTATTACAAATATAAAGTTAGTGCAGTTGGAAAATGGGGGATTATTATCAAAACGTCAAAAAAAAATATGTTACGTAAGTGGGCAGTGTTAGTTTAAAACAACATAGGCACGTGCAGGTCAAATGCTCAGAACTTCGCAATGTTGTTTATAAACAACACTCATATTCGAAGTCTTATTTTGTCTCAGTATTAGTTCAAGGTGCGATCGTACATACCACAACACATTATTTGACTATTATAAAATGTATTTCAACTAAAAAAGTGCATGAAAAACGAAGATTTATATTTTTAAAGATTTTTTACTTACCGGGCCTTGTTGCGGTGCGCGTCGACTCGGCGCCATCTTGCCGACAACTGTCAGTTTTCGTGCGCGGGAGCATTGAACTCATGGATTTTGGATACGCAGAAATATGGGAATTCAAATAAACTAAAGGGTTCGGCGTTATTTATAAAAACAAAGTCTCGGGATTTTTTTGTTTATGGGTGTTGTTTTAAAACAACACTGCGAATTTAAGGGTTAATCCAATCACCAATCACGACACACTGGCGTCAGAGCGCTAAGGACATTGGGGGACATGGGGGTCGCGACCCACAGGTTTAAAAACACTGGAGTAAGCCAATACAGGAGCGGGATACTCGACGTTGATGCGGCTTGGATCGCTTATCTGCGACTGTCTTAAACCACACTTCATTGTGGACGCGGAATATGCCCATCGAACACCAGTTTGCGCCATTGGCAAGATCCTCCCATTTGTGAATCGGGATGTTGAATGCGTGCATTATCTCGCTTTGCGTAGTCCATATACCAGTCGACCGAGGCTTCTTTTGGCATCAGCTTTGGCGCCAAGCAGAAGACGCCGCGGGAAACGCGATGGATGTATTCTATGCACATACCCCAGCCAGTGTAGGCGTCTGTTCTTAAGCAGTGCAATTAGGCAGCTGTGCAAATTCAAGCACCTTCTCGTTCGTGACCCTGTTCTTCTAGTGTATACCCAAGATTTTCCGTATGCAACGCATGTGGAAGGTATTGAGCTGACGATATTGTTATATGCATACGATGGCCTTCTCAGCCCCAAATACACATCACACCAGAAAAACCAAGTTTGTCTTCTATTGCACTTGTAATTGTCACCGTAAGATTACGAACACAGTCAGTTTATAAACTTACTCGCGATATTATAAACTGTTAGTTTACAATTTAGCGGATTATTTTTCGTTAGTTTATAATATTTGAATCTCAAATCGTCAAATTGTGAACTGAGATCCAATTCGCACGCTACAAAACATACCATGTGCGCTAATTGGTTGAACGAATTATGGGTAAAAACCAAAAAAAATTACATAGTTAAGAGCTTTAATCTAATCAACGATTTAACTTTTTCAGTTTCGTAACGACAATTACCCATACATTTTATAAGTTAAGGCTATTATCTAAGTACATTTTTTTGCATACCACCCTTATTCCATTTTTACATCAGAACATTTTTTTTACTGAACATCTGATTACATTTATTTTGTCACTTTCCAGTGTAGACGGAGCCCCGCTACCCCACTTTGCGGGGCTCCTACTTCCGAGCGGTATGCCCTTCAGGCAACTGAAGCTACGTAAGATTGTACACTGTCGGTGTTTACAATCTTACGGTGACATATCCTTAGCGTGAAATATATATTTCAACATTGTTAAATAAAAATAACTTATTTGGACTTTTAATATCTCCATCTCCGTATCAACTTTCTAGAGTTTAGTTAATGACACAGTACATGTCTATACTTCATTGTGAAAGCTGGGCTAGGTAAACCAAACCAAATATTACAAATTTGGACATTCATTAAGTATTTCGTTGATTATGTAAATTAATAAATACATATTAGGAAACAATCTGTACATTTCCCGCCCTACCATGTGTCACCCGTATGCCGAAGGCATCATATGCACACACTTGTAAGCAACGAATAAGATGTGACAAGCATGCGAACAAAATCTTTCGTACATGTCATGCTCCGTTTACGAAGCCAAAAACGATTTCGATACAAAATTCGGCTCTCTTCTCGCAGCAGTTATAAAAATATTCACAAAGTTAGCAACAGCGAGAAAAAGTTATCAAAAGCCCATCGACAGCAGGGAACTTCCGAACCGGCCGTATTTCACTTTTTTCACAACATTGATACATATCAAGAAACTTGAACAATACTTTCGGTGAAATACTTATGCTCGCCCAAGAGTGAAACTCGCAAAATCCAGCCAAGTGAGAAATTAACTTTGTGCAAGGTTCCGTAGTAACTTGTATTCTTTGAAGTTGATAGACGTTGAAATTTTATTCACCTACAAAATGCTCAGGTGAATTAAGTAAATTGTTTAAGCTAAAGTGTACCTTCATGCATTTTGAATAACGCATTTAATTCAAAAGCAAAGGTGGTATCGATAGTCGACCCTGAGCGCGGGGTCAATATCCCTTTCTTCAAGGAGGTTCTAAATAAAGGGCTGATCTATCTGCCGAATATTATTCAGGCCCGCTCAATTACACTTAGATTGATTTAGAAACATGAGACTTCAGAATACGTGTAATTGACGATTTAATAATACTTGGAAGGTAGATAATTTGTCTAGTGAGACGCCTTTTAACCGTTTAAATTTATAAATAAGTACTAGAGAAAAATATTACACAAATCTAACTAGTTCCATAGTAAGCTCAATAAGGCTTGTGTTATGGGTACTAGGTGACGATTTATTTAAGAGATATAATACTTAAATACATAGAAAACATCAAAGACTCAGAAACACATATTCATGCTCGTCACACAAATATGTGCCCTTACCGGGATTCAAACATAGCACTTTGAGCTTCTTAGGCAGCGTCACTACCCACTAGGCTAACCGGTCGCCATTTAGGTACAGTACCAGTCAATCAATCAAATTTAATTTGAAAATGAAGATAAAAGTATCAGTTACCTAGCTCTGTTTTTGAGGCGTACACACATATGCTTTGGTTTTAAATAATTACAATATAATAATAGTTATATATGATACAAGTGCGGAAAGCAGGTAATTCCCAACGGGTGACGATGACCACAAACATGACCGTGAGGGAGTTTCCTTCTTATCCACGCGATGATCCACGCGAACCCCAAAATGTTATCCCGTTTTATACATCGACTAACTCTATATTTATAGGGGTGATCCCTGGAGGGAAAAAGTTAAAAACAGCTTTCACCGGCCGACGCGTTTGAGTAAGTTTCGTTCAAGTTTTATTGAAGTTGCAACTTTCAGCCCACTTTTGATATATATACAGGAACCTTTGTGAACAAATTACCATTTGTAACCTTAAGGGAATGTGTGTAAGGTTCAAAAGGGTTGGTATTGTGATTCGGAGGCAACAGGCCGCTAAAGTTGGTGCAATCGTAAATTATTCAAGCCCTTTACAATACTCGCCTACATGTCGTATCCGATTGTTGCCGAAAACTATTGTCTTAAAATGTAGTTTCTGCTATAATTTACTGAGAACTGTGAACATGTCGCGTTGTGATAACAAAGGTAACTTCAGAAAACTTTTTTTAAGTATATAATCTAGGCAAACAAAATATTGCAAATGATTAGTGATTAACATACGTCGCACTCAAGGCTTTAGATTTAGATGATAAGGTTCACAAATCAATTTTCGAGTTGTCATACATGTTTCAAGTATTTGTACTTAGAATTTGGTACCTAGTACTTGTAATGTGCAATTCCAAATACCTTAGCAACTAAGGCATTCAATTATAAATAAAAATAAGATGTAATAGTATGTTGTATATTTGATTTAACTACTTACTTAAGCATGTTATGCTAACTTATTATTGATATTTTTTGGGAGTCAAGGTTCTTCGTCGGCATGAAAATATCTATTTCAAATGGGAGAACGTTCTCTCAACATCGACTGAAGTACAATTGGCAAGTATTTGCATTAAGAGTGATACACGATAACGGGTATGTAACAAATACGAAATACATATACTCGTAAGTTAAGATGTTTTTTTGGAAATCTTACCAAATGACATGCTCGCAAAATGCCCGCTGGAGTGCGGCGTATGGTGATTAACCCTTCTTTTAGCAAATAACAAAATTCGTGAGTTCCAGCTTCATTTCCGCCTTGTACTGTGTTCATACATAATCAAACAAGCAATAAAAGTTTAAAAAACCGTAACCCAACTACGAAAAACTAACTGAAAAACAAACGGTTTTTTTTCATACAAAAGGTAGCACGTACGTGATTATCATCACGTAGATACGTCATTTATCAAAATCGGTTCAGTACCTTAAACGCTACAGTGAAACACAATACAAACATAGACTGCTTAAAACATATCCCTTATTTTCGGCTCGGCCGTAGTCGGGCAAAAAGGGCAACAAGTTTTTTTGCAAAGTCAATGCTGTATGGTGAGTCGTAAGATTCGAAGAAGATGGGCGTTCTCGCATAAAATACAATACCTACCATATTTGACTGATAGTCATAACAACAACATTAAAAAAAAAGTAAAAATTGTTTATTCATGCCAAAAAACTTAAATTTAATTACACACTTCTGCCTAACCACAGAAACGCTGACGCACCTAGGTGCATTCGATATTTGTGGGTTTTTTTACTTAGAATCCTTGATAGTATCGATTCTTATACAAGATTTTTTTTTCCAAATTTTACTATTTTTAAATTTTTCTTTCAGTACGTCACGAGTCACGACCATGTAAATAAAAAAAGACTGCATATTACCAAAATGTGACGATCTGGAATGGAATATTTGGGATACTTTTTTTCTTGTGTGAGGATCGATAGTATCAACGATACTGAGTAGAAAAACCAAAAGAAAAATCGTAATACATTTTGATGTACCTACACTTTTTTTTTTAAAACGCTCGACTACCAAATGAATAGTTGCATGCGCTACGAGCTACAGTCTACGGCTACGGGTTTCACTGCTACGGTGCTACAAAGCGTAGGGCGTGGGAAAACGGCACATGCTGGGTTTTCTTGGCAATATTAGCTTGGCGGTTCATAATTTTATCCAGTCTCGGTCATAAATAGCACTCCTAACCCCAATATCGCTGTAAGAAGCATGTGGAGCGACCACGACACGAGTTTCGCGAAACTGCGGCTTACTCGGATATGGTACCTGAATAATGGCACGCTGTGACACCGCAATGTTGTTATATTAATAATATGCTATTTAGATCGGTCACAAATTACTTGAAGTAGCGGTAAATTTTCTGGACGTGAAGTAGATTGTAACGCATTTATAATATGTGATGGCATATGAGGTGTCGTCAACTTTCTCATAATCGTCGGATAATTTGAAAAGGCAGTTAAGTTTTTAGTAGAATATTTTGATTTCACTAAGCGCTTAGGTAAGTGCGTTTGAGCGAGTAGTGATATGATCATCTTAAATTGAAATAAAATAGTGGTTGTGTTTTTTATGGTATAAATAAATCAAGCAACTTTTGAGCATTGAGCATGCAATTGAAAATGACAAACGATAACATTAATTCCTGAACAAGAGTAATTAAAATAAAATTAACGCAGACAATGGTTTCAGGTGTCCACTCTAATCCGTTGCAGAGCTAAGTTATTCAATGATACTCGTTCTGGTTTACCTAATAGTGGTGTCACGTTTACGCGTACAGAGATGAGACGGGATAGAGAAGGATGTAGGAACACCGGGAGTGGGTCCGGCGTTTCTGCCGGGAGCCGGCTGCCGGTTCCCACGCTCCGGGACCGACATGCGACGGTTATTAAGCTCTTCACCTTTTTTGTTACCTGCTGAGAGATTTATTACTTTTAATTATTTTTCATTGTTGCCGCGTTCGTGTGAGAGATGTTAAATTAGGCGCTTACCGAAAATGATGAGGTGATAACGGTTATTTTATAATTTTTCCCCAATAGCACACTTAGCACGGTACACTCAGCGTCAAATACTTTGTAGCAACCAAAGTAGTCAAATATTTCGGTACACCATATATTTAGTATGGTGTACCGAACTATTTGGCCACATTGACTGCTACAGAGTATTTGACGCTGAGTGTTCAAATAAAATAAAATAAAACCGGACAAATGCGAGTCGGACTCGTCCACCGAGGGTTGCGTGCAAAATTACAAATGTATAGTTTTCAAATTTTTCCCTGTACTTATAGTATATAAGACGATATTACTTGCCAAACAGTGTTCAAGGTCAACGGAAAGTACCCTGTACATTTTGATTCCCTTGAGAGTGTCGAAATATACGTTTTGTGTCGCATAAACGGCCGTATCTTTTTTTTTTAACTTAGAAGTTCGATTTTTTCACAGCTTTAAGGGACTGTAGACTTGAGTATATGGTTTAAATTTGTTCTTGATACGTCCACGCGTTCCTGAGATAAAGGGTCTTGACAGATAGACTGACAGACAGACGGACAGACGGACATCAAAGTGATTCTATAACGGTTCCGTTTTTCCTTTTGAGGTACGGAACCCTAAAAACAAATTTTTAAGACCTAATAGGGGTATAATGTAAGTATTTTTTCTGACGGCTTTTACTTTCAAGCGACTTCTGAAATCAAAAAGGTTCCGAGTTCGTCTGTGAACAATTACGGACAACACATTTTGGAAACAGGTTTTCCACGAAACGAAGTCTTCTCGTGCGCCTTTGTGTATAAGTATTAAAAGCCTCAAGTTGTCGATTTTGACAAGCTTTATATTAACTTGACCTGTTCGTATGTATATAAGTGTGTAGTAAGTTGTCTGTCAAAATTTGCATTCCTTTTTTTCAGTCACTTGCCATTATCCGATTGAGCTGAAATTTTGGGTTTAAGTATAGTTTGGATGACAATTCAATATTACGGCACCATCGAGCTGATCTGATGATGGAGATAGAAGATAGCCATGGGAATTCAGTACTTAACCGACGTAATCCCACGTTGAGTTTGGGCTCGTTAGAATCGTCTCAATGAGTAGTTGATGACGGCATAGTGTATACAGAAAAGTACAGTCGGCAATTAAAAGCTTGTACCAAAACTGAAATTTTTGACAGAAACTTATTAATTTGTGCTGAATGACAGTAAATCCATTACCTAAAAACCCAAATGCAGCAAATGCCCCTTTCTCGCAAGCAAACGTGCGAATGTAAAGGAAAAAACAAATAAATTTTAACGGTACAGTCGAGTTCTCCAATATCTATATAGACAACCTTTCAAAAATATCTGTACACAGGCTTTATTATTACTGACCTAAGACGCATGTGTAGATATTTTTGAAAGGTTGTCTGTATAGATATTGGAGAACTCGACTGTACTGTACTCAAAATAACTTTTAATGAACCCGTTTTTATAATAACTGGGTAAATATTAAGAGACAAGAAGTATAAGTGAAGTCACTGGGTAGCTTCACAGCTGGTATTTGTTAGTATTTATATGTAAAATACTTAAGTAAGGCCTCTCTTATTGGTCCTATTTGAATAGACATTATATATATTTATTTAAATTCGTAACCCGAATAATTCAAATTGCCTATTCGAACAGTTCACATCTACATCTTAGAACAGGGGCTTTAAGCTTTTTTTCTATACTTGACTCATCTTTAAACACTTAGATATAATTATATACTCGTCGGTATCCGTTCCAATTTAATGTAAAAGTATAAATCGTGCGTAGCGTTACCAATCTGCACGATAATAACGCACAGCAGATTGAAACGCGGTGAAAACTCGCCACAATAGGTCTCGC
This sequence comes from Epinotia nisella, assembly GCA_932294315.1. Classification (NCBI taxonomy): domain Eukaryota; kingdom Metazoa; phylum Arthropoda; class Insecta; order Lepidoptera; family Tortricidae; genus Epinotia; species Epinotia nisella. The sequence continues at coordinate 20,965,585 of OW028678.1, read as the reverse complement.
GGGCGCATTTATTGTTTCACGCATTTTAATGAACCCTTCCATGGCCACTGAATACTGATGAAGTACTGAAGTCCCCATTCGGGACGTGTTACTAAAACATTCAGATTAAATGCGATTCATGTTGATAGGTTCGCTCTCGCTAGAGCGTAGGGAAATATGAACGCGACGCACTGGACATCAGATTGATATTTAAATTCAATCGGATTAAGTTAAGTGTCGCGGAATGTAGGCTTAGGCCAAGTTACGACAGCACAGGAAATTGGCAATATCGTAAAGAGGTAGTTATTATTAGTCGAATAATACAATTTCGTATAGAATACAGTATTGTATCAAACTACAAATGTACTATGTAATTTGTTTACATAATTTACTCAACACATACTCGTTTTACTCTTTAAAGAAATAAATAAATAAATACTAAGGGACAATCTTGCACATATCAAACTAGTAAGCTCAATAAGGCTTTATGTCTTTGTCGCCTTAATCGTTACATATAACGAGTAATGTTTAATTATAGAGAGGCTTTCAACTTACATGGATTACTTTTATCCAAATAGGTATAAATGCCAATGTTCACACACACGTCACGAAATACATATTGAGATAATATTTATATTTCAGCTTTCCATATGCAGTTGTAGGTATCTTTAATGTTTCAAGGAATGTAAATAATTGTGACGAATATAGCTAATTGGTAATAAAATCTGTGTTTATCTTCTTACAAGATTAAAGTCCTAAAACGTCCCATAATTTGACATCCTTCATTCCATTATTTGATACATTCGTCTGATTCCGATTTATTCATCTCTGTAGTTCACAGTTCGCAAAAATATCTTTAAGATCAAACTCAAAAAGTTGTCAACGTAAGATCAATAAAATACACAATAAAAATAGATAAGTTACATAAATAAATACACAGATTGTGGTCAGCCATTAGATGAGATAAGCTATGGGTTGACTATGTAACGTTCTCGGGCGTGCGTATATAGGTGGATTTATATATCACTTTCCATGACTAAAAATAATAGTTAGACCTGATTGGCGCGCGTACGGAGTGTTGCGTAGTCAACGCGCTGGTACATAAATGGAAGTGAGTGTACTATTCGCCGATAAACGTAATGTTTGGCGAAATTTAAACAAATGTAATCGTACCATACTTTTTTCTGAATAAATAAATAAAAAAAAAAAAACCTTTATTGATAAGTTATTGGGTGGGCCAAAATTCTTTTTGATGCCTATATAAACGTCCCTTGTACATTTTAACCCATATTTTTTTACTTAGGTATTCGGATCATCTTCAAAAAACTATTATTTTCTAATTCACAATGACATATGCATACCCGAATGATGACACTATCGAAATATTTGGGCTCAAAAAAAAATGTTTGATAACGCAGTGGACATTATTTTTGAGGGGTCATGGGGACTGGTAACGCAGTAGTGGTAATGTAAGTACCCAGGGTGGTGGGAAAATTCATAATAAAGATTGAGGCCCGGTTGAGAACTAACGTAAAAACGTAACGTACTAGGAAAATATTTCGAGACATTTACATTTTTTATAAGTTTTTATAAATTTTCATGTCTATTTTAGGCACTAAAAAATTTTTTCTCTGAGGTGCTTACCTTATAATCAAACTAGTACAGTCAGCATCAAAAGGAACTACGCAATTGAAGAAGCCAAAAGTTCTTATTTCCTTTTAATAAAGACTTTTGACGTCTTCATTTGCGTAGCTACTTTTGATGCTGACTGTACCACTTACTAAGGCTTATGAGTACTAGACGACACTATTTAATAGATATAAAATCTTACATAGAATACATCCAAGACTTAAAAACGAATATTCAAGCTATCAATTACCGGGATTCGAACCTAGGACCATCAGCTTCATAGGTAGCGTCACTACCCACTAGGTTAACCGGTCGTCAAAAAACACGTCAATACAACTATACTTTATACAATCACAAAGGAGCACTATTATACTTCTAAAAGCTTGTTGTTTTCACGCAAATTTCAAATTAACATATGGCCTTTGAACTTTTATGTAGTTAGTAGGAAACACGTCCAGGTTTTAAAAAATCGCTTTATAAACACCGTGCATTTTTGTGTCAGCGAGCGCTCATTGAACGGTTGTATGTTGACCTTTGCATTTTAACGAATAGGCACGTCGAGCGGTATAAAACCAGGAATCTGCAGCGGGGCATTAATAGAGTTACACGCGTATTGACTTCGCTAACGGCCTCGGTTAATTGGTCAATTACTTATGTCTAATATCGGCCGGATTAAATTGTACATTACCATTCAAATTTAGTTTAAGGCCACTTCCGCATTTGTCAGTGCGGGCTCGGTGCGGTATCAGTAAGATGTCAGTGTCAACTGTCAGTCAAGTCAGTAATTAAAAGTATTCTAGGATCTAATCCTGCTGGTCGCTTTGTACGTCAGGTAGATCTAAACGTATTTTTTTATGTAGGAAAATGACAGATCAGTTTTCCTAACGTACGATTGAAAAGTGACGTAATCACCCCTCTGGTTCATTATATCAGCCGAAAGATTTCCACTGCTGGTCATAGGCCTCCCCCAAAGAGTGCCAAAGTAATCGGTCCTGCGTCACCCGCATCCAGCGGACTCCCACGACTTCAAATTCAAATCTTTATTTAACATAAAAATGTGGTACAAATGCTGGTATAAAATTGTATCATGATGTACACATTCCACCAGAAACTGGCATGCAAAATGAACATTAAAACGTCACAATTTCAATTACACTACTAAAATGTCACAATTCTAAATACATTACTAATATTTCATAGTTTAATTACAATACAAATCTAGTTACACTAATAAATTTTAAGTTTAATGTTTGTCAAAATATTTTTCTTACAGAGTAAAAACATTATTGTACTAGCCAAGTTCCTAAGTCTACGCTTAAATAATCTAAGAAGCAAAAAATTATGTCATCATGCAAACGATTATCAGGTTATTATCCCGTCTAGTTATTAAACCTTAATTGTTTTTTTCCAAATTCACTTAACAGTTTTAGCATCATTGAGTAATAAACATACAAACATCTCAACGTCTAAACTTTTACATTTATAATACTCCTAAGAACTTACGATACTTATGCAAAAATTGGTCTTGATCTAGTGATTTTCTTAAGGGAGCTACATCGCATGAATTTTGGCAAAAATATTCGACACGGTCCATTCAGAAAACTCTAAACGCAGGGACACGAGCCGTAAAATAGGATTTCATGCATGCCTTGACTTGTGTGAACAAATATGTACGCTTGACAACGCACGACCTTTGCCAATTACTGTCTGGCACAAAAAAAACATTCACGTCTCAGTTTTTATTTTGTAGATCCAACTAAATACTGTATTAAACGTTTTAATAACCTTTTCACGCCACTGCTCGGAAATGTGGCAAAAGAATCAGAATTTATGTAGGCTTCAAAACTGTGGTTGCTGTACGTTGCACGAACAGGTCTTCCATGAATTCAAACTGTCCAGTTGGAATAGTGATTCGAACAATCACATGGCCCCGCGCGCTTACGCCGAGCCGCCTTGCGCTCTTTTGTTTAATATCTAATTAGGTACTTAATTTTGATTTAATATAATACTTTTTATTTACTAAAGTAAAATACAAGATGATAATTAACATTAACTAAACTAAATTAAAACTACGTTAAATCTAAGAAAGGCCCTCGAGGCATTGTACCGAGGATGCTGGCGAAAATGCCGAAAATCTGAAATATAATAAATATAGGGCCTCGGCAGAGAGTACGACTTTGTACCCTTTAGCGTCGAGACCCTCGGTCCGTCCCAGTGCGCATAACTTATTTGCAGAAATCGCGAAACGTCTGGTAACCGAAGAGCTGGCGGCTTTCTCGCGCAACGCATCAGCATTACAGCAATTCAGCGAGAAAATGCCGCCAGCATCCTCGCTACAATGCCTCGAGGGCCTTTCTTAGATTTAACTTAGTTTTAATTTAATTTTGATTTATAGTTATTTGCAATTCCCTCGCAGTAGGCGTGTAAAGTACTATGTAATGTTTCGGCCAAATGTGTAATAGATGGACTCATCTCAACCCACTCGTCCATCTATTACCTACTTTCTAGCCTGTACAAGAATGTACTATTATTCGACAACTAGTTGTCCATGTGAACTTTAAACCAAATTCCAATATTATCCCCTTAGAGCGGCTACACACGACGACGACCGTAACTTGTTTTAAGTTCACCTCAACGCTCACCCACAAATATATCTTGACGCCGCCATTCGTTGTTACTAATCGTAGGCAGAGGTCTAGTTTCGTTAGACGTGATGGGTGCGGTGGGGCGGATGCGCGCGTAAAGAATAACAACACAGGTGTCTACAGTCAATGTCGTGATAGTAGCAGCGCGTTCGTAAAATCTGTACATTTTCATACTAATTATTTGAGGTTAATATAGTCAATAAAGTCAATAAAATGAAAAAATTGTCATTATACATTATTTTCCATTTCAATTGTGGACCGGCGTAGCTTAGTGGGTAGTAATTCTGCTTGCGAAGCTTACAGTCTGGTTCAAATCGCGGTAAGGGCAAATATTTCTGTGATGCTGATGGGCATGACAATTTGTTTCTGAGTCTAGGATATTTTCTATGTATTGAAGTACCTACGTACTTATATGTATCAATAACTTACATTATTATTATGGGGCTAGTTCAATTTGTGTAAGATTTTTATTTCTTTGTACGGTTTTGAGTTAATCATAGTATGTGTCGCTGCGGATACATCTGCCTATTACATAAAAACGCGGGCCGAGCCACGTGTAAAAATATGGCTCATGTCACTCCCGAATGTCCATTTATTCATGAATTTTCCTTCTATCTATACATATACCTACTGGTGAGTAAATTTTAAGGGGTTAGGCTCGTAAAACACACTTTCCCGAAATGTGCACTTTCTGCAAAGGTGCACTTTCCGCAAAACGTACACTCCCAAAATATATACTTTCCCAATTTGGAAACTTTCCCGAAATGTGCATTTTTTCAAACAGTGCACTTTTCCAAAACGCACGCTTTCCCAAAATGTACACTTTTCCATTTAGGGCACTTTCTCAAAAGATACACATTTATTATTTAAAGATACACATTTAGTCGTTAAAGCGGGATCTTCGGCGCTGCAGATTTGTCGTATGCGTGTGTGAGTGTGACGTAGGCGAGGCACTCACACATATTCTAGGCGTTTACACCCCTACCCTTAAAGTGTACTTTCCGGGAAAATATACCTTCTGCGAAAGTGCACATTCTGGGAAAGTGTACCCATTGACAAAGTGGGACATCGGGAAGTGCACTTTTAGAGACAGTGTACTTTACGAAAAAATGTTCATTCTAAAAAAATGCACTTTTACAGAAAGTGCACATTTCGGGAAAGTGTGTTTTACGAGCCTAACCCATTTTAAGTTAGACGAATAGTTTCTGAGATTTCTCGTTAACTTTACACACTTTACCTCTTCATAATATCAGTAACTATAGAATATAGATTTGCTAGTAGGGAAGCACTTAATATCATGTCTCTCAACACCGCTTTGTTAAAGCTTAACTTTAATTAAGTCTTGAATTTGTTTAAAGCCCTGGAATTTGTTACCGTAAATGTAAATTCGAATGCTTTTTGCCGTTGAACACAGCGAGCTAGTATCGCAGATTCATATGCCTGGAGTGTTGTTCAGAGAGCAATCAAAAACAAGCATGTCCCAGCATCGTAACACAACACTTGCTTTAGTTGAAGCATTTTGAATTTTGCATGTCGCTTTGTCTATTTGTTGCACGCTCAGTTACCGCTGGTCCTTTGTCTATTAATATTGATTAAAGTACACAATTACGTAATGGTGATTATCAGGGAAGCAGTATGTGTATAACACGTTTAATCCTACCCAACTAATAGAAGACACGCGAAATTTTGTCAGGATGTTTGTACTTTTGTAGGATGTTTTTTATTCGCTCACGCGGCTTTTTCAGCTTTAGGTTCTTTGCCTCAAAATAAGATCATCATCATCATCATCATATCAGCCGAAAGACGTCCACTGCTGGACATAGGCCTCCCCCAAAGAGTGCCAAAGTGACCGGTCCTGCGCCACCCGCATCCAGCGGACTCCCGGGACCTTTACCAGGTCATCAGTCTACCTTGTGGGGGGCCTACCCACGCCGCGCCTTCCGATACGTGGTCGCCACTCAAGAACCTTTCCGCCCCAACGGCCATCGGTTCTACGTGCAATGTGCCCCGCCCACTGCCACTTAAGTTTATAAAATAAGATAAAAGCTATGATTAGGGATCGGAAATTCGGATATTTGTTTACATACACTTTTGCGGTAGTGTTATTGATCAGTTGTATTAAAATACGTCAATATAAATGTATTATAGCTGCAGTATTTACATTAACTCTTTGAAGCTTTTTACAATGTACAAGATTCTCGAAACATTGTTTCATTGTTCAACCAACCAACGAAGAATGATGAGAAAATTGACGCATCCCAAATGTGTAGAGTAATAATCATAAATTAAAAATTAATTAAGTTTAGATTGGAAACTTAAAAAAGAATACTCCATAATTATACATATTATAACACGATGTAAGTAAAAATGTATTTGATTCCGATTCCTAGCTATAATAAATCAGAATCAGAATCAAACATTTATTCGTAATGCATATATGCGACAATCCCATCTCTATCTATAATATTATGTATGTATATACATCAGTGTACGAAGTTGCGAGCAGAATGTCTATTTTTTGGTGTCACTAATTAAACACGAGTCGGAATGGATCACACTGATACTTGATTAAATACGTACGTAACGTTGGCTGCAGAATGCAGACCCAGAAAATTCTTGTTCTCGATTGTTGATTCTCGTAAGTTTTGATGCTTCTGTTCATAAAATTTGAATTAGTGACTTTGTTTGAATTGAAATCCAAACACTCCTGTTCTTAGTTAGCGAACGGATTGTGAAGTAAACTCGTTGGAGCCGAGCATATATATCTATAGTTAATGTACGGACCGACTATTTGGTCTTAGTGCAAATGAGGCACTTTATTCAAGTAATACCTCAACTAGCTGGTAATGCTGCACTTAGGAAACTGGAAATAGTAACTCGTAAAACTAGTTCATAATTTTACTAGACAGGTGAAACTACTGTGTTTCAATAGCGCCTTATTTTTAACCATTCCCGTTAAATTGTTTGATCTACGGCTGTTGATCTAGCTAACTGGAGAGAAATAATAGCGGACTGTATAGTTAATAAAAATATGTATTAGCTCTAGATCGTTACAACGGTGGATTGTGGGATGCGCGAACGCGTACAAAATATATCGCGAGCGAAGCGAACGCGAGCCGCGATCCGTCGTATGTCGCGGTGGATGAGTGAGTGTCCGTGGTAGGTGCTGGCGGGGCGCGGGCGCGGCGCACCGACAGCAATCCAATAAGTTTGCGCTTTCAGCGCTTAGGGTTTTATGGTTGCGCTAACTGCACCACCATATACTGCCGGCGTTGAAGACCTTGTGTCTTCAAAACTGTGTACAGGAAGAGGGCATATTGTGTTGAAGGCTCGACGTATAATTCCCTTCTTAGTTTTTATGTCGGCCACTCTGGCGATTCCATCTCTGCCGGGTACTATGTTTACGATGCGGCCCATCGACCACATGAGTGGAGGAAGGTTGTTCTCCTTGATGATAACCATCGTTCCCACTTACAGTTTTCCTCTTGAACTGCACCACTTTGTTCTTTTTTGGAGTCCGAAGATGTATTCTTTAGAGAAGCGACTCTAAAAGTGCATTTTAAGGACTTCTATGCGGTGGAACCTTTGAAGACTGGAGATTCTTTGGTCTGAGACTTGAGGATGCGGCACCGACGTTAGTGATCTCCCAATTAGGAAGTGTGCAGGAGTAAGGGGAGTAAGGTCTGATGGATCGTCGGATAGAGGGGTAAGAGGCCGTGAATTTAAAATCGCTTCAATCTGAGTTAGGCATGTAGTCATCTCTTCAAAAGTAAGGTGTGTAAGACCTAACACTCGACGTAGGTGGTGCTTAACAGATTTAACAGAAGACTCCCATAAGCCGCCAAAGTGAGGTGTATACGCGGGAATAAAGGAGAAGTTAATACCTTCAGCTGCCTTGTCTTTAGCAACATCTTGTTTTAGAACGTTAGCGAGCTCGTTGGCGGCACCAACAAAGGTGGTACCATTGTCCGAAAAAATGGTTCTCGGTTTCCCCCGGCGAGCTATAAACCGATCAAGTGCTGCAATAAAAGCTTCTTTAGTAAGATCCGAGACAAGCTCCAGATGAAGTGCCCGCGTTGCCAAACAAACAAAAATACAAATGTAAGATTTTAGGAGCCTACAGCCCCTGCCCTTGCGGTCGGCTATCAAAATTGGTCCTGCATAATCTGTGCCTGTCTCTAGGAATGGGTATTCAAGATGTAGCCGCTCTTTCGGTAAGTTACCCATTACAGGTTGCACCGTTTCTGCTTTAAGCCTAGTACAACGAATGCATTTTCGAACTGTATGTTTCACTAAATTTCGGCCCCCAAGAGGCCAGTAATTTTGACGTATGATGGACATAAGTAACTGGGGACCGGCATGGAGGGCACGTAAATTTATTTTATTTTTATTTATTTAAACTTTATTGCACAAAATACAAAAAAAAATATATGTACAAATGGCGAGCTTAATGCCAGATGGCATTCTCTACCAGCTAACCATTGGGCTAAACAGAGACTTATAACAGGTGCAAAGAAAAAAGTATGATAATTTCTGTTACGAATATACTTGAGGAGAGAGGAAAAAAATACAAATGTATTATACACTACATATAGACATACATAAATAAAAATATATAAATGTAGCATTCTAACGAAAAGCCTTATTATCGGTTGCTTACAACAGATAATTATAGGGTGCTTAACACCATAGTCGTAAAATGAATTAGAAAGTCGCCCACCAACCCTGATAAGACCAGAATCGTAAAACGGACACAAAGAGGTGAGACGACTTTGTTTTGGCAATTCTTTGCCTGCCTTTAGCAGTTCGTACTCTTCAGGAAAGGCGTTTTGTTGAGACGTAAGAAAGAGCAGAGTTGACGCCAAAGACAATTCAGAAGAGGTAAGGAAACCATCTATTTTATTATTGGCATTTTTACAGTTGTAACTAAACCTTTTGACGTATGCTATTAACCGTTGTATTTTGGAATAATCTGAACAATTATCAATCAAGGTTTGGATATCATTGACGTCGTCTGAGTATGGGGAGTTAGAGCAAGTAACTAAAGCTTTATTTGTCACCGTATCTGGTAAGGAAGTCTCCCTTTCAGAATTAGGTGCAGTCGGCCAATATGAAGAGTCTGACGCTAAGAACGATGGCCCTGACCACCACAAGGAGGAAGTTTTTATAAGATCCGCGTCTAATCCACGCGATACCAGATCAGCTGGATTTTCCTTGGAAGGAACGTAACGCCAAGATTCCTGTGGGAAGCTTTCCTGAATCTCGGAGACGCGGTTTTTGACGAAAGGCCGTAGAAGAGCCGGTGAAGATTTGAGCCACCCAATAACAATCATGGAGTCGCACCAAAACACACAACTTTCTGGTTTCAAGGTGAGTGACTCACGAATTTTTGTACACAATCTTGCGCCTACCAATGCACCACAAAGCTCGAGTCGAGGACCATTCCTCAAAAAAAAAAAACCACCACGACCATTCGTGGCCTTAATAGGTGCAATTTTACTCTTGGAAGCAAGCAGACGAGTACACACAGAGCCATCCCCGGCCACGGAGCGGACGTATAGGCAAGCTCCATATGCTTTTTCGGACGCATCTGTGAAGACATGAAAGTCTGTGGAAACAGGTGATTCACTTGATATCCATCTCGGTATATCTATGTCGTTAAGTTTAGGAAGCGTTTTTGAAAAGTTGTTCCACGAAGCGAGTATGTTACCCGAAAGTGGTTCATCCCAGGAACACTTATTAACCCAAAGTTTTTGCATAGTATCTTCGCCTCTACGATGCAAGGTGTCACTAAACCTAGAGGGTCGAAGACCTGTGCTATGACTGACAAGATGCTACGTTTGGTAACTATTGAGGGAACTGAAATGTTTATTTGAAATGAAAGTGTATCTTGAGTACAATGCCAGTTAATGCCTAATGTTTTTGATAGTTCCTTTTCGCTTAAATTGACAGTATCTTTAAAAGACGATTCATTGCCGATTTCTTTTAGAATTTCTGTACTATTGGATTGCCACTTCCTAAGGTGGAACTTAGCCGAATTAAGAGTGTCTGTGACCTTTTGACACAGTTCCACGGTATCAGCAATCGAATGAGACCCCGACAGAAAGTCATCTACGTAAAAATCTTTAGCGATCGCATCTTGTGTTTGCTTGTCTGGAGATTCTTGAGACAGTTGGATAAGACAGCGCGTGCTTAAGTAAGGTGCAGACGCTGTACCATAAGTCACAGTATTTAATGTGTAAGTTTTTAAGGGTTGTGATGGGTCTGATCTCCAGACAATTTGTTGAAGGAACCGCTGATTCTCGTCAACTAGGATTTGACGGTACATTTTTTCAATGTCTGCGGTCACTACTTACCTATGTTGCCGGAACCTAAGCAAGATTGAAAATAAGTCGTCCTGAAGTCTGGGACCGACTAGCTGGATGTCATTTAAGGACATTCCTGATGTTGAAACAGCTGACGCGTCGAACACCGCGCGAAGTTTGGTGGTGGTGCTCGACTCCCTCATTATTCCGTGATGTGGAATGTGGTATGACTGCAGATCAGGATCACGAAGACTTTCACTCATGTGGCCTAAAGATTCATATTCAGTCATAAACTCAACATAACGTTCTCTGAACAAAAGTTCCCTCTCAAATTTTCGCTCTAAGGAAAGGAATCTACGTTTTGCCATTTCGAATGAGTTTCCTAGTACGTCCGGCGATTCTTTGAGGGGCAACGTCACTACAAAGCGTCCATCTTCATTGCGCTTTGTAGTAGACGTGAATATTTGCTCACATGTGTTCTCATCTACAGTTAAATTATGTTTCGAGGGTATCGTGTCTAGCTCCCAAAATGGTGTAAGGTCTATGCCAGTTTCCTGGTCATTTAGGAAGAAACAAATAGGTTTGTTAAGACTTGGCTGGTAGATAACGCCTGATAACAGCCAGCCAAGCTTTGTTTCATAAAGGGTTGGATTTTGCTTTCCTAAGTCTATCCGCTTTGAACCTATGACACTCCAAAAGATTTGAGCACCGACGAGGATGTCAATTGAAGACGGAGCATAGTAAGACGGATCAGCTAAGCAAATGCCTGAAGGTATAGGTATGTCATGAATGTTTAAAAATGTGTTAGGTATGGTTGATGTGATTTGAGGCAATATGAAACAATCAATATCGGTTTTATAGCTACCATCGAAAGACTCCATATGAAGAGAGCAAGACTGTGTACTTTTGGACTCTTGATTGTTTATGCCAGTAACCTTTGAAGTCACAGAACGTGTTGGTAGTGATAACTTCCCACACAAGTCCTGCGTTATAAAATTTGCTGTGCTCCCATTGTCGAGCAATATTCTAGCAGTGTGTATATGTCCCTTGCTGTCACTGACTTTCACCAGAGCTGTGGAAAGTAACACATGCGGCGATAATTCATCTGCAATAAGATTATTTGCAGACAATGCCACATGCTCTGGGTGTGTATTCGTGTCGTTATGTGTGTGCAATAATGTATTGTGCCTGACCTTGCAATACTTGCAGTGACTGAGTCTGCACTTTGACTCATGATGTCCAGGACGCAAGCAATTAAGGCATACTTTAAACTCCTTGGCCCTACTCCACCGCTGCTCAATCGGCAAAGCTCTGAAGGCCTCACAGTTGAAGACATAGTGTACTTTCTTACACATTGGACAAGGTTTAATATAAGATTTTTCTGTATTGTGATCGCTTGAAGAAACTAGGAAACTTTTTGACTTCGCGGCTGACGACTCTGCCTTAAACTTACTATTTTTCGACTCTTCAATCGTTTCAAGAAGATTACATCTGTTACTCAAAAATGTAAGATATTTATCGAGCGATGGCGGTTCTGACAACGAGTTCCTGTGCTCTTCCCACTGTCTGCTGGTAATGTTATCTAATTTAGAGGACATAATATGAATTACCAACGTATCCCAGTGATTAACTGGCTGATCAAGAGTAGCCAGTGCTCTAAGATTCTTATTTGCACTGTCTACAATTTGCCGAAGGCCATGGCTGGATTCCCTGTGAATAGGTTCTATGTTGAAGAGAGCTTGAACATGGTTATTTACAAGCAACTGTTTGTTATCGAACCTATCACAGAGCAACTTCCATGCAGAATTATAATTGTCTGCTCTGAAATCTAAGCTTCGGATTACTAAGGCCGCACTTCCATGAAGAGAAGCACGAAGGTAGTGAAACTTGTTGATGTCGTCTATGCTCTTTTCTGAGTGGATTAATGACACGTAAATATCTTTAAATTCTAACCAGTTTTGATAGCCGCCGCTAAAGTGTGGTAAATTTATTTTTGGCAACCTTACGTTACTCTGTGTGTGTGACACAACCGTCTGGCAATCATCGGAGCCTACCTCGGACTTGGCGCTGGCGAATTCCTTTGAGCGCTGACTACGATGGCGTTCTAGCAATTCGCGAGCGGTCGCGAGCTCCTTGTAATACGCTCCTTCGAACAGCTCTCGATCTGAATACTGCTCACTCGGTTCCTCCACCAGCTGCTCCAATTCGTTCTGTAACGTGTCGAAGGTATCGTACAACTCATCTAGCTTACTAATTCGTAAGTCTAGTTCGACCAATTGTAAGTCGCTCAACTGACCACAAGACTTAGCCATAGACAAGTAAGTTGTGAATTGAGTAAGCTTAGCTTTACTACTGCCACGTTTTTTAATTAATTCTTTGACACGTGCTTCGGTAGCCATTATACGAAAATACAAATAAATTAAGCTTTGTGAAAAGAAGCGCTTAGTTTATCTTACTGAGCGAAAAAAATAGCAATGCGATTGTTAACTTTGCTATAAGCTATTTTTAAGACACGTGTTACTGTAGAAATAAAATAGCGATGACAATGTAAATTTTGCTATAAGTCTTTTCGTAGGAGTTGTAACCAATATGTTACTGCAGAATAAAAATAGCAATGAGATTCTGAAACTTTGCTGTGACCTTTTTTGTAGGCGACTATGTTAAGTGTAATTGATTTCGAAGATTTTGCTATTCAAAAGTTAAAGTTATATTGGTAAAATGCAATTCTTGACTCACCCACTTTATATTATTAAAAAAAAATATGTTAACTATACCTAACGACGAAATGACTTGTAATATTAAAGTTAATCACAATGAAAGTTTGGAATGTGGTTTTTAAGCGTCACAGTAAAATGCTTATAGCATGCACTAAGATTGAAGCAACTTTAAATGTTTTGGTTTGAAGATTGTAATTACGTAACAAAATTAAGTTACCAAAAAAAAAAAGAATGCACGTTAAAATAAGAGGATAATTGGAGAGATCTCACCGTTATGCTATCCGTGATATTATGACCGGTAGGTGGCGAGCTCTAATCCCGATGAATTTAAGTCGGATTCTTGATAAGCCGGACTCCGTGCACTAATACCTAATGTTTGGTATCGTTAAGTCCACCTTCCACTGGCTCTTGTTTCTGCTCGTAGATTCGCTGTTCTGTAGGATCCGAGGAAATTGTGATGCTTTCGATGAAGACCTCAGTTATGACAGCAACCTCGAAGAAAACTGAAGATAAGGCCGGTGAAGATGGGTTCGATGATGCGTTGCGACTTTCACTCGTAGACCCGTAGTGATGAGGTGAACAGTCCCAGCTGAACGGATGTGATATGTTGTACTTTTTTATTCGCGCTTGTAACGATCCGCGTTCATAAACTACGGCGTTTAAGGACCATATGTTGATCTAGCTAACTGGAGAGAAATAATAGCGGACTGTATAGTTAATAAAAATATGTATTAGCTCTAGATCGTTACAACGGTGGATGTGGGATGCGCGAACGCGTACAAAATATATCGCGAGCGAAGCGAACGCGAGCCGCGATCCGTCGTATGTCGCGGTGGATGAGTGAGTGTCCGTGGTAGGTGCTGGCGGGGCGCGGGCGCGGCGCACCGACAGCAATCCAATAAGTTTGCGCTTTCAGCGCTTAGGGTTTTATGGTTGCGCTAACTGCACCACCAACGGCTCTTTCAAACGATCCTGCAGCCTGCTGGATATTATAAAATTAAACAATGTGTCTAATTGACAAACAATACAGTCAACAACGATGTTAAAACTCCAGTACTCCCAATTTATAAAGCGTTATTTTGTCGTACCGAAATGACCTGTACGTGAATTGTTTTTACCGCGCTCTTTCCGCAAGCATACAGCCTAGTGTACTTGAGTGCGACGTGCGACATCGAGATTGGAAATCATTGAAATTGATAGTAAAATGGAGGCCCGGACCCCCCGACGCCGGTGCCAGAGCGGGGTGAACGCATTAAAATGATCATGCATGTTAATTGATGTAAACAACGCCGGCTAATGGAAGTAACGTATCACTCCGTTTAATTGGCATACATGGTGCTGAGGCTACCAGTTAATTAGAACTAATAACGTGCCCACGGGCCACGATGTATTGGAATACCACTAAGTGTGACCAATAAATCAATTAGAGGTTATTGTTCACTACATACAAATTGAATAGGCGGATTTGCTTACAAAATAATTTACTTTAAAAACAAAGTTTTAACCGAATTCAAATCAGTAGCCAAATTGCTTCAAGTTTGCCTATAAAATTTAAAGAGTTCCCTCGATTTTCCAGGATCCCATGATCAGAACTGGATTTTGGTGACAGCGGGACCAATCTGGAAGTATATGCTTTCAAACAAAGAAATAAATTTTCAAATCGGTTCATAAATTACGGAGTTATCGCGTAACAAACGCACAAAAAAAACCTACAGTCGAATTGAGAACCTCCTCCTTTTTTGAAGTTGGTTAAAAAAGGAATTACACTACACTGTCCTTTAGCCACTCTTAGAAACAAAACACAAAATTACCAAAATTCGTAATATAGTCTTTAACGTTTAAAAACATCTTACAAAAAAATATGGACCATATCGTACGAAAGTGCACATTTTTTTTTATTCGCACATATTATTATCATAATTATTTAATGTGATCGTAACAGAACAATAATACTCATAACATGATAATATATTGTGGTTACGATTTGCCCGAATAATATTTTTAGATACCTATAGTCGAGTTCATAAATATACATTATGTTTCCAAAGGTTCAAAAATATCTGAGAATATTTTTGATCACTTTGACTGTGCACATATTTTGGAACTCGACTGTACCTACTCCTACCTATGAAAAGTGCATCGAAACGTGTAACCTTTAAAGGTAACCTCAGCGTAAGAGCATTATAACGACTCTGAACGTAATTAAATTACATATAAAAAAGCTATTGATGACTTGGACGTAGTTACGCGAAAACGTTCCAACCCACAAGTCACTCGAAAATGAGTTACCATAACCAGGGTACTATTTTTGACATATTACATCATGTGCACACAAAGATGCTAGTATTTTTAGGTTAGTTTCATCAATAAAGTTTGACCCAAATGTTCCAACCCACCATTATGCCAAGGACGTGTACTCAAAATAAAGTAAAAACATTACATGCATACTGAAACATATTGTTAAAAACTCTTAATAGAATAATATATCGTTATAATGTTCCACTTGTCTTGGAACATTATACTAAATTCATAAAACGCACATTCAATTGTTTCTTAAATGATCCATGTGGGTTGGAACGTTTTTGCAAAATCTTTATACATTTTTTATTTCTGCAAAAATGTTCCATGTAATTTGAAACCTTTTAGATTATTCCATACTGTTTTTTTTAAACTGCGATGACTGTTCTAAATAAATTGGAACGTTTTATTATAATATATTATTTTCTAATTTTTTGCTATAAATGATCCACATATACTTGATCCATTTTTGCTATTAAATATGTTCGAGAGAAAAAAATATTTTTTACCAAAATAAATAACTAGGTAGGTATGGTATATTTAAGTTTATGTATTTAGTCAAAACAATCAAAGGACAGCACCAACTAGAGATGGGTAGGTAGGTTCTGTATAAGATCTAGGGGTGTATTCAGACAGGATTTTTCAAAATTCACCCCCTGAGGGGGTGAAATGGGGGTCCAAAGTTTGTATGGGGAAACAATATTAGTTCGACTATTTTATTCGAAACTTCACAGGAGTATTTCTAACGATAAAAGAGTAAACACGTGTTTTAGGGTTTTTGAGAATTCTACTCCTAAAAGGGGGAAATATGGTGACAAAGTTTGAAAAATCAACATGGGTGTTGTTTCTATGGTTTATCGGGTCGCTGTCGTCACTGATTACGAAAACAACAACAATAATATTAAAATCAAACGTGGTAGACCTGCAATACCATCTCTTCTGTTGGGGTGTGATGGGGTTGAAATGTCTCGATATCAATATGAGTGTCGTTTTTATGGCTTTTTGGAAGATATAAAAGAATAAAAAATTGATTTACTGACTGACATATCAACGTACAGCCCAAACCGTTGGTTCTAGAGATTCCAATTTTGGCACGTAGGTTTCTTATAAGGTATAAGGGTGCACTAAGAAAGGATTTTTCAAAATTCACCCCCTAAGGGGGTAAAATGGGGAAACAAGATTAGTTAGACCATTTTATTCGAAACTTCACAGGAGTATTTTTAACGATAAATAGTAAACACATGTTTCAGGTTTTTCGAGAATTCCACCCGTAAAAGGGGGAACTGTGGTGATAGTCTGAAAATCAAAGTGAGTATTGTTTCCATGCTTTATCGGGTTGCTGATTACGAAAACAACAACGATTTTAAAATCGAACGTGGCAGAAGTGAAATACTTTATACTCCGTTGGGGTGCGATGGGGTTGAAATGTCTAAATATCAATATAGGTGACTTTTGATGGTTTTTTTTTTGGGACGTTAATTACAAAAACAGCCTCGATTTTGAAATTAAATATTGTACACATCTATCTAAATATATATAAAAGAAGAGACTGACTGATTAACATATCAACGTACAGTCCAAACCAATTGTTCTAGAGATCCCAAATATGGCACGTAGGTTACTTATAAGGTTTAGGGGTGGATTAAGAAATTATTTCTCAAAATTCATCCTCCAAGGGGGTGAAATGAGGGTCCAAAATTTGTATAGGGAAACAAGATTAGTTAGACTATTTCTTTCGTAACTTCACAGGAGTATTCCTCACGATAAGTGAGTTAACAAGTGTTACTTTGAGTATTCAACCCCTAAAAGGGGGAAATGTGTATGATTTATCGGGTCACTAATCATGTAAACAACAACGCTTTTAAAATCCAACGTGGCGGACGTGAAATACCATCTCCCCTGGTTGTTGTCCTGGGTGTTGGGATGCAATAGGGTTGAAATGTCTAAATATTAATATGGGTGTCTTTTTTGTGATTTTTTGGGACGTTAATAACGAAAATGGCATCGCTCTTGAAATTGAATATTGTGGACATGAAAATTATTGAAAGTATTTGTGCCAAATTGTCATTCAATCGGAACATACGGGTCAAACTGAGAACCTCCATTTTTATAAATCGAGGCCATTTTCGTAATGAACGTCCCAAAATACCATAAAAACGACACCCATATTGATATTTAGACGTTTCAACCCCATCGTACCCCAACAGGGGAGATGATATTTCACGTCTGCTACGTTGGATTGTAAAATCGTTGTTGTTTTCGTAATCAGCGACCCGATAAACCATTGAAACAATACCCATGTTGATTTTGAGACATTGTCACCACATTTCCCCCTTTAGGGGTTGAATTCTTAAAAAAACCGGAAAACTTTTTTACTCAATTATCGTAAGGAATACTCCTGTGAAGTGTCGAATGAAATAGTCTTACTAATCTTGTTTCCCCGTACAAACTTTGGACCCTTATTTTACCCCTTAGGGGATGAATTTTGAGCAATCCTTTCTTAATCCACCCTTAAACCTTATGAGGAACCTACGTGCCATATTTGGAACATCTAGAACCATCGGTTTGGGCTGTACGTTGATATGTCAGTCAGTCAGTTAGTTTCTTCTTTTATATATTTAGATAGATGTACACAATATTAAATTTCAAAATCGAGGCCATTTTCATATTTGACGTCCCAAAAAACCATAAAAACGACACCCATATTGATATTTAGACATTTCAACCCCATCGCACCCCAACAGGGGAGATGGTATTTTATGTCCGCTACGTTGGATTTTAAAATCGTTGTTGTTTTCATAATCAGCGACCCGATAAACCATAGAAACAATACCCATGTTGATTTTCAGACATTGTTACCACATTTCCCCCTTTTAGGGGTCGAATTCTCAAAAAACCTGAAACACTTGTTTACTCATTTATCGTTAGGAATACTTCTTTGAAGTTTCGAATGAAATAGTCTTACTAATCTTGTTTTATACAAAGTTTGGACCCTCATTTCAACCCCTTATAGGATGAATTTTGAAAATACTTTCTTAATACACCACTGATGATGTTGATGGGTTTGGTGGAGTTCCGGACATTACATTTTTGATAACTTTTGGAACCATATCAGCTAATTTTTGGCATAGGTTCTAAGCTCAAAAGATCACGTCCTATTTTTTTTGTAATATATTTTCAAATTTTTTTTGTTGTTTTTGTATGTTCCTCATTGTTATTTATTATTTTACATACCTATTTATTTTAGATATATTTATAAAAATAAATAATACACTTAAATTCGTTTTGGAACGTTTATGCATAATTGCTATTTAACAAGGTTCATACAAAATTAAATTTAGCAAAAACGTTTCAAACTCGTTTTACCTATTTATATGCCCCTTGTATTATGTATTTACAAAAAATATGCATATCATTCAATAACCAGTTTGGCATTCCACGGTAAAACCAATAGTATTTGCCTGAAATAATAACAGGGAAAAAGTGTACCGCTAAAACACAAAATTGCGTTTATCTCAAAATGTGGTCGCTGTGGGTTGGAACGTTTTCGCGTAACTACGTCCACTTGAGGTAAATTAAAAATGTAAACATTCTGACGAGATAGTGAGGCCGTCTAGAAATATTATCAGGTTCCAATTTTTGACCAGCTGCCTTGTTGTAAAATACCTTTTTGCCCGTGCAGAGTAGTATCTGCTCTGATTATACAAGTGTGCGTGCGTAACTTAGCCTTGGTCGGGTTTTAATTTAACTAATTGCTTTTTGCTAACCACTTCTGCCAATTAGGTGATATCCTATAATGTCCTGTGTTGCTACCACTACTTAAATTAATATATTATATTCAGTTTCTGAATGAGAAGTCGTTTTTCCTTAAGAAAAATATTAATAATTGTTATTATTAATTGTTATCCCAGTAACACATTATTTGTGTTATTTTGTATACATGAGTGTAAAGAATTAGGAAGATTCATACGTGACGGACGATTTCATTCTGAGACGATAGTCTCAAAAATAACCATCTGTCATCCACAGACATCGAGAACAAATTTGGTTTGTCCAATGATTTTGATGATGGTTCAATAATCCCGATAAGGGCGAATATTTGTGTGATGAGCATGAATATTTATTTCTAAGTTTTCGTTGTTATTGTTAATTCCCAGTAACACATTATTTGTGTTATTTTGTATACAGGAAGATTCATACGTGACGGACGATTTCATTCTGAGACGATAGTCTCAAACACAAATATAATAACCGTCTGTCATCCACAGACATCGAGAACAAATTTGGTTTGTCCAATGATTTTGATGATAGTTCGATAATCCCGGTAAGGGCGAATATTCGTGTGATGATCATGAATATTTGTTTCTAAGTTTTCGTTGTTATTGTTAATTCCCAGTAACACATTATTTGTGTTATTTTGTATACAGGAAGATTCATACGTGACGGACGATTTCATTCTGAGACGATAGTCTCAAACATAAATATAATAACCGTCTGTCATCCACAGACATTGAGAACAAATTTGGTTTGTCCAATGATTTTGATAATAGTTCAATAATCCCGGTAAGGGCGAATATTTGTGTGATGAGCATGAATATTTGTTTCTAAGTTTTCGATATTTTCTATGTATTTAAGTATTTTTACCAACTAAACTCAAACTCAAACTCAAAATGATCTTTATTCAAGTAGGCCTAGTAACAAGCACTTTGAAATCGTCAGTTAATTTTTTAGCGTAATTTTTAAACATAAAGAATAAAATATATATGATAAAAAAATTGTTTAAAAAATACTAGTAGAATAATTCTAGAAAAACAATCTAATGTCAAAAAACAAAATATTACGAAAATAATAGATTAAAAATTCAGTAAAAATTAGTTCCATGGAGTTTTATCATTCATGTAGTCTTGTGTGCTATAATAAGCTTTCGAGATAAGTTTACGCTTCACATAGTTCTTGAATTTATTAATAGATAACTCAGTTAAGTTTCCTGGTTAAGTTTGTATTAAAACCGTACACAATTACCCATGAATGATTTTTTAATTTTTTGGAGCTGATTGGTGGGCACCGCGAGCTTATGCTAGTTATGCTAGCTATTCTAGTATTAATATTATGTATGTCACAGTTTTTCCTAAAATTGGCAATGTTTTTATGTACATACAGAAGGTTTTCATATATATATTGACAATGTAATGTCATTATATTAATATTTTTAAACTTATCTCTAAGTGAGTCTCATGGTTCAATTTATATATCGCCCGAATAACCCGTTTCTGCAAAACAAAAATCGAATGAATCTCTGAAGCACTGCCCCACAATAAAATACCATATGACATACTCGTAATGCTATGGAAGTAGCTAAATATGTCATCGTCTAGTACCCTTAACATAAGCCTTAATGAAAACTGGGGTTAGTGCGATTACAGTAATATTGTCCCTAATATTCGTTTTGATAAATCTTCGCCTTTCTGCAATAATATCAAAGTGTATACGTTAAATTCCCTAAACTGCAACAACTTAATATTGAATCATAGCTTGATATTGTAGAGTTCAATAACGTGTAAACGAACATAAGATACCATTTAGAACCGTCGTTGAATGCAGTGCCACAGGTCGTCGCCACACTCCCCTTTAATGTTATTTCCCGTTTATGACACAATAAAGACGATACCGGCCACTACGCGTAATGAAATCTTCTGTTCAATACCTGTAGATAGTGGTTTAAGCCATTAACGGTGTCTATGCTGCTGCACGCAATGGGAAACCTGACGTTTTCAATTACCTATCAAACTTTACCAAGTTTTCTGACGTGGGGTACTTTTTAACCGACTTCAAAACAGGAGGAGGTTATATGTTCCACTGTATTTATTTTCTATGTATTTTCTCCGATTTCTCCGTCAATTGTGGAAAAATTACAAATACTTACCAAATGTCGATTATTTGATTCTTGATTAAATCAATAAGTAGGTAGTTTTTTTTTTTATAACTGAGCGTATTAAATCATGCTATGGCTATACACCCTTGGCCAAAAGTGTTGAGCACCCATGCGTTTTTCATACAAAAGACAAACTTTTAAAGGTGCATTTATATACACTCAAGAGCAAAAGTTCCGGGTACACTTTGTATAGAATTCCAGTACAAACTGTACCCGGAACTTTTGCTTTTGAGTGTATTTAATAATAGAAAGTTGTGCATCTATCGGAAAAATTCGTCACATTTATTGACGTTAAAGGAAATTCCGTGAAAAAATATACAGTTAAACCTTTATTGTAAACCCCGACTTTTTCTGGCTTCAGTTTTCAACGCATATAGCAATTTGAAAATGATATATATTAATGAGTGTTCAAACCTTATTATATTTTACCTCTCCGTGTATTTATGAAATTTAAAAATAATACTTTATCCATAAGTTACAAAGGAAACGTGGGTCAATACTTTTGGCCAAGGCTGTATCTGAATCCGAACTCAGAAAATGGTCGCATCTACTGCACGTTCACATACGCTTCGATTTCTTCAAGATGGCGGTCTGATGGAAGTCGTCAAGAAAAAAATTCTAGGTTGTCAGTCTATACGTAGTAATAGTAAGTCAATGTTTATCATCATGATAATCATCATATTCATTTAATGTTAATATAAAATGTTAAAGTAAATACATAGTTACATACGCCTGAATAAGGATGATCCTGTATCACAGGCAAACAGAATTTATATGTGTTCGGTTCAGTTTGTAGGTTTACTACAAGTAGGTAGGTTTTATAACAGAGCATGTTTATTACAAACTTTTATGTTTGTCATCAAATCTTGCAAATGAAATTTGATCCACTTCCCGGTAACCGATTCAGCTGAAATTTTGCATACATGTGTAAAACGCGTGACAATTCAATATTATGATGACATGGCGCTGATCTGATGATGGAGCTGGAAGGTGGCCATAGGAACTTCGCAATTAAACGACACAACCTCATCGAGTGTTGCTCTCGTTATCATGCTCGTTAGAATCGTCTCAATGACGACGGTGTACAGAAAAGTACAGTCGGCAATAAAAGCTTGTACCAAAAATTATTTGTCAGACAGAAACTTATTTGGAATAGGTCCACTATTAACTAGCAATTTAACACTTGGTCTCTGACTTAAAATATGCTACCACTTTTACCCAAACCCTTTTGCTCATGTTTAATATCCTCGATTAGTGAGTTAATTTTAGGTGTTTACGAGTAATGAAGGGGAAATATGTTGGGGCACCTGATACGACATGACAATTACATAAAAACTATAATTGAAGGAAAAATTGAAGGAAGGAGAGGCAGAGGAAGGCCAAGACGTGCGTTTATGGACCAAGCTAAAGAGAAAGTTAATGTAATGTCGTATCAGGAGCTCAAAACAGTGGCAGAAAGAAGAACAGAATGGCGATTACTCCACCGACAAGAGCCTGGCTCTTAAATTTATGATGACGAGTAATAATCACACAAACATAAGATCACGTAGGTTTACTTAGTTAAGCTAACAATGAGACAATAAAGCAAATACCTAAGTAACTTGTACTCTGTTTGCTATATTGAAATGCAGTGTTTGTAGTGTGCCCGCATGAGAGGTGATAATGTATCGGCGCTGCTGTTACAATCAAGTGCTCTCAGATATGATTACGTGCTATAAAGGGTGTATATCTTAACGTATAGAATATAAATGGGTTTGCTATTTGTTGTGTGTGCTGGCACTGAGATTTTTGGCAGAAAGCGCCTCTAACGTCCCCAACATTTATAGAAGTAGCAGCTGGCCCCTATTTCACCAACTTGACAATTGTCACCTGTAAACGACAATTCTCCGTTCATTGCTGGCTCTACAAGTAACCTAGCGACCATATTAACTTCTAGAACAAGCAATGTATGGCGAATTGTCATTGTCAGGTGACAATTGTCAAGTTGGTGAAATAGGGGCCTGATAGCATTGAAGCTTGTACTTACTAAAAATATTTTCTAATTACAGAAACTTCCACTTCTATACTCTACATAGTGTACATGAACTTGACTTATCAGTCAGAAATTATATATTCGAATAATTCTTACTGCTAATTTCTACCTGCTCTATTTCTGCTACTTATTTCTAAGTTACAAGGGAAAAGGCGTAGTAACGTGGTTCTTTTTAATTACATTAAAGCTAGTTGTATTGGTTTATTTTACCTATGTAAAGCTACAACGTGCTATAGCGTATTACTATATAAAACAGTACCTTAGTCATAAAACAGTTAGCCAGAAGATTACTCTAACAAAACACAAGTGAACAACATTACTAAGAAGCAAGGTGGGAGGGTGAAGTTTTGTCGCGAAGAATTTGGAGTAAATCTATCTCGAAAGTCACAGGCGACATCGACGAACACGCTTCCTCGCTTATCCAGCTCGGGGCAGCAAACTTTGTCTTGCAATTGACACTAGTAGCTACTTTGAAGGATTTAAATTATAAATCCTTAGTTTTAAACGTGAGTAGGATATACTAATTTAATACAGACCAAAATAATGTCGAGACCATTATTACCCGAGTGCCGAAGGAGAGGAGGGTTATGTTTATATGTATGTATGTATGTATGTGAGTATGTCTTATTCCTTGGCACGCCCTGCAGCCTAAACCGTTTGACGAATTTCGACATATGAGGTGAAGTTGGATTCCTGTTAATCGTGGGATTGACATAGGCTATAATATTTGCAAAAAAGCAGTTGGGTTTTCCGAAAAATCTTTTGATTTCACTTGATTAAAGAATGCGGATAGTAAATATTCTACTTCCAAAGATTGACATTGAGCTCTAGTTAAACTGGTTTATTTAAATTATTACACTACATATATTCTGATAGTTTTTTTTATGTATGGAGTAGTAAAATGAGGACAGTATAGCGGTTTAAGTACCTAGATACAATAGTGACGTTTCATTCACGCGGACCGCGTATGAAATGAACATAAATATAAGGAGACAATCTTACAAAATTCGAACTAGGCCGACGGTAAGATCAATAAGGTTTGTGTGGTATTCGTATTAGACCACGATGTTCAATAAAATAAATACCTACCTACTTAAATACATAGTGAGCATCCTGAGACTCAGAAACAAATATTCATCAACACAACTATTTGTGCTTACCGAGATCCGAACCCAGTACCTTCAGCTTCATAGGCACGGTCACTACCCACTAAACAAACAGGGCTAAACTGGTTGTCATTATTATTGTTGTTGGTCATAAATATGTACACAGATTCGTCATACTATGTTGGAAATTGTTCGGACATTATATTCACGTACCTATAATCTGGTTTATCACTATTGATACTCTAAACGCTGATATATGTATAAGATGTGGATATTATACCTAAGTACTACATCCAAAGAACGAAATTGAGCGCCAGCCCTTAATTGGATAGAAGGTGTATATTTCCTAACGATATTTTACGGTGCTCTAATTGCTCTGAAGGAGGCTAGATCCCACTTTGTGTCAAATAACATGTATATATTAAACTAATTAGTCGATGCCCAAAACAAAATACTTAAAACGAAACATCAAATATCATTTTTTTTGACACATGTCAAAGTGACAACGCCAGTAGAGTGTTGCCAAAACATCGTTTGTTCGTGTGAAATAATATTTAAAAAATCATTATGTCACAAAAAAACCTGTTTTCTTTTATTATTACATTATTAGTGTTATGGGTTGTTTCATGTGCTTGACAAATTATAATGATTTGATTTAATTTAATTTTTACTTCTGACCGCTACAGGAAATATTTTACTTCTGACCGTTAATGAACCATATTTTTTCATAATTGTATGCTCATAAAACAAGAAAACTCTCGACTTCACGAGAAGTAATCTTGTCAACGTAGCGTAACTGTCCTTAAGCTTATCATACAATGAGGAATCAGACGATATGAATAGCTTTCGAACAGCCAATTTTAGATATACCTAGCCCTGCTGAGGAGATGGACGTAAATTTGGAAGTACAAATACCTAGCCCTACTGCATAGATAAAATTATCTTATATCCAACAAATGAATATATCAAATGTACAGCTAGTTCAGGAGCTACTTTCAAGTCATCTGGTCCTATTGGAGATTGATAGAAAGTTCTAAGTTAAAGCCAGATATACATACCAGTCTGAAGGACAATATTTCCCACGTGTTTTTTTTACATTTTTTTTTTAATTTTGAACACTTAATACTATTGAAACGCGATGTGAGCGTAGCACGCACGCCAAAACTTTGAGCATGTGCTCGAAGCTTTCGCGCCAACGTCACCGCCGTGCAGTCGCTCACACAGTTGTGTTGTAGGCGACGTGGAGGACATGAGGTGGCGACATCGGTCCCGATAGAAACCGGGCTTGATACCCCTTCTATAGTATTTAGTGTTTTGTAGTCACGAGTCTTGATTACTTGTTTAAATTGATTATCAGTAGGTACTACTGTATCTAATTTATGTTGTACTAAATAGAAAAGTTTGCTAATGAAATTTTAAAATATAATGAAAGAGTAAATCATTCAATCGAACATTCGATAGCTCAGTTGGTTAGAGCAATCAGACTGGCTGGTCTTTCAAAACGTCCTTCAAAATTTCAATATTCTTCCTTCAGGTCCCTTTTACTAAAATAATATAAAAGTACAGCAACATTGACACAATAGACTAATACCTAAACAGATATGTGTAGAGTCTTCGGGTCCATTATGCTACAATGTATCTAAAGAGTCCTCCTTGGTCAAATAATTAGTAGGTTTGGAAAGGTAAAAGACTTTCCCAGTCAAAAACAAACTTTGAAGGTGTAAAAGGTCTCCAATATAAACAGCAGGTACCACTGTTTTGAATACCCTTCTATTGTAAACCCTCTTAATTGAAATGCTCACACCAAATTGTAATAAGACTGTATGTTGTGTTGTGTCACCAATAAATGTTTGATTCTGATTCAGATTTTTTATCTCTGGGTAGTGTAGTGGGTCTGGTAGATAATGCATTATTATATTACGTCCGTCATTTGTATTTTATTTTATTGTGCAATGGAATAACTTCTATTAATCCGGCGACATATTCTTAAAATATTAAGTGTTCCCATATTTTTACACTTGACTGTATAGTCAACAGCAAAAGTAGGTTATCATTTTTTCACCTTATCGCAATGGAATAAGGTACAAAAGTGATAACTTACTTTTGCTCTTGACTGTACCAATCTCAACCTCTTTATTAATTTGTACGAAATCGCCATGTTATTGCCTAAGTTTTGTAACTTATTGATATAGTTGCCGAACTTATTGCGTTGTAGGTACATTGACCACGGATATTGCTAGACGCCAGGTATTAACAAGTTTTGTTATAGATTACTTCCGAGACTTTAGGCAAAATACTAATACTTACAACATCTGCTACCTAAACAAACCGGGATAATTAAAATCAATTAATTTCTCTACAAATAAAATATCGAATAGAATTGATTAGAAATTTATTTATTTTAATATTAATGATCACCAACAATAACAATCATAGTTAAAAAAAAAACTTATGGTTTATTTATTGGCGAAAGATGAAAACAGTTTGCATTAAGTACATATAGAAAATTACTTCAACGGCCAAGTCACACAACATTAACTATAATAATAAAGAAATCGCACTTTAGACTTGGCACGACTTTGTCTAGATTTCATTACTTTTTAGAGATAAACAAGCAGCTCCATCGAGACTTGGCTAGTTTTTTACAGAATGTTTTTGGTGGGATATGAATGTCCAAAATAAAGATTAATTAACGTAGTGATAAGGAATAAGGAATTTGTAACTAACAATTATTATTATTTAAGTAGGTAAATCATTCGTTGTAATTTTAAAGATAAAACGGAATGTGTTTCAAATATTCATATTATTTGTAAACTAATTGTTTTACTTAAATATTACAGCGGGCGTAGCATGGTTGACTTTTATCACTTATCGGTTGTAGATAAGACATCCGTCACGTTCTGACAAGTATGCGAGTGCGAGAGTGACGGATGAGTTGATTTAATTAAAATAGCTGTAATTACATTTTTTTTTCGTATTAATACAGTTACATACATGGTCTAGGATATAGTTTAAAAGTACTCGTATTCAGCATGTAGG
The DNA here is from genome assembly GCA_932294315.1 of Epinotia nisella. Taxonomy (NCBI): domain Eukaryota; kingdom Metazoa; phylum Arthropoda; class Insecta; order Lepidoptera; family Tortricidae; genus Epinotia; species Epinotia nisella. The sequence continues at coordinate 20,937,903 of OW028678.1, read as the reverse complement.
CAAGCATACAAGTATTAGGTTTAAAATAAGCTAAAACAACATGTCAATTAGATATGAATTCAATATTGCCACATTTGTACAACAAACTACATTTCAAAAAGCAAAAGTATTACAGTGAGATTTAACGGCCTTTCAATTATACAGAGGTCTTGGATGCCTCGTGTGACAATTATAGAGGTCATTTCATTTTAACAAGAAAACCAGTGATTTAACGGATTTCAATTATAGAAGTATTCGGTGTCGGTACTGCGTCAATTACAGAGGTCATATTAAGAAAAACGTTCAAAATGTAAATATGGCAATTAAAGAGGTCCTGAAATTTTAATACGGATGTAGACTCTAAATGTATTATAACTTCAAAAGAAAGAAAACAAAAAATATGCCTAATGACGAAAATCCCATTCAAATATCTCAAAAAATTACGAAGCTACAACCGTTTTAATATTGTTTGTTAGAGAGAGAAAACATCGTAGATTGTGACGTCACGACCATCGAGCGTCATAGTAAATGACAATCGTTTCATATGAACGTGCGTTTTGCGGAAATGGGACAGAACATATCCCCTCTTAAAACTTTGGACACTTATAACTTTGTGAAATTTAAGCTCTTGCGTGTTTTTTTTTTTCCATTTGACTAAATTTTTAATCCTTTTCCGAGAAAATACAACATTATTGGTTATTTTATTCAGTGTCTACACCCCTATTGTAAAAGTATTTTGGTGCCAAGGGACCAGAACAGGCCATTTGGTTGCAATTATAGAGGTTTCTCAATCAGCCAGGCCCCAAATAACCAGTTTTTACTGTATATAATATTATTACAATATTTCATAATACCTCTAGCAAAAGTCGAGGCGCTCGCTGCCGTACCCTCTTATTATCGCATAAATCGCTTGTTAAACATACTTATACACGTCGTCCGTACTCCGGAGATAATCTGAAGCAATATCCACTTCGTAATATTACCAAGTAACTAACAACTTCGTAAGAATTTCAGGAAAATTTAAAAGAGTAGATATTAAAAATTTGGAATAAAACGTAGTCGCGGGGCGCAGAAGTTGAAGTGTTTCTCGGAGCGGTAGAATCACAGCCGCCTTTAATCGTCTTGAAGAAATGGCTTCGATGCATTCCATCGGTTGCTCTAAAGAATTTCTCTTTTTAATATGAGCATCGATTCCAATTACAAAAGATCAAAGAATCGCCGCGCAGCCCACTTCGTCTTTGTTCAAACGAAAGATGAATTATTCAGAGAGCTGGAAACGTTTCAATTGGCCAGCTATAAAAAAGGAAACGGTTCGTTGCTTTTTCCACTAAATTAAAATTTTCTTTATTTTCGATTTGCGCGCTTCAGATTGGACAGTATTGATTTGAGAATATTACTTATTGAAATATTATGACGGCTTTGATTTTATTAAAATGGTTGTTCCTACAGTAGACGAATTGGGTTTGCGATTTTTTTTTACATAATGATTGAGTGGCAGTTGTGCATGTTGTCACACAAGTGTATTAAGTAATCCCTATAAGATTCATGACTCATTTTACCTTTCACTAAATTGACTAATGAAATAAAAGAGAAAGCACAGAGAGTTGTGGTAGTAGAGGGCGATTGCAGGCTGAAAAGGATGATTATAATGGAATTGAATAGTTGCGCCTACTAGATCAATCAGAAATGGGTACCTATATCATCATCATCATCATATCAGCCGAAAGACGTCCACTGCTGGACATGGCCCAGAGAGTGCCAAATTGACCGGCCCTGCGCCACCCGCATCCAGCGGACTCCCGCGACCTTTACCAGGTCATCAGTCCACCTTGTGGGGGGCCTACCCACGCCGCGCCTTCCGGTACGTGGTCGCCACTCGAGAACCTTTCCGCCCCAACGGCCATCGGTTCTACGTGCAATACCTATATACCTATATCCAATCCATATCCATGCTATGCTTTCAATAAACGCTCCTAGTTCTAACTGTAGAAGACATCGATCACCAGGTGTTGTTGAATGTTGAATAGGTACGTCAAGCGGAAGAGTTTACCGCTTTTATAGGTACTACAAGTTATCATGCAATCTGCCCAGCCCATGATATTTTGCGAGTCTTAAATTACAGTACCTACTACACAAGATAAATGATAAAGTGAATTAACCTAGTCTAGAGCACAGGCGCCTCTAATAATCAATTACCATACGAGCATAAGACACCAGTTGGCTGCATCCTGTAACATATTGAATAAATACCTCGATTGCACTAAGGTATAACATGCAATGTAATATCACGCGGTTGATAGGACAAATCCGAAGCCAATTTAGTTTCTGTCTTAGATGACTTCCTGAGTTAGCGGGGCGGAATCGGTATGCAGTATTTTGTACTTTGACGTGACCTCACTGATGTCACACAGATGTCCTCACTTGTTGGTATACTATCAGTAATATATTACATGCGCAGAAGTAACATCATGCGCGTAAGCGGGGCGGTGCGCTTGCAGTATTTCATTCGTTACTCCTCGCGCATGCGCATCCTGCTCCATGGCAGGAAGCACTAACTTCAATGTAGGCACGTAGTAAATAATCACAGATTACAGAAATAGGCAGATAGGCCCTAATAAATTGAACGTTTTCTATACATCCGATCTCTTTTCACTTTCGTACTGAACAACGAGTAAGAAAGGGATAGAACCATGTGATCTGACAGGTCTTCATACGTCATTGTCTCCGCTTTCTCGCTCGCACGACGTAATTCGCTCTCTCGCTCGCTCATGATTTGGTGCAGCGAAAGATATTTTCTTACAAGTTATCGATATCGATATTTACTGTTAATAAATTTGTAACATGCGATACTCGTAAGTAAATTGTATATCCATCCATACTGTGCAAAAATTCATATGGAACTTACCAATAAAAAAAAAACATTAAGTACTAATAAACTGCATTCAAGACTCAGATATTCGCTACGAATTCAGTTATGCAAATACATAGGTAGTCAGAGGGCCTACCGCGAAACGATATTCGTTTTCGTTCGTGTATCTCCGTCTCTGTCGCAATTGCTAGTTCGAGCGACAAAGAGGGAGATACACGAACGAAAACGAATATCGATTCGCGGTAGGCCCTCTGACAAGTTAGTTTGTAACCATCACCATTTTGTGGATTTTTAGTGGAACTAATTTATTTTTAACCGTATAAAGGAGGAGTTTGGCAATTCGTCGGAATCTTTTATTTTTCATGTAGTATATTCTCCGATTACTCAAAGACGCCTGGACCGATTAGGTTTTTTTTGTTGTTTGGAAGGGTATCCTTCCCTGGTGGTCCCATGGTCATCAAGTCAGGATCTTATGATGGGATCCTGGAGAAAACGAGGGACATCTTCAAATGTTATAGGCACACTAACGATTTGGGTATTTTTAATAGTGACTTATGCTTTGCTTTCGGAAAGCAGTTCATGTGGTAATGTGGAAATATTCACGTGGCTTGGCGAAGTATTGAATTGAAGTCGGTTAAAACTTTGTTTCTTAAGTAAGTTATAATGGCAACGATTAAAAAGTCATCGAGTGTCACTAATGGAAACAATGGGAAAAGTCTAAGCTCGATATTAATTACTTAAGGTAAATTTGGTAACGTGTCTTTTTAAACTGCGTCAATCCATTTTTCTAGAAGATTTTTGTTATTTTCCGGAATGGTAAAGTTAACCTTTAACTACATGTAACATCAAAATATTTTGTCTTAACGCCTACATAAATAATTCATGTCGACAAAATATCGATATATACATTTTAATTAAGTTACAACACTACCCGTGTTTACGACAATAGTATTTTTACCTAAAATCACAATAAGATCAACTTGGAACCATGTAAAAAGTACTTATTTAATAGCATCCAGCATCTGGTGTAATCCCAGACCATTATATTGCGTAATGTACATGCAATATTTGAAAAATAAGCAAAAGTTTCTTACCGATGGAAACCGGTATTTTCTCCGGTCTTCTTCGCTAACCTAGAGTAAGTCCGACAATACGGGACTACACATGCCATTGTGCCCCTACATATAAATTAGATATTGCACTTTCGACACAAATATATAGTTTTACAACTAAATATTTTTCAAATAAGAAAATTACCTATAGATTTGACGTTAACTTGACATTGACGTCTGGGAGTATTGTTTACTTTTTTAAACATTGCGGTGTGCAGTTTATGGAGAACACTCGTTAATAGCCTCAAAATACCGTACTATTTGTCTCATTCTAACTCACCTCAGCTGACCATAAGAAGTGACAGAGACAACTATATGATACATCGTCTTGCTTAATTCTGCGGGTCTGTATTAGTCTGTGTAAATAATCGGTACTGACTCGAATGACAGTTGACACTGACATCTGACAGCTCACTGATATCGTACCGCCTTCGTACCGACAAATCAGGAAGTGGCCTTAGGGTGAACATATATTTTTGACACCTCACAAACCTGCCAGCTAACTAGCTGACAACTGTCAAATATATGAAAATACAGCTTCGCATGTCTGTGGTGGATATTCATCTTTAAGTTCAAATTCATGTAATGGAATGGCTATAGTGATGAAGAGTGATGAGAGATGAGTTATTATCGATGTTTCAAGATCCATCACAAATCAAAGTCCTTGTGCACATTAATTTATTTTTACAAATAAAACAACCAAAATTACTCTCCCAAATAGCCACAACCAAAATTACTGCAGCAAAACAACTACACTCTACAGCAAACCTGCTCAAAATTCGTTGTCACATCATTTCCGAACATTTCTAATGGATTTAGCTCACAGTGCAGCTGGCCTTAATGTGCCCATTATTACCTCAAGCAGCGTAATCTTTGTAATTTTTAACTAGGCTGGATTTATGTAGGCGACACCTGGCGGATCGCAGTCAGTGATTGAGAGGCCGGGCCGTACGCGAAATTATTAAAGCGTAATAATTTATGCCCGCAATTTGTACGTAACTTGAATTCGCTCCTTGTGTCATTCATCATGGCTGCCAGAGTAACGATTAATTTCGGTAATCATCGTGTAAAAACGTTTGAACGAATGTGTGTTACAACCGCAAACGTCAATTGGTCCACGTTTTCTGCGACTGCTGGATGTATGGGTGAGTATGTATTTGCGTACTTTTCGACAACCAGTGCATTGCTCACACACACCGCCCACACTTTGGTACGTAAGTACTTACAGAAGAGAAAAGTCTTTAACCAAAATGATAACTCAAAGAATTGTCCTGGAATTTGGCCCAAGACTACCGTGGTTTATTGGGTTTGGTTTAATAACCGGCCGCATCGACGATAATAATATATGCTGGCGCCACGTTAACGTAGTAAAATGAATCGCGAAAATGAGACGCGTAATTGTGGGTGTCCATCTAGTCGCATAATGACTATTGTCATAATTTCGATTGTCATACAACTTTACGCATAAAGTTGTTGCTCATAAAAGTCTTTTGTCATTAATGATTCTGGGCATAATACTTTCACTGTCGTAATTGTACTATATCATTGTTTAATGTCATATTATTTTTTGTCATATTGTAAAATTGCAATGTTTAATTATGCCAATACACTGTTATTATGATTGGTTAAATTAGGTAAGGGCAGCTAGAAAGAGGGGTCACGGGGGCGAAGCCCCCCACAAGGGGCTCGGAGGGCACTGGCCCCCGCAGTAATAATACAAATAAACGTAACAATTGTATTTTTGGTAAGTTAGGTTATGGTTATCTTGTGTCCCTCAGATCGAAAATAGGCACCCCGCGAATTAAAATAATTGCAGTGCGTTTGTTTAAAAAAAAGAAAGTTGGTTTAGGTTAGGTTACAAGAAGACAATTTATTTTTACCAAATGCAGGATTAATTTTTTTTGTGTTATATGACTTGAAAAGTAATTCGCAAACCTATTATGTCGATTGCTATTTATGCTTAAAGTTTTTATGCGCAATAAATTTATGATAATTGTTATTTATGCTCCCAAATATTACGGTTAAAATATATGCTAACTAATTTACAACTTTGGTCGGTTATGCGTGATGATGATTATGACACGAGTAGTTATGCCAATCAAAACTATGGCTTTAAATATTATGCAACCCGATATGGACCCGCGTAATGTCCATCAACGTCAACTAGTAAACGCGACGGAGACCTGCCACTTGCCCTAATGTTTCATTAGACCTGATGTTTCACTAGACCTTATGCATTTTTCTCTGAAACATTGAATTTTTTCTTAGGTTAGTTTTTCAATAAACCTATGAAGTTTACTATAACAAAAATGTATTAGGTCTAATGAAATACTTATTAGATCAAATGAAGCATAGGGCCAAGGTAGTTAGGTCCAGCAAGGGAGAACCAAACGTAACATCAAGGTCTGTAGAACGCAAGACGCCACAAGACTCCATCTTCATCATCATCATCATATCAGCCGAAAGACGTCCACTGCTGGACATAGGCCTCCCCTAAAGAGTGCCAAATTGACCGGTCTTGCGCCACCCGCATCCAGAAGACTCCATTTTGAAAGAGGAAATTATGGTAAAACTTTATAAACATTTATTAGAGAGTAAATACAGATAAGTAGATGCCCGTGGTGGCGTCCGCTTCCCGTTGCCTTCCGCCGGAACGAGCCCTCGTTAATTTTATTTTAACTTTACTAACGCCTCACTTAATCGGATACTGATTTGAGGAGCGTGCAAATAAAATTGCGACGCCCGATAATCTAATAGGAAATAGCTTGGGGTGGCGGAGTTTCGGGGTCTTCGGTATTCACTTAGTTTCTTACTAGTGTCGGCGCAACTAAACAGAATAATGTTTGCACTGAGATTTTGCAGGTCAGGTAGGTAGTTTTTTTCCACTCGATTAATATTCCTACCACGTATCTCTGTTGAGCTGGTGGCACCGGGATATCCTAAACCTTAAATGTTGTATATGAAATGAAGTATTATCTAAATAAGTATGGTTACTATATCTAGTACACATAGTACAGGTTGGTTGGTGTAAGAATGTCTAAATGAGTTTTTATTATTACATAATAATGGAGATAGAAATGAATTACAGTTAATTTAATAGCAGTCTTTAACTTGTATAGGTACAGTTCGTTAAAATGATCCTAATGGCAGATAAAACACAGTGATTGGATTACACGAACGGTTACAGCGAGGGGCGCACGAAAAGCTATTTAGGGACGTCATTCCACCAACACTGGTTTCAAAGACACCATCTCTATATCATATCATAATCCTAATACTAATTCTACTAATATTACAAATGCGAAAGTTTGGATGTTTGTTCCTAAATCACGCAAAAAGGGCTTGTAGTGTATGCTCCGCCACACGCACTCACTCTCACTATAGCCTAAGTATATAAGCCATGTATTTAGACACATTATATCGTAATCCCAATGCAAACCGTTGTTTCACTACGCCCATCCTTACATGGCGACCTTGCCAGTGCCTTGTGCCGTTCTGGCGGCGCGCTGCGCCAGCAAAAAATAAAGAAACTTGAAGTGAATTGTGAAGTGGAAAAACTTTTAATATGAGTGTAATGTAAAGAAATGACTTAAACCATTTTCGTGACACTGAAATTTGGTGTTGGTGCAAAGAGGGTTAGAAAGAGTGGCGTAAAGTGGGTTGGGGAGTTAGAAAACCGACATATACATAGATAATTTATAAGAATAAGAATAAAAATAATTTATTTACCATAACATAGAATAACAATTTTCTTTAGATACAATGACTTCCACACTAGGTACAGCCTGTATCGTGAGAGTCAGACCGAACACGAGAGTTACGAATATCGACTATTTAAAAACTAAAATAAACAATTTTTTCAAACATGCAATTTGTCGGATTGGTGGTTAGTATTATTGAGTGAATGATTGTAGGAGAGTGTGTGTAGTGTAAATGCAGGAGAGGGAAGGATGCAAATAGCTCTTTACTTCAGGGCTTCTTCAGCCTGTTCGTAAGTCCAGGACAACAACAGCTCCCATATTAATGTCTTAGCCGCGGCGAGTCGGCAGAGTTTTATGTCACAGACTTTCACGATGTGATTATGAACACGAGGTAAGGCAAATAGTTTGAAGCGTTTTGCAAATGAAGTTTTTGCAGTAGGTATCGGAACTTTAAAAACTCTTTTCTTTAGCAGGTCAGGAGCCGTAGCATGGTTGGCCTTATCACGCGACAAGTGACAAGATAAGAGCGTCGTCTCGTTCTATCGAACGGTGTCAGCCAGTGACGCACGCTCTATCCTATCACCTATCGCGTGACAAGGCCAACCATGCCTGGGTATGATGGAAGTTTCAGAATTGTCTTATGAGTGAAGATGGTGGCTCGATACAAGAATAATTTACGCATGCTTAGCACTTCAGCTTCCTTATAAAGATCTACAGTAGGATAGCGTCGGGGTCTACGAAGGGCCACCTTACTAAAATACTCCACCGACAAGAGGGATAACTCTTAAATTTTAGAAGAAGACGTATTTATGAGAGGATTTATATAATCGATACATATTTTTACACTTGACTATACTCACGAACAGTATAAATTAAACAATATCTAGTAAAATTGATACAGCTCTTTGTAGTCGACTGTATATAACATTTAGTATCATAATATTATATTCCAATATCAACTTGTGACATATCGTGCCGTAATATCATTTGATTCAATTAATTTTATTTTAATAGGGCTCCATGGCGGCGGTATTTCAGATGAACCTAATTATTATTCAGATTTAAGCCCCCTTTTGTTCATTACGTGCTGCAGTAAAAATTAAATCATGCCCAATTTTATTATCTTCCGTTTCGGGCTCGTAACTCAGAAATATTCATGAGGAAACTTTTTTTAACCTTAATGCAAGAGATTTTTTATCTATATCGTAAGCAACGAGTTATTAGTTTAAAACAATAAGATAGATTCAATTAAGGCGGCTTCCTGGCTTGGCGGGGCGGGATCGGTATGCTATACTTTGTAATTTGACGTGAGCATACTGATGTCGCATAGATTTTCTCACTTTTCAGTATACTGTCGATATTACGTTTGCGCAGTAGTAATATCATGCACGAAAGCGGGGCGTGCGCTTGCAATACTGCATTTATACCGCCTCGCTTCCACTCAGGAAGTCATTTAAATATAGGCGCGCAGAAATAATTGGTACTGACTCAACTGACAGTTGACACTGACAGCTTATAGCTTAGACCTCTCACATGCTGGCGTGACCTGATGAGCTACCCCGAAAATCGAAACTAGAAGTTCGTATACATGCATCCCTGTCACTCGAGTATTGTAAGTGCGATAGAGATGGAGATACACGAACTTCGAATTTCGAAGTTCGTGGTTATAGCTATGCGGTGGTGGTCAATAGTAAACTTGACAGTAATTGTAAACTTTATTGTCAAATTTAGCCGCACCAGTGTGTTTCAGGCCTTACTGATATCGTACCGCCCCCACACCGATAAATCAGGAAGACACCTAAGTTCTTGTTTAAGGACAAGCGATGCGTACTATCAGATTACTTTAGAAACGCTCACGCTAGTAGGTACATAAAAAAATCTTAAGCAACACCATTATGTTTGTGTTTATTCGAAGTCCGACGATGCGCCCGCGTCGCCGTCCGCGTCACATATCCCATAAACGCGGCCTTACTTACTTGGTGTCGAATACATAAAATATATGGTTTCCAAATAAATGAAAGCGTTTGAAAACTCAAGAAAGTCAAGGTCCGATTAACACCCAAAGTGGCGAAAATTTTCCAATCAGCCCCCGTAAATTGGAAAACTTTTATATGCGTTCAAAAGTCCAGGTGTTTCTATCGCTGTTTTGGAGAGCCGGAAAAGTTTTTTGTTCAGGTCGTTTGGAAAAACGATTTAATTAGTGTCGATTGAAAATTCCAACCGTAAAAGGGAAACCTTATAAAAATCTTGGCTCATTTTACCGCAAATTTTTATTTCTGATTCGTTTGATGATAATTAGTCACAAGTTACTTTTATACCATTCTTTTGTGCAGAATATTCGTTCAAGAATACCAAAGGACTATTTTTCACAGACTATATTTTCCTAGTTTATCTGTCATTGAAACGTGGCAGCCACTTGGGTTATGTAAGAAAAAAAACGAAATGACTTAATAAATAACTACTACTAAGGTACGTAGGATTTAATAGTTTTTTTTTTTATATTTACACGTTGTTTTACAATGTGGTTATTATTAAAATGATTGCTGTCTATGTAATATTGTATGGGTTACCACTTACCATATATGATAAATGTATAGGTATCATTTGAGCAGGCAGTGTTGTTATTATCGCAGCAAATTGGTTTTTGGCTCGACACCGCGACCGCTCGCGGTCATTAGCAATTTTGGCAGAGCCACGCGCCCCCTAACTTATGGGATTTTGCAGCCTTATTGATTTCCATAATGCTTCCTTAAACAGGAAAGGAAACTGTTAATAGATAACCACCTAATCTATGTTCCCGGTAGCCTCTCAGTCGATAACAATAGAACAACACAACGAGACAAGTTTGCGCATGAACCCAAGAAGTAAAAATAATCGTTTTGTAAAATCATTCTTTATATTACCAAAAAAACATTAGAATAGAATAGAATAAACATTTATTCATGACAACAACGTATACATGCACATAGATCAACATACAAAAACAACAACATTGCCACGAAACGGTTCCATCTCAGCGTTGGCGCTGGTCTTCCGATGGAACCATCTGGTGATTCCACAGCATAACACATATTATATTAACACTCATTTCAAAAATTATATGAAACAAAAAAATACTCTAAAGAAAAATCATTAAAAAAAGCAATAAAACCGAACTAATACGAGTATATGTGACATAAAATAGGTAGTTGATGTGGTTGAACTCGGTTGCATTGATAAAATTTCCGAACGCAACCATAACCGCGCCAACAGATCAACTAGAGCCATTTAAGTGACAATTGGAAAGTGGGTGTTCCCGGCAACTAAACATCAAACAAGAGGCATGTGATTGAGATCACTGACGCGGGCGCAAAGCCAATATGTCAGCACGGCTATCACAAGGCTCTCGATTTTTGTCGCACTATATGTCTCTTTCTAAGTTTTCTAAAAAGAGAGAGACGGATGGATAATGCGAAAATCGAGTCGAGCTCGCGCGCCGTCTTGTAATAGCCGTGCAGGCCTTATAATTATGGAGAAAACAAATTAAATATCTCAAACAACACAACACAAAGTGATACAAATTTACAAAGCCAAATTGAAAGTAGTATTATAACAAATATTAAAAACTAAAGGGACATACTTAACACAGAGGTAAGACAATTTCATCATTTGAGTTCCTAAATGCAAGTTAGCCTGCAAGTTTCTTGGCTCTTTTGGTGGTTGAATAAAAAAGTTTTGAATTTGATTCTAAAGCTGCGCACATTTCCTAGGTCTCGTAACGGCGGAGGGATGACAAGTTAATTTTATAGATATTTGAATAAACTTAGGTTTTTAGTAACCTAAGCTTATGTTAATAGCTTAGTTTATGTTAAGACATAGCTATTTATTTATATTTTGAGGTTTAAAAACTACAAAACTATTGAATGAAAGAGGTACTTAAATCTAAAGTTAACAATAATACTAACGAAGCACCACGGCGGTTCTGTCCAATCCCGCGACAAGTATTTTAAGTAGCTAATCAACATTCCAGTCTGACTTTCGTTCTCTCATTTCTGCACCTTTGTCTGTATTAAACAATGTAGCCCTGATTTAAGCAATATGTTAATTAATACCTATCTATTTTATTCACATAGCCGAAACTTGTTGAAGCCACGCGTAGGCGCGAAGTAGTTACTCGAAAATCTTATGAACAGTTTTAAAAAACTTTATTAAAAAGCTTATCTACTCATGAAATTCGTTGACGGCTAATAGAATTATTAAAAAAAACGGCCAAGTGCGCGTCGGACTCGCGCATGAAGGGCGATCTATAAAAACGGCAAAAAAAGTCAAAGTCAAAGTCAAAAGTCAAAGTGATTTATTCTTCAATTTAGGCATATTACATGCACCTATGAATGTCGATAAACTACCACCGGTTTGGAAAGTAAACCTCTGCCTCGAGAAGAACCGGCGTAAAACACTCGGCGAGGTGTCATTTTTTCAAAACAGTATACAATATATCATTTCAGTATCAGAGTATTATAAAATTTTAAAATTACATTGCTACAGTAGAAAGCCTATTTATTTTACGACAGATTTCTAGTGCAGGATGCAGAAAAATCATGTATGTTGTATGGGAGCCCCAGTCCGACTCGCACTAGGCCGGTTTTTTAGTATTTTTTGTTATAGCGGCAACAGAAATACATAATCTGTGAAAATTTCAACTCTCTAGCTATCACGGTTCTTGAGATACAGACTGGTGACAGACAGAAGGACGGACAGCGAAGTCTTAGTAATAGGGTCCCGTTTTTACCCGTTGGGTACGGAACCCTAAAAAAGACGTCAGTAAGTGGTCCATTACGACAAAAAGGAGTAGTTTATAAATAGGATCATAGCAGCAATATAACACACAAATAAATCAGAACATGGATTTTAGTAGCTCAGTGACCCAAATAAGGTTTTCTCGGAAAAAAGTACATGCCTGGCTAATGACATATTAACATTTCCATTGCCCCGCCTAGTGGGCGCCTACGCCGTAGCCGTGCTACATACGGGAAAACCACGGGAATGGCTACGAGCGTAGCGCATAGCAATTCTTGGCAGTGAAATATATTTTAGTTACATAGAAACATACTTGGGAGAACATGTGACTTGTAAACTTATGTACGTTGTATAAAACAAGTCGAAGTGAAATATTTACAACATTAAAAACACTGTAAATTATTAAAACTATACATATTTTGAAAACTGAATTAAAACGTATTGGTAATGGGCTATTATAAAGATGTTGCCGGCGTTGCCGGGCAATAAATCGTTACGCTGCGTCACTTAAAGCGCGGGGTTAGAGCAGTAATATTATAAATTCAAGCATAAGAGCCATCACTCAACAGAAGGGCATACTTGAGAAAATTACGGGAAGCCGGTCTTATCCTCTTCACACGCCACTTGCACAGATTTCGACTCAAATTATTATCTAAGTATACATATTGTACACTCACACATTGACTGTCCTTCCCTTTTTTCCCTCTTAAACTTTATTGCCAGGTACAGATCTCGTAATCCATCACACAGATTATTCCAACTCGAAATTTACAAAAACAACACATCATTTTATAATCCCGTTGTCCGAATGTGCCGTTTGTATAATGATGTAGTGGCTGAACATCCTTCTTTGGACATCTTTAAACACACCCTACCCACGTTCAAAAATAAAGTTAAAGATGCATTTAAGTTTTAAGTTAGAGTTAGATGAATATTATTAGATACATATTTAACGCTATATACAGGTAAATGTCATGTTAATTATTGAATGTATTATTTTATGCACAATAGGTATGTAATTCCATCCAGTGAATAGTTTGTCTTTAAGTTAAGAATCTTTTTGTGCACACACTGTTGAGAATCATTGTCCAGATCTAGACACTAAGCTTCTTATGCTATTGTATGTATGACTGTAATTTGTTGTGTGAGCCTAATAAATAAATAAAATAAATATTCTTAAATGGAATGTCAAAGCTAGTACATACACAAAATACTTGGCATAGATTTTTCCTATGATATGGCACTGAAACGTGGTCGCTTACTATGGGCCTAGTTGCATCCTACTAACGGGCGTTCGAAACGTTACGTGATTAACCCACGTCAGCAGTCCATTGTGGCTCTACCCACGCTGCGCCTGCAGGTACGTGGTCGCCACTCGAGAGTCTTAGACCAGTGTGTGTTGCCAGTGATGATATGTGGCATTGAAACGTGGTCGCTCACTATGGGCCTTATTAGAACGCTCAAAGTCACCCAAAGTGCAATGGAGTTTATCTGCTTGGTCGCATCAGATATCAGGCTATGCGCAGCAGAACCAAGGTAACCGATATAGCCCTCCGAATCGCTAAACTTAAGTGGCGGTGGACGGGGCACATTACACGTAGAACCGATGGCCGTTGGAGCGGAAAGGTTCTCGAGTGACGATCACGTACCGGAATGCGCGGCGTGGGTAGGCCCCCCACAAGGTGGACTGATGACCTGGTTAAGGTCGCGGGAGTCCGCAGGATTCGGGTGGCGCAGGATCGGTCAATTTGCCACTCTTTGGGGGAGGCCTATGTCCAGCAGTGGACGTCTTTCATCTGATATGATGATGATGATGATGAGGTTTTTCTTAGTAGTGCCAAAATAATAAATATAGTTCTTATTCCGGAAATGGAGCCCTATTGTAATAAAAGTTAGGAATTCTGATGGAAGACCGCAAAATCAGCTGAAATTATAAAAACTGAGTTAATATGTAATTATTCAAATGACCTGCCGCTATATTTTACTTAGATGTTATAATAAAAATTAATTTCGCGTAATTTAATTCTTATCTTTTGCCGCAAGACCATATCTCTGGCGAAATTTTGTAAATTATTCATGAGGAAAGTTTTAACGGGGACATGGTTTTAAACCAACATTTGTAAGCTGGGCTACGCTGTAACTTTTAAAGACTGAGGTTCTAGCGATCCAGAATCAGAGTTATTCAAATTGAGAGTATCATATGTCTACATACATAAAATCAACCCCGTATCCCCAAATACCCGCCCACTGTAGCACCACACGAGCTCGAGTTGCATGAGTTTAAATAATAACTAAAATAAAAATAATTTATTTCAGAAAACTGGTTTCATATTTTGCTAGTAACAATTGCCTTAAAATACTATGTTAGGCACATGAAATCTATATATTCTATATATATTACGCGAGGCCAATCTTTGTACATGTCATCAGATGTACAGTTATGGTTTGATTTTGATAAATGATATGCCATTCGATTCGTCTTATGGCGGAGAGTTGCAATAAGCTCTTAGTTTTTTTTTTATCAAAATAGTACTAAATTTTTAATTAATAAAAACTACTGTGCGCTGACCACGTGACTTTTGCTGAGTGACGTCACGCGACGTTGTTTTGACTTGAGATGACAATTTAAAATAAATAAACATGAATTGAACTCAAACCTGTAGTATGTAAGTCCTTCAGCATGATACATTATAAATGTTGAGTCGGCCATATGGATACTAAGAAAATTAAAAAAATAGAAAATAAACGGTCATTCAAACAATGTTTACAAAAACTGGCAGACAAATTGTGTCAATCGCTCATTTATTTTTTATGGAGCTCTATGTCAATATTGAATTGCCATGATTTGTTTATACTTCAAAAAAGTTTATATTATACAAATTTATGTTCCCATATTTGAGACACATATTGGGAGAAGAATGAGGTTTAAACCCATTCATTGTACATCGCACAATGCCGTAGGCGCCGATAGGCTTCCAATTTCCAGTAAGGATGTAGAAAATGAAACTCGATTGCTAAAATTTCTTCTCGGTTGCCGGGGACTCCCATTGGCGTCTTTGTTGAACTGACTTGAATACCATCTACTTAGTAATTGTCAAACCGATATAACTTTAAAATACCGGAAAACATAAACCAGTAGGTCTTAAACTATTTAGCGATAAAAATATTATGTCAAATGCAACTATAACTGGTAAAATATTATCCCAAAGTCGCCCCCTAAAAACCCTTAATTCAGTAGGTAGGTTGTATTATAGAACGGACCTACGAGATTCTGTGCTATATTTTATCCCGTCGCTCTGCCCAGCCCCCCTATTCTGTAACTTGTTTAAGCTTACCTCAACGCTCACTTACAAATATATCTTGACACCGCGATGCGTAGTAACTAAGCGTAGGTAGGGGTCTAATTTCGTAACGGGTGACCGGCGGGGTGAGCCGCATTTGCGCGTAGCGAATAACAGCCCAGGTCCTTTCTATACGCGGCAGAGCCGCGCGGGCAGCTTGTAAATAAAAATACTAAAACTAACAAACGTCTCCTCCCGCGCTTCACCTATTTCTGCTGACTTGCAGATCGATGAAGCGCGCCAGGATAGCAGACCTCGGTGACCATCTGTAGGATACTTTTACCGCTCCCCCGCTATAATGGACGCCGACTTCTTGCGTATCATTGCGTGAAAATCATCCACGGCTGCGCCGGCGAACATTCCCGACGCGCTGCAATAGCGGGGGAGCCGCAACAGGGCCCTGAGGACATTATTATATTCCACCCTTAAAGTGCACTTTACGCGCTAATATGATGACTTATTGACGTAAGCTTAAATATATTCAATTAAATTTACATGTTAGTAAGTCATGTTTTTTTAATTTAATTTATTTCTTCCACAACAAAATTATGAAAAACTTAATCTATGTCTTCGCCAAACTGCATAACAGTTTAAAGTTATATATAATTTTGTTTTTTAACCCTGCCCTGCTAGCATAACTTGACTCTCGACTCTACTCGCGCGCGAGATAGACTATTCGTCCCTTTCTGATTAATGCTGTCACAAAGTGACAGATAGTCTTTCACGCGCGCGAGTAGAGTAGGGAGTCAAGTTATGCTAGCAGCCCTGTTTCTATAGTAGGAACATTTACCTGCGACATCTACCCAACACGGGGAAAATTATAGTATTATACTTCTATAGATAATTATTATGATTAAGTAACCATCCCAATTAACAATGTAAGCTATTTACTTAACGGCCCTTGCCAACATGAACCGCTTCAAAAGTTTTCGTGAGCTTTGTTATAGCAAATTTACAAAGCGAAATAAGAGAGCAAACAAGTAAAACGCAAGTTGTAGTCATCGTTTACGTTAGAGCGTTTCAGGGCAAACACAGTGCTTGGAATTCGCTTGTTTTGCTGGCTGAAAGTTGGAAAGTCGAACAACTCAGGCCGGGGTGAAAATAAACCGGAAAAATATTAACAATTTATGTACAAACCGTAGCCACTTTAGTATGCTAATTAACTCCCCCCCCCCTCTCCCCATTTATTGTAGCTGCTGGTTTTCCGAAATAAGTAATAAATAAATTATGATATCAATACATACAAAATTATTAATGCAGCTGGGAATAATATTTTTGCATAGACTTTGTATGGAAATGTTATTTTACCAACCACAAATAATTTGTATAATTTTCTAATGCATTTTACATCTACCCAATACTAACCGCATGCAAATATTATGTACATCGTGTAGTGCACTGTACCGACCTTGTTATTACTACTTTCAGGAACTACCAAAGTAACATTGTAATCGCATGTATTTTATATGACAAATTTACTTATGCAGTATTTATGTATATATATATATATATCTAAATATCTCTAAAAACGTGACTGAAATTCCAATATTTTTAAGTTTTTTTATGAATAGATAGGCTAAAAACTAATTATTCATCAGTAAGTGTTAGTGACAAAGCTAAGGAACTTTGACGGGCAATAGTTGTTAACTAAATTTTTTAATTCTATGTTATGAGAATATGTATATCAAAGCCATATTATGTCCTATATGTTACTCAAAACTGAGGGTTCTAGCTAAAGCTAAAGCCAGCACAAAATTACAGGATGTTGAAAATGGCCTGAATGGCTTCGAGAAAAGGATGGTACGGCCGTGCCGCTTTGTTTTGCTCGACTTGGCAGGGGCACTACCATGCCCCCAAATCAATGATGAATACCATATCACAGTACCATTAATAAAACTTAGGTAAATAGTTAATGTTTAACTACGGTGGCGTGTGTTAATTTTACCTCATATTCAGAAATCAGGCGTAGTGTTCTGATTAATATGCAAATGTGCTTATGTCACAAGCGATGCCTATTAGAGTGGCTGGCAGCATCAATAGAAGTCTAATTTGTGCAGAGCAATCAAATTTCTGTTAATTAACGCCCGGTTATTATCTACGTACGTGCGTAACAAACCGTGGTGACACAATTACACCGTGTTATCAAAGTCAAAGTCAAAGTGATTTATTCTTCAATTTAGGCATATTACATGCACCTATGAATGTCGATAAACTACCACCGGTTCGGAAAGTAAACCTCTGCCTCGAGAAGAACCGGCGTAATAAACTCGGCGAGGTGTCATTTTTTCAAAACAGTATACAATATATCATATCAGTATCAGAGTATTATAAAATTTTAAAATTACATTGCTACAGTAGAAAGCCTATTTATTTTACGACAGGTTTTTAGTGCAGGATTATTTATTAAGCACAGTTACCAACACAGTTTAACATTTTCCGTCCGCGACTTCGTCTGCGTTGACCCGGGATAAAAACTATCCTATATTTGAATCCAGGCTATTAATTATCTTTGTGCAAAATTTCAACCAAATTGGTTCAGTCGTTTAAGCGTGATTGAGTAACAAACATCCAAACATCTCAACACCGTCTTTGTGATTTTTGGAACGATTATCTTCGAATACAATCATTCAATTTTTAAAAATGCCCAATGATCTTATATAAAAGTTTTTATTTTTACAAGCATTTATTTAGTTTCACCTGTCCCGATGTTTGTCATCAAATCTTGCAAATTAAATTTGATCCATTTTCCGGTAACCGATTGAGCTGAAATTTTGCATACATATGTAAAACGCGTGACCGATGATGGAGCTGGAAGGTGGCCATAGGAACTGCTTCAATGAAACGACACGACCTCATCTAGTTCGGGGTTGTTAGAATCGTCGCAATGAGTAGTTGATACGGTATACAGAAAAGTACAGTCGGCAATAAAAGCATGTACCAAAAATGATATTTTTTACAGAAACTTATTCAATTTTAAAGATTTAACGATTCATGTGATCGATAGATCCCTTGAACGTTACAGTCATCAATTTTATGACTTGTAATTATAGTATTTTTATTATAGGTCATTAATGTTAGAACTATTAAGCGTTATACTTAACAAAAATTACTACTATTGATGTTTATGTTTATAAAATTTATGAATATCAATTTCTGACTATCGAAATTCGCTAAGTATATTTTATATTGTATTCGAATTCCCAAAAACAATAACGATTTGAGTGCGGAAAGATTCAATTGACTGGCTACAAAAAGGGTTTGAGGTTTTGTTCAAATTTAATTTAAAAGTTGCTCGTTGGCTTTTGATAAACGTTTTATTTAAAACACGTAAAAATGCCTTAGGCGTTTTGTTCAAACGCAAACTTTACAATCATTTATAATGAGTACAACATCAACATTCCAATCGTGGGTACTGTAGCTTTGAATGTGGTAATTCATAGAAGTGCCTTCGGTTTACATAATTTCTGTGTAGATTCAAGAGAGTTGCACGGTCCAGTCTCTTGTTATGATATGTCATCACTATCGGCCCCCTATTGCGATAATAGACGCGATAGGTGTTTCTTTGCATTTTTTATAGAAGTTTCAAGTTTGTACTTATTATCACCCAACACGCAGCTGCATTGTATCGTACCTTTTACCAAACATATCTATCAATATATGTATAACACAGTCGTGTTAGTTACACCATTTATAACCTGAGAATGGCTGGACCGATTTTTATGATGTTTGATTTGTTGGATTTGTCTTTGCTCCAAATATAATAACGATTAAAACATTTTAAAAAAATTAAGATTTTTTTTTCATTTTGTCATACATTTGGTATCGCAGTACGAAGTTCGCGGGGTCAACTAGTACTACATAAATCATAACCGAAATTTAAAAGTTCAAAATCGAATCTAATCAACTCCGCTTTACAGATTATCCCAATTTCCAGGTTAGATTGCTGGACTTTAAATACTTATCAGATAAATTACCAGGAATATTCATATCTACGAATTGATGACAATTACTATTATGAATGAATATTTATGGTTCGAAGCATAATTTTGCGATTGTCAGTCGTATTTTTAATCTGAGAGAAGAACTGCTTTGAGATAAATAAACGCCGAATGTTAGCTCGTAAATCTGTCAGCAAAACAATTCGTACCCTTTCACGAGCAATAAAACGCTACCAAGAACAAGAGCAGCGAAAAAAGTATCATAAATATAAGATTCATTTATATTCGTTCACTCGATCTCTTGAGGGGAATTCGAGACCGCGAGATGGAAAAACGGTCAAGCTAAGTTTCATGTCTGTTTTTCTCTGTATTTTCTGAGCCGCTGTTACACACATCCTTAAGGCCGCGTTTACGCACATGCGTAATTGGGTACTTTCCAGAGTAAAAAAAATATAATTATATTTAGTCCGTTAATTAAACCCCCGAAATTTTCAATTCAGTGCACTTTTAGTGTTCTTAATTCCCTCATGTGAATGAACTCAGGTGAATTAAGACTGCGCCGAGCGTAAGACGCGGGCGCTGTTTGGGTTTTTCGCTAGATGTGTGCGTGAACGCACACAACGGCGAGTGTTTCTAGCTTGACCGGCCGTCCGGACGCAAAAGAAAGTAACTATTTTTTTTTTGTTTAATTAGGTGTTAGGTTAGGTAAACACAATAGTTATTTTACTTGTAATAAACAGAGATACTTGTAAAATTTCTTTTGAACTCGTACTCGAATTAATGAACTTTATAAATACCTACTGGACTCCAAATTATGAATATTAATTATATATGAAGTCATTTTGAAAGTAGTTTCTTTTCAGTATAATTTAGGTGTGCAATGATACAAATCTACATACTCAAAACATATATATTTACATGTAAGTATTTTACCCATCTCGGTAAAAATATAAATAGGTATATATATATATATATATATATATATATATATATATATATAAATATCCATACTTCCATACTAATATTATATAAATATAAATGGGAAAGTGTATGTGTGTGTTTGTTAGTTTGTTTATTTGTTTGTCCGTCTTTCACGGCAAAACGGGGCGACGAATTGACGTGACGTGATTTTTTAAGTGGAGATAGTTGATGGGATGGAGAGTGACATAGGCTACTTTTTGTCTCTTTCTAACCCCCCACTTCCCTAAAATGGGGGGTGGAAGTTTGTATGGAGCTTCGCCCGCGTACTAAAAGTAATTTTAACCGTTTACCTACAAAAAAGTTGCATCTCAGTTTGACCCGTATGTTCCAATTGAATTGAAATTTGGCACAAATACTTTCAAGAAAGAAAATCGTTGTTGTTTTCGTAATCAGCGACCAGCGACCCGATAAAGCAGAGAAATATACCCATGTTGGTTTTCAACATTGTCACCACATTTCCCCCTTTTAGGAGTTGAATTCTCAAAAAACCTGAAACACGAGTTCACTCATTTATCGCTAGGAATACTCCTGTGAAATTACGAATGAAATAGTCTTACTTATTTTGTTTCCCCTTACAAACTTTGGACCCCCATTTCACCCGCTTAGGGGGTGAATTTTTAAAAATCATTTCTTTGTGCACCCGAACTTATAAGGAACCCAACTTTGGAATCTCTATATCCAACGGTTTGGGATGTGCGGTGATTTGTCAGTCAATCAGTTTCTTCTTGTATATAATTATCGACTCTACATATATACTCTACATATCGACTCTACATATCAACTCTACATATCGACTCTACGTACCGAGTCTACATTCCAACTCTACGTACCGACTCTACATATCGACTCTTCATATCGACTCTAGATACTGACTCTATATATCGACTCTACATATCGACTCTATATATCGACTCTACATATCAACTATACATATCGACTCTACATAAACTCTACATATTGACTCTACATATCGACTACATATCAACTCTACATATCGACTCTACGTGCCGAGTCTACATTCCAACTCTACATATCGACTCTAGATACTGACTCTACATATCGACTCTAAGTACCGAGTCTACATTCCAACTCTACATACCGACTCTACATATCGACTCTTCATATCGACTCTACATATCGACTACATATCGACTCTACATATCGACTCTACATATCGACTCTACATATCGTCTTTACATATCGACTCTACATATCGACTCTACATATCTGGACCCCCATATAAAATTTCACCCCCTCTTTTAAGGGGTTGGGTGCAGATTTCCAAAACAAATGATGCACGATTTTTTTGTTAATCACAAATAGTCCGCATACCACTTTTTAGCTTTCTACCTTGAAAATTGCGGAATGCTCCATACAAACTTCCACCCCCCATTTTAGGGAAGTGGGGGGTTAAAAAGAGACAAAAAGTAGCCTAAGTCACTCTCCATCCCTTCAACTATCTCCAATTAATAAATCACGTCAATTGGTCGCGCCGTTATGCCGTGAAAGACAGACAAACAAACAAACAAACAAACAAACAAACCAACAAACAAACACACACATACACTTTCCCATTTATAATATTAGTATGGAAGTATGGATATTGATATGGATATTTGCCTTTACGTTTACCCATGTTACTGAAACAAATCAATTTTGTTTTAATTTAATCTCAAGTAAGACAAGCAATAAATATAAAACTCAAAAGACACTTACACCGTATTGCCGGTGTGCGTACGAGTACATGACGACGCGATCGGTAGGTCGTTCTGCAAAATGACGTGAACTCGCTCTGATCACTCGCGGGCGACTGAACCACTGAGCGCGGGGAACGCGTATTTAGATCGGCGCGCGGCCGCCATAGTGACAATGTATGGCGAATTTGAAGCGCCTTTTGATAAATCTGGACCTTAATTACAATACAATAGTTTAAATATTTGATGCGGACAAATTGTAATATAAACATTCATGTTTCATTTGAACTGAAAATCAGGATTGATTTCCACTGTTAATGTATAAAAAAACACTTAACGCCTGCTTACGATTGTACAGTTTTCGTCCAACTTTACTTTGTTTTGTAGGGTAAAATATTAATAATCTTATTTTTTTTCCACGGAATAATTGTTAACACATTCTTCGACGTGCTAAATGTACAGTTTTTATATGGATTAAACAAATACTGTTGACGTTATCTACTTAACGGCCACTGCCTGTTTGGCAAATTTCGCTCGGCGCAGTCTTAAGTTAACTCCAGGCAAATAATTAGGAAAGTTTTTTGAAGTTCTTATTAAATTGAACTTCTAAGTCAACGCAATCAAAAGATACGGCTGTTTGCCTCACATAACAAAGATAGATTACATGATTTTCCCCGTATTGATAAAACTAACTCCGGTGTGAATAATTCGCTGCAAAGCGCCTCCTTTGGAGTGTGTCTGCGACGAGAGCTCTGAAGGCTGCTAACTCGATAACAAGACACAGAACAGCTTGCTTAATTGCAATTTATTGCAGGTACTACAAACAAGTCTGTGCCGTTCGAAGCTCACGTATTTTAAATTAATTTACGTATTTCGACTAGCAATTACTTAGATTGTTTAAACTAACTCAAAAACGTCGTTTGCCAGCGCTCATCAGCTATGTAAAGAGAGAATTGTTGTCAATATTCTTCCGTCAAATTTAGTTTTCTAGAAACTACACTCATTAGTATTGTTACGAGCGGGGGGGTACGGGATAGAGTTAATAAAGTAGTTTTTAAAGGTTCAAAAATTACTGCCTAGGGATTTGCCAATAAGACAATATTACTGCGATTGGTTTTTACATAAATGTGAAGAAGGAAACGACTTTCAACAAAAAATAATAAGCACCAACGAAAGTACTTTTTCTCGAAACGGAATGTGGAACCGCAGAAACACACATTACTGGGAAGATAAAAAAAACAACCCATGTGTTCCGAGGGGCTGCTCATCAGTACCGGTGGACAATTAACGTGTGGGCAGCTATTCACCACAACAGGATCATCGGGCCTATTTTCATTGATGGGACTTTGAACACGCGTAACTAAGTAGGTTCTTAGATTTGAGAAATGGTCCACTCGTAGACTATTTAAATACTCTTCTTGAAGAGGATCGTTGCGAAACGTGGTATCGGCTGGACGGGGCTCCCGCACATTCAACCATAGTTGTGAGGGAAAGATTTAACGAGATTTTTGGCCAACGTTGGATCCGGATGCTTTGGGCACAGACACACTGACCGCCCACAAGCCCTGATCTAACCACTCTGATTTTTTTTGTGGGGTGCTGTCAAAAATGAAGTGTTTGCTACCGATAGTGTTAAGTTAAAGCACTATGTTACTTTACTTTAACAAAAAACCCTGTTGCCGGTAACAGACCGTATACCCCTTATCGAAGATTCTAGACCGTAATTTCTATCTTCATTCCAATCTTCATTTCATTTCTAATTTGTTTTGAGTAGATGGGCTTTTCCAGATGATCGTGCTGCGTCCACGTTTCTCGAATATTCCAAAGCCCATACATTTACAGGTACATCGACTCTAAGGCCACTGATGACTTAAGACAACACGGTGAATTTGGAAATATATATCTTGGCGGCGTGTTACCATGGTAACGATACTGTTATTGACTCCGCCGTCGTAACAGTATTCATGACCGTTCCTACTCCGTAGCGTGAGATTATCTATGCCCTATAGTTTTTCATGCTTGCATAAGTTTTATATACCTACTCGTATTACGTTAGCATTGCTTAGTCCATGTACCTTAACTCCTCTTTATCCGGAGAAGCAATTAATTTCAACTTCACAATACAAAAGTTCTTGGTTTTGATGTATTGTGCTCCGTTAAACCGTTTGCTTCCTCGAGCCGGTTCATTCAGCGATTCCCATTATTAGCTCGTATTGAAGACTAAGAAAATTTTTCTTATTGTGCGTTTTATTCTTAAGCTTATTTTAATAATTAAAGATCCCAAAGCGAAGTTTATTTAATAAGTTTCTTTATTTTTCTAAACATTTAGAAAGTACACTGACTGTGTACTTTTATGGGTACACATTGGTATCATTGGTTGCCAACGTAATCATATTACTAAGGCTCTACTGTACGACTATCCGTCCATCCGTCTGTGACATGTTTCTTGAACCGGTATTAGTAGATCCTTGAAAATGTATATATTGTCAATAGTGAAGAAAAATATTCGGCTTTTTAATTTATTTATTTTTAAGTGGTCACGAACTTTAACTGTTGAGCTATTTAGCTCAATTTATCTGGATACTTCAAAGTTTAACGACTAAAAACCAAAATTAGTTGACACCTAAAAGGCTCAACACTCGCACTTGACAGATTGTTACACAAAATAACAATTTAAAGATTCACTAAAGCGCCCAAAGAAACCGTTCGCTAAATCGATTTGTTTTTGCGCAGGTATCACTAACAATACTAATTTGTTTCATACTACAATAGAAGGGATAAATTTGTTGACAGTAAATTGGATCCTAATGAACCAAAGGCTCTTTAGGTAAACAAGACGGTCGTCTTGCCCCTGTTTACATGATTCAACGGTTCGTTAGCTTTGTTTCAAATCCAATCGCCCGTTTACTATACCCCTCGACTCTTGTAGTTGTTTAACCCTGTATTATATTTATTGCTAGTATTGGAGCGCTTGGTAAATAACGATGTTACTTGAGCTTCCTGGCCATTTGTGTTTCTATCGGGAATGGGAATAAATAATAAAACGGTGCCTTCTCATTAAGCGTTTTGTTTACATAGAAACGATAAAGCAGTTTGCTCTCTTATATCCAATCTTTCTATCTTTGCTCCATTATTATCACGGAAAAAATATTAACCACGTCGAAGCTTACAATAATGCTGACACAGACTGCATTGGTGATGCATCAGATGCATATTCAGTTCTTAAGTAATTGCGCTACGTTTGAGAAGGACTTCGGTCGGCTTGGATGATTATTAAACAAACGCTTAGTGACAAAACTACAATAAAATTCCAAAACACATTACCGAACTTACTGACTCTAAATTCAAATCTGTCGTAAAACGGACACTCATTTCAAAAGCATATTATAAGATAAACGACTACATCATGGATAGGGATATTTGGCAGCGATAAAATCCTGCACTAGAAACCTGTCGTAAAATAAATAGGCTTTCTACTGTAGCAATGTAATTTTAAAATTTTATAATACTCTGATACTGATATGATATATTGTATACTGTTTTGAAAAAATGACACCTCGCCGAGTTTATTACGCCGGTTCTTCTCGAGGCAGAGGTTTACTTTCCGAACCGGTGGTAGTTTATCGACATTCATAGGTGCATGTAATATGCCTAAATTGAAGAATAAATCACTTTGACTTTGACTTTGACTTTGAAACTATAAACAGCCCACAGCTGACTAAAAAGCCGCCATGAGCTGACAATTCACTATTGCGACCAACAATATTTTATATAGGTAGGTATAGCGAAAAAAACTTTTCCACAGGCCAGGTGAAATTCAATCTTATGACAATGACATAAAGGCTTTCACAGGGAAATCTTTTCTCACTTTACCTGAAGCCCACCTTCATCATCATCATCATCATATCAGCCGAAAGACGTCCACTGCTGTACACAGGCCTTCCCTAAAGAGTGCCACAATGATCGGTCCTGCGCCACCCGCATCCAGCGGCCTCACCGCGACCACCTTCTGAATTAATTAAGGTTGCTCGGTTATGTATAAAAAGTACGTTTTGTTGTATTTGAAATTCAATATGTACCTCTTTTTACCTCATTTTTGCATGGTCTAGACTAAATGCATCCGAGATCCCTTTCCGTCCTGCCATCAGGCATTGATTCGGGATACATGTAGTTTGGACCTCGCCAAAACAAAAATAAATTCACACGGTCAGCATCATAAAATGTATACACTTTTCAATAAGGTCATAGAATGTATACATGTTTATGATGCTGACTGTACCATGAACGATGAAAGGATTTTAAAATTAATTAAATATAACGTGGTAGAAAGAAAGAAAGAAAGAAAGAAGACATTTATTCACTACACAAAAGACACACAGAGACAAAGGGAGTAAACATACAATAGCATTGATACATATTGTGGTAAATCCTATACGAATAATATTCACGCAGGAATCTCTTGAGGCCAGCTCATTGCGGCGTTGCGGCATGCCGCACGGTCTCATACATGCATGACATGTGTTAAAACTGTCGCGTAATTCAGGCTTACATTATGTAAATACATTATATCACGGCCTCATGCTCGCCAAGCCACTAACTGTCATCAAAACGTCATAAATACGGATTCGGCCTTAGGAAGATGTAGTAGTTTGAACATAACTGCCACAGCGTTCGTTTTTAAGAGAGGGAGCGCACAGTAGATAATTATCAAGTTCAAGGGAAATACAGAATCCACCAGTCATAATACCAGTACGGTGGACCGGGGTTACTTTGATTCGGGGGGTGACTTTGATCAAATAGGTTTTTCTCTGAAATCATTGTTTTTACTTGTGAGTGAACTGTGGCAGTGGATATTTTAGTATTCTATCTTGATGTATACTCGATTAAATCTTCTTAATTTCAAATAGGTCTGCTTTTATACTACATTCAAAATTATCAAAGTAGCCCCATTTTTTCCTAAAGTTTACTACTAACTATTTGCTCTGTTGGTACCTTGTTGAGTACGATCACCTGCTCTCCCAAGAAATGCTCTCTGAGGGACCTTCATTTATCTTTACAGAGATGACTGACAAGTAAATTCTTGAAAAATAAAATAATGCCATTGGCGTTCATGAGCTACCATCGTGGTATAAAAAAATAAATTGAAAAATATTACTTAATAAAGATTTTTACTAGTTAACTAACGCCCGTTGATCGAATTTGATTGCCTCCGCCGGGATTTATCCGCCGATGAGACGCGTAACAGATGAGAGAACAAATCCTTACCTAATTGCCCGTTCGTGTGTAATCTTTTAATTAACTAAGTGTAAACTTATTCGCGCCACTGACAGCGAATCCTTTATCCTTAACTCAGAACATCGTTTACACTGTCGTACAAGTAATGTAGATTTACATTGAGGAGCCAGACAAGCTAATTAAGGTTTAATTACAAAGTGAAATGTAAATAAGAAGGTAAGTAGGTACTTCTTACGTTTTGTGTAAAATGAAGCTACTCTGAAAGAATTAAAAATGATCTTATAAGTAGCGTTATTTTGAGTTAGCGGTCAAACGGTTCGAAAGCCATAAGAGATTATTTCATTACTTTAGGTGCTGCGAAAATAAAGTATAATTTTTTAAAGCCACCCTTGCATCGCAAAGTCGCTCATTTACGTCGTCCATCCGTCGTAGAATTTCAAACTCGTATAAGTTGTTAGTCGACTACAATTTTAACGACTCATTACTGAAGTCACTTTGGAGCTACATTAACAGAGTTCCAATTTAAAAACCGGACAAGTGCGAGTTCAACTCGCGTGGTGAGGTTTCCGTATATAATCTAAATTTCATAAGTGTTTTTGAATACTCAAACTTCTTATAGGTTTTCCTGTAATCTTTAGGCTAGGAACTATTTTTCATATATTTTTCACAATTTTAATCCTAGTAGTTTCGGAGATAAGGGGGGGGGGAATGGTCAATTTTCGTCTTTTTTCCTAAACTACTTCAAATCTGTTTTTGCTAAAATTATAAAAAAAAAATATAACGGACACGCTTACAACAACCTCTTTCATTTGATATGTCACACAATACAGTTTGCGAAACTTTTTTTTTTTCCAGTTTACCCCCCAAAAGTGGCCCCCTTCTTCAGAATCCATGAATTTACTGTACGCGTCCATCTTTGGGTCACCAATTTACATATGTGTACCAAATTTCAACTCAATCGGTCCAGTAGTTTCGGAGCAAATCGGCTGTGACAGACGGACATACAGACAACCGAGTGATCCTATAAGGGTTCCGTTTTTTCCTTTTGAGGTATCGGAACCCTACAAAAGTATTTTTCTTCAAGACTCGTTAAACTCGATTCCTGTGAGGGAAGAGCATTTATTTATATAAGATCTACAAAATGTGTGCGGAACCCTCGGCGCGCAAGTCCGACTTGCAACTGACCGTTTTTATTTCTACACTGACTTACTCAAACCGTCAAAAGAGGAATCGGAGAGCTATGAGCTATAGTGTGATATTGAATGCACAATAGGTCTATCCAACATCTACGTAATACCTACGAACACAACAAAGCTATCTGGTCTCCAATGGACTTGTACATGGATTATAGAGATAGGTAAATGGTTTGGAGACAGACAGCGGCACAAAGAGGCTCCGTATGTCACTGCGCCAGGTGTGCCCAACAGAACCTCGTGATAGGCTTGGCTCATTGTTTGCCATATAAGCGCATAATTGAATGGGCCTTCTGCAAGCGCCGAACATAACGAATGAATTTTACGCTGCGATAATCTTGATTAATCTTACGTAGATACCTATCTATTTTGTAAGTGAGCTTTTAGTTAGGTAGTTATGTACGTAACTATGCCTGTATTGCGAGAAACTCTCCAACAAAGTTCAACTGCATTTGCTTAAAACTTGTAAATATTCAGCTCTAAAACTCTAGCCAATTAAGCAACGGCTATACTATTGCCTTGGAGAACTTTTAGTTTAAAATATTACTTGTTGTATTCCATTATAAATAATTGTGTCGTTGTCAAGCAAAAAGGGTTATTGATAATAACTCTTTTTGCTATAAATAAGGACGTTATATATTGCGTAGTTACGGAAATAGCATCTTGTTAGCACCGCCAAAACAGGATCTTTTGCTTGAGAATGTTGAACAATGAATGTCTAATATGTTAACAAATGATGTTAGGATTTGTAAATCCTCAACTATCTTATTTATATTCATGTTTGGAGGCACGTGCACTTACGTAAGTTAGTACTATCTAATATGTAAATATGGTAAAAATGTTACATACGATATTCATGTTACCTATATCGTATGTATATATTTCAGGTTAGCAGTCTTTTATTTAACACATCCAGTGCCGGGAACCCGCCTAGCGGGCGCCTACGCCGTAGTCGCTTTCCGCTACATACGAGGAAAACCACGGGTTCGGCTACGAGCGTAGCGCGTAGCGACTCTCGGCAGCGAACGTGTTAAAAAGTAATCGGTACTATTTTATCCGCCGTACAACAAAAACACAGCAAATAACCCGGCTAGCTAGAGCCTCGTCAAATGAAATAAGTTATACTAAAAAGTAAAAATAATCCACTCCATACACAGATAAAATTACATTTTATGTAAAAATAAACCGACAACCTTTATAAATCTCGATAAACATTCGATGTCTGTTCAAACAGGGCAAAAAGAAAATTGCGTACAAACGTCGCTAATAAATTGCCCCAGTCCCATGAAAATATTATCACGGGCGTAAACTGCCACAAACAAGATTGAAGACAATAAACCCGTGAGCCGATGTCAACTGCCTGTCATTTAGGACCGGGGCGCAGTGAATTCACGCCTCGCTGCGCGGGACTGCTCACCTATTCTGTCGTACGATTCTAGAAATTGCTATGAGCCAATGATTGTGATTTACGTTAGCTAGAGTAATTAGCCTTTATGGAAATTGCGTTATTATTTACACTTTTAATAGTAAGTTGTACGTATACAATTTCTGGAGACTTAAAAGTTATACACATTTGCCATTACATGGAACCCCATGCTTGAATGGTAAAGGTCTTATTTTCAATGTTTATGATTTAAAAACCGGTTCAGTATTTTAACGACATAGCGGGCAGTAATTTATATTTTTCAAAAGTATTTTCATTGCTTATTAGTGGCGGTAGCAGACGGAATATAAAATAGGTTGGACATTTGGTTAGTAGGGTTTACTTACCAGCTGTAAAATTACCAGTAGGCACGATTTCACAGACAACCCAGATTCGATTAAAACACTTGAAATCCCCTCAATCTGCCGAAATGCAAACTTTTAAAGTACCTATAGATTGTTTTACTCAAAATGACGAAAATGCACTTAACGAGGGATTTAACATCTTCATTTAGGTATTGTTAAATATAAAAGGAAAATATAACAAAAAGACGTCATAAGATAAAACTGACCGAAGTGTGGCACGTGTACTCGAGTAGCTACTGTTTGTTCTATTGTTTATGCATACCTAATTGATTAACCCTACTTGAAGATAACAATTATTGAAAAGATGTCGGTAATGGTTCGTTTTAAGTACTTTTCGTAATTTTAAGTAAAACAAACTATACCTGGATATTCCAATGTGAAACCGCTTGCGTGATAGTGTCGAAGGTTTTCACGGAAATTTCCCTGTAAGCTATTCTTCCGCGTACGCCAATCGCTATAACAACAGTCCAGTGCTAACAGTCAGGTAAAAAAAAACTAAATTGGAATCCAAATACCTCTTCATCGTCAAGTCCTTTATGCCAAGGGCCCTAGAGAAGCATTCAACGCAGCAGGCAGTTCACATCCGCCGCATAGAGAAGGGCTTTTACATCTATACACTTTAACTTGAACAATTTATGAAGGGTCTGAATGAGTCTGAGACTGAGATACTTTGTGACAGGTGTCCTTTTGTGCAGTTTCAAAAACATAGTGTTTTCCAATCGGCGTACAATAACATTGAACAGTATACCTACTAAAATAAATAAAGTACATTAACTATACCTATTATCATACATACAAATGCCTTCGTACAAAATATAAGTATACAGTAATGTCGTAAAACTATCAATTAAATAACATAAACAATACATACATGAAAATTTTAGTGCATGCCAAAAAATAGGTTTAGCAAGTATTAACCAGCCGAAGTGACAGTCAGGATATGACGAGGTCACACTAATGTTAAACATCCCAAAGTGTTCCGAATCCACAATTCAAAGTCAAAGTCAAATTCAAAGTGATTTATTCTTCAATTTAGGCATATTACATGCACCTATGAATGTCGATAAACTACCACCGGTTCGGAAAGTAAACCTCTGCCTCGAGAAGAAAGAATTCATAGTAAATTATGGGAGTTATGGTGACAAGTGGGAGCTAAAACAAGTGCAAGTGAATAGTAACTGTGGTATATTAAGTAGGTACGTTACTCGGCTGGTATCGAAATCTTAATACTTGATCATGCCTGATATTATAGTTCATCGTGACTTGCTTGACGTCCGGAGACTCCAAACGGATTAGTGACCTAAGTAACGGTTGGGACACCGGTTCCATTTTCCAGTTCCCACAAAGGCGACTAAAGGACATCACAGCACTCGACTAACGACCCTACGAAAGACGGCAATTCAAGGTGAGCTGGAAATAAAGAGATTCGAGGAGGCTTCAGTGCGTTAAGTTCGTGAAGGGTCCACCGTGTTGTTTGAGTTTTTAATAGGTAGAAATAACTCATAATTTAGTCATCCTGGGATAACTGGGTACATGACCTGACCTATCTGGGGACCTGCAGGTCAATTGCGTAACGTTTTGTACATACATAAAGGTAGATCTAAAAGTCATATTTTGTAGGAGGAAATGACAGTTGATTTGTCCAAAAGGTTACACAATTACCGCTCTAGGCAGCTTTGTATTAATTTAAAATTTACTTATCTAAGACAAAAATAATGAATGTTGCACAAAGAATTAACAAATTTTCCACTAACTGTAACGTACAATGCCAAAGAAATTGATGAAACTGACAATACTCATTTTTAGGGTTCCGTAGCCAAAATGGCAAAAACGGAACCCTTATAGGTTCGTCATGTCCGTCTGTCCGTCTGTCCGTCTGTCCGTATGTCACAGGCATTTTACTCGAAAACTATAAGGAGTATTTGAATAAAATTTTGAGGATAGGTGTATTTTGTTAGCCGCTACAAAGTTTTGTAATTAAAATGAAAAAAAAAAATTTTTTTAGTGGTGCACTCCATACATAAAACTAATAGTCAAAATTTTTTTTTTCATTGTGACCCCCCGTGTGGCACATCAATCGATAGGCCTTTCAAAATAAATATAAGGTTTCTTAGCATTTTTTTTGATTAAGTGAATAGGGTCGGAGATAATCGCCCCGAAAGTCACTAAAATTCTGTCCCCCCCCCTCTAATTTTTGAACGGTGTATTTTAAAAATATGGAAAAATTCATGGACATAGGGCTTATTAATTTCATTCACCGAAAATTGTTTTGAACAAGATCGGCTCAGAGGTTTTCGAGATATTGCTGAAAAACTGCCTTCCTCAAAGAAAAGGACGTAAGTGCCGTAAAATTTCAGTGACGATACGACCTTTTTAATAGGCACGGAACCCTTCGTTTTGCGTGGTCCGACACGCACTTGGCCGGTTTTAAGGATTAAATTTAGATAGTAAGCTGATTGGGGCGGAAAGGTTCTCGAGTGGCGACCACGTACCGGAAGGCGCGGCGTGGGTAGGCCCCCCACAAGGTGGACTGATGACCTGGTAAAGGTCGCGGGAGTCCGCTGGATGCGGGTGGCGCAGGACCGGTCAATTTGGAACTCTCTGGGGGAGGCCTATGTCCAGCAGTGGACGTCTTTCGGCTGATATGATGATGATGATGATGAGTAAGCTGATGGAAAATCAAACTGACTCAGTATGTAATAAATTAAATAAATAATATGCTTTGTATAATCTTAGAAAAGTAGTTAACACATCAACTGTTTATTGACATATCACGCATATGTTACGTCAACATTGAAATATGGAATCATATTTTGGGTAAACTCAACGGAAAAGGAGGTTAGAGGACAAAAAAATGTATAAGAGCTGTTCATATGACTCATGTAAACCACTGATTATAAAGTTTCACATACTGATACTTCCGTGCCTATATATATATATATATATATATATATATATATATATATGTATATAAAGTAGGTTTATATATAAAACAAATGGTAACCAATGTTTTAGTTTTAATAGTGCACGTCAACGAGGTAAAATAGACACCCGGCCCCTATTTCACCAACTGGACAATTGTCACCTGACACTGACAATTCGCCATACATTGCTTGTTCTAGAAGTTAAGTGGTCGCTAGGTTACTTGTGGAACCAGCAATGTACGGAGAATTGTCGTTGTCAGGTGACAATTGTCAAGTAGGTGAAATAGGGGCCAGACCGATGAAAACCGCCTTACTCGGAAAAGTACTTGGCATGGCACCCAGATTTTTTTATAATTTACCCAAAGCCATTTTACAGATAGAGGATGTAATTAAATTCAAAAAACCGGCCAAGTGCGTATCTAATCACGCAGAACGACGGTTTCCATGCCTATTAAAATGGTCGTATCGTCACAGAAATCTTACAGCACGTACGTCCTTTTCTATAGGGAAGGCAGTTTTTCAGCAATAAATATCTTGAAAACCTTTGAACCGATCTTGTTCAAAATAATTTTCGGTGAAAGAATTTAATAAGTTCTATGTCCATGATTTTTTTTTCGTATTTTTTACATACATACATACCTAGTTCAAAAAGTAGAGGGGGGCACATTTTTTTTGTGACTTTCTAATCTCCGACTCTATTCACTTAATTAAAAAAAACTGCTGACAAACCTTATATTTATTTTAAAAGGCCTATCGATTGATGTGTGCCACACGTGGACTTACAATGATATTTTTTTCACTTGCAGTTACATGTATGCACAACAGAACAGGACTATGTAGCAACTAATATTATACACCTATCCTCAAAATTGTATTAAAAAAAATACACCTTAGAGTTTTCGAGTAAAATGCCTGTGACATACGGACAGACGGACATGACGAAACTATAAAGGTTCCGTTTTTGCCATTTTGGGTAGGAATCCTACAAAGAGCTACGCAGTTATTTGACAAAAAAGCGTAGTATTTCGATAAAAGAGTATTTAGTTAACATGCATGATAATATTTTATTATAGAGCGCCTGATGCTTAGATCATAGCAATTTTACGGAACCCTCACCACGCGAGTTGAACTCGCACTTGTCCGGTTTTTTTGTATTACATCATTGGTACTGAAGCTTTAATTTGGTTGAAGTTTATATGCCGTATGTCAAAACACAGTGAGACATGTTTTTTGATACCCTACCACACTACTTTTTTATATCTGTGTTTTACTTTGAAAAAAAAATGCTTGAATGTACACTATTCCTACATTTTGTGTCACAATTAACAGCACGAAAAGAAGTCTAGTTGTAGGTAACTACTTAAAATTAAATGGCCTTACTATTGGACCGGAACCATTGTGTATGATTACAGTTTACCAAGATAACTATAGCTACGATATCGGTAGGTACCTACGTAGAACGGAAAGAAGTTAACAGTTTTTGAAGCTCGATTCTAAAGCGCATTTTCCAACCAAAACAAAAAAGTACCTAGTTTCAAGAACAGTAAGCCAACACTTCAAAGAAGTTAAGTGAGAAGTTAGGGGTGTAGTTTTTTTATTAACAGTTTAGTGGTGCAATATTCACTTTAGCACTTCACTTTGTTGGTCTGCTACTTATTATTGAATGAGAGTTTTTAAACGCGGTTTTGTAGTACATAATTATTTTGTGTTTATTTTTTTACCAAATTATCATTTCCTATTTTTTTAATTTACAATTGTTTAAAGTAAATTTATTCGTATGTACTGAATTATCATGCCCTATTAATAATATTAATATTAATAGCGACCTAGTAGCTCGATTGACGACTATGTTTTCATACAAATGTTTCCCTCCCCCTTTCCATTTCACCCCTTTAAGGAATAATTATCTGGCTAAAGGATCCTTTATTGTTCCTAGGATTAATTGATCGCCGTTCAAAATTGTATCTCAATTGGTTCAGCGATTTAAGGATGAAAAAATGACAGACAGGAAGACACTTGGCAAGTTAATTCGCAATTTAAACATTAGTTAACATGATGTCTAAGTCGCTCAATATACCTAGAACCGGGCTTATCGATTGCTATGGTAGCTAAATAAAGGCCAATTCCGAATAAACAAAATATGTTTTTTCAGCTTATGAATTGCCATTTGCTCCCACGCCCCCGAAGCGAGGCGTGCAACAAATCAATATCACATCGGTATGCGGTGTGTTGAGTCGGATTGACCTCCTTACCCGAAAATTGAATAACGTTATGGATTTTAAAGGGCCTTTAAACTTTCGGAAAGCACGTGTTTAAAAGTGGGGGCACGCGATCGAAAATGCGAAGCGATGATAATGGCCGGTCATAAAGAAAGTGCCCGATAGATTCGGTAAGTTGCCAACTTTTGGGTGCCACCGTCATTAGAGGCTCTAATGCGGTCGCACACACGTCTGCCCGCTATGTATTTATCACCCGGCTTACGCAAGATGCGTAACATAATGTGATATTTATCTAAGAGCGTAAGAAGCGATCTCAGAATGAGCATTGGAATACCCTTGTTCCCTATGATGTAGGTTTACCTGGTTTGGGGCACAGGATCTAGAAATGTGTGCACATTATAACTAACGAGAAATTTGGATGGTTGGATACACAGCCTATACTAATATAATAAAGAGGAAAAGTCTGTAGGGTTGTAATTCTGTAAGGTTGTAAATTTGGAAGTATGTAAGGGGTAATTTCCGGAACTACTCAGCCGATTTCGAAAATCTTTCACCGCAGCATTAATTAATGGATATAACCGCGAATTTTTAAAGGTGGGCCGGGCCTTAATGGAATTCCGGCCACCCTTGTTTTACCTACATAATACCTAGGTACTCATTTTCGTTGGTGTCACTACTTGAAAACGACTAAGGCATTTTTACAGTTAAAAAAAATTATAATAATAAGTATGTTTATTTTGCAATAAAGATCATTTGAAAACGAAAACGAACTACTAAATCCCGCTAACTTTGAAGGCTCGTGCATGATAATATTGTAATATTGAATGGTTTTTTTTCTCTAAATATATGAGACAACATATTTTAGTCGTCAATAATTTCTATATGTTTGTGCTCAACGCCAAGCTGTATGTATTTGATATTATTCAAAAGCCGTTCAAAATAGGCGGAGTATTTTAGGTTACCAACATTCCATAGGTACTTAGGGTGTTAAAGTTTTACCTAAGTTAGTTCCATCTACAACAAAGTTCAGACCATTTCTGAACCTTACTGCAACGTAATAAGGTTTACTAAATTTCAGCAAAGCGTTACTGTTTGTACTCAGAGAGACTAGTAAATCATAACGTATTAGTCTCTGTTAGTTGCTAATACTCACAGCGTACTAATACTGAACATTTAGTTGGCAATTTGCAATTACATAAAATAATTAAAGTAACGTTTGTTAGAAGAAAGATAATTGTAATTCGTGTTTATTACTTAACTAACAATGGCAGACAAATAAACGATATACTTACAATCAAACTACATACGTTCCTTACAAAAAACAATCTGACGAATTTTGGCAGAATGAGAAGCGATAGTCAAGTTTGTCAAAAGTTAAAATTTAATATAGATAACAATAAAATTGTCGAGCCTAACATTGTTTTCGCATATTTTGTTACGTTTGACTTAAAACAACGATATGACTTTGCAAAGTCGAATTATTCAATGTAGAACGGAAAGAACAACATCCGCCCGCTTTGATTCTGTGAACGTATTAGCATTGGATTTGAATAGAACAAACAAAAGGAT